>JAKSZU010000014.1:53384231-53984231 GCA_026018925.1 Tupaia tana
CGGTGGCTTAAAACTCACGCCGGGCGCGTGTGCATGTGTGCCCAAGATCCCGAGAGGAGAATGGAGGAGAAGGGATTGTGGCGTGACCATCCCTCCTGGGGGGTGATTTCTCACTTTCTGTCTCTCTGTCTCTCTCTGTCTGTCTGGCGAGCGCACGCGCCCTATAGCAAAAACCTCTCAAAAAAAAAAAAAAAAAAAAAAAAGAAATCAACTTGAAACGAGAACAGTGGAATGTCTGTACTGTTGAATGTAAATGATATTTTTGATACGCAGCTCAAATGTATACTTTAAGGGAGAAAATGAAACCATCTGTGAGGATTAAGTTGTCTCTTCCCTTTATTTCCACATGCCCCATATCTGCCATGCCAAAGTAAACTCTGTCTTCCTATTTCCATACCCTAAACATGCGAAACTCTGGTTTTTCCCATTCCATCTTGAATCAACCAATCAATAAATTAAGCAGTATCTTGTTATTCTCCCCTTCCCTTTTTCCTTTATTTTCTCCTTTCTCTTTTATTGTACTCATTCCTAGGGGATCTCTGAGCTGATCTTTTAAATACTATTGGGAGAAAATGTATTTTCAGTATCTTAGCGGTTGGTACTACTGGCTCATTACTACATCAGTCATTTTTTTAGAGAATTTTTACTCCTACTTTGTACTTATGAGCTTCTACCTCTTACTAGCACTTGCAAAAGTATAGTGAAACATAAATGCCTTTTTAGGTCAAAATTTTCTTCACGATTTATTCTTTTTTTAAAATCTATTTTATTTCTTTAGAGAAAGAGAGCACCAGAGTGAGCAAAAGGGCATGCCTGAGAAAAACAGAGATAGGCACACTCAGTGGGGCCTCATCACCCCGATTCCCTTCCCCCACCCTTGCAGCTACTCGGGACCTGCAGTGCACATCCATCTGGTGTGTTTCAGTTGACTCAAGATCCGAATCCATAGACATGTGGCTTCGAGCACTGAAGATCTCAGCACCTAAATCACTGATACAGGGCCCATAATGGTTTATTCTAAAAATTATTTAGGCAACCATGCAGTTGAGGCAATTTATCATAGATACATTATAATAACACAAAATAGCCCATGATAGGTGATTCAAAAAAAAAATACTAAGTTGTGTCTCTGTTACTAACTTCTGAGCACATTTGTCCTTCCAAAAAGTGGTTAAAGGGGCTGAAACTCCAAGGTTGGATGAGAGGTCCGTGTGATATTCTACTAGAGTATTATGGTTGGTTACCAGTTTGTAGAATCAGACAATTATCAGTCTATGGAATGAGGTAACCTGAGTTTCATTCAAGCACTGGCCCCAGTAGAGGGTTACCTAGAGCAAGTCACTTACCATCTTTTAACTTTAATTTCCTCATCTATAAAACGAATAATAAAAGTATGTTCTTCAACAGATTAATGTAAAGATGAAATAAAATAATGCATTAAAGCAGTTAGGATAGTGCCTCACACATAATAATATTTGGAATTTATTGATCACTCACCATTACTGGCCAAGATCCACTGTACCCATGCTGTGCCAAGACATCTTTGGAAGGATGTGTTGAGTGCGTGCATGTGAAAATGGACACCATCTCCTTAATGCTTAAGCCATGCGAATTTGTGCTTAATGACCGAAAAGATCATTTCATGTAGAGCCTCTGACTTTTCCTATCCTTGTTGTTTTAGATTAGAGATGGAAAGTCTGCTATCCTGGGTGAGCAAAGATACATGGTTTTTTTTTTTTTCTTTTTTCTTTTTTGGAGAGGTTTTCGCTATAGGGCGCGTGCGCTCGCCAGACAGACAGAGAGAGACATAGAGACAGAAAGCGAGAAATCACGGTCACGCCGCAATCCCTTCTCCTCCATTCTCCTCTTGGGATCTTGGGCACGCACGCACACGCGCCCAGTGTGAGTTTTAAGCCACCGGGTCCGGGACTCGAACCGCTGTCGACTACGTGGGAGTCCAGCGACATAGCCATTACACTAACTGCTGGTTCCCAGGATACATGTTTTATAACTTAAATGTTTTAAAGGAGCTGTATCACTTTTGCTAAGATTCATTTCCTCCCAGGCATCTATTCCACAACCCAAAGGTTGCTGTGTGTTTACATGGAGGACCCATTTTCTCCAGGTTATGTCTGCACAGCAGTCATTTTGATTGACCAAGGGCTTTAGAATGAAAACATGTTTACGAAGTAGAAAGGATGGTAGGTCTCAGCCTAAGTGGCACCTGATGAGTTTCTATGGTAACATCATTCAGTATCACAAGGATCAATTCCATAGAATGAGCTGATGTTTAGAATTTTCTTGATGGTCAACCTAACTATTTAGATTAAAAAAAAAAAAAGAAATAACACTCTGCCTTTTCTGGGATGCCTGGATTAGTTAGAGAAGCTGATGCCTTTGGTTATTAAAGAGTACAGAACCTCAAGAAATAAAGCTTATAACACTCAGGTATTTGGGGATTCCCTTAGCTTAAGAGCCACACTTCTCATTAGCATGTTGAAACCCTGCATGAGAGAGAGGGAACAGTATAGTATAGAGTAGTCCTAGTCGCATCACCAGACTCACACCTGTGAAAACTCTGCTCTCAAACATTTGAAAACACATTGCCAAATAAGTGTAGGTAACTAAAAGGAAATTTAGAACATGAGGAATTATCTCTGCTTTCATTTGATAATTGACATTTTGTTACTGACTTTTTGTGATGTGTTCAATGGTGAACCCAGAGATTGACCCCGGCTGTTGTATAAAGTGGCAAGAAATAATGAAAGTTTTAAGTTAATGACTTGAAATAAAAATGACACCACATCACATTTGACTTAACTTGCACATATATATATACATATATATATATATACTTTAAGTATATATATATATATATGTGTGTGTGTGCACACACATATGACTTATGTATTTATTCAGTATAATTGTATATTTTTAAATTATTTATATACAAAAAGGTTACAGAGGCTACTATTTTCCTGGGGGAAAAAAAGCAGATCGATTTTCATCATCACATAGGGGAGGTTGAACTGAGAGCACTGGGAAAGGGACACACACATTCCTCAACTTATTTCTCAGGGAAAACCCATTTCTCCATGTACTTAGTATTCTATTCTCACATTGATTGATATGCAATTTCGTTCACTTACTGTGCTAGAGCTGAGGTTGAGAGTTCACAGATGTTTTAGTTACGGCATTTAAAAAAGAAATTCTAAATGATCAAGGTACTTTCAGTTTAAAACTTAAAAAAATAAAATTAAGCCACTTTATCCAGCCAATTACACCCTATTTATAGTAGCAGAATTTGATGCAGCAAAAGCAAGTGAGAATTTTCCTTCTTCCTCTCCCTTTCTCTCCCACTTTTTAAATGGTACATTTTTATATGTGTGAGAAAACATTAGAATAAACAAATAAGCCAGGAAAAAATACACTTGAAAATTGCCTGCAATCTTACCATTTAGCAGGAGTCACTATCAACATTGTGAGAAATTCGTTTTCAAGGCTTTCTCTACAACGATATGTAAAAAATTTAAAACAATAATAATAATATTTACATAGCACTTACTCTGTGCCAAACACTCTGAGAAGTGCTTTACATTTACTCCTCCGTGAGCTAAGTACACTGTCATTATCATTCCCGACTTGTGGGGAAACTGAGACAGACATCAGGCAAGTGGCTTCAGCCAGGCTATGAAGGCAGTGGGAACGAGAGAGGTAGAGCCTCCCCGCACTTTGCTAACTCCTCTGACCACTCCTTTATTCTGCCTCTCATTGTGTGTATTTTGAAACAGAGATGACATTATATTTTACTTTTTTATAGTTTTTTTTTCTCACTGTATTGTGAACTTTCCCTGTTTTTAATTTATTCTTCATGGGGTTATTTTTCATGATTGTCCTTATTATTCCATCGAAAAGGGCATGCAATTCATTATTTGAACAATCCCCTGTTGGCGGGCATGTAGACTACCACAGTGCAGAAGGTTGTCTGAGGAATTTCTGTTTTGTCCTCAAAACACTAGTGTTCAACTAACTCATGTACCAACTTTGTTTGAAAAACAAAACAGATTGCATGTTGCAAGACAGAGCTGCTGGCAAAATACTCCATCGTGTCAGATTTATACAAACCCATCTCCTGTGTATTGCACCATGTCCTAGAAAACTGAAAACCATGAAAACAAGTGCTCATATTTTAAGGAACTCAATGACAGCTGATAAAATATTACATTTTCTGTAGCGGTTTTTACATAAAGCTTCCACCTTAAAGAAATGGATTTGATGGCACTAGGTGGTAATTTTTTAACACAAGCAGTGACAAAATAAACACCATCTGTTAGTATTGACTTATTCTACAGCACTCTCGTGCTGGGTGATTTTATTTCACTTTTTTCAGAAATGGTTAATGACACATCTGGTAGTCAGTAAAGGTACACTCTGGGTGATTAAATGCAGTCATAAGTTTACACAAAATGCTGACAGAACATTTTTTTTTCCTTTCATTAAAATCAATGGGGCACATCCAAGTCCCTGGCTAGCCGCTCATTTTAAACCTTGTGTAGGATTATCTGTTTGCTGGTGATTGAACTTTTGGAACAATGTTGTGTTGGGGTCCTTTCAGAAGCAGATACCAAAACAGGATTAGCTATGCAAGAGATTTATTGAGAAAAACATCTGTGAAACATCTCTACTAAAGCAGAGGCAGGGGGAAGATGCGGGAACTTTTAGATGACACTGTGAGTCTGATGCTAGTGAAAGGAGAGCGGGAAGGAAGGAGATTGGGTAGGAAGATCCCCAGACTGCAGCACGTATTTTAAAATGTCTTAGACAAGACACTGGGGAGTCCTGGAGCCAAATATGCTTATCTAAGCTTTTCCACATCTGACAGAAATGGGCTTGAACTTTTGTGGGACACTCAGTCATTGGCTGAGAGCAGCCTATTGAAAGCCTGACCTCAGCTCCAATCCAGAGGGGTCTCCAAAGGGCACAGCAGCCCTGCTCTGTCAACTCTGTCCCCAGAGCAGGACATCAGAGGGTACATTTCATGATCACCACAAATATCTACCCAGGCAGTGACAGAGACAGAGGTAAGAGCATCTCTGCTGTTATTTGTATCTTTGTATTTTTTTTTTTTTAATTCCAAAAGGGCATGCGAGTTTGTCAGTGAGTGAGAGACAGAGAGTAGGGAAGAAAGCACCCCCCCCCCCCACCATGGGGCATGGTCATACAACAGTCCCTTGTTTCTATTTCTGCATCATGTTGGGATTTGGGACATGCCTGCACAGATGCCCATCATATTTTTCAAGTCAAATGGGCCGGGATTCCAACCTTGTAATGTGCCATATGGGATTGAGCTCCCTTAGTCATCAGGCTACAGGGCCAGACCTGGGCCTGTCTTTTTAAAGAAGGAGATACAATTGTGTGTGCATCAAGTTTTCCATTGTAAACCAGCGATTTTCCATTGTATTCTAGTTCTTCAGTCTCTTGTACTATACTGGCCTGCATTTTCCACCCCTGTTGCCTCTCAACAACCATCACCCTCTATTACATTTTTGCCTTATGGCATTAGAAAGAGCATGGTTATTGTAATCAAGCACAATTTGGTTCAAATCCTGACACTTTCCCTCGTCAGGGAAGAGATGTCGTGGCTCCAGGTGGTTGGAAGAACCCAGAGTTATCCGGGGGATCTTTGGGGTGATGTATGAGGGACACTCCAAGCACCAGACAAAAGGACAGAGAAAGAGGCTGAAGATGCCTTGGTGCCAAACTCGAGTCATTGGAAAGGTCACGATGCATTTTTGCATAGAAAAAAACCAGGTCCTGACTTGCCTGACGACTTCCCATACGTGACATACCATAAACTCTCTTTCCTGTCTGCCGTCAACTAGAAACCTCAAACTGTGTGATTAAGCCTCAGTTCATCTTTCAGGTCCATTTGGGAGTGAGAAGTACCTCCTCTGACTTGCTACCTAATCGTCTGCCTCCCTGAGACATTGCTTGGCAGCCCTTTCTACCTTCCAGCTCTCTTTACCATCCTAAAATGCCCCTCCCTGCCATTGTCTTATTTACATGGATACCTACTTGCTTATTGCTGGTCTCGACTCACTAGATTGTAAACTCCATGTGACAGACCTTACATATTTCGTTCACAGCTTATTCTCAGGGTCTAGAATAGTGCTTGGCAAAAACAGTATTAGGTCAATAAATATTGAAAAGTCGAATGAACTGGCCTGAGGCACTTGTCCCCATTCGCTCCAAATTAGTGAATTAGTTCCTAATTCTGGAGGTGCACTGTCACCTAGGGCTTTATTGGAAACACAATTTCCAGATCATCACCCCTGGGTACCCTGATTCAGTTTATCTTGGGTGAAGCTTAGGAATCTGTATTTTTAATTAACATCTCAGGTGATTTGATCACAGACAGTGCCTAGACTGATATGTGAGAATCACTCTCATGGGGAATATTACCGAAGACAGAACTTAATTGTCGCATCATCTAAACCACATTCCTATGTTGCAGTCTATTAATTAAATATATGGCCATGATTGTTAAACTATATACCTCAAAGACTTTTCCAGTTTGTGTATGTACTTTCAGCAGAAACAGCTGTATTTTTTCATACCTTATGTGCAGTAAAGTAGGAGAGAAGCTATCCAGTCAGGTGTGTCTCCTCCCTAAGATGATAAATTGATTAAATTAACAATAAAGGGTAAACTGCAAGGTTGCCCAAATGGCCTTTGGGCTTTCTTCTACAATGGCATCTATATACTTAAAATTGTAGCAGATGGACTATGGTGCTGCATATGTGCTCATGCTGGGAATGAGGCTATTGCAAGTTCTTCCACTGGTCCCCCAAAGGGCTGCCTCCTTGACAATATGGCACAGAAATGGAGAACCTAAGCTTTAGAGTCAGACAGCCCTAGGTCTGAACCACAGAATGCTGCTGATTAAAGTGTGATATAGGGCATTTTACAGAGCTCTTATAAGCCTTAGCTCTTTCATCCGTAATCAGGGATGGGACTGCCTGACTGAAGGGTTTGTAATGAGATATTAGTACAGTGTGACTGACATTTTGCATATTCACGGCTCAATAAATGCAAAGATAATAAACTCTGAGGCGATTGGTTCAGACCACTCTACCATTAGAAATTTTTCTATCATTCTCTGAAGTCTAAAACTCTCATCCCCATTGGTCAAGAGAGGACAAAGTTGTTTGGGCATCAAGAAATTGGGAATATTAGAACTTTAACAGATTTTGAAAAAAAAAAAAAACCCTTCTCCACATTTCATTTATGTTTGTTAGAAGAACAGTTTGGATTTTAATGAATACTTTTTTCATAGAACAGCATCATTTTACTGAAATATAGATTGGTTTTTCTGAAAACAAACAAACTGGGGTTGATTCAATTTCAACTTGATTCTGATGACTCAAAATTGATTTCTTGAAGAATAGGCTCAATGGGGAACCAGCAGTTAGCGTAATGGCTATGTCGCTGGACTCCCACGTAGTCGACCGCGGTTCGCGTCTCAGACCCGGTGGCTTACAACTCACGCCGGGCGCGTGTGCGTGCGTGCCCAAGATCCCGAGAGGAGAATGGAGGAGAGGGGATTGCGGCGTGACCATCCCCCCTGGGGGGTGATTTCTCGCTTTCTATCTCTATGTCTCTCTCTGTCTGTCTGGCGAGCGCACGCGCCCTATAGCGAAAAAACCTCTCAAAAAAAAAAAAAAAAAAAAAAAGAATAGGCTCAATGGATAGACTGAGGAGTTGTTGCTAGAGGACTGGGTAAGTGTCATAAGCCAACAATTGATGCTTTTCCTCCTCACCTGCTTTTAAGAAATTTCTAGGTTAAAACAAAATGTTGATTAAAACAAGGGCTATTAAGCACAGGTTAGGGTAAAGGACCTGGAGCTGAGGATGGAAAACACATAGCTTGGTTGATTCTAAACGCAGAAGCAAAACCAATATGCATGTAAAGCCCAATGCTGAGTTTGACATATATCTCAGAGTACACAGACGAGCATGTCAAAAGGTTGTAGCGTTGCTAGCGGCACCATATATAACAAGCAGTTATGAGAAGATTCCTTACTGGGTGTTTGTGTTCCCCAAAGATATAACCTGAGGACAAATCTCCAGGAACCCAGCACAATCATTCCTGTTACCTCTTAAAATTAACCATGGAGATAGAACAGACTCATTGATTGAATCTGCTACAGTTCTGCTTCTTTAAGATTTTTAGAAAGGGACCAGAGACCTTGAGCAGAGATGTTAATCTTACCAGAGATGTATGAAAATCATCAGCCTCCTAAAGTGACATTTCTTTAGAGATCCTCTAGTCACTCCACCTTCTCTGTACTTGCCCAACTCCAATTTCTTTAATCCCAAAAGAGCCTGTTTAACATCTTGTGAGTATCTGTTAACACAGCAGAAGAGTAGGGTGATTTTCAGCTGTGGCTATGTATTGGAATCACCCGAGGGTCTTTACAAACTTCTGATACTGGTTGTGTTGGTCCAGTGTGTGGCCTAAGACATGGGCTTTTAAAAGCTCCTCAGGTGATTCTCATCAACGCCCTTCAAGCTCAAAAAGCATCCTTTTCCTCAGGACTAGAAGTGACTCAGCTATATCTTTTGTGCCTGCCTTTGATAAATTAGTTGCAAATTATGCTCCTGATTGCTTTTACATAACAATTAACACAGTCTTGTTTTCATGGGAGATGCCTTCATGATGAGCCTATTCACTCTGTCATTTCTTTGCTTCCTTAGTATGTTGTCTTTTAAATGAGCTTAGTGGATGAAGTCTTGTTGGTGCAGACTGAGCCTGCTAATCATTTCTCTCCTTCCCTATACTTTTGAGAATTGGGCCCCAGCTCTTAATCTCTGGGTGTGCATGAATAATTCGCATTCGTTGTGGTAAGTGCGTTAAGTGAAACTAACTATAGAAGCTCCTTGAAACTAGACCGTGTAATCACATTGTTCATCAGAAGGGATTTTAATGTTTACATGCAGAAAAAAAAAATTATCATCACAAGTAGATAAATAGCCCATTCTTTTACACTTGGGTTAGTACAATCAGAAGCAAACAGCCACCAAACTTACTTCTGTTGACATTCCAGTCAGGCTACACATGAGAGACTTTTGAATACATCCTGTGTATTATTATAAAATATCCACTTACATTTCTGATATTGTCATTTCTAAGAGAAGTAGATGTGTCTCTAAAGTTGTATTGCTTCACTTTGTGGGATCTAGAGCCTCAGTTCTCAGCTATGCTCATTCCCAGAGCAGAATTTTCTAGAGTATGAGAGCTACATATACTGTAAGTGATGCACAAGAGAAATTTAGGTGCAGCAACTGAGGTGGCCCTAAATAACTTTGGACCACATAATGAGAAGTAGGCAAACTTTTTCAGTAAAGGACCAGATAGCAAATATCTTTGGACTTACAGTCCATGAGATCTCTTGCTCCTACTAAATTCAGCCATTTTAGCTCCAAAATTTTTTAATGGACACTGAAACTTGAAATTTATATAATTTTTGCATAAATATTCTTTTTTGAAATTTTTAAAAATGTGAAAATTATTTTTTAAATTAACAAATAAAATAGTACGTATTTATTGTATGTAATATGTTTTAAAATATGTATACATTATAGAATAGGGAAATGTAGCTCCTATAGTTATGATTTTTATGCTGAGAATACTTAACATTGAGAATCTTTTTATTTAATAATATCTCATTATTAACTCTAGTTACCATGCTATACAATTGATCTCTTGAACTTCTTCTCACTTAACTGTAATTATATATACTTTTTGACTATTATTTCCCCTTTATCCCCTACTTCTCTGACCACCTCAGCATTTGGCAACTGCCATTCTGCTCTATTTCTTTGATATTAATATTTTTAAATTACACATGAGTGAGATCATGTGATATTTGTCTTCATTCACTTATTTCACTTAACATAATATCCTCCAGGTTGTTGTTGTTGGCCTGGTTTCTTAGTGTGCCATTGTGTATACATGCCACATTTTCTTTATCCATTTAGTTGTTGCTTGGACTCTTAGGTTGAATCCAGATCCCGGCTATTGTGAATTGCACTACAATATACATGAGAATGCAGAAATCTCTTTGACATGCTGATTTCATTTTCTTCAGCTGTATACCCAGTAGTGGGATTACTGGATCATGTTGTAGTTCTATTTTTAATATTCAGAGAAATCTTCGTACTGTTTTCCATATGGCTATACTGATTTATGTTACTACCAACAGTGTGTAAGACTTCTCTTTTCTCCCCAACTTCACCAATGCTCGTCTTCTGTCTTTCTGAAAATAGCCATTCTAACAAGACTAAGATATCCTATTGTGGTTTCAGTTTGCATTTCCCTCATGGTTAGTGATGTTGAGCCTTTCTTTTTTTTCATATACTGGTTAGTCATTTGTATATTTTATTTATTTCTTTTTTTTTTAGAAATGTCTGTTCAGGTCTTTTGCCATTTTTTTAAAGAATTATTTTATTTAACTTTATTTATCTATCTATCTATTTATTTATTTTCCTGTGACCAGAAAGGGACAGAGTGAGAGAAAGAGAGCAAGAGAGAGAGAAAGTGGGAAAACAAGCCACCAAGTCCAGGATTCAAACCGTGGTCAGCCATGAGGGAGTCCAGTACCCTTAATCACCACACCCCCTGTCAGCCCCCTTTTGTCCATTTTTAAAATAAGGTTGTCCTTCTACTGAATTGTTGTCTGAGTTACTTATATATTTTGGATATTAATTTCCTGTTAGATGTATAGTTATAAATATTTCTCTCATTCAGTCTGTTCTCTCTTTACTCTGTTGATTGTTTGCAGTACAGTAACTTTTTAACTTGATGTATTTTTCTCTTTTTGCTTTTGTTGCTTATGCTTTTGGGGTCATATTTTTAAAAATTTCCCAGATCATTGTCATGAAGGTTTTTCCCTATGTTTCATTCTAGTGGTCTTAGGAAATCTTATAAGATCTTCCAGATCTTACAATTAAGTCTTTAATCCATTTGCATTGATTTTTATATATGTTGAGAGTTCAGACTCTAATTTTACATCTTCTGCATGTGGACATGCATTTTTCCCAGCACCTCTTATCAATGGGACTGTTCTTTGTCCCCTGCATATGCTTGGAAACTGTTTTGAAAATCAGTTGGTTGTACATGCATGGACTTATTTCTGAGCTCTCTATTTAATTCCATGGGTCTTATAGGTTTGTAGTATATTTGAAATGAAACAGTGTGATGCCTCCAACTTTATTTTTATTCAAGATTGGGTGTAGAAAAATAATTTTCAGGTCAGTTTACTGACTTGACACAGGAAAAAACGCAGTTTTAAGCTAGACTTTAATTACTCTATAAAACCTATGAATTCTTTTAAAATGGTGAAAGGCTTTAGGATTGTCTCGGTATCACATAACAATATTTGGTAGAATTTAATCACGTTGTGTTGAACTCCTTAATGTTTAAAATTTTAAACTTTAAAAATTACCTTCTTTTTATAACTAATTTTTTTTTTTTTTTTTTTTTTTTTTTTTGGAGAGGTTTTCGCTATAGGGTGCATGCACTCGCCAGAAAGACAGAGAGAGATGGAGACAGAAAGTGAGAAATCACCACCCAGGGGGGATGGCCACACCACAATTTCTTCTCCTCCATTCTCCTCTCGGGATCTTGGGCACGCATGCACATGCGCCCAGCGTGAGTTTTAAGCCACTGGGTCTGGAACTCGAACCACGATCGACCACATGGGAGTTCAGCGACATAGCCATTATGCTAACTGCTGGTCCCAAAGTAAATAAAAAAAAAAAAAAAATAGTGATTTTTTTCAAAGAGTTGATTTATAGAAAAATATTAAGAAGAGTGCAGATAATGCATGAGTAAGACTAAGATTATAAGACAGTATTTGAAGGGAAAATTTCTGGGAAATTGCTATCTAGACCTGACTATCTGTGATTATTTATTTCCTGAGAGGAATACCTGTGGTTGTGGAAGAAAAGAAAAAAAAGCTTACTATGTTTCACCACAACTCATTATATTAAATAAATAAGTAAGTAAATGAATGAATGAATGAATGGAAGAAAGATAAAAAGCTCTGGTGATATTCACAAATCCCCCATTCAACTACTCTCATCAGAGTCAGTGGAGGTCTAAAAACAAAAGCAAAATAAGACTCAGACTTGTAATGACTCTTGAAATACACAAAACAATAGTAGTTTTATTGTTCCCTTTAATAGGCTATGAAATTCCCTACCATACTTTCCATTTCACCATTTAACACGTTCTTGCCATACTATTGGGAACTGACTTGCTCATCATTATCCAAAATGGTGGTCCTCTCTTTTCTTTGTATGAAAATACTCAATAATGGGGACCAGCAGATGGCATGGTGGTTAAGGTGCTGGACACTCCCACATGGCCGGCCACGGTTCGCGTCCTGGCTCTGGTGGCTTCCTTTCTCCCTTTCTCTCTCTCTCTCTCTCTCTCTCTCTCTCTCTCTCTCTCTGTTTCTCTCTGGTCAAATTAAAATAAATGAATGAATAAATAAAATTAAAAAAATAATAATTTAAAAAAAAGAAAAAAAGGAAAAAAAAAGAAAATACTCAATAAATATTTAAGCAAATCAAAAGTAATAAGAAAACAAATGGTGAAAGGATTATGAGCTATTCTTTCGATAGAGACTCAAGTATATTTTCTAAGCTAAAGTGATCAATTACTCTTTGACTGCAAATGTTTCCATTAGTGCAAAGACCTCATTTATAACCAGTACCATATTGTCTCAGTGAGACCCCTGCAGCAAGCACCTAAATGGTCTTCTAGCTTTTCCTCTTGCTGCTTCCCTGGGCCCTTTCCTCACTTCCCATCTCCTCCCCTTCTATTCTCACCCAGCAGCCAATAGAATCTTTTTGAAAAAAAAAAAAAAAAATTACCCTGTGACAGTCCTGCTTGTCATGAAACTCAACACCATTCTTAAGAAAACAACTGTCTCAACTCTTCAACACAGGCAGTCAACCAAACCCTACATGATTTGGCCCCTGCCATTCTAAGGCTTCAGCTCCTGCTCCTCCTTGATCCAACCACCTGACCTTCTTTCAAATTTTCACACTTCCTTGGCTCTGCTTTTGGGCCCGAATGGAGGTGTTATTTCTGCTACCTCAGGGTTTCTCAACCTTGGCACTATTAATATTTGGGACCGATACTCCTTAGTTGAGGCTGACCTCCGCATCAAGAATGTTTAGCAGCACCCCTGGCCTCTATGCACTTTGATAGCAATAGCTCTGCCACCACCGTGACAACTAAAATGCCTTCACAAATTGACAGATCTCCTTTGTTGGGCACAATCATCCTATCCCAGAGAATCACTGCTCTCCCTGGAACAGTGTCTCCTTATTGCTGCTTTTCACCTGTAATTGCACTATTTTGTCATACCAGGGGACTTCAAAATGGCTAGGTAAAAAAATGAACCTGAAGTGCTAGTTTATTTTGGTGGAAAAGAAAAAAGTGAAGTCTATGCATAGTTTTTTTCATAATTGTATTTTCCATGAACTTTCTGAAGACCAATCATACATATTTCTAGGTATGTGTCCATAATCATATAGATGAAATACTTAATTGTAGAGTTAAGCATGTTTTTCACCCTTGTAGGATAACTATTGGCGAGGGCCAGCAGGTGGCATGGTTGTTAAAGGCACTGAACTCCCACATGGCTGACCAACATTCAAGTCCTAGACCTAGTGGCTTGCTTTCTCACTTTCCATCTCTCTCTCTCTCTCTCTCTCTCTCTCTGTCTGATCAAACTGGAAAATAATAATAATAAATAAAGTTAAGTAAAATAATTCTATAAAAAAAGAATGACTCTATTAGCTCCCACTTTTAAACATGGCTCCTGAGATGTCAACCTTTCCTTCTGTACTTGTCCTTTCAAGTACTCGTCTCCATTGTAATCATGTATGTATGACATGTTTAGTAGTTCCACGTCTGCTCACTAGACTATAAGCTCTTTGGAGGCATATTAACTACTCACTGTTTCATTTCCAGTGCTTAGTATAGAGCCTGGCACATTTAAATATATTAACAAATATATTTGAATGACAAAATGTCAATTTTAGGTCAAATTTTTATTTCATAATCCTAGGTACCTAGTTCTGTGTTATCATCACTAGCTTCTATGCTTGGGTTATTTAACAAAGAAAAGTAAATCTTCAGAAACTCAAACTATAATAACCCAACAAATTAGCCCTCTGAGTAATTAAATTTCTGTTATATTTAGAGTTCAAACAAATGCTTTAGTACTTGGCTTTATTGTTGATATGAAAAGGAACCTATCTCCACATGCAATAGAGAAAAATTTCTCCTCCTTCTCGTTTCTCATTGTATAAGCCGAGCTTGCATTCAGAACTGACTGGCATAACAACCAGCCTCTATGTGCAATAACTTGAGCGACATAAAAAGGCCCTCTCTTCTCTTTCGTGTTCCCTGGATATTTGTACCTTTGGAATTCCTTCTCAGGTAAAAGCATTGCCTTTCTTCCTGTAAGGTGATGGCTTCTGATCACCTTCTCATTTTTCTTACATGTATTCTCAAATGTGTCTCCTATTTTGCCCTAAGTCAGGCCTGTATAGATTATGCTTTATTATAGTAATTTGAGTGACTTAACCTACCCCGGGTATCTCTCCATTGGACTTTGGTCAACTGTTCTGTGCTAGAACATGTTCACCCATACCTTCTCCTGGAAACAACGCCTCAATCCTCAAGGTTGCTTGGGCATCTTTTCAGTGACCCACCCAGCACCCTGATCTTCACAGTGGATGTTGCACTTAACATGCTATCCTGCAGTTCCCAATTACTTGGCTTTCTCCTCCTTTGCTTGAAAATGAACAGTGGGAAGAATAGAGAAGGGCTTCCATAAATATTTAATGAAGCACCTCTTAAAATGTAAATTTCCTGAAACTAAAACTCAATTTTATAGTTAGCTAGTTATAAAAGTACAGAGAAAAGGAACACAGGGTAGTCACATTTTCGCTTTGACAAGTAGAAAGAAACACACGTGACTGTAACAGAGGACTGTCCTAAGTATTTAAGGTGTTTCAAAGCGGAGGAGAAAAATTTGCCGTCTTTAACATACAAAATTTGGATGGATTTATAGTGTCTCAACACACTGGAAAACTGTGTTAAGTAGGCATCTGAGGTCTCATCTCTGCCTAATAAAAAGAATAAATTGATCCATCAGCAAAGTGTACTATCAAGCTGGGAGAGCCACACGTTTACTGTCTA
Organism: Tupaia tana; assembly: GCA_026018925.1. Classification (NCBI taxonomy): domain Eukaryota; kingdom Metazoa; phylum Chordata; class Mammalia; order Scandentia; family Tupaiidae; genus Tupaia; species Tupaia tana. The sequence goes on from JAKSZU010000014.1 coordinate 53,399,518, forward strand.
AAATTAAAAGGATAAGTAAAAAGTAACAAGGAAATCCAAACAACAACAACAAAAATCTCCGTGTTTCACTGTTTTTAAATCCAAGAATTGAATATTGAAGAGACCTCTTTACACAACCCTGAGTCTAATCGCCTTACTTTGCAGTTGAAACAGCTAAGATATGCAGAGTAAGTAGCTGAGCAGGTCTCCGCAGTAGCACAGATAGAACCAGAACAATGCCCTGCTGATGATCTTTCTAAGAATTTTGAACCCTGCTGAGTTCATGGGGCAACGTTTCTGTGGCATGGATTGCAGCTTAAAGCGACTTCTGAATCTAACCTCCCTTTGCCAGTAGTTGAGAGATGCAGACTAGTAGCTAGAAATACTGAAGCCATGATTTGCTCAGTGTCAGTAAGAAGCTAGGCTTTTGCTAACACTTTGCTTTGCATTATCTTCCCCACTTGCTCCAACAGTGCTACGTGGTAAAAAAATATTGTTACCTCCAACATATAAATGAGAAAACTGAGGCTTAGAAGATTAACTAACGGGAGAATCACACAACTAGATATGGAAAAAGTTAGAATTTAACCTACCAGTCTGACTCTAGACACACTTCTGGTAATGCAACAATATCCTGGGGTTTGGAGGAAATTTTACATGCCACCTGTAAGGATATTTGGAGTTCCTCAGACATGTTTCTTCACAGACATGGTCTGTCATAGAAACAGAATGAAATTTACAGACACTTAGGCTTCTCTGAAAAGATCCACTGAAGAGTGCTTGACTCAGAAAATTTACAAAATCTCATTGCTCCCTTAGTAGAAAAGATAGAATATAAGAAAAGTATTTATTAAAAGCCTTTTAAGAATGAGAATCACAAGGTAGTGGCCATACATGATATATATATACATCAAGATAAAAATAATAAAGAACCAGCATTCTCTAGGGTCTTGCTGCATGCTGGGGACAGGCCAAGTGTTCTACAAATACAGTCTCTTGAATACCCACAACCCTTGGACAAAGCCTACACTTTCAGGTTGTGCATTGCACCACTCCAAAGGACAGTGTTCATATAAACTGTAACACACATGGTAGCTTTGGGTGTGGGGCAATGCAGCAGCCCTACCAGTGAGGTGCCAACACAGCCTTCCTCTCTTATCCTCCAGGGATACATCCTGAGACCCTGAGATGCCTGAAACCAGGGATAGTATAAAGCCTTATATATGCTTTGTTTAATCCTATATGTACATGCCTATGATGAAATTCAACTTAAATTAGACATAGTAAAAGGTTGACAACAATGACGAAGTGGCTGGACAGTGGCATGGTGGTAAAACATAGCACACTGCAAGGCTGACCCACATGGGAAGGTTACCAGTTCACTGCCAGAGGCCTCCATGAGACCAGGCTCACGCATGCCCATGAACTGGGCGGTAGGAGTTGGGAGCACATCACAGCATCGAGACCTTGTCAAAGCTGTATCTATTTCTCTGTCTCTCCCTCTCACTCACGGAATAAAGAAATAATTATTTTTAAATAGTCTTTTAAAATAATAATAACTAATAACACAATTATAACAACATACTGTAATAAAAGTTATCTGTAGTCTCTCTTAAAGTATCTTGTTGTACTGTGTAATACTCATCTACTTCCAGACCGTGGCTGATCCTGGGTACCTAAAGCCACAGAAAGTGAAACTGCAGATAAGGGAAAAACTACTGTTGTATTGCATTTGCTGTTGAGAAAGTCAATTTTTAGTGGTTAATTCACATATCTAGGAAGCAATCGTGCTGGGATTTGAATCCAGAGCGTCTTGCCGCTCACTGCTCTTAATATAGCAATATCCTTATAAGCATCATATCTCAGAAAAGAAAGTCAGGAGTATTAAACCAGCATGACCCGCTGTGCCTGGGTGATAGGAAACCAGTCTTTATAGGACGTGCAAACCAGCCACTAATGATCTGGTACGATTAGCAGCTGATTGTGGATATCACAGTTGAGCCCATCTTGAGGGGATATGTTTTAAAAGCCAAATAAACTGATTCCATTTGAATGTGCATCGATTCTATATTCAGTACCATTACCCTCCTTTTAGTCTAGCGTGCACTAGAAGAATAAAATTGCTGTTCAGAAATTATACTTGGTTCAACTCCAGTACACACAAGTTCTCCGTGTTCAAAAGGAAAAAAAAAAAAAAAAGCAACTAGCAAGTTTTTGGGGAACTCCAGTGAAAACAATATGTGAATTAATTTCAGCTTCCAAAGAACAGCAGGAATTATTCAGGTAAAAATATTTATGCTAATATGAAACAACTGCCACATTTTATCAGTGTGACCAGAAGCACTTTCTAAACAACAGCTGCCAAAGAAATGTACAAAGAAATGTGGCACGTCTCTGGGAAATGTAATTTTTGTCTTCCAGATCTTAGTTTTTTTGTTTGTTTTCTGATCATGGCATCTTCATCTTTTCCCCCATTCTTATCGAATATGGGTTTTGGCATATGTTGCAGATTCACAGTTAAACAGGCACATTTTGGCTTGGCTAAACCCGCATGAACATGAAGTTAGGAATGCTCTGAACTGGTCTGAATGATAGACCTTTATAAGGCTGGCATAAACATCACTTTTTTTTTCATACACACACACATACACAAATTTAAAATTATTCTGTATGAAATTAGCACAGGATAGCAGTTACTCATTCTCACTCTATCTTCTAATATTCTAATGAGAAGAAAAAAAACAACAAAGATTTCCTGATATGGCTTTGATTCTTACTACCTGCCTATGAGACCTTGGGCAAGTCATTTAAGATCTAGTTTTGTGTCACTCTGGAAAATAGGAATGATCACAAATCACCTCACAAATTGTTCTAAGAGTACACTAGTCAATGCATGAAGAAAATGTCTGACAAAATGTCTGATTCCTAGTTGGGGGACTCTAACTTGTAGCTGTTATTATTACTGTATTATTCTCTACTCTCATTCATTACATGAATATTTTGTTATTTTATTGTTAGTGGCTAACCTTTCAGGTGACCTTCCCTTATTTACTATTATTTAGTGTATGGTATCATAAACTTGAACTGTATTTCAAGTAAATGTGAGTTTTTAAATGTTATTGTGTAAGTCTTTTCTAGAGAATATTGGTTTTGGCAAGTAGAGGTATGTCCTGTTTTATTCAATCCATCAGGCTTATTCAATTCAAGAAATTTTCACCCCCTTTTGAAGACTGCAACAGTTATAGAAAATGATAAAATGTCTTCCTTGCCTTTGAAGAGATATGAGAAAGGAGTATTTTTATACAGAAGAGGCATTACCCTGAAATACTAAAGAAAGGCTTAAATCACATATAATAATGGATGACATGCTGATTTAACTATTTAGTGAGCAAATTCAATGAACTCTACCCACCATTTATGCAGTTACACAAATAAAATACCTGAACGTCCATGCCTGGGTGATCAAATCACATTCACCAGGTAATGAAGAACAGAGCAACTTGTTTTTTTAATATCTTGCCTTCCTTGGAAAGAGTCTGCTTTCATCATCATTCCAAGTAATCTATTGTCAGAGTTCATCTCTGCCTTGCCAACCTAATTGTTTATACATTGATGTTCTGGTTTGGGTCTTACTTCTCTATGGGGCCATGTCACTCAATGAATTCCACTTTGTTTTAATAAAGAAAGGGCTAGTTTTTCTACAATGTGAATCCTTCAAATAGTTACTATTTTTCCAAGAACTGCTGTTCAGCACATGTCCCTGGCATGTCTTTCAAGCTGCCAGGGCCAGTATTTGAACTGCACTTGGCCATGTGGGATCTGGCGCCTTTAACCACCAGGCTATGGGCCAGCTGCCTATCTTGTTTCTGCTTTCTCTCTTGCATGCATGTGGAAGCTCAAGGCACACATACACGTCATCCAGCCTTTCAGCCTTCCTTCTCACAGTGTCATTTCATTCTCTGCAATCACCTAGGCTAAGATTAGTGCAGAAATGTCCAGTCCAAAGCCATGTATAATGTATGCTAAATGATAGCAACGATAAGTGGCATACAGTGTTAACAGGCCACATTAAATCCTAATTTCAGCAACAAGTGAATTGGCTTGATTTTCACTTGTTCAATGAAAAGAGTCATCATAGGATCACTTTATATCACTTAGGAAAAAAGTTTTCATTTTTTTCAGAAATGTACACTAGAACCCATCAAGTAACATAAAGGATTTTCTCTAGTCCACAGGAAGTATACAGTTTCCCTGCTGTATTCATTTTAGGAAAATGACTTAAGTCTTAGTATGTGCTATAGCAAATAGTTTTATCCTAGGTTAATATTGGAGAGTAAAAAGAGACAAGGATTTGTTCTTTTCTATGAAAAGTTTGTGTTTTGATTTCTGTGGTTGTTGAGTTCATCTTTCCAGCTCCTTCTCATAGCCTAAAGAGTTGGAAAGAACAGAGAGGAAGAAGAAAGGGATGAACTGTGTGACACATGAAGAGAATTCCTTGAAGATACAAAATTATTTCTAGGCACTTCTGAACTTGGTACCCTCGTGGGGTGGAAATGGACCATGCAACAAGCCTATCTTGGATTAACTTGCTTGAAAATTTTAGTCCTTCAACTGCTTATGGTCATGGTATGGGGTACTGGGAGCCAGCTGGAGAGAGACTGCATCTTTCCCACTTGCTTTTATGTCAGTCTCTTCTGCATGCTGGCATCCTGTATGGACAGATGATTTTTATTTGCCACTCTAGTTACTTCTCTGAGTATAATCTCAACCTGCACATCTATCTTAACTTTCACAATTTTATTTTATCCTAAGCATATTTTACCCAACAGGAGTTATTCCTACTAACTGGTTCATTTTATACAAAGTCAATAAAGGAAAATCATAGTGCTTCAAGTGAAGTTATTCTGTATGTAGAAAAATAAGTCTCTGATAAAATAGTCCACTCACTCTTCAGTACAATTAGGAAGATAAAATGCATTCAAACAGAAGATTTAAATATCAATATATATGGTCAGTGGTTGAGCACACAAACAGCAATGACAAGAAGGAAGAGGGCAGTGCAGGCCAGAAAAAAAAAAAATAAAGGAAAAGGAAGGCTTTGAGTAAGAAGGGCTTAGAGTCACTTTGAATTGCAGTAACTTTGTATGGCTTAACTGGTTTTGCTCCTTATTCCTGTGTTGTTAGAGTTAAAAGAATCAGTTCTCTTTACTCGAGTGCTTTAATTTTAGTGCATCATCTTCAGGCTATGATTCTTGTGGTAGAAAGAAATATGTCATCCAGACTTTTCTCTAGGATGCCAAAGAGTGGCATCTTGGGTATAAGAACAGAGCACCTGTTAGTTCTGGTGGAGGTAATGAAGTAGATGGAGCTGGAGCATATTGATTCTTTATTTCAAATCAGTTCTGTGACATCCATTCTTGACAATGGAGACTGAATACTTTGAAGTTGGTAAAAGTCACTGTCAAGAAACTATGTGTTGCCTTGGGAACCAGCAGGTAGCGTAATGGCTATGTTGCTGGACTCCCAAGTAGTCGACCGCGGTTTGCGTCCCGGACCCGGTGGCTTAAAACTCACGCCGGGCGCGTGTGCATGCGTGCCCAAGATCCAGAGAGGAGAATGGAGGAGAAGGGATTGTGGTGTGACCATCCCCCCTGGGGGTTGATTTCTCGCTTTCTGTCTCTAATGTCTCTCTCTGATGTCTGGCAAGCGCACGTGCCCTATAGCGAAAATCTCTCAAAAAAAAAGAAACTATGTGTTGCCTTAAGTTTATAGAAACACCTGAGAAAGAGGAGCACCTCCTTGTGCTCTGACCACCTTTCGGCTTCTTGTGGAATGTGAATAGTAAGAGAAGATTTTAACTAACTTTTTTTCCTGTTTATATAGTACAATTTGAAGGGAAAACTGTCCGCATGCTAACCTTCTGGCAGGTATGATTATCAAGTTCTTGTTGCATATGAGAACTCTGCTCAGCTCAAAATAGGTGATTGTTTAACATCAATATGAAACCAGCTAATGACAGAACAACTATTTTTAAAATTTATAGTCACTGTACCTCTTTACAGCATGCAAAATGGTGAATAGAGTGTGAATGCAGTGCATATTAGTCAAGTCATAAATATTACCATGTACACTATCATCAACAAATAAATTCACAATTATTAAGATTTTGAAATATGATACCTGCAGTCAACTCCCAACTTTCAGCCAGCCCTGGGTCATGGGCAAAGATGTGCCCTGAATACTTAAGGAGATCTCCAGACTGGTACCAGAAACTTTGGCATGTGGGATTGCCTCACAGAGCGTCGTGTTTTACTGCTGCACCTCTAACCGCCCCTCACTCCTGAATACATTTTTTATTCCTGTTTACCTTTGCCTTTATTTTTGGCATTCTCCTTACCATTTGTTTACCTCTGCAGTTCATTTCCAAATATAAAGCTAAAAGAAGATGAACAGTAAAGTTTTGTTATTTATTTAAAATATGAATTGTCGTAACACTCAGAGTTAATTCAGCCTGTTCAGACTAGTTCTCCAAGTGCTTTTTCTGCCTTACACTTAGCAATAACTTAGACTTACAATGCAGAGAGGCATTAGTAAATACACACAGATTTAATAACTGAAACTTTGTACCTTTTGAACAGTACTTCCACATTTTCCCCTTTCCTCCAGCCCTTAGCATTCAACATTGTAGTCTCTGTTTTTATGAGTTCGACTCTTTTAGATTTATCATCTAAAAGGGATCATCTATTGTAGTAGTTCTCCTTCTCTGTTTGCTTGATTTCACTTAGTATAATGTCCCCCATGTCACAAATGACAAGATTTCCTTCTTTTTTTTAAGATGGAGTAGTATTTCATTCTGTGTACATACCACATTTTCTGTAACTGTTCTTCCATGATGGACATTGAGGTTACCTACATGTCTTGCCTATTATGAATAGTGCTGTAATAAACATAGGAAAATAAACATAGAAAAGTAAAATTTTTCTAGAAACTTCTGTATTGTTTTCTATAGTGGCTGCACCTGTTTACTGGTTTATTTGCTGATATTTTCTTCCATTCCATGAATTCCTTTTTATTTTATTATCCATTTTTATTTTATTGTTTCTTTGGTTGCACAGAAACTTGTTAGTTTAATGTAATCCCACTTGTCTATTTTGCTTTGGTGCCTGTGTCTTTGGTGTTATAAATATTTTTTTTTGCAATCATGATTTCTGGTTTACATATTATTGTTGTACATCTTTGTGGGGTATAGTATGGTTTTTCAAAGCATGCATATAATGTGTAATAAATCAAGGATGTAGATGTAGTCATCTTGATTGACATTGAACATTACATTGTATTGTATGTATTTGAGAATAGTTCTACTGTTTGTTCTTTCATTTGTTTTGGAAGTACATATTGAATTTTCAATGACTTTTTCCACCCTGTTATAGTACACTGTTCCATAATCTATTCTACTTTTTTACATATATTCTTGTGTCTCTTAATCATTTTCTTCTGAATTCCATGACCCCTGCCACATACCATGCACCTTCTTGTATATATCATCACTCTGTCTACTTCTATGCCATCAAATATTTCAATCCATAGAGTGTGGAATGCCATATATGCTAAGCAGGGAAATATAGTATTCATATTTCATAGCCATGATATTTTCTAGGTTCCTTCACTTTGTATCAAATGACGAGATTTTGTGTTCTTTGTAGCATAATATTGCATTGTGTATATGTGCCACATTGTCTTAATCCATTAATCCGTTGTTGGGCACTTAGATTGACCCCATGTATTAGCTATTGTGAATAATACTGCAGTGAACATGGGTATGAAAATGTCTCTCCAACAGAGTGATTTTTTGGCCTTGTGTAAATATCCAAAGGTAGGATTACTGGGTCATATTGTAGGTCTATGTTTAAATTCCTGAGGGTCTTCCATACCGTTTTCCACAGTGGTTATACTAATTTATATTTCCACCAACAGTGCATGAGGATATTCCCTTTTCTCCACAATTTCACCAGCATATGTCATTCTTCATTTTTGTTTCTGTTTTTTTTTTTTTTTTTTTTTTTTTTTTTTTGAGAGGTTTTTTCACTATAGGGTGCGTGCGCTCGCCAGACAGACAGAGAGAGACATAGAGACAGAAAGCGAGAAATCACCCCCAGGGGGGATGGTCACACCGCAATCCCTTCTCCTCCATTCTCCTCTCGGGATCTTGGGCACGCACGCACACGCGCCCGGCGTGAGTTTTAAGCCACCAGGTCCAGGACGCAAACCGCGGTCGACTACGTGGGAGTCCAGCGACATAGCCATTACGCTAACTGCTGGTTCCCTTGTTTCTGTTTTTGATCATAAACATTCTGCCTAGAATTAGGTGATATCTCAATCTGGTTTGGATTTGCATTTCCCTTAAGATAATAGATGTTGGGGACCAGCAGATTGTGTAATGGTTATAAGGCTGGATTCCCACAGAGTCAACTATGGCTCACGTCCTGACCTGCGGCTTAAAACTCAGGCTGGGTCCGTGTGCACACGTGCCCAAGATCCTGAAAGGAAAATGGAAGAGAAAGGATTGTATCATGGCCATCCCCCATCCAATGACTTCTTGCTTTCTGTCACTCTGTCTCTGTCTCTCTGGCGAGTGCATGTACCCTATCACAACAATCTCTCCTAAAAAAATAATAGATGTTGAACATCTTTTAAATGTTTTGTTTTAGCTTTGACTGTTGTCTGTTCAGATTGGTTGCCCATTTTTAAAATTGGATTGTTAGGGTTGTTTTGTTTTGTTTTGGGATGAAGTGTTTGAGTTTCTTATATAATCTGGTTATCAATCCCTTATCTGAAGTATAGCTTGCAAATATTTTCTCTAATTCTGTGGATAGTCTCTTTATTTATTGTTTTCTTTGCCACACAGAAGCTTTTTAGCTTGCTGTTATCCTATATGTCTATTTTTGGTGTTGCTGACTTTATTTTAGGGGTCCTATTTTAGAAATCTGCCTACTCCAGTATCTTGAAGTGTTTTCCTATGTGTTTTTCAAATATTTTTGTAGTTTGGGACTTTACATTTGAGTCTTTAACTGAGTTTCAATTAATTTTTGTAAAGAATAATAGATGGGAGGATAGTTTCATTCTTCTGCAAGTGGATATCCAGTTTCTCCAGCACCTTTTTTTTGAAAAGACTGTCCTTTCTCCACCGAATTGTCTTATGATGTATGTTAAAAACTTAGTTGATTGTATGTGGTTGGGTTTATTTCTGGATTCTCTATTCTGCTCCTTTGGTTTATGTGATTGTTTTGTGCCAATATCATACTATCATGATGGCTTTGTGATATATTTTGGTGTCATATCTAAAAAATCATTGCCAATATATTTATGGAATTGACTTTAGTGATGTTTTTAAGAGTGTATATTTATCTTCAAACTCATCCAGTTGTATTCATTAATATATATAGCTTTTTGTATGCCAGTCTAGTCATGCCTCAGTAAAGTGGTTTAAAAACTGCAGTGATTGTCCTGCCACAATTGCCACAATGGTATGACATCACTATGTAAGGCTTGGGTGATATGGGAGACCCAGGTCAGACCCTAGACTACTCTGAATGGGCCAGGCAAGGTTGTAATCCTAGTTAACTGGAGAAGAGAATTACAACTGAGAAGCTCTATCAAAAATACCTCTCTCTCCCTCCTTTGTCTCTTACTCTCTTCCTCATCCTGCTTGTGTGTTCACTCATTCGTTCTATCATAAAAAAGTTCGATAATAACAGTATGAATTTTACATGATAAACTTCTAAAAATTTTCAAACCCAAACTAGACTGAAGATATATATGAGTGTTAAAGAACTATACTGTTCCTTTAGTGGACACCAAGTTGCCACAGTTTCAAAGGCCTTTAAGTAGCTCTGATTAGTAGGAACTCCCTATCCTGTAGGGAAATGGTATTCAGAGACAAGTCAAAATTCCGAATATTACAGTTTACCAAAGTGAAAAGGAATGTGGTGGTGCTCAGAGTTTTCTGCTCCAAACTTTTGTCTCCTCAATGAGTATAATCAGGACTCCCTTGCTGTCTTAATGTATTTTAATACATTGCTGTTGAAATGCTATCTGGGGTTAGAGAGACAAACAGATCTTATCTCAAATTTTGATTTCTATTGATTGGTGGTGGCTGCCTATGTTGACTTGAGAAGATTATAATGTCATGACATCTGGGCTCAGTAAAAAAGAGTTATCACAATTGAAGAGTGCTTTCTGCCCTAGGGAATAAAATGTCAGGAATAGATATATAAACTATTATGTATACTTACTTATAAATGTATCTACTACGTTATTGTCTTAGTACATTATTGTGTTGCTAAATAGAAATACCAGAGATTGGATGATTTAATAAGAATAAAGGTTTATTTGGCTTACAATTTTGGTGGCTGAAAAGTTCAATAGTATGAGACTGCCTTCTGACTGGTCCCAGATACTAAATTACAACATGGCTCAGAGAGAGGAAGGCCAACACATGCAGAGAGAGAGAGAAAATCCTGTGGGCAACTATCTCATTTTTATAATAACCTACTTTCATGGGAACTAACCCATTCCTCCCTCCCACAAGGCAGCATTAATCTATTCATGAGAGCAATGCCACCATGTTCCAGACGAAGGCTACCATGCCCCACCTCCTAAACTTCCCACCACCATTACAGTTGAAATGAAGATTTCAGCATATGAACCTGTGGGTGACAAATTATACCCAAACCATAGCAATATCAAAATAATAGATGCATTTTTAACTCTGAGAGAGTTAGTCTAAAGGTGGAAATTGTATAATATAGATGGCAGATACTAATTGTTCATCAGATCATTCCATATTTTCTCTTGGCCAAACAAAGCAGCTAGGCTATGATCTCAGCCCCTTTTAAAGTTAGGTGTGGCTATATTCCTGAGTTCTGGCCAATGGCATACATATGTGAAAATAGTATCTATCACTTTCAGACATGGGAAATAAATCCTGTTACTCTCTATTCTATTTATGCATGCACTGGCAAAGCAATGGAAAGACTCTGGTAGAGGACCTAAATGAGAATACAGCCATGAGAAGAAGCCTGAATCCTTGAATGACCATGTGGATCAGAAGTCTTCCTGCCCACCCATAGCCCATTTTGTGTTTGCATGCTGACCTTTGTTGTCCTACAGTGAACAAGAAATTTAGTTTTACTGTATAATGCTACAGATTTAAGGTTGTCCTCATTGATTAATATTACATATGGCAAGGCTTTTTATAAAATAGAAAGTACAGTGGAAAGGTAGATTGTAAGTTCAAAAAGGTAAAAACAGGCCCAGATCTGTTAGCATAAGCTGGACACTGCTGTTTGGCAGACTAAGGCCACATGGGAGGCCTAGGTTCAATTCCTGATCTATTCTAAAAAGTCAGACATAGTGGCATGCACCTGTAGTTCTAGCTGTAGGAGTGAGATCATAAGCTTGTGGCCAACATGGGCAGCATAGGAAGACCCTGTCTGAAAGAGCTAGGTGGTATATGTACCTGTGGTCCCAGCTGCTCGGGAGGCTATGGCAAGAAGACTGCAATAAAGCAAGAGCCTGTTCAGAAAAAAAAAAAGGAAAGAAAGAAAGAAAGAAAGAAAGAAAGAAAGAAAGAAAGAAAGAAAGAAAAGAGAGAAAGAAAGAAAGAAAGAAAGAAAGAAAGAAAGAAAGAAAACATGAGCATGGTTCCTTTTCCTTAAAAACCCTCTGTCTCTATGTTTGCTGAGAACCCTCCCAAAAGTATTCTCTCTTACTTTACTACATGGTCAAATCTAGCACTTTCCTACCCCCCTCTCTTTTTAGTTTGCTATATGACTGGTATGTAGGCCAGAGAGAGAAAGAGTGATTGAGAGAGAAAGTAAAACATCAACCCTCATGGAGCCTGCCCACACTATAATCCCTTCTCCTCCATTCTCCCCTTGGGATTTTTGGGCATGCACACACAAGTGTCAGGCGTGTCTTTCAAGCTGCTGGATCCAGGACTTGAACTGCATAGTTAGCCATGTGGGATTTAGCCTCATTAACCTCCATGCCATTGGCTGTCCCCCTCTCCACTTTTTAAGTCAGGCTTATGCCTCAAACTATCTATTCTAATATCAACTGTTGATATTGGAATGAATGATGGCGTTGATATTGGAATCCAAGTGCAGCCACTACAACTTTGGTGAAGCTTGGAGGTAAATCTCAGGAGCGAGCAGAGAATGGAAGCTCCTTCCACCTCCTCCACCTCCACCTCCACGCCACATGCATGCTTGTCTGCGGCCGTTTCCTGCTTGGTAGTCATGTCTCTTCCTACTTGAGCTCGCTGTGCAGGCTTCTCTTAGTCTCAGGTTATTTGATCTTCTACTCTAATTTTCTTACCAGCACGCTCCTACTTAGTTTTTATGGAATTTATTTTCCTTTCCGAAGTGTAATTTTTTGTATCTATCTTATTTGCATTTCATTTCATGTCATCCCACCAGCGCATCTAGGCCGTTTTGAATTCTAAACGTGTTGTCTCTCCCTGGCAGCTGGGAATTTATTGTAGAGTATAAATATATACTTAACTCCAATGTCCCAACACTTAGGACAGTACCACTAGAGTGAAAAGAGGAGACTGGAGAAAAAGAGATCAGAGCCGTCCATGGGGCTAGTCCAGATAGTACTTGTAATAGGTAACTCGAACAAATGGAAGGCTGACCTTCAGGACATGCTGTCTCGGGGCATTTTTGTCTCTGCCTGTCTTGCTTGCTCTCTCTGCAGATCTACTGTCCTGGACCTGCAGTCCACCTGGCACAACATGGCTGTTTGCTCCAGAGTTTTACCTCCTCTCTGTTCAAGAGAGTGGCTCTGACTTTTAGAAGCTCAAAAAGTGAGTTAGAAAGCCAGGGCAAGAATGAGAGACAGAGAGGAACATGAGTCCTTTTTGTCCAACTTGGTCAAGCATCTGCAGCTGATCTAATAATTATAGAAAAGAGAGCAAAAAGTGAAGGAGTAAAAATGAGAATGCTGAGGTCCCAAACTTGTGGGTAAATTAGGGGGAATCCCTCTCAATCAGGAATAACGTCCAGAAGAGCTGCCAGTCGTCAAAGTGAATGGTGGAGGAACATGAAGTGGTAGATCAATTAAGGAAGAGAGAGAAGTGAGAGAAACTGATGATAACTTAATTCCCTTTGAACTTAAAATTCACCAGCGATAATCAGTCTTTGAGAATAATTCTGTTGTTAATATATTCTGTTGAGTTCTTTTGTATGTGTATATATATGTCTATATATTTTTTGTCTCTACACACACACACACACACACACACACACAGTGAATACATACCATTTGCCATGCATTATGCCAGTTACTGAAGTAGCCCTTATTTCAAGTAGATTTCGATCTCATGGGCAGGAGACACACAAAGAGAAGATGTGCTGTGTGCCTGGTGGCCATTGGACCCAGGGAGCACTTACATAACCGGGGAAGGAGAATGGCAGGCAGGCGTCCCAGAGGAACAAATTCCTGAGCTGGATATGAAAAGCAGAGCAGCACAGGAGAGTAGGCCATTCAGTGCCCAGCGAACAACATGGAGGAAAGCACAACAGGGAGCAGGAGTGCATGGTCTTCTGGGGGAGGATCAGCCAGCCTGGCTATGGCATGAATCAGCAGGTAAGAATGGGAGAACGGTGGAAATAGCCTGGAGGAAGGGAAGAACAAATCTGAAAGAGCCTTGGGAGACTGAGGACGTTGTGAAACCATTGAAAGGTTTTAAGCGAAGAGATGAATTGCCTGGCCAGAGGTCTCCCAGTCAACATGTGGCAAAGGCAGTATTCGCATCCAAGCCCTACAACGAGCTTTAGTAATTAACCACCAGCCCAATTGTAACAGCTGGAAAGAAAAGACAGACAGGTTAGAAATATTTACGGGGTAAAATTAGCTAGACTAGGTGACTGACAAGCTTCAGGAATAAGGGGGAAGAAAGCACCAAGGATACATGTCACGTTTTGAGTCCAGGTATGACAGAGTGAATGCAGAAGCACCAAGTTTTATTCCTACTTGGAAAGGGCGTTTGGCTTTCTTTCCAGTAAAATGCATCACCTGGTAAAGCAGTCATTGGGCAACATCGCCTTCTAGGTCATTGACTCTTGCGCACTCTGTAGCTAGTCAGTCTCTCCATCCCTCTGGCCTGGACCCCTTGGCCAGTATTTCCAGCTGTCACTTTGGTCTCTTTGTCCCCTGACCTTTCTTGCCAATCACATTCCTTGCATCAAACCAGCTGTCTGTTTACTTTGTGCCAACTCCCAGGCAGCCATTCAATGATATCTGTAAAAATCACCTGGGCCCTCCTGCTTTCTCTCGGTCTTGTCTTTCCCCTCTTTGACCTTCGGCTTCCTTCTTCTGTTCTGTGTTGTACTATTGCTTTAGACCCCAGCCAACCACCTGCTCTTTGCAGAGTGACTTTGCCATTGACTTTGAATACCAAGTTCGTGCAAGGTGAGGTCTCTCAACTTGCTGCCTCCTCTCCACCTGTCTCTCCAATCTTACCCATTCTTCTCTGTACTCTTATTTCTTCTTACCACCAACAGAGCTTTGATTTATCAGTGGTGTGAAATGGGTTTTACTACATTGTTTAAAATTTACTTGTGTTGCAAATTCAGTTAAAGATTTTTCCCAAGTCTTATGTTGTCTATATTAGAAGAGCATCCATCATCCTAAAATAAGCTCTGAGAAGGGATAAACATTTCTTCTTACCTCAGGACAGGATGAAATACGTTAAGTTCCAATCAACTAGATCTTAATTAGCCCCCAAATGACACTTCCCCTCCATTTCTGAGCCTTAGCAAGTGAATTACTGGATAAAAAAATAAATAAGCTTAACAAGAGAGATAAAAGTCTTTAATATCTCAAAACAAAGGTCTTTAACTACATACTACATTAACAACTTTTAAGATGTTGCCAATCTTAATACTTTTGTTATTTATTTTTCAGATTTTTGCTGTAGAGCATGTGCCCTAGCCAGAGAGAGACAGAAAGAGGGAAAGTGAGAAATCATCCCCTTGGGGGAAATGACCACACCACAATCCCTCCTCTATTCTCCTTTCAGGATTTTGGGCATGTGTACACACGTGCCCAGAATGATTCTCAAGCTACTGATATATGTATTTATATACTGGTGTATATATATATATATATATATATATATATATATATATATATATATATATATATGAAGTGTCTGAGACCCTGGTAACCATTTCTATTTTAGTTTAGGAATTGGTTTGGTGATGCCTTTGCTCAGTGGTTATATTCAGAAATATCAGCTCAGCTTTGATAAGGTTGAAACACCAAACAGAAGAAAAAAAAAAGCCTATGACTTTTTAATATGGAATAAAGCACGCATCTAGATGTGAACAAATTAGAACACATTTTTCAGTGTTCTACCCAGTAGGGGTTTAGTGAAGAAAATAATTTACTTGCTCTAAAATGACAGAATATTTATTTTAGCAAATACCCATATGTGTTAGAGTATGTGTGTTTCCCTTACAAAATGATACGATCATTCCGATCTAGATTTTAATGTCTTCTTGCTGAAAGCGTCTGATTGTACATGTCAACCCTAGACGAATTCTGGACACAAGTCTTTGCCCACCTGATGGGCTCACAGTTTTTGCTGCTGTCTGTACGTCTGTATACCTGTACATCTGAGTGCGTGTATATGTATTCGAGTGTGTACATGTGGATAGATAGAGATTTTTAATGGCATTTGGGTAGGATACAACCATTTTTGTATTTTTCAGCAAGCGTGCCAGACCCCGCTCTATGTTTATTAGAAGAAACTAAATTTCCTGAGCCTCTGCCACGTTCTCTACCCCCCAGTGAAGATTCTGTTTTTCCCTTCTTCTAAAATATAACACGGTGAGAAGTGCCAAATCAACAGCCCGGAAGTCAGGAAGCTGCTTTTTAACCCCCATCCTGTAATACTCCCCTTGGGCTTGTGTGCCAATGCTGGCTGGGAACACTCTAGTTTCAGCTTCCTAGTTAATTTGGCTTGTACTGCCTTCCTAGTGAATCATTTTGCTAGTGTGGGCATGTGCGCTGATCTCATATAACAGGCACACAAGTGCACACACACATAAGCACACACACAAACTCAGACAAAAACAGATGCATGCGTACACAGACATGTATACGTGTACATGCATTGGTACATTCACACACATTTGCATATTTGTACACCGACATGTGCACATGCACACCAATATGTGCATGCATGTACACTTGCACAGGTACAAATATGCATATGGGTGCACATACAGGTACACATAGACCTGGTGCCTTTTTCCTCTTACCTTTTCCACCCAGATTTTCCCTCTGCTCCCACTTTCTCATTTCCCATTTTCCCCTCAACATTCCCAATATTGAGATTCTTCTGAAGTTATGATATAGTTCCTCACTGTTAGGAATATGAATCTCTACTGACTAGGCCTGGATTTATATTTTCACGAGTTTGCTGAACAAAGATATGGAAGATTTCATAACCTGCCCAGTAGAAGAAACATCAAATCACTGAAGCTTAACCCTAAAAGAGTAAGGGTCACCTTGGCCTTGCCTTCCGACGAGGCTATCCATGTTGTAATAAGTGAGGGACATGGAATTGAACGCTGCCCAAAGCCTTCTTCCCTAGAACCAGGGGTGTGATCACACACAGCATTTTCCATGTGTTTTATAACACTTTTCCCCTAAGACTTCTTTGTGAAAGGATCTTGATATTTCATGTTCTAACAGTCCCCAGTACTACAGGAAAGAGATTTTTAAACTTGGTCTTCTGCCAGGGTAAGAAGCGACATGGATAGAGGAGTGGCTTTGTCCCTTGCTGTAATAGATCTCACCTGTTCTACTCTTCTGCTTTTGTTTTGTACATTAAGAAAGAGCATTGCTGAGTCTGATCTCTGCTAAGTCTCTGGAAAGTACTGGAACCAAGACCAAAGGGAGGATTGTTTCTGTTAGTTGAATCATCCAAGTTCATTGAATCCTCCCTTTTTGTTTTGGGTGCAGTTGTGTTTCCTGGGCTTCTGAGTTGGACATTCTGTGACCTGTCAGTGTTCAGTACAACAGACCATTGTGTGGAGGCCCCTGAAAAATGGATGTGTAATAGAAACTGCCTTTTCCAGCAAAATCAGATAAACAAAGGGAAACAAACTTATTAGGAGGACTTACTAGCCAGACCTAGAGACCTTCTGCCAGCTCAAATCGTATCATATTCTTAAGATTGTTTACTCCGTCTCTTGCCTACCACTGAACCCAGACTTTACCCGAAAACTCATGCCAAAGGTACTCTTTCTATAGCTTTGCATTGTAGAATTTGTCCCAAAGATTGGCAATCAAAGGTGAGGAAACAACTTCCAAAGATTAGCTCAGAAAGGCCTAAGAGAGTGCTATACATGACTAAGTAAAAATTTTCTATCCCTATTCCTCAGGTTACTAAACAGAATACTCTCTCTTTATTGTTAGTGGAACTTTGATCTGTTTCATACTGGTTTTAGTCTGAGACCTTAAGGATACAAAGGAGAATAGGACATAGCCCCTGACATCAATGGTTTCAAAGTCTTGGAAAGAAGAGACAGGGCACTAATATTGCAGTGTGTCCAGAGTATCTAATAGATGGATAAATTATTGGAGGGATCAGCATGACGATGCCAGGAGGGAGGCTGGCTTGGCGTGATAGACCTGAGGAAATATATATTAAACTATGTCTTGGCAGAAACAGTAGGATTGGTCAGAATAATTTAGGTGGAATGACAGGTCCACACAGAGGAGAAAATATACGTAAAAAGTAATGACTGGGCTGGGCCTGTAGCCTAGATATTAAGGGAATCAGATTCCACGTGGCCAATTGTAATTCACATCTTGGTCCCAGTGCTTGAAACACACACACACACACACACACACACACACACACACTAGACAGATGTGAGTGTGTGTCCAAGATCCCAACAGGATAGAGAAAAAATTGTAGATCGACTACACTCCATCACAGGAGTGCTTCTCTCTCTCTCTCTCTCTCTCTCTCTTTCTGTCTCTGTCAAACAAGTGCACACACCCTCTGGCAACTTAAAAATAATAATAATGACCACGTGTTTTGAGGATTTTTGGAGAACTTTGCAGTTAGGGGTAGGCAGCATAAGCTATTTACAGGAGCCAGGATAGAGGACTAGATAGAACATGACCACTTATTTAATCCAAAATGAGCCATCAAAGGATTTAAAGCAATGGGATGGAATCAATGGTCATTCCAGTTGTTTTGCCCTCCGGGAATATTTTGACTTCATGGACATTTTCAGCAGAATTCTATCAAGGTTGATGAAATTTTATTGAGAAACTATTTTCAAGGGACTACATTAAATCAGTTTAATTTCTCAGTCACTTTCATGTACTTTTGTATCTAAGTCCATTTTCCCCAGAGTAAATAATGAGATCAGTTGTTGCCCCCACCCCCCGGGTTTTGCCTTAGGGCATGTGCACTGATTGGGGGAGGGAGACAGAGATAGAGATAGTGAAAGAGAAAGTGAGAAATCACTCTCTCCCCAAGGGATATGGCCATGGCACAGTCTCGTCTTTATTCTTCTCCTGGGATCTTGGGCATGTACACCCACATATCTCTGGCAGAAGTTTCAAGCCACTGGGTCTGGGACTTGAACCATGGTTGGCCATGTAGGAGTCCAGTGACCTAACTGTTACGCCATCTGCTGATCCCAAGGTCAGATTTTCTTTGGAGTCAACATGAGAAAGGATGGAAGTCAAAGTAGCAAAGTGGTGGATTCCAAACTCCACCACTTTGGGTTCTTATTTTATGAAGAGCCACTGTGTACATAATATATTCCTGCCACTTGCTAGTATTTGTGACAATTGAGAGATCCATTTCAATGTGGGGAGTCAGTTATCTAAGAATACATTTTTATGGGGCATTTTAAAAATTTTCTAATGCCCTCTGTTCTTTTAAATACCTTAACATGTGACAAATGGGACTTTCAAGAAGAGGAAAGTGGAAGTCCGGCAATTAGGCACACTAGACTTGCTGCCGTTACTGCAGAAGTGGTAGAGCTGCGAGTCTAAACCTTCAGCCTTCGCAGAAGCCCATAGCAGCCTCCAGGGTGTATTAGGAGGCTGAGGCTCTTCAGGCCACTCAGGAACACACACCCCTTCATCCCACATTAGCCTGGGAGCACAGGAAAGGGGTGAGGTCCTTTGTAATGGAAACAGTGACTCCTGTCATGAAAGCTTGAAAACAAGTCACTCGGGGGTTGATGATGACTGGAAAACTGTATTTTGAAGGATCCCAAGGCATCGCCTTAACATTCCTGCCTTCTCCAGCAATCTGCTAATCTGTCGACTTCAGCTTTCATCTGCTTGAATACCACCCGGTTCTCATTGTTGTGTCATGTCTGTGAAATGTGCATCCCTGCCATGCCTTTCATCTGAGAGTTTATACCAACATTCAAGTTTTCATCAGCAATGGGTTCATGTCAGTTGGAATTAATAGCAGTTTCACTCATTGGCTTTTACTGTTAATATTTACATAACTTCCAGATTGTGGCCGATGGGTAGGGAGACCAGTGGAATGCAGAATGAGCCAAACTTGGAGCTCAGAGAGTTGTTTCTTTCTTTAAAGAAAATAAATTGTTGTATTTTATTTATGTTCATAATAAATAATATTAGTTTAATGGCTTACAGTAAAAGAGCCAAAAAATAAAATATAAGGCTTGCTTTACCCAAGTCTTAGGAATCCAAATGGATACTGAGTACTAAATACTAAATACAAGCAGTAGTATTTGGAAACTGGAGAACCTCAGCTTTCGTAGGCAAAGCTATTGCTGTGTCTATAATGCAAAAATCGGAGGGGGAAAATCAACTGAAGTTCTTTTGTTTCCTTTATTTTTAAGCGAGTGGAATTTACTTAAAGCCGTCCTTACTCAACTTTGGTATAATTCTAGCACCACCAAGACCACACTAGCCTGACTTCTTTAATTTGTACTTTGAACTCAGTATTTTGAATGGTTTACCCTCAACTGTAAACTAATTCCCCCTCTCCATTTTTTTCTTTTTAAAATTTTGACCAGAAGGCACGTGACCTTGCCAGAGAGAGATACAACAAAAGAAAAAGAAAGAGAATGTGAGAAAGCAGTTGTCACATTTCTATTCAGTCTCCTCCATCTTACCTCCTTTCAGGATTTGGAGCACGTGTGCACATGCACCCATGCACCCAGCTTGTTTCTCAAGCTGCCGGGTCTGGGGCTCAAACCACGTGGCTGGTCATGTAGAATCCAGCTGCCTTAACCACTATACCACTAGCTGCACCTCTTTTGAATTCTCAAAGTGAGATGACTTAAAATTAGGCTGAATATATTCTTAAGTATCCTAAGATCACCCAAGAGCTGTATTTGGAGAATTTTGTCAACACACTTAATTTTTTTTGAGAGAGAGATTTTTTGCTATAGGGTACACGTGCTCACCACAGAGACAGAAAGACAGAAAGGAAGAAATCACCCCTCAGGAAAGATGGTTACACTACAATCCCTTCTTCTCCATTCTCCTCTCGGGATCTTGGGCATGCACATACATGTGCCCAGGGTGAATTTTAAGTCGCCAGGTCCGGAACTCAAACTATGGTCAACTACATGGGACTTCAGTGACATAACCACTACTCAGTCTGCTGGTCCAAACACACTTACATTTTTTGCCTCCATCAACACATATTAATTTTTGCTATAATGCTATATAGTTCTTTTTTTGGGGAGGGAGAGGTTCTTGCTATAGGGCGCGTGTGCTCACCAGACAGACAGACAGAGACAGAGAGATAGAAAGTGAGAAATCAACCCCCAGGGGCATGGCCACGCCACAATCCCTTCTCCTCCATTCTCCTCTCAGGATCTTGAGCACACATGCACACACGCCCGGCGTGAATTTAAGCCACTGGGTCCGGGACTTGAACAGAGGTCGACTACATGGGAGTCCAGTGACAGCCATTACTCTAACTCCTGGTCCCAATGCTACATAGTTCTTATACCATCTATTGCTTTTGAGATTTTATTAGTCTTTTATGTAAAGTTTTTGGTTGGTTGGTTCTTGAGAAAGCAGTATTTTTCCTTTCTGGTTGGAGGATTGATAGCAAAGGACGAGCATGCCATATGGAATCATCTTTCAGTTCAAATCTAAGCTTTGTCACTGATAGGCTGTGTGTTCTTTGTTCACCTTTCTGGGCCTCAGTTTTCTAATCTGCAAAAGTGATTAAAATGAATAAGGGCTGTAATTTCTGTGGGGCAGAAACTGTATGGATTTGCCCACAGGTACTACCCTAGAGGGTATGTTGAGGCAAGGCAGCACATTATCTAAACGCAGCAGTGGAATTAGAGTCAGCCTGCATTTCTCAAATACCCGACTTCTCTTCTAAGAGTCTAACACTGCAAGTTCCCAAAGGAGTTTTTAATTTTAAATAGGTCTTCGCTGTTCTGAAAATCTGAATATCTAACATTCATACGTGAATTCAAATTTAGACATATGAACGTAGTTATTTCCTGAATTCAAAGGTTACTTGGCTTCTTCCAGCATAACTTGGGAACTTCAGCTCCATCTGAAGAGTTAAGTCCAGGGGATCTATTACCCAATTTGTTTTAGCGTCTGTACAAGAGGTCTTCAAAAAGCTAATGTAAAATGTACATAATGAAGAAACTGTGCACACATTTCAGGGTTTTTGCCCAAAAATAAACTCATACTTTAATTCCATTTTTTTTTTCCACAAACTTCTTGAAGTCCCCTGTATGTGTGTTTCTGTGTAAAGGTAGATCAAAAATGTGTTTTATGCATTTTCTTGTAATTTCCATCGTTCCCCCACTCTTAGCCACAGCACTAGCCCTAGCCCAAGGGCCTCACGGGAAGCTGTGTGTTATGGAGAGAACGTGGCTGGGCTATTGTCTGACAAATGGAGTCCTGTTGCTGGGTCACTCACAGAAGAGCTGGTGACCAGGGCAAGTCACAGCTTCTCTGTAGCTCTGTGTCTGCATGTTTAAAACAGGGTAATCACCACAATCCTCTCTTCCTCGTTGGAGATGATGTTATGTTAAAGCACTTTGAAAAATCTACCGGGACGAGCAAGTTCGAGATGAACCATTCGTAGTCACGAAAAGCGCAGAGCTTACATACCCTCTGGAACTAAAAGGGTTCAAACTGAAATATGCAGTTCAAAGACAGGTTGAGTGAGGCTAGATATCTGAATTATTTTATCCATTGTGTGGTGGAAAGAATATGGGTTTCGAGGTTATAGCATAGCTCAGGATTCATACAAATTAAAAATAAGCCAATCTCCAACCACAACAAAATAGGCGGTAGTTATAGGATATCTAGTTTAAATAGACATTTGGTTGGATTTTTTTATTCCTTCTTTCTTTAAAATTTGACCTATTTTGTGACCTTTGGTGTGTCATGTGACTTCTCCGAGCCTGTTTTCTTTACCTGTATGATGGGGATACCTTTTCCCTGTATGATGAGGATACCCCTTCCCTTCATATCCCATCAGCTTTGCTGTGTATGAGTTAGAGATAGAGTACTTAAAGCACAGAGCACAGTCCTGGAAACATACATGCCCAGAAGAAATATTGATTATTAGTTCTAGCATTTCTGTCTTTCAAGTATAAACTAAACCTGCTGTTGAACTTAAGTTCCATATGTTAATAATGTTTTTTTTTAAGATGGTAAAGCATATTCTGTGTTTATACATGAACTTTAAAAAGAGAAAAAGAATTCTCCCAAGTAAGCAAGGATGGGTTGGGAATGTAGTTAAACTAGAAGAGAAAAAGGAATTATTTATCAAACTGCAGATCTCATTTATAGAAAAGCATGTATCACCTTTGAAGGTTAAATTGGGGGAGTGGAAACAATTGAAATGGGTTGGTCTACACACTTGTGAAGTCCCTCCGGACCAAGTTCTTTTCTTAGATCCATACCCCGGATTTCAATGACATATCACGAAGGGTGAGATAGAGTAGGAGATGGCTCTTTGGTGACAAGAATTGAAATCTTAGGGCAATACAAGGATGTGAGAAAAACTCCTCAGGTTATGAGTTCAGAGGATCCTGGAGACTAGAGGAATGCCCGAGCAGCTGGGATTGGGTTTCTGCAGGGAAAGAATACTTCTGAGGAGGTGAGCTATAAGGTGAACGTGGAACTGAGAATGAATGCAGAATGCTAGACAGTAAGTGATGTAAGCAGTGGGTGGCATTTGGGTGTACAACTAATAGCAAGAAAGAATTAAATCAAAATAACCGGAATATTCACAACAGAGTATATTAAAGAGCCACCCTAGTAACCGAGCAGATTCTCTACAACAGTGGTTTACAACCAGGGGCAATTATGTCCCCCAAAGAGCTGAGGCCATATCAGGGGACATCTGTGTTTCACACCAGTAGGAGGGTACCCTCTCATCTCATGCACATAATACAGAGTCCCTTGGTGTTGGACAGTGGCGTGGTTGTGGGAAAACACTCTGTAAGGCTGACCCAGATGGAAATGTTCTAGGTTCGTGTCCGGAAACCTCCCTGAGCATGACATGTGTGACCACGATCCAGAGCTGGCTAAAGCTGGGGGTAAGTTCCAGTATGGGAGCTCTTTTGGGGTGCCTGTTTCTCTCTCTCTCTCTCTCTCTCTCTTGCTCATAGAGGAAAGAAAGAAACAAACAAACTGAAAGCGAATATAGAGATAATGCTTAACTTCTACGATGCCCAGGCCTGTCCCGCAGGGAAAGAATTACCTGGCCCAAGATGTCAAAAGTGCCTAGGTAGAGAAATTCTTTTCTAGAAGAGTTTTCAAATCATGTTTCATTGGCCTGCCCCAGGATAATATTTTTATTATTATTTTTTTTTGTGGAGGAAAAAAAATGTGCAAAATGAAGGAAGGTTCTAAATCCCAGTAAGTTCGGGACGCTGTGTGTACAACAAACATACATAGATTTCTTTATTACGGATTGTTCTGGTATTTAATAAAAGGGAAAAGCATTTCCAAAACATTTTTTTTCGAGAAATAACTTTGTAAGTTACAAATGTTTCACAAAGCATAGTATGAGAAACACTAACCTAGTATTTTGTATTACTTTTTGTTGGGATGTTATTACCTACTTGAAAAGTAGTAAGCTTAGTCCACCTCAATTTACTAAAAACAAGCAAACAAAGGGACCAGCAGATGGCGTAATGGTTACATCACTAGACTCCCATGTAGTCAACCGTGGTTGAGTCCCAGACCCAGTGGCTTAAACCTCACTCTTGGAGCATGTACATGCGTGCCCAAGATGCCAAGAGGAGAATGGAGGAGAAGAGATTGTAGTGTGGCCATCTACCCTGGGGGGTGATTTCTCGCTTTCTGTCTTTCTGGCAAATGCATGTACCCTATGGCAAAATTTGTCTTAAAAAAAAATAAATAAAAAAATAAAACCAATTAAACAACACACCTAACTATACACATTAAAAATAAAAAACCCCTGAAAGCACCAACAATTGCATGCTGGCAGAGAATGGATCATCTGGGTGGTTGGGGCAGTGGTGAAACAAAGGACTATTCTAGAGAGTTCACGGTTACTTCTTGCCATCTCTAGGAATAAGAATCACAAAAGTCTAATGTCTCATCAATATGCCAGGATGCTAATGCAGTCTTCTTCCTCGTAGGCCCTCAATACATTTATTGAACTGAATTTATTGTAGATACTTAAGTGATTCTTCCTACCCATTTATAAGTGAGTAGTTATAGCAGATGCTCCCATCTGATTGCTGAGTTTGTAAAAGGATTCTGTTCACTTGCATTTTTTTCCTCTGAAATATTGCATTTATTTATTTCGGTGCGTCTCTTCGGAAGATGTATTTAAGAGAGAGCAAGAATAATGTCTACTCCCTAGTTGACTGTGAGGCGTAATTTAAATAGAGGTGTTGGGCTGACATCAAAGCTTTCAAGGGAAAGTAGAAGTTCAGAGACAGGAAAAGGGCAATTTATTGTTGTTCACATATTACACTGCAGCCTGAAGTTCCCCTAGTTCCTTAAATGTCATCTGCATTACTCAGAAGAGATCCAGAATGAGTTCTATGCGGGAGAGCATGTTGGAATGAGATCTCCACTAATCTATTGCAAATGGCAGTTTATTAGGAAATAGGCCTGCATATTTAGCATAATAAATCCCTGTATTCTAGTTGCCCAATTACCTAATTTTCTAAGAGAAAACTTATATCCCATCTCTCTTTTGATCCTACTTACTATAATATTAAAGGATTTAACAGCCTTAAGACCTTTTGTCCTTCAATTATTCATTAGCTTGATGTTCGACCTAATCCCTATTTTCATTTGCAGAGAAGTCAGTTAATATAATCAGCTATCATTATTTAGCAGATTTAAAAAAAAAAAAAAGTACTACATTGCTTGGAAAGAATGATGAGAATTTTTCGAGTGGTTTAATTTGACATCAAATGCAACTGAAAATCTCGTGTATTAGTTTGTCTATTGCTGTCCTGACAGATTCTAACAGTGGTTTAAAACAACACACATTAGGGAACCAGCAGTTAGCGTAATGGCTATGTCGCTGGACTCCCACGTAGTCAACCGCGGTTTGCGTCTCGAACCCGGTGGCTTACAACTCACGCCGGGCGCATGCGCGTGCGTGCCCAAGATCCCGAGAGGAGAATGGAGGAGAAGGGATTGCGGCGTGACCATCCCCCCTGGGGGGTGATTTCTCGCTTTCTGTCTCTCTGTCTCTCTCTGTCTGTCTGGTGAGCGCACGCGCCCTATAGCGAAAAACCTCTCCAAAAAAAAAAAAGAAAAAAAAAAAAAAAAAACACACATTATTATCTTGCCGTTCTGTAAGTAAAAAGTTCAGCTGGAGTTTCGCTGGGCGAACATCAAGGTGTCAGGAAGATTTCATTCCTTTCTGGAGCCTTTAGAGGAGATTCTTTTTCCTTGCTTTATCCAGCTCCTAGAATATGCCTATGATCTTTGGTTCCTGGCCCTGTCTTCCATTTCCAAAGTCAGTAAGTAGCACCTTTTTTTAGAAATTATTTATTTAATTTAGTATTATGCTTTAATTTGCTGTAGGGTATGTAGACTCACCAGAGAGAGAGAGAGAGAGAGAGAGAGAGAGAGAGAGAGAGAGAGGGAGAAAAGACATGAGAAAGCAACTCACCAAGTCTAGGATTTGAACCTCACTCAGCCATGTGGAAGTCCAGCATCTTAACCACTGTGTGACCTGCTGGCTCCAAATAGCATCTTTTTCACCCTACTTTGCTTGTCACATTTCCCTCTGACCACAGCCAGGAAAGTTTCTCCATTTTTTTTTTTAATTGCCAGAGGGCACGTATACATGCCAGAAAAAGAGAGACAGAGAAAGAGAGAAAGCAATCCTAATGGGCCTGGTCACTCCACAATCCTTCTTCTCCATTTCTTTTGGGTAAACTTGCACATGTGCCTAGTGAATTTTCAAGGTGCTGGGACCATGATTCAAACATGAGTTGGCCATGTAGGATTTGATTCTCTTAACTAGTAGGCTACAGTGCCAACCTAGTTTCTCCACTTAGAAAGATATAGGATTATAGTGAGCCCACCTGAATAATCTAAAATATTCTTCCTCTCTCAAACCTTCTTTAACCTTCATCACATCAGCAAACCTTCATCACATCAGCAAAGTCCTTTTCGCCATGTAAAATAACATATTCACCAAAGCCAGGCCCCAGGAAGCAGGTGGTGTCAGGAGTTCATTATCCTGTCTACCACGTCTTATTTTGCCATTTCCTGTGTGATCTGAAAGAAATTCCAAATATCTCAAATCAGAAAACTATTTCAAAGTACTTTAAAATAATGATCATAATAATAACACTAGCTGTGATTTCTTCAGCTTTGAAGTTAAATTAACCCAAATTTTCAGGTCAGATTTTTTCCCCTCCACATTCTGGAAATAAAACAACATAAGGTGCGGAATAGGAACTGTCCCAGGACCAGGATAGTGGTCGAAGTTGGTGGAACATCACCCCTCGACCTCCAGCTAGATCTCCACGCGGTACCCGTTGCCTGCATCCCTCTCTCAGAGACTCCACGGTGGCACTTCTGCCTCCCCCCCTCCCCCCACACTGATTCCTACAAGCAGACAATTACCGGTGTCAGCAAGCATGTGGCTACGGCTGGCTGCATGATTAGCTGTTAATATTTGGTAAAAGGAACTGTTTGAACTCCATTAGTGGAGCCATCAGAGATAAACTGCTCTTTGCACGTACCAAACCAGGCTTTCTAATATGAAGGATGCAGTCAGAATAAAGCATTGCCCGGGAACCAGCAGTTAGCATAATAGCTATGTCGCTGGACTCCCACATAGTCGACCGCGGTTCGCGTCCCGGACCCAGTGGCTTAAAACTCACGCCGGGCGCGTGTGCGTGCATGCCCAAGATCCCGAGAGGAGAATGGAGGAGAAGGGATTGCGGCGTGACCATCCCCCTAGGGGGTGATTTCTCACTTTCTGTCTCTATGTCTCTCTCTGTCTGGTGAGCGCACGCGCCCTATAGCGAAAAACCTCTCCAAAAAAAAAACCAAAAAAGTATAAAGCATTGCTCATTTCTAAGAAAGATCATTGCTCATTTCTAAGAAAGAGAGATGATAGAGAGAGATAGCTGGATGATTGAGAAATGATAGATATTGTAGATACGTAGATACCTATGTAGAGACATAGGTACATAGATATGTATTGATACATACATACACATATACATACAAAGACTTTTTTTTTTTTTACAAAGAATTCATGGACTCTTATTGTGGGTGAAAGAGAAAGGATGTGTCTAGAGTGTTTGAAAAATTTTGCTAAATATTTAAATATATTTCTACTTGGACCAGAGATTTCTTTTTCCTAAATTTCAAAAACTATCTTTTACTAAACTGGGTAATCATGGGAAAATGAAACAGTTTATTGGTAGTAAAAGTGTAGAGCCAGCAGATAGTACGGAGGTTAAGGAAGCTGGATCCCACATGACTGACTGAATGGTTTGAATCCTAGACCCAGCGGCTTGCAAAACATGCCAGCCACATGTGCATACATGCCCAAATCCTGAGAGAAGAATGAAGGAGAAGTAATTGCAATGTGGCCATCCCCCTGGGGGACAGGAGGTAGTTTCTCACTTTCCCTTTCTCTCTCTTTCTCTCGCTCACTTGTCTCTCTCCAGTAAATGTACATATCTTATAGCAAAATTAAAAAAAAAAAAAAATGATGAGGCAGCCAACGCCATAACCCCTCTTTGTAACAAGGATGTTAGTATTAGATTTCTTTGTCCCTGAAGGAATTTAACGCTGTAATCACTACATCTGTCATTAAATACACATGAGGTTGTGTGTGCAGTAATTATATCTCTATTGGCATGCTTTTTACAAATTAAGGCATTTTTTAAACTCGGTGCTTAAAAAAAAAACACACTTTTATGTCCCACCGTTGTCTAAGGCCAACTAAACAGAGGAAAGCGTCAGAAGGTGATCCGTCGCCTAAGGCACTCAACTTGTTTTACCAAATGATCCTTGTATCTGTGGCTTTCCTTACAAGAAGACTTCAAAAAGTTCACGTAACAATGGAATTAAAGTGCAAGTCTATTTTGGTGCAAAAAAGAAAAAAAAGAAAAGAAAATTAAATCCATGTATTTTTTTTCCCCCACAAGGCACATTTTCCATAAACGTTTTGAAGACTCTTCATGTATTCGAATAAAACCCAGACACCCTAGTCTGTCCTCTGTGTCCTCTCTTGCCACTCTCACCCTTGCTCACCCTTCTGTGTCCGTGCTGGACTTCCTGCTGGGTCTGCAGCCAGGGAGACACTCCAGGGTCCCAAGGTCTTGGCTTTTTTTTCTTATTAAGTGTGTTTTTAGGTAGGCCGCTAGAGGGCGCGAGATAGAGTCCGATCAAGCCGCCACTCTGACCACAGCCCTTCAAGGGACTCCCATCTACGCGGGACAGAGTCGAAGTCCTCACAGTGACGGTGAAGGCCCTCTGTGATCCGAGCTCCGTTAGGTCTCTGCTCTCCTCGTCTGTCCATTCCTCTTCGGTTGCATTTCTGGACCTCTTTGTGTGGCTCAAATATGCTGGGTATCCTCTCGCCTACGCTGTTCTCTGTCCGAGTCTTCCCCAAGAGGTATGCCAACTCCCGTCGGTACTTTTCTCACTCTCACTGCACTTTCAGGTTCTAGAACAAATGTTTAGTAGATGCTCAATAAATATCATTTGAATAAGTGAATGCGCAAAAGCAAGCATTTCCTGTTTACAGAGCCCTTGGTTAGTATACCTACTTAACGCATTCCCATACTCTAGTTCAGTGCTGTATTTCCCTCAGACCTTTCTCAAATATCAGCTTTCCATAGGACCTCATCTGGCCCCGCTATGGAAAACTAAGCCCTCGGTACACTTCCGGTCTCTCTTCCCTGCTTTTTACGTCCTTTGCACGTATCAAAGTCCGAGATACTGTACTGTAACACTCATCACGTGTAGTCTTTCTCCTCTGTGGCAATGCAAACCCCCTCGGGCTGTAGATTTTTGTCTGTCTGGCTTACTGTCCTATATTCAGGTTCTAGAACAAGCACATAGTAGGTATGCAGTGAATATCTGTAGAACAGATGAATGAACAAAAGCATACATCACTGTTCATGGAGCCCTTTTTGATAACCATATTTATATGGTACCTCCCGTCTGTAACTTAGGATTCTTTTTTATTTCCCTCATAGCACTTATCCTACGTATTTGTTGGTTTTCCATCTCTCTTCCTAAAAAGTTAGCTCCTAGAAACTAAGGCCATGACCAAGGGCTTCAGTGCCAGCCACAGCACTTAGTGTAATACTGCCACAGAGCCAAGACTCAATAAATATTTGATGACAAGTCCTAAAAAAAAACAAGCCTTCATTTACTCAATTGAATATACACCCCAGGAGGAAGGAACGTAAATATAATGTATGAAACCAGAGAATAGCATAATGCTTACATCGCTGGCCTCCCATGTAGCTGACCATGTTCAAGTCTGGATTTAGCGGCTTAAAACTCACACTGGTGTGTGTGCGTGCATGCCCAAAATTCCAAGAGGAGAATGGAGGAGAAGGGATTGTGGCATGGCCATCACTCCTGGGGGATAATTTCTCGCTTTCTGTCTCTCCAGCGGGCATATGCACCTTATAGCAATAATAATAATAATAATAATAATAATAATAATAATAAAGGAGCATGAATATAATGTAGAAGGTGGTGTCCAGGCAGGCTGTAAATTTCAGTGTTCAGACTCAGTGGAAGGTAGAAATATGTGTGTTCTATCATTCTTCCAACTCTCTGTGCAGCTGGCAATACCTGCTCAATCAGAAATGAGTTTTCTAGATACACTGCAGTTTACCCAGGACAACAGTTGCAGTGAGGCCAGATGTTGGTGCTTTGTGTTTGTCCATCCTGCTTCATTCATCTCACTGCATCTTATATCAGTACAATATCAGTAAAAGGACAGATAAGAAATTTTCTGTGTAGCACACCGTTGGGCTTCAGTGTGGCTAATCATCTCCGCAGCAGCCTTGTAAATGGCTTTAGGAAAGATGCTGGGACAAAATTCGTCAATGTTGTGGGTTTTGTTTTGGTTTTAATTGCCGTGTGACTTTGGCCAAATGTCTTAACCTATCTGATTCCCCTCATGTATAAAATAGGATTAAAAAAAAAAATCCCACCTTGTGAAGTTCTTACTTATTAACTTAATAATTATTTTCATTGAGTACCTATTATGTTCTAGGTGTTATCTAGGTGCTAGGGAAAGAGTGACCTCCGAGACAAATAAGATGACTATACATGAATATAGTCTGCAGAACAACAGAGGGTGTGGCAAGACAGTGAGTTAGGGGGGAGAAAAGTAATCCAGTAAGGTATTTTCAAATGAGTGTTATCAAAGATATAAACCCAGGGTGACGGAATATAGAGAAAAAAGGGAGATTCTGGGAAAGGAGCCGTTTCTTAAGGTGGAGTTATTGGAGAAGACTTCTCTCTGTGCTGATATCTAAATGCTGAGAAGGACCCAAACACGCAGAGATCCTCGGGAGTCAAGTTTCAGGCAGAGGCAGCAGGAGGTTCAGGAGCTCTGCGGTGGGCAGTAACTCGATGGTCGATGATCGAGGGAACAGAAGGCAGAGGGTGTGTGAAGTAGCTTGAGAGTGGCAGCACAGGTTGGAGCCTGTCCAGTGAACCATGCAGCAGTTTCCTGCAGGGGTCACTCACCGCTGCTCCTGCCACTCAGAATGGTCCAATACATGGAAATGTTCGTTCTCTTTCAGATTTTACTTTTCCAAGTAGATAGACTATATTTATTCCCTAGTAAAATAAAGGTCAGAAGCCAAATTATGATCAAAAAGTTTATAGTGTTTGTGTTAATTTCCATGTATGACCAGTCATGATCTTAAGGAAAGGCCCAGAAAAGTGATTCTTACTAAAATTCAGCCATTTTTTTTATTAATCCAAAACGTGGTTGAGTGTTTTCTCCTGGATTAATGCAAGTGCAGTTTCTATGATATGGTATAAAATGAAGCATGCTAATTTTTAGGTTTGCATGTCTTCAAAAAATATGTTTTGAAAAAAGGCCTCTATAGGTACTTGAAAGCTGTGAATGCAAAGGGAATATGAAAGTCTTCTCTGGAAATCTTTTTTTTTTTTTTTTTTGAGAGTTTTTTTTTTCTTTTTTTTTCGCTATAGGGCGCGTGCGCTCGCCAGACAGACAGAGAGAGACATAGAGACAGAAAGCGAGAAATCACCCCCCAGGAGGGATGGCCACGCTGCAATCCCTTCTCCTCCATTCTCCTCTCGGGATCTTGGGCACGCACGCACACACGCCCGGCGTGAGTTGTAAGCCACCGGGTCCGAGACGTGAACCGCGGTCGACCATGTGGGAGTCCAGCGACATAGCCATTACGCTAACTGCTGGTTCCCTTCTCTGGAAATCTTTAAGCAATAAAACCTGTTTTCATCCGTCTGTCTTATTTTTCCTCCCAACAGATACTGAATGCAGCTGACTCTGTGCTGCGCCTGATGCTGAGGGTCCCTTAGTCACTAATGCCTGCACTGTTACAAGTTAACACCTCTAGTGCACAGTTACTTTCATCCCCGCACACACCACCGCCATGCCACGCCCACCCTTCTCACTCGTATTTCTACAGCAGCTTCTCCAAAGGGACTTCTTAAACTCAAACTGGGCCTTTTGTTTCCTACTTCTGAACCTTTGCTTGGCTTCCCAAATGCCTGAGTGATCTAGGGGGTTCCTTACCCATAATTTATCTTTCTAAGTCTCTTGGCTCTTCTCACGCAGCCGCTGAAATCTCTTCCTTTCCTCAGAGAAGACGTGTGTCCTTTCTTTCGTGCTGTGGCTTTTGCCTGAAATTTTCTCCCTCTACCCACTTCCTCCCCTCCACCTTCACCAGACTACTTGCTTCTCATCCACTAAGGCCCCACTGAAGTCAGCCCAGAGGGCGCCATTCCGTGACCACCAGTCACCATGTCCTGTTATGAGCCCTCTCATGTGCCCAGCCACCTTCTGGATAATTCAGAGTGATGATGCCCCATTGTCTTTACCGACTGTCTAGTTGTCCAATCGGATAGTTAGCTGATGGGGGCGGGCCTCATGGCCTTGGGATTCTTCTTTTTCTTTTATAAATTCATAGAGCATGTGCATACACATGTGAGAGTAAATGGAGAGAGAGAGAGGGTGAGAGACCCTCCGCAGAGTCCGGTCACACAGAGATTCCCCTTCCTGCAGTCCTCCAGCCTGTCAGATCAGATCATGGGCACTCGCTTGCCCGCTGTGTATCAGGCTTACCGGCTGGAGTATGAGCCATGGTTGTCGTTTGGGGTCTGCATCTCTTGAGCAGCACGTTACGGCAACACCGTGAAGCTCGCCCAGAAATTCCTCTTCCAAGCTCCAATGTCAGGCACACTGGAGGACAGTACAGAACAAGCACTCAAGAATTGCTTCTTGAATTTAAAAAGTGACCTTAAATTAAATATGGAAAAGTAGTAGATAGGGCTCCTCACTACTTGAAATCTAGCTTTATGATCTGTAATGAAACCATCCAACTTCTTCATATCTGCATGAAAAAATACAAGCCAAGAGGCTTCTTTTCTTCTCATCCCTTTCCTCCTCTTTCCTTCTTCTTTTTTCAATAAGACCATTGCAAACTTTGGAAATAAATGCATGAACTATGACTTTCATCCCATGGACTTGCTAATGACCACGGATGCCCGTAACAGTCCAAAACTCCCCTAGCTTTCAATTTTATCCTATAGAATTGATTGCTTTGAATTTCTATAGTTAGTAATTAATTGAAAGAATAAGTCTTCATGATAGGTTAATAAATATGTTTTATTGAAGAAATCCCAGCAGGGCAAATGCAAAACTTGTATGTTTTAAATGGTTACCAGAATGAAGCTTCCAACTCTACCTAAACTACAGCTTGCAAAATCAGTAATGAATCCATTAATTTCTTGACAATGCTTGTTACATATCTTGTTTCAGCTCCCATAGGATTCTGAGTCCCGTAAATCAAAGACTACTTCACACAGCTGTAATTTTTTTGGTTGGGGTGCAGAAACTCACAACTATTGTAATGCAGATATTTGCTTATTAATCTCTACCCTCATCTACTTTTCGATATCACTGGCCAAGGTTTAAATGAAGAATCATCTAACATTTGTGCACACACTTTGTGCTAAGACTGGTACCAGATAGAGCATGTGTATTTTCTCTGTAACTCTTTAAACTGAAAGATGCTATAGCACCATTGTACAGAAGAAGACACAGAGCCCTAGGAGGTTTAAACATTTATCGAAAGCCACACAGCTAGGAAGAAGCCAAACCCGGGTCAATCCAACACCAAGACACACTCTTTCCTTTCTAGTGTGCTACCAGATAAAGTTCAGCTCTACCCTTCCCTTTGCCTCCTTGGTACACATATTATCATTATTTTTATGGTCTTGGTTTCTTCTTGGGAACTTACTGGAAGCTTTCTATGAGATCCTGGGCATGCCACTTAATCTATCTGGGTGTGACTTAGAAGCTGTATCCACATTCGGACCCCAGATAACATGCCAGGTATCAGCCTGGATTACTTGACAAGAGGAAGACGAACAGGCCAGTGGGAGGTGGGGCTAGTAGAGGCCTTGTGCACAAGCTGTTTGTCCAGCAGAGATTCTTTTCTTCCACCCCCTTCATCTCCTACCCCTTGTTTTTGTCAAGACTTATCTCAAGGTGGCCAGGGAAGATTAAGCTCAAGCCACCTCCCTTCTCTCTTTTATTTGGTCACGAATTCTTAGTACACAACCATTAGATAAGCCTTCCTAATTTCAGATCGAGTGGCTGAGGAAGAACGTGCTTCATGCTGTGTTCATTCATAGCCTTGGGAGCCTGGAATCCTACAGGCTTATACTCTCCCTTCCCACCTTCACCCAACAAAAATGAGCCTCAAATGAGCCCTTGGAGATAATGCAAGTGAGAACCACAGAGCTTCTGTGAAGGCTCTGGAGAAGAGATCCGATCAAAATAAAGACACCCAGGGAACCAGCAGTTAGCATAATGGCTATGTCGCTGGACTCCCACGTAGTCGACCACGGTTCGCGTCCCGGACCCAGTGGCTTAAAACTCACGCTGGGCACGTGTGCGTGCATGCCCAAGATCCTGAGAGGAGAATGGAGGAGAAGGGATTGCAGCGTGGCCATCCCCCTGGGGGGTGATTTCTCGCTTTCTGTCTCTCTGTCTCTCTCTGTCTGTCTGGTGAGCGCACGCGCCCTATAGCAAAAACCTCTCAAAATAAATAAATAAATAAATAAATAAATAAATAAATAAATAAATAAATAAATAAAAATAAAGACACCCAGCCAAGGGCCAGACTGGCCATATGTTACGACCAGGCAGTTGTCAGGAGGAGACACTTCTGTTCAAATGTGGACACGCTCATCTGGAAGGCAAACGCTTACCACTTCAAGAAACATCTAACTATGGCAGCAGGTTTCCAGTGATAATCCAGTTTGGTTCGATTTCCGTTTCTTTCCCTTTCCTGTGTGCTATGAGCTTCCTTTACCAGTACTTCACACTCACCAAACTGCTCCACTGCAATAACATCATGGGATTCCGAGGCACCGTTGTCCACCTACAAGTAGACTCCGTATCCCTGAGAAGGGCTTTCCTCTCCCACATTGGTTCTTCATCCAGATGTTACTGTTGACGCACGTCAAAATGACTTCCAAGCCCTTATCTCTCTCATTTCACTTCTGTTACAATATGAAGAGCTGTTATTAAGTTTTTATCGGGGAGCTAAAGTTTAGTTTTTGCATGTGAATAGACCATGATTCTTCTTCCTGTATTAGTAACTGCTTTCTAAAGCTCCTGTGTTCTATTAAAATAACAATATCAAATTATGTAAATGTGCTAATTACTTTATTGAAATTAATACCCTTATTTAGCAAGTTAAACCTTGCAAAATGGCCATTTTTATTAAAAATTATGGAAGTGTGCTCGCTGTTTAAAGGCTAATGTAATTGGGTGAACTCAGCAACTGGGAAATGTCAATTAATGGGAGATTGTTAAATAATATTGTTTAAACAATCAATTTTCTCTTCTAGTTTGGAAAATGGTCCTGGTAAAGTAATAATGACTGTCTAAGGCCTGAGGGGAGGTTTATGCGCCTTCCGTTCTGCCCTGATTTGGGATATGCTGGATTTTCTTTATGCTTTGTCAAAACTAGGTTTTGTTTAGTAACAGAAATTAAAATTTAGCAGTTGAGAGGAAATTATACTCAGAATATCTCTTGTCCATGAAGGTCATTTTCCAGCTGTGAATAAATGGCCTCTTGGTACCTCTGCCACCATGCTATGGGGAGCTTGTCAAAATATTTGGAAATATTTAATTATTTCCACCAAGAGTTAGTTATTTAAAAAAAAAAAAAAAAATTGGGGGGATATCTAGCTCTCAGCTCTTGATAGTAGTCATTGCATTCCGTTTGGAAGACACTGAATATTCTTCCTATGGGCTTTAATTTTGCTAGTGTCTCTATCATTGGAAATAATGCTTACCATGCACCCACCTTAAAAATCCATCATCTTCTCAATAGCCTTCACCTGGAACTGCTGGTAACTCTGTTCGTGCAGTGTGAATGTTCTCATTGGAGCACATTACAGAAACCTATTTATGAAAATATCTTGTGGTTTCCAAATAGTTGTAGAGAAGGGAATTTTTGGTCACTTATGCAATTTACGGAATTGAGGTCAATCGAAGATGTCGAGATCGTTCTGATGGGGGCCGTGGAAGACAAAAGTATGAGTAATGCTCCAGATCTCCAAGCTCATTTTCTATCACACATTGTTTGTGAGTCACTGGCTTTGGAAACTACAAGAGAGCCCCCCATTTCGGAGTTGCTCTGTAAACACCTGTTCCTGGTGTCATCCAACATTTGAAAGTAATCATCGTAGGTGGTGGATCATGTATAATTTCTCGGGCTTTTTGTGATGACTGGATGATAAAGCACTGCTCTATTCTGTGGTACGACCCAACCCTCCTCTCTCCCTCCCACTCAACTCCCCCATCCTCCTGGAACCCAACCATCTGAGGGTGTAATCTGTTTCAGTTTTCTTTGTTCACATCAGAGATGTTTTGGGTTTGTTCCACAGACTTCTTATGACTAATACTAAAAGTATTGATTTTATTAATTTAATCGTTTATGAACAAAAGCTGACATTTTATTGTTGGTACTGAAAATCAGCCGCATAAACGCTGATGTCTTAACAGACTGAACTCATCTTTTCTCTAGAGGAATTTACGAAGCTGGCTGTTCTGTTTCCTCTCTACTAAATGTTTACAACAAAATGTTTACAACATGAACGGCAGAATAGTAAGCCCACCAGTAGAGTTGGATTCCTAGCAGTTGCAACATTATGCTTCTCACAAGGAAATTATTTGGTTAGAAGACACCATACACTGTTGAAATGTAGCCTTGTAGCCACCTTGCTTCATTCGGATTTCCATGTAGACACAAGGATCCCTTTGATAAAAGCAGATCCTTCTTTCCTACGACAGGGACAACGAGTGGCTGATGATTTATTTACTTTATTTTTATAATTTTTTTACAGGTTTTTGCCTTAGGGCACATGCGCTTGCTGGGGAGAGACAAACAGTGAGAGGGAAAGTGAAAAATCACCTCCCCCCCCACCCCCCCCCCAGGGATATGGCCACACTGCAATCGCTTCTCCATTCTTCTCCCGCGGATCTTGGGCATGCGAGCACATGAGCCCAGCATGATTTTCAAGCCACCAGGTCTAGGACTAGAACTGTGGTTGACCATGTGGGAGTCTAGTGATGTAACCACTATATCATCTGCTGGTCAGGCAGTTGATGATTTAACCCTTGGAAAATGCAAATAAATTGTTTCTTTTTATATTATAACATCCAACCAAAACCCCATAGCAGTTGACTAAAATGGCTTTTTACCCTTCAGGCCTTTGTATTTATTTTTTTCAGTGCTTAGGGGAAGAGTTCAACGTTAGCTGTATCATTGTACTTCTGAGCAAGTTGGAAGGCATTTGCTTCTGTTGTGGAAGCAGCTTCAAGCATGGCATGGAGCTGAAATTCGCTGGCACCTGCTGGGTGAGATTTTTTTCCGGCGTGTGCTCTGAGAACATCTTTTATCGAGTGCGTGATGATTTATCCAGCTTTTTGAGATCTAAACCAGGTCATTCTGTGATCTTTATCTTACTCTGAACTTCCTAATGGTTGAACCAGGACAAAACAGGGTAAATCTCGGCCCTCTAGACCTTCAGAATGGAAGTCACCCTGGTGGTAGTTTAGTTTTCTTCATAACAAAAGCAGTTTTCAATTTAACCTACTTTATATCCCAGAAATATACTATTTTGTTTCTGCCTTCCTAGTATGTATTCGGTATAATTGAATCTTTCTTCATGAACTCTGGGTGGTTGCTAAAGCATTAATTTCTCAGAGCTTTTTTGAGATGTTTGAGGCTATTTGCTTGCTTGCTAAATGGTTCCAGACTGCTGTATTTGATGCGATTTGTGTCTTTCCTTATAGTATCCCCTTCTCATTGGTTGCCTTCATGCTGTTACCTTGTCACAATGCATAGTAAAAGTAGGTGCTCATTAAATATTTGTTAAATGAACAAATGATTGTTACTTTTCACTCCCACTGTAGCCTACTTGGTTATTCATAATATTTCCTCCTCCTTTTTTTGATTGCCTGCTTCTAATTTGTTAGGTTTTGAAAATCAGATAGCCATGCCAGACAATATTGTAAGCAAATCTAGATTAAACAGTGTATGAATAAGGATTTGATTTTCCTGGGGAGTAAAAAGCCAGCACTTTTCTTGTGACACTGATTTTGTAGCATCTATGTTGACTACTAAGGGGCTGCTTTTTTTTTTGGAGAGGTTTTTGCTATAGGGTGTGTGCACTCGCTAGAAAAACAGAGATAGAAAGCAAGAAATCACCTCCCAGGGGGGATGGCCACACTGCCATCCCTTCTCCTCCATTCTCCTCTCGGGATCTTGGGCATGCACGCACCCGTGCCCGGCATGAGTTTAAGCCACCAGGTCTGGGACGCGAACCGTGGTCAGGCACTTGGGAGTCCAGTGACATAGCCATTGTGCTAACTGCTGGTCCCAGGGGTTGCTTTTAAAACTTGTTTCATACTTTGCGACTGAGCTTGAAATTCATGAAATTGTGAGATAGCTGAATTCTAAATAGGTGAAGTATTCTTGCATTTCGTTTTCCTCCCAGTGGTCATTTCCTCCACCTAGGACTACTGCCAGAAGCAGGCTATATAAAAATCACTAGGCCATTACTGTGTTTGTGCTTATTTTAATTAGATTCCCTTTTAGATATTTTTTAAAGCTGTCCAGAGAGAAATGAGTCCCTTGTGAATGTAATGTCCATTATGTAAAACTTAAGTGCGTCTGAGGGTTTAGAAAGAGCAAAATTTACACTTCAGGCCCCGTTTAGTTCATGCAATGAAATTTAAGACCAATTATGGGTGGTGGGGGTGAGAACTGAATACATTCTTGTTTTCAAGAAAACTGAAAAGATGATAAGAAAATATTTTTTTTCTCTCTTCCAAGTGGTTGACAGTTTGCTTTTTTTAATTTCAGTTGAGCTTTCAGTGCTGTTGGTCAGAGTCACTTCTGCCACTCACTTACTGTGTCCTGGCTAGAAGTGTTGGGAGGACAAGGAAATTTCTCATTAGTGACATGTAGTGACACTTCGCTTTATTGTGCACGGCCGATTTTCTGACAGAGATAGATGACATGGTTCGAGTTTCCAAGAAAATGTTATTCCATCATTGAATGAGGAAGCTCTGAACCAATCTTTCCGATTTACAAACAGCCTGTAGGTGTGCCAGATGTGACAAACTGGTACTGCAATGTGGAGCCTTGAAATTGAAGATGTTTCCTTGTTCGCGTTGGATGTATAAGGTTACAGGTAACGGAACACATTAGCAATGCTACCTTTTCACTTTTCATTAGTCGTGATGTGTGCGTTGCATGGTCGATAGAGAAAACTCTCCATTAGTCTGAATTTTTTGACACTGAATTTTTATTTTCACATCAGGAAATATTTTTCTCAAAAAGATATGGGAAAAAGAGTTCCCTCCATGCTCTTTTATGCCAACTTATTCTTTGTTAAAAATTATTTTATTTATTTAATGTTATTTGTTACTATTATTATTATTTTTAACTTGAACAGAGAGAGAGAGAGGGAAAGTGAGAACACAAGCTGCCAGGTCCGGGACTCAAACCACAGTTGGTCACGTGCGAGTCCAGTGCCTTAACCACCATGTCACCTGCTGGCCCCTATGCCAACATACTCTCAATCTGATTCCTCAAATTGCTTGCTGGTGTTAAAGAGCAGGGAAATTCCCATGTGGTAGTGGCCATGGGTTGGTTACCTGCCCCCCTCACCTCTCACATGGTATCTCATCACGCTCTTGCCAAGAGTGCCCTTTCTGCTTAGAGATCCAGGGAAACAGCTGAGATTTAGGCTAAGCCTATTGGCTGATTCTATCCTTCTAACCACATGGGCATGTAGCCTAAGCTGGGCCAATTGGAAAGCCACTCAGGAGACTTTTAATTGGAGCTCTGAGATGAAGCTGCTCAGAGCTGAGGACAGAAACCATGGCTGCCAGTTTTAGCTGCTAAGAGAGAAGCTGGCCTGAAGATTACAGTGGACCCTCACAAAAAGGCAGAGCTAGAAGACTCTCAGAAATGTAAGCAGAGTCCTGCACCTTTGAATGAAACAATCCCTGAAGACTGTCCTATTTCTAAATTCATTTTCAATATTATAACCCAACATATTCTCTTGTATTATTCAAGCTTGCTGAGTTGAGTTTTCCATTGCTTGCAATTGAAAGATGCTAACTGGTAAAATCAGTCAATCAGTCTTTTGTTGTTGTTTTATCATCTAGAATGATTACAAAACTTCAAACCATATACATCTAGTGCAAGATCAAAGATTTAGATGCTGTTATTTCTGATAGAATCTCTAGTCAGGGTCATGCCACAAATGGCTAACAGGAACTTGAGGCACAAGTAGGCATGTTTGATGATTTGGTGCCTATGGCATAAATACTCTCACTATGGCAAACTTTAATCTACTAATGTGACGGCGAACATGGAATTAGGAAGAGATACTAACAATCAGATCCTCAGAGCCCACCCCAAATAGTCAGCACCAGCATATCATGACCTTTATTCCAAAACAGCTGTTTTACATACATGAAAACTATGACCCAAAGGAATTAAAGTGCTTTCCTGAGATCACTCCAAGAGAGAGAAAGCTTGAGCAAGAATGTCCATCCCCTGGTTTTTGAAGTCCAATTTTCAATAAGCCAATGATCTGCTTTTTTGTATGTTGACATACACTGCTGCTAATGCAAGCACATTTATTTCAGTGTATCTTAATGGAAGTAGCTACTAGATCTTCACTATGTTCACTCCATATGCATTAGCACCACAGAAACTGTGGAGAACGCACCCTCTTTCTCTCCACCATATGCATCAGGAAACTAAGGTTCCAAGAGAGAAAAACTTGGTCCAAAGTCAACACCATGCGTAGTATGAGGTGCAGTGAGAACATCACCCCAGGTTTGTTTTTTAAACAGCACCTAGACTACCTCACTCTTGCTGTATTGTCCTGAAAAGATTATGTTTCTGCTATGTGCTGACAAGCTTTAGGAATTTAATTCTTTAATTTAGGAAAAACATTTGTGGGGAACAAACTACTATACCAAGCAAAAATGCCATGGCCCTTCCGAGTGCCGTCGAAGTCCTTCCTTCTGCTGCCTATCCCTTTACCTCATCTCTGAGATTGGTGGAGCTGGCTTTAAACTTGTCTTTAAAACCTTGTTACAAAATAGTATAAGAAATCTTCATCCATCTCTGGAAATAATTGTGAGCAATCAGTTGTTAAAATCTAAAAATTAACCAAAAGGATTGCATATTTTACATAAGTATCAATAAATAGAGTTGACAGCAACCAGGCTGGTTAAGGAAAAGGCTGCTCTAT
The DNA here is from genome assembly GCA_026018925.1 of Tupaia tana. NCBI lineage: Eukaryota > Metazoa > Chordata > Mammalia > Scandentia > Tupaiidae > Tupaia > Tupaia tana. Next base: position 53,441,089 of record JAKSZU010000014.1, read on the forward strand.
TTCATCTTTCTTGTGCCAAACAGATGCCACTCATACATGATTCCCCAAGTTTGACAGAGTGTGCCATCTGCATTATTCAGAGTGACTCCACAGCTTTCTATACTCTGGTCTGAATTATTTAAGTGGGGTGGTTAGCATAATCTGTACTGCACCCTTAAGAATACAGGGGCAATTAAACACTGAGCTTGACCTACTGCCCTCTTTTGTAAGGTAGAGAGGATCCTGCACGGCGGAGGTGATTACAAAAACCAGTTCTGTTCCTGCTCCATCTCTCCGGCTCCCTGCCTCACCCTTCCTCTCGTCCTCTCTCTTTCTCCTCTGTACACATCCAATTTGTATGCATCAGAACTGGTGGGGCGCTGACTCGCTGTGTTCCGGTCTAACTGCAGTTGGTCTATCTTGATAAAAATTGGAAATGCCAGTCAAACAGTCTTAAGTATTTGGATGTTTAGGGTGCTGTCATCACACTAACCGGGTGCATCTATTGTGTCTGATCCTTTCTGGAGTCCTAGGGAAACAACAAATGTCTATATATAAGGAGAAAAATTGTCATAACAAGCAAGCAGTTGCTTTGAAGTTCCATTGCAGCAGTACTGTTGTATGCCATGCAGCCTGATCTAATGGATCTGAAAATTGTGATCCCATTTACTATAATATTAAAATAATCATAACTCTTTCCCACTGACTCCCATGTAGGGTCCTCAAAACTTAGGAATGAGTAAAGCTAAGTAAGGGGTAATCCAACTTTCATTTCAGTCTTTCAAATGCTTAATGGTGGTCTGGCCCCGTCGCCTAGTGATCCCATAGGGCTAACCACAGTTGGAATCACAGCCCTGGTGGCTTGAAAAACACAGTGGCCTCATGTGTGTACGTGCCCCAAATCCTGGCAAGATGGTGAAACGAAGGAGAAGGGGTTGTGATATGGCCACAGTCCATCAGGGCTGCCTTCTCTCTCTCTCTCTGTCTTTCTCTTCTGATGAGCACATGCATTCTCTGATAATTAAAGAAAAAAAAAAGCCATAATAGAAGTATGCCTGCTTTGTACAAGCTAACTAAAAATGTCCATTTTTTTTCTTTTTGGCTAGAAAATCAGAAAGTTACTTTTGTGTAATGTGGGACGTTAGTTGATAATAAATACAGTTTAATAAACAAAACCTTTTATAACTAGAAGTACTTAGCAGATTCTTTAGAAGGAGGATTAGATTCGATTTGAGGACTGTTGACTAGAAAAATCCCACGAGTTGTCTGTACCAACTCAGCAGCAGTTACTGGGTACCTCAGTAAGGGCATGCTGTGGTGAGATCAAGCCTGTGTTCATAGCGCCTACAAGTGGGGAAGGACAGGGGAAAACAATGAAGTCTTACAAATCTGATGAGTGTGGGACCAGCAGATGGTGACTCCCACATAGTCAATCACGGTACAAGTCCCAGACCCAGCGGCTTAAAACTTACGCTGGACCTGTGCGTGTGCATGCTCAAAATCCCAAGAGGAGAATGGAGATGAAGGGATTGCAACATGGCCATCCCCCCAGAGGGGTGATTTCTCATTTTCTGTCTCTCTCTGGCTCTTTAGTGAGCACACACGCCCTACAGCAAAGATCTTGCTTAAAAACAAATAAATTGGGACCAGCAGTTAGCGTAATGGCTATGTCGCTGGACTCCCATGTAGTCGACCATGGTTCGAGTCCTGGACCCGGTGGCTTAAACTCATGCCGGGCACGTGTGCGTGCATGCCCAAGATCCCGAGAGGAGAGTGGAGGAGAAGGGATTGCGGCGTGGCCATCCCCCCAGGGGGTGATTTCTCGCTTTCTCTCTCTCTGTCTCTGTCTGTCTGTCTGGCGAGCGCACGCGCCCTATAGCAAAAAAAACCTCTCCAAAAAAAAGAAAAATAATAATTAATTAATTAATATAGCTGATGAGTGTTTCTAAAGGAACATAGGAATATCCATTTCTAGGATTTCTTCTTCAAACCAAAAGAGATTTGAATAGGAAGAGCCCCCTGCCTATAAGCAATGACTTTAGAGAGACCTAAAATACAACACACTCAAAACCATCTCTTCTGGCAAAGCAGTTTTCCATTCCTATATCACTTTTTTGAGTTAAGGTATTTAAGGTCTCAGTAAAAGATGCTGTATGCCCTGAGAAAAGGATGTAAAGCCATTATAAAACCTTAAAAACTCTGCTCTAATAAATATGTTGAATAGACAGCCAGCCACCTGGAACCTCTGTAGAAACTGGGCTGAGGACAAAGACCTAGAGGTGCCAAAGATGGAATCCCTGAAATGCGTACTGCCAGGTGAGGGTTCCAGGGTGAGGACTTGTGGCATCCTCTTGGTTTGAAGACCTTGAGTCTGAAATAGACACCAAAAGAAACACCCGTCCAAAGGGCCGGAGCACCCCAACGCTACAGTTCTGCTGAGGAAGCCTGTCTTCCCCAGCCGCGTGAATGAGGCTGGTTAAACCTCTGTTAGACCTGTCTGCAGCTAAGCACGAGTCTCTGCCTACTGAACGGGAGTGAAAGTGAAGCAGAGTTTATGAGATTTGCCCAAGGCCATAGAAGCAGTCAGTGTCACACCTGGGATTGGGATTCAGATCTTTCTGCCTTCCAGAAAGACAACTCCTGTCGCTCCCGATCATGTCCTATTTTTAAGTTCATTAGTTAACCTCCGGGTACTTAGCCAGTTTCAAGAGCCAGTACGTCAAAGCATTTTAAATGGACGAGCCTAAAGTGATCATCATCTCATTGCCCGCTCATCCTCTGAGCCCCTGCAAAGGATTTTGTGGTTCGTACAGAGGCAGGCAGCTCATCAACAAGTTTCCCTGGGAGGTGGGAAGCATCTTTCCTCTGATCAGAACATGCCTGTCACAGAGCGCCGGCGGCTACCGAGTGATGCCTGCTCGAAAGAGCTGTTGCCCCAGCCAGGGAGTCCAAAATCTGTCTTCTGGCAGAGGCTTAACTATTTGGCTGCTGCTTCGGAAGGTCCATGCTGGTACCTCCCAGGAAGAAAGAGCCCAGCTGGGAAGCTGCCAGTTTCAGGCAATCTTCTCCTTCATTTCAACTCAACAAGTATTTAATGCGTGCCTGCTGAGGGTCCAGTGCTGTGGGGTATGCAGCCCTCTGGGGGTCTGCAGCCATGCTGGGGAGTCCAGACACGCAAGCAGGAGGCAGCTGGATGATACATCAAGGCTCTGCATAATTAAGAGCTCCGCAGTCAGGGCCACAGGAATTCAGGGATTGTTTCAGGCTCTTGAGCACCTCCCCTACGAAAGGACCATGAGCAGCACTTGTCATAGTAGACCCAGAGAAATGTTCCCTGCCCTGTCAGGGTTCTTGGAGCACACAAGCAGAAACTGAGTCATAATGAATCTATGCTGAAGACAGACGTCCTGAGAATGAAGGTCTTGCCTAGGGGGCAGAGTGGTAGTGTACTGAGCGTGATGCTGGAAGCCACGTGGCTGACCACTAGTTCCAATCCACTTCCAGCTCAACCCGAAACATGCTAGGGGTATGCACGTGTGCCCAGGATCTTGAGGAGCTGGAGGACTGGACAAAGGGGATCCTGGCAAGTTAGGACCCTGTTGAGGGTGTTTTGTCTCTCTCTCTCGAATAAAATATTTAAACTTTTACAAAAAGAATGAATGAGGCTGCCTCTGGTGCACGAGATTCTTTTCCAGACTGTTTCATAGGGCACTGAACTGATCCATGTCACTTTGAGGTCAAAGGAAAACCAAGCTTGGTCTTAGCTGATGTGGCTCCCGTCATTAATGAAACCTTCCATTCGAAACTCCCTTCTCCAATTTGCCTCCTTTTTCTTGTTTTGCTACTCATTTCATTCTTGTTTTTCGGCTTTCTCCGAGTACCTGCAGGGTTCCTGGCACTCCTGAAAGTGCCTGGTGGTGGAGGATTTATAACTCAGGAGACAGGGTGCTGTGCGTGACTGTTTACTACCTGGCAATGCCATAGCATGGCGGAAGTTCCTGGCTGTGTGGAACTCTAATTGTTTATGTAAGAAAGTAGCGTTCGGGGCTGTGAGAACACAGAGCAATTTGTTGAGCTGGGGCTTCTCTTGTGTTAGACCTGCTGTCGCACACTTTTGATACCCTCTTACCTCTTAGAAGAGTGACTTCTCCAGCTGGTGAATTGCTTTTAGAATACTTATCTCCAGTTGGGACCAGCAGATGGCAGAATGGCTGCATCTCTGGACTCCCACGCAGTTGACCGCGGTTCTAGTCCCACACCTGGTGGTTTAAAACTCATGTTGGGTACATGTGTGTGCACAAAATCCCAAGAAGAGAACAAAAAGAAGGGGTTGTGGTATGACCGTCTTCCCAGGGGGATGATTTCTCACTTTCTGTCTCTGTCTCCAGCAAGTACAGGTGGCCTATAGCAAAAACCTCTGTAACAAAAATTTTTAAAAAGATTTATCACAAGTCAAATTAAGTAATTATTAGGGGGAAAAAAAAGAATTTGTTGGGGGTCTTTCTCCTAGTAAAACTGTAATTCTTTGGAAGGCACTGAGAAAATGTAGACTCTTCATCATTGTAACCCTAATGTCTTGGATAGAATTGGCATGAAATACTAGATAAAAATTTACAGAAGGGATCAAGTTATTTCCTCGGGTTGCTGTAATAAAATTTCACAAGCCGGGTACTTAAACTTATTTCCTCAGCATTCGGGAGGCCGGGAGGCCAAGAGTGAGGTGTTAGTAGGTGTGGCTTCTCTGGAGGCTCTCTCTGTGACTTGCAATGGCTGTCACTCTTCCCTCCGTGTCCTTCCACGGTCTTTTCTTCTGTGCATGCGCATACATGGTGTCCCTGCATGTCTTCATTTCCTCTTCTTATAAAGATGCCAGTCAAGTTGGACTAGGGTCGTCCTAAAGGCCTCATTGTAACTTAATCGTCTCTTTAAAGGCCTTATCAAATGTCGTCACATTCTGAAGTACTAGAGGTCGGGGTTTAAATATATGAAGCTGGGGTTGGGGGGCAATGAGGACATCCAATTCGGTACGTAACAGGGATGGATGCTAGAAATGAAACGAAATATATCATAGAACATTGGTTTCCATTTGGAGCGACCCGAGAATAACGTCTGTGAACATTGTGTTGAAATGAGTTGACGTCATGTCCTGTGATGGTACCACTCTCCCTCGGATGCCCCGTGAGTAGGGAGCACAGGGTGGCTTATAGCCAGCAGCCAGAAATGCTCTCCTTGGTCGCAGGTTAACTCTGCAACCCGGACTTGGTCTGTTTCTATTTCTGGGTGTCAGTTCTTTAATCTGCAAAATGACAGGGTTGGAATCATTGAGTCACTCTGGAATTCTGTGAAAAGCAGATCAGAATGGAAATATTTCTTATGGCTTTTCTGATTGACTAGCAGTCATGCTCTTCAGCAATTATCTTTCCTCCAAGTCTCATGGAGAGAAAGCTGAGACCCCAGATGCCCCTTGTCTCCTCCTTAGTGGGCCTTCAGTTTCACATAAATCAGAGATCTAGGGATCTTTAGCCTTCCCCCTGGCAAGCAGCACATGACTCCCCAAGTAAGAGCGAAACCGGCACGAAACCAGCCTCCCTTCAGACCAACGGGGGACAGCTCTTAATGGGGGACAGCTCTTAACAGGGGACAGCGCTTCATGCCTTCACCTATCCCCTCCCACCTGAAGAATGAACAGCTCCAGGAGTGTTCAGGGCAGCAGGACACACCCTGTGTCCACTAAACAATAGTTTCCCCATCGACTGGCTCCAAAGCTCAGAATCTACAACTGGTAAACCCTATAAAGGATTCCTTTCCACACTATTCCTCTCAGGTTTCCTGTTCTTCCTGTTTTGAGTGCCTAGCTGAGATACTGTCTTGAGCAGTGAAATGCCACAGGAGAAGCAAGGAATTTTCTCCCCTCCTCCAGTGTAGTTCGCTAGCAAAGTGTAATAACTAATTATTGGTGACCCTCTCCTCCCCTTGTTATCGCCTGGAAATAGTTGTTTCTCTGAGTAAGAACTTGCTACAGATGCTACTAAAATAAAATCCCTAGGATAATTAGCAGATGCGGGGGTTTCTGAAATGTTTCATTAGTGAGTTGTGCTGGTCTAGAAGCCTGCCAGCTTGCTCACTGCACTCCAAAAGCAGGGTTGTAGCTGCTTTTGTTTAGATTTGCATATGTTCTTCCCATTTTCATTTACCGCCCCTTTGCCCAAGAAATCACTTCTTTGAATCGACAATGACTTTCCAAATCTATATGTCTTTGCCTTTCCAGTTACTGCCTTCTCTTCATTTACCCAGTCACATCGGGTTATGGAAACACGAATGCAAAACCTGCCCAAATAATTGTGATCTTGGAAATTCAGGACCATTTGCATTTCAGTCTAAGACAGCAGCTTCTGAAATAGAATGAATAGATCTTGGGAAACCTTACATATCCACAATTGATAGAATACTTCTCCTGTCTGCTCTTGGATTTTGCAGTCAATTGACATTTTGTTGACTCTACTTCCCTTCAATCTCCCTTTCTATATAACTTCAATTCTCTTTCTGCTAGGATTTCCCATTGCTATTCCCGGTGGCTTTATACCTCAGCTCAGTCAATCTTTGAGAAAAATGCCATGCCTCTCTCTAAGTTTTTCTCTATTCTGTGTCCTTCTTGATCCCTATCTTACCTGTGCAAACATAATTGGGATACCGCCAAGATAAGAACAACTCTTTAGCCTCAGTTACTGGGCCCAGGGACCCATGAAAGGGACCTGATACAGTTCAACCAGTAGTTGGCTTTCTGTGCTTTATTCTGCAAGATTGAGGATCAGGACAATCTTGATTTTTTTTGCTTACTGAGAAAATCTTTCCCTTTCCTGTGTTTCAATTTCCTTTTGGTGACCCCCCCCCCCCCCCCGTATCCCTCTTTGACCTCATCTGGCCCCATTTCCCTTTTCCCCTACTAGGCTACAGCCACACTGGTCTTTTAATCCTGCAAAACATGCCAGATTTATTCCCATCTGAGAGCCATTGCACTTGCTGTTTTCTCTTTCCCTTAGCTTCATCGTGTCCTTCTGATCACTCTGAGCAGCTCAGGATGAGCTCAGATGTTACCTCCCTCAAGAGGCCTTCCCTGAAGTTGAAAGGGATCTTACCACCTCCACCCAGTCACTCATTTTCACTGATAGGTTCCTTTCTTCTTGACATACTTCTTGTCAAGAGTGAGCTTGAGAGAGCTGGGACTGTATGTGGCCCCTGTTTTCTCCAGCATCTTTAAGTATGCCTTTTAGATCAGATACTCAACATTTGCTAAACTAATAGATGAGACTAACGCTTAGAAGGATGAATTAGGAAGAGAAAATGCAATGAATGATCTCTAAAAAAGAATCAGTAGAGAAATTGCCTTGTTGGTTCAGGTTTTAGCAGTTTAGTTTGTAGTTCTTTGGGAGTTTCCAGTCATGGTTGGCCTCTAAGAAGTGGCAGTGTTGTGGCCAACCTGCCTGGACTTCACGCAAAGGCTTTGGGCATCGTCTCTACACATTACTCTCAGATCCTTACGTCTGGGGTATGTGCCACCTGACCATGGCCTCCACATTCTGAGACTTCCAGAATCTACTGCCACCACAGATTTGATGTATTGAAAATGCTATCAACACTTTTGGCTCAACAGCTCAGTCTACCGTCTTGGCAGGCTTATCCATGTATTGCCCATCTTCCCATCTCATTAGAGCTAAAACACAGACCTTTTTGACTTCATTTTTTGGTCCCTCCTTTCCAATATATTGAAGAAGAGTTAAATCACTTTCCATAAAATTAAACAATCCTGCATTTATCCATTCTGTGCCAACTGTTTTTTCTAGAAACTGTGCTAAGGGCTGTGGCTGTCATAGAATTTGGAGCCCCTGTTTTCTGTTTTAATTGGATGAAAGAACTATAAGTAAACACTCCCAGGACCCAGCCCTTTGTAGAGTTCAAGTGTCCATCAAATCAGGACTCCCCTTTCTTAAATGACAAACTCCTAAACATATTTTAATGTCATTAAGATTATGGCCAAACTATCAATAAGTGTTCTGGGCGAGAAGTAATCATTCTACTTCCTCTTTAGAAACTTAAACTAACTCCATTTTGGGCTTAGAGAATTTTTTTTGCTGAGGTTTTGAAATTCTTTATAATCTGGACTTCACTCTAATTTATTCTCACATTTCTGTAATTATTCCCTTTTCTACCCAAGCCATTGGCTTCACTGTCTCCTTAGCCTTCATTTTTATTCTTACGGTATGTACCATAGAATTTAGACTTAGATGGAGCCATATAATTTATTTAGCCCAATCCCTTCATGATACCAAAAAGAATTTTGAGGTTCACAGATTAAAGTCAGGAAGTGAGTTCATTACTTCCTGGATTTTAAGGTTTTTGTTTGTTTGTTTGTTTGTTTGTTTTACTCAATACAGGTATATGTCCACACAGCTTGTTTGTTAGCAGATATTGTCAGTGCCCAATTCAAGTTCCCAAATCTAGTCTTTAAGAAAGAGGTTTTGTTGAGTAAACTAGGGAAGAGAGGGACCAGGTAAGAAAAGAGGAAGGAGATAGTGGGCTCAGGGGAATCATCTTTGTATATGTGAGATTCTGCATTCTCCTGTTTATCTCCATTTGCCATCTGGGTCATTAGAATATACCATCTTGGGGCCAGCAAGTGGTATAGTGATTAAGGCACTGGACTCCCCCATGGCTGGCTGTCATTCGAGTTCCAGACCTGGAGGATTGAAACTTACACTGAGCACATATGCATGGGTGCCTAAAATCCCAAAAAAAGAATGGAAGAGAAGGGATTGTGGCATGGTCATCTCCCCTAGGAGGTGACTTCTTACTTTCTCTCTGTCTGTATCTCCAGTGAATGCATGCACCCTATAACAGAAAAATCTCTACACACACACACACACACACACACACACACACGTATGTGTGTATAAAATATCTTTAGAAGTTCATCCATCTCTTTAATGCTGAATCCATCTCAACATTAAAGAAAAGAATCAGATACTCTCACATGATTGTATTTTGACTTTTAGTCTAAGACCCAGGGGTACACCAACTGGGGGGTAGCTGAGGGCAGAGTTTAAAAGTCCAATAATTGTTGACTAATGGTGCCTCAGTGGTAGTTCCAATATTCCAGCTAATGCATGATGTCTCCCCACATGAAACCTGATCAAAAAGCTCTAGAGCTACTCAGCCCCTACTGTTTGTGGAGGAAAACGTGGGGTCTGAGGGCCTCAGAAGGAGGGGCAGTGAGGGCACACTGAATGACTGGTCAAGACTTTGTCAGTAGAAAGACAAAAGGAAGCATCATTCTTAAAGCACAGTGCGCTGCAGCTGTGATTCTTACTGGATGTTTAAGGTAACAGAACTGACAAAAAGGCTAGCAAATAAAAATAAATAAATAAGTAAAAGCAATCTTTTCCTTTTCCTTCCCTGTTTTTGAACCCGTCCCATATGCAACTGCAGACATGGATCAGCCTCATTAGAAAGTTAGAAAATTGTTGGAAATAAACCTCAAAGTAAAAGAAAAAAAGCTGTCTTTTTTTTTTTTAAATTGGACACTATTATGTCCTTATTGACAAGACAAAAGAGTAATAAAGTTAAAGGGAAGCAACTATAAGCTTGAGAGTTTGGTAGGAGGGAAATAAGAAACCTTTACTATCAAAAAAAAAAAAAAAAAAAAAAAAAGAGAAGAAGAAAAACGAAAAAGTGGATCTTTTAATCAACCTCTTCTGATGCAATGACTGCTGACCTTACCCTTCATTGAGAGCATTCTTGAGTCTGTTCCAGGGGCAAAACTCTTACCTCATTGATACAATCCAGGAATTTTAAAACTAGAAGTGAGCTTGAATAATCATTAGGTTGGAGTCTCTTATAATTGGAGGAACTGCTGTCGATGGCAGTTAAATGACTTGCCCAGGCTCACCCAGCTTTTGTATTTCAAGGTTAAATCTAGAAGTCAGCAAGAACTGAAACTTATTATCTCCAGAGTTAGAGTCCGTTTATTCAGCCTTATTATAAAACCGTCATGCTAAAAACACATTGATGATTCATAGTGATGATGCCGATCTTCATCTAGATGCATATTTGGAATCCCAAGTATACCTGTTAAATTGTCATGCAGGACCAGCAGTTAGCATAATGGCTATGTTGCTGAACTCCCATGTAGCCAACCATGGTTCAAGTCCCGGACCCGGTGGCTTAAACTCACGCTGGGCACATGTGCATGCATGCCCAAGATCCCAAGAGGAAAATGGAGGAGAAGGGATTGTGGCATGGCCATCCCTTCTAGGGGGTGATTTCTCACTTTCTATCTCTCTGTCTCTCTCTGTCTTCCTAGCAAGTGCACGCACCCTATAGCAAAAAACTCTCAAAAAAAAAAATTGTCATAAATTCAGGGTCCCAGGTTGCCCCTCCCTATCTGGACCAGGCATCAAGCATGGAAAGAAAAAGTGTCAGGAGATTACCATCCTTCCTCACTGCTATCCCTTGGTGACAGTCAACACTGTCTACCCACACATCCTCCTTGTTGGAACAGGAACAATGCCTCTCGGGCCCCTACTGAAGAAGACCCTCCTAGCCATGAGTGAGTTATGGGACTCTCCAGAACTGCAGTGAGGCCAGATACCTTGAAAGTGACAAGCTCTCTTTTATAAAATATAGTAGGAGTTCAGAAAAAGGAAAATGCAATAATTTTTTAAGTACTTTTGGCCATTTTCCTCTCTTCTTTCCTCCTGGAGAAGTCTAGACACGTTTTTATTTGGAAAGGTGCATTGTGACATTTTATATCATTCCTTCCACCTATTAATAGCTCTGGCTGCCCCAGGTGCTCATTTTCAAGACACCCTCAGAGAAGGGGGACTTCTGGCAGCCGCTCTGCTGCTGACAGCTTCAGGGAAATAGCAGGTTTTAATTGATGTATTGTGGGCACTGTGCTTTCTCTCTCTCTTAAAAAAAAAAAATAAAGTGATGAGTTTGGTATCCTCCTAGGATCTATAGATTTTAATATGTCAATTATTCCCCTTTTATTGGGACTTGCATGTTTGCAGTTGAATGATGATCTTCCAGGTACCTGTTTGTCTCCATATGACACTGATCACCAAGTGTCAACATCTCCTGTCTTTTTCCAAATAAACATTCTAGACAGGAAATAACCGACAACCTCTGTATATTCTCATCAGAACAGCATCATACAAATACTTCTTAAATTAGCTGCCCAACTGTTCATTAATAATGACAGTAAGATGAAATTGGAAAGTGAAAGTAAAAGCAGGACTGTAAAGTACCAAAATTTTTCATTTTAAAACAGTCCGGGTGGCAGTTCTTTGGTTATCCCTGGGAGAGGCTGGCCAAATGTTCCCTGGCTGGCAATTCCACAGGCTCCAACAGCACAAGCCATCCCATGTAATTCTGTCTTGTGGCCAACCTTGTGAAGCACTCAGGGTATTTTTGGAGTGTCTCCACGAAGGCCATCTCTGCCATCACCAGAGAAGCCAGTGCCATAGTGTGGGCGGCCAGGTAGCACTCCATCGTAGGACTTCAGACACTTCTTCCAAAATGCAGTCCTGGGAGGGTTCTCACCACCAGAGATTCCCACTTCCCTCAGCATTCTCAGAGACCTAAAACATTAAAAAAGCTTTATGGAGCAGTGTAATTCACCTAACATACAATAGATGTGTCATATATGTGCAATACTACAATTTTTAGCACATTTATAGAATTGTACAGCTATCAACGTCTTTTACTTTTAGAACACTTCTGTCTCCATAAATTCCCTACTGTTCATTTGCTATTAATCTCTACTCCCACCCCCAGCTCTAGGCCTCCTCTGATCTATTAGGGTGTCAGGAAAGTCACGACATGTTTTTCTATACAAAAATGTGTCATAATTCCCTGAAAACTCAATACTTTCTCTCTTTATAATTGTGTCTTTCCTGGGCATTGCATATCAATGGAATTAAGTAATAAGTGATGACATTTTGAGGTTCCTCCATGACATAGTATCAGTAGTCCCTTTGTTTTTATTGCTGAGTAGTATTTCATTGACCCAGGTGACATTTTCTTCACCCGTTCACCAGATGGTGGACATTTGGGTTGTTTCCAAGTTTGGGGTTCTTACACTGCTATGAATGTTCACATAGGTGTCTTTTAAGGACATGTTTTCTAGTGAACCCATTGGCTGTCATTGGTTAGATACTCCTGTCCAAACTGTGCTCACCCTTAATATTAGTAATAGAACAATAGAGCTGGACTCTACACAGTCAATGAGCGTCTCAGAAGACAGTCTGTGGAAACATTCAGGAAATGTTATTTTTTTAGTGTTTCCTGGTAGTAATTGGATAATTTGCAGACATGTGTATATACATATTTATATACCCATCTTTGATATTTATACATATTTTTTCATTCATAAATCCCATAAATCATTATTAAACACCTAACTCCAGGTATAATGTAAGGTTTTAGTAGGATGCAAAATGGAATTTTCTGCCCTCCTGGAGCTTACATTTCTATGGAGAAGATGGATATTAAATAAAGAGCAAGATCATTGACCTTGAAGTACTATGAAGAAATCGAGTGTATCAAGAGAATGTTTATGTTTACATGTCTATGTGGGCAGAAATCAGTGGGCTGATGCTAAGCTTGACATTAAAGCAAAACAAACAAAACATAACAAAGCCAAGCCTCTCAAGCCAAAGTGTGGAATAAGAATTCATAGGGGCCAGTGATATGTCTTTGCTACTTAGAAGAGGGTGCTGGCAGGAGAAAAATAAACACATTTGTAAATGGAAAGCCCTTCGTTCTGTGTCTTTTTTAAATATTCTGCAAATCTTCCACAAAGTTTGGCAATTTCTCCATCAAGACTGGGTAACCTAATATATCAATTCTGTATTTTTCTCTGCCCAAGTTAGTGATAACATATCTTCCATTAACCTATGCTGAAAGAGTCATTTCTATTCTAAGAATCTATTTATGTTCCCCTATAACTTTCTTAAAGATATGCCTCTGGGCTGTAATACCTCAAGCTTATGCTCAGCGGAAATGTGAATACTTTGCCAAATTTCAGTGACATTGATTGAGCCTTTTCTGAGCCATTAGATCATGAGGACACATGGATGTCTTCCCTTTGGGGGAAAAATGTCATCTCTCTCATTTGAAGGACTAAGGATAGAAATTGCCTTTCATTACATGCCTTGGATTCGGTCTTCAAAATCAACAGCATCCTGTGCCTTTTGTTTGTTTGTTTTCAATTATTTCACTAATTAGAAAACAACAGGTAATCTTAGTTCTGAAATTGCTTTAAATAAATAAGTGTATTTTCCCATTCTTAACCTCTGTTTTTTAATATCTTAACCAACTCACTAGATTTTATTCTAGCTCCTTCTCTCTCTCTCTCTCTCTCTCTCTCTCTCTATATATATATATATATATATATATATATTTTAAATTAAGCTTCCTATAGGGCATGTACACTCACCAGAGAAAGACAGAAAAAGGAAGAGGGAAAGTGAGAAAGGACCCCCCTAGGGAAGATGGCCACCTTGCAATCTCTTTCTTCCATTTTCTTCTTGAGATTTTGAGCACACACACACACACACACAAAAACACATCCAGAGTGTTTTGCAAGCCACTGGGTGTAGGACTTGATGTGTTCAGGGAGCCCTGTGGGATCCAGTCGCTTTAACCAGCAGGTCCCTTCTCTCTGTACTTGCTCAGTTCTTTGCACAGTTTCTTATGAAGCTTCTCTGGGAAATTCCAGTTATTCTCCCATTGTCAGAAACCTTTAGATGTGTGATTATTTTTTCTGAAAGATCTCTAGAATAGTCTAGTTTTACCTTTCCTAATCTCACCTCATCAAATTTGCTCTTTGAAAATGTACTATCCTGTACTGCTTTCAGCAGAAGAATTAGCTGTCTGTTTTCTTTCCAATTGCCTGTAGTCACTAACAGAAAAATTTTTCCCATCAGTCTCATATTTTTTATTCTCTTTGCTAATTAACAAAAAAAAGGCATCTAAAATTGCCCCCATTCCACACTTTGGTTAAATTATTTCATGGTATAGTTTTGGCAGCTTTTAAGAGTCCACAGAGTTTCACTGACCATATTAAAGATGTTGGTGTACAGGCCAGTAGGTGGCATGGTGGTTAGAGTGTTGGACTCCCATATGGCCGACTACAACTTGAATCCTGGACCCAGTGGCTTGATAATCACACCATGTGCATGTGCGTGCTTACCCAAAATGCCAAGAGGAAAATGGAAGAGAAGGGATTGTGGCATGGCCAACTTCAATGGGGGATGACCTCTCAATTTCCCTCTCTCTGTCTCTGGCAAGTGCATGCACCCTCTGGGAGGAAAAAAATAAGATGTTGATGTATAAAATACTTCTTACCATAAAAGCTTCTGGTTTTTCATTAAAATAAGAAAAAAAATGAACATTTCTTGTATATTTATCTTTATATCATAAAAAAGGAATGAAGATAACAATACTGATTTTATTACAGATCTGATGGAATAGTTGAGTATCACATTAACCATAAGAGCAGATAAATTGAGGCCAGAGCCAAAAAAGAAAAATAAAAAAGATATGTTATTTAGGGTAAAGACTATACAAGGTATTACACTAAGAACTGACAGGAACAGTGATAAATAAGGCGCAATTTATTTCTTTATACCATTTACACTTTAGTAGATTAAGGAAAAAATAAGAAGCATGTTCAGCCAGCCATAATAAGATGAACAGAAGACAACGAAAGAGGGATTTATAATAGGCTGAGTAGTTTGAGAATTCAGTATTGAGTCCTGTAACCTACATCTGTGAGGTCAGCCTGGGAGAGATGGAACCCAGGTTAAATCACCTGGTGACTATGCATGGCACTAGACATCTCTCTCTCTCTCTCTCTCTCTCTCTCTATATATATATATATATATATATATATATATATATTATTTTTTAGAGGGATTTTTGCTGTACAATGTGTGTGTGCTCACTGGAGAGACAGAGAGACAGACAGAAAGTGAGAAGTCACCCCTCAGGGGGGGACGGCCATCACAATTCATTTTCCTCTTGGGATTTTGGACATGCACACACATATGCCTAACATGAGGTTTAAGCCACTGGGTCCAGGGCTTGAACCACAATTGACTGCATGGGAGTATAACCACATAACCATTATGCCATCTGCTATTTCCTAGACATCTATATTATTAATGAGTATCTTTGCTTTGTATCCCAAATCTCTTAAACCTTGTATATTATATCCATAATGAGATCCCTCCAGTTTCTAAGAGAAAATAGCTGTAAAGGAACTTGGAACCTAGAACTGGCTTAATCTCTAGCTACATTGCCCATTTTGATAAAATAATAGTAATCTCTCTTTGCTTTGACCAGATATATTGTACTTTGTCAAAGGTAGTAGAGATGGGGGCCGGCAGGTGGCGTAGTAGTTAAGACACTGGACTCCCACATGCCTGACCATGGTTCAAGTCCCAAACCTAGTGGTTTGAAAATTATGCTGGTGCATGTGCATGCATGCCCAAAATCCCAAGAGGAGAATGGAGGAGAAGGGATTGTGATGTGGCCATCTTCTGTGGGAGGTGAATTTTTGCTTTCTGTCTCTCTGTCTCTCTGGCTCATACACACTCTATAGCAAAAATTCTTCAAGAAAAAAAAAAAGAAAGTAGTGGAGATTTTTTTTTAAAGTGAAAAGGCAGAAGTAGGTGACTTGCAGGATTAGTTCATTATCTAGAGGGAATGTTAACAACCTTCCTGGAGGACTCTAACAGAACAAAGAACGAGCCCAACAGCAAGGATGATTAAAAATTATCCTTGATAAATGGGGAGGAGGCATGGTTAAGCTCACAGCAGAGAAACTAGCACTGAATAGGAGCCCAGTGAATATGATGTCTCCAGATCCCCTTCCACACCCTAACTCCAGGATGGATCAGTCTTGTGCTCTTAGGTGTCTCAATTGCTCTCTGTGCACATCTGCTTACCTACAGCCCATCAGGGGCTCACTGGCAGCAACAGGTTAGGGAATCTGATCCACGGAGTCCACATCTTTCTCCTTGACTCTCAAAGTTCTGAGTAATTCTTGGTAAGGATATTGCACTCGCCAGCCTGTAAGGGTCTTCTTTTGACCCGCGCATTTCCTGAAGGTTTGAGCTGGGTTATAGATGAGGTGCACTGTGGTGACCTGGCACTTGCTGCTGGAATGATTGGTGTACCATAGAGGCAGTCAATGAAGGCTGGGCAGCAGGACTTCAAGCACACACAATAGTAATACCCCTACACTTTGATCTTTTCTCTAGACTTCTGGGAACCCTTTCGAATATTATACCCATTAAGCAAAGAAACCAGTCCGCCATTAAAATAGACGTTCTAACCAGGGTCTTGATAAAATAATAGTATTTATTTTTTAAATACAAATGATGTGCATGGCTGAGTCAGCATCAGGATAACTTCTCACCTCTAACCTTCAGAAATATGGTTCGACTGATCTTTCATTTTCAGGCAGACAATTTGAATTCCTCCTTTAATAGCATGGTTCTTTTGATGGTTTCAGAGAACTTAGGACTTAACATTTGCTGGTGTGGCCATATCCCATTCCACCAGTGCATTAGGAAATATGCTTTGAGAGGTCTTGAAGATTTATAGGATAAGCACCACAGCATGTAACATCAGAAGGGCCTGAGTTGAATATATAAGAAAGGTTTCCTTAAAGAAGTAAATTAATTCACAGGTTGTAAGCACAGAAAGAAGCCAGGGAGGGAGGCAGGGATGGAGAAGAATGTACATGGTCTGGGAGGGAAAATGGTGTGTTCCAAAACCTAAAGAAAGTCAGTGTTGCTGGGGCTGAGAGAGGAAGCAGGGAAGAAAAATTAAATGGATGTTAAGACCTGGGTAAACTATAGAACTTACAAGGTCTCATGAATAATCTTTTTTTTTTTTTTTTTTTTTTGAGAGGTTTTTGCTATAGGGCGCGTGCACTCACCAGACAGACAGAGAGAGACATAGAGATAGAAAGCAAGAATTCACCCCCCAGGGGGGATGGTCATGCCGCAATCCCTTCTCTTCCATTCTCCTCTCGGGATCTTGGGCACACACACACACGCGCCCAGCGTGAGTTTTAAGCCACCGGGTCCGGGACGCGAACCACAGTCGACTACGTGGGAGTCCAGCGACATAGCCATTACGCTAACTGCTGGTTCCCTCATGAATAATCTTGAAGAGGCATGGACTCTGTGAACTCTACCCTGGTAAAATAGAAAGCCATTGAAAAAAGGCTTTTAAAAAGAGGGTACTCGTGGTGTAGTGGTTAGGTACTGGACTCCCACATGACCGACCACAGTTCAAGTCCCAGACCGAGCAGCTTGAAACTCATGCTGGGCACGTATGTGTGTGTTGTGTCTGCCCAAAATCCTGAGAGGAGATGGAGGAGAAGGGATTGTGGGGTGTGCATCCCCCTGGGAGGTGATTTCTCTCTCTCTCTTTGCCTCTTGGGCAAATGCATGCATCCTATAGCAAAACCCTCTCTCTTAAAAAGAAAAAAAGGAGATACAATGGCCAAATTTGTTTTTAAAAGCTTGTTTTCCCTGGAGCCAGCAGGTGCCATGGTGATTAAGATACTGGACTCCCCATGGCCAACCATGGTTCAAGTCCTGGACCTGGTGGCTTGAAACTCACACCGGACATGTGTGCATGTGTGTCTAAAATCCTAGGAGGAGAATAGAGAAGAAAGGATTGAAGCTTGACCATCCCCTGGAGGGTTATTTCTCACTTTCTCTCTCTCTGTCTCTCTAACAAGTGCACACACCCTATAGTTAAAAATCTCTTAAAAATAAGCTTGTTTTTCCTGTCATGTAGATAAAAGATTAGAGAAGAACAAGGGTGACATAGAATTGATAGGTGGGTGTCATACTCCAAGATGGTATGATGGCAGAGAATGACATGATAGATCATCCTTGTTCCTCAGGAGTCTACAGCCTGGTAAGGAAGTGGACATACAGACACGAAATTACTACAGTGTGTGAGTAAGCCATAAGCATTAAGCAAAATAAACCGAGAAAAGGGAAAGGTCACTTTTAGCCAAGAAAATCAGAAAAATACCTTACATTTCAAGCAAGATCCAACACATTAAATGGCTTGAGGTTTTAGCTTCAGCTTGTTTGTTGTTATTTTGCTTTTATATGCATCTGCTTCCAGATTAAGAAATTACTTTAAAAATATTGTTAAAGGCAGTGATTCAAGTATTTTATGTGTTAGCTCAAGTCCCATCACAACCCTTTCAGATAACGTCTAATATCATTCCCCATTGTAGAAAAAGAAACTGAGGCATAGCTGGTTCAGCAATTTGCCAGAAATAATATAATTAGTAGGTGATGAAGCTGGAATTTGAACCTATGCAGTCTGATTATAGAGTCCACAAGCTTAACCGTTCTGCCATATTGCCTCCACATGCCTATGGTTGAGAGGCGCTATGTGTAGGATTTCTGCCCTGAGTTTCCTGGGTTATTTGAAGCATTATTTGAAAAGTTTACCAGTGGCAATGCAGTCTTCGGTGCCTAACATATATGTAGATTCTGTGGTGGTACATAACTTATGCAGAGGTGTCTCCCTCTAGGGAACTCTGGAGTAGCTGGAATGAGGTCTGTATGCCCTCTTAGCCATTCTGGGGTAGTCATACATAGTCAGTCAATTGCCTTCCCCAACATTCATTTTTTCTTGGTAAATTTTTCTTTGTTGGCCTTATTGGTATCATCTACTATAGCAGACATGCTTTGGCATTCTTGAAAAAAGAAAGGAAGTAAGGACAGGAGAAAGAAAGAGGAAGAGGAAGAGGAAGAGGAAGAGGAAGAGAGAGAGAGAGAGAGAGAGAGAGAGAGAGAGAGAGAGAAAGAAAGAAAGAAAGAAAGAAAGAAAGAAAGAAAGAAAGAAAGAAAGAAAAAATGAAAAAAAAAATCACAGAAATTGGCCCAGCCTTGGAGGTGTAGAAATACTGCAATGCTCTCCGAAGCTGCAAGCCACGTGGAAGATTGGAGGATAGTTCCCTAGTTGACCAATACAGATAGGCGTGGGCATGTGCATGCATGTCTATGATTCTGACTGGCTGGAAGGCTAGTGGGCTGGGGAGAATCACAGCGTGAGAGCCTCTTGAGAGTGCACCTTCCTTTCTCTCAAGAAAGTTTTTAAAAACTTACAAAAACATCTAACACCGTTAAGAAAAAAAAAAAAAAGTCCTGCTTTCTAAACATAAAGCCTACAGCTAGACTTTTTCTGCAGACATGATGGGTAGCTGCTTACCCTCCTCACCACCAGAGACTGCACCTTGTGTGAATGTTTGAGGAATCTTGGCTTAATTGACCCTTTGCCCATTAGGGAACACGATGAACAATAGAAAGTGCTTTCTAGTGCTTTTCTAGACAGGGAGAGAAACTCTCCTTCAAACTCAACACAGTCTCTCTGAAAGTAACTGACCAGGAAGAAGAACAGACCCCATTTCAAATCCAAGTGCTTAAAAAAAAAATCGACAATAGGTAGTGAAAATGTAAGTATGTCGTGCTGTCAATCACGTTTTGTCCTTCTGGATTTTAACACTTGTTTTCCTTGAGGGAAGATGATATTTGAACATTTTATGGCATCCATCAACAGGAATGTGCACATGGTTTCAAACAACGGTCTTCAGTCTTCTGAAACCAATTACTTCTGCCTAAGTAGAAATGCCAGTGCAGAGGGATGTCGGCAACTAAGACATTAATTTTTTTAAACAATTAAATACACACCACGATGCCATGAAACAGCAGAAACTGTGCACGCATGCACATTCAAACCTTTTTAAGAGATGTTTCAAAAAGTCTGTGTCAAGCAATGTTAACCCAGAGAGATGCAGAAATGTCAGACACATTACATGGGCAGGACGTGAGGTTGGCATTTGGCTGCCAGCGGGGGAGGCGTCCTCCCTCAACTAATTCCTCAGGAACCTCATGCTGAGTCTGTCTACAGGGAAGGGAGCAGAAAGGGAGGAGGGGCAGAGCAGATATTGCCTATTATGTTTTTCCTTCCCAGCTGGAGAAGGCCTCAGCTGTGTCAGACTGGGACTGCTGGTGATTTTCTGTAGTTAGAGGGGAGTACAAAGGAAGAGCCTCCCCTTCTCAGCCGGTGCCGATGGTAAGCCAACCTCTCCTGAGCATTCACATTGCTGGCACCGTTGAATGCAAGGCAGACTGCCTCTTATGGAGCCTCGTCAGTGCCTCACCTCAGTCTGTGAGTTTTCTCCATGGGAAGGTTGTGATGGAGCCTCTGGGTAAGGATGATGTGCATGCAGATGGGGCTTTGCAAGGACCTGTCCTGTTGTCAGGGTGGCTACAGCCCTTCCTTTAACCCTTCAGTGGGATCTAGGGAAAGGTGTGGGATTTAGCAGTCGGAGTGTTGGATTACACAACAGGGTTCTCTTAGAGTAGTCGTGAATCTTTCCCACTGGGTATAATTTCTAATCCCTCTCGGGATATGGATCTGAATTTTTCCTGCTACCTTCACAATGTCTGCCAGTTATAGCACCAGAAAAATATTCTGTGCAAATAGACAAAAAAAATGGTATTTCTTAACTATACTCATCTATTAAGCCAAGCACCCTGCATCTATTGCCAAAATAGTCTTTCAAGCTATGCTGTCTACATCTGTCACATGTTTTTCACTCTCCAGAGACCTATTTGTGCTAGCTTCCCATGTACTAATGAAAATGTGTGATTGGCTTTAACCTTTATTGTAGGTCTGTGTTACGACATTTTTAAAATAGGCAAAAGGGAAGAAAGGGGGAATGATCCGCTCTCCTAACTGCATTTTCTTTGAAACCTGGATTGTATGTGCTACTTGTATCTGATATTTAGGATGATGAGCAGATTTTGAGGAAACTCCTGGTTTCTTGTGCTGCAGGTGGCTGGGCTTGTTGACAAATCTTCAGGTGCACCATTTGCCTTCAAATGGCATGCTGCCGGCACGTCAATTTAAATGGAGTAAGAATAAACCCCTGTATTCTTGGGCAACTTAGATTTTACAAAGTACTTGTCATTTTATTGTCTACTTGTTCTGCTCTTATCATTTCATCAACTCTGTGTAGTAGGCATTACTATTGTTACTTGTTTTATTTCTCAAATAACAAACCTAAAGAACTCATCCACATTCACACAATTATTAGGTTGTCCGAAAAGTCATGATGTGTTTTTCTATGCAAAAAGACATCACGACTTTCCCAACAACCCAGTAGTAAGTGAATATGTTGGTATCTCAGCCATTCCCATGTTTCAAGCTTTTGTTTTTTTCTTTATTTAACCTGTAGGTGATAATAGACACAACCACATGAACATAGGTAGGGCTGCTACTTCCATGATTTCTTTTATATATATTTTTTCCATTTTCCCTCTGCTTTGCGCACTTCTTCTTGGCTTTTCAGGCCACACTGGGCAAAGATTTGACAGAGAATGAGTTCAATTTGAGCATGTCCACCTCTCTCTGCTACTACCCAACCCTCACCCAATACAAGCATATCCTCCCAACTTCAGTTGCTTTTTAAGTTTAGGATCCCTGAGATGCTGAAGGTTTCCTCTCATGTAAGAAAAAGATCATTATTTAATCTGATAAAGGGTTAATATTACCTCTCCGAAGTCTACACAAAACAAAGGGATGATTCTATAATGGTGCAATTTTATTTATAGCTATTGGAGTAGAAGAAAGGGAAGAACCTGGGGGGAGAAATCCCAGCACGCTTCAAAATGCCACACTTGAGTTATCTCAGCCTTTTAAAAAAGCGCATGTCCATAGAAATGAGGGAGGACACGTGCCCTTGTTGGAGCCTGTTTTCTGCCTATTTGGACAAGCTTAGTGTCCTCTCAGTAGTCTACCAGCTGGAGACCTAGAGAACTAGAGCCAGCTCACCCAGAACCTAGGACCACCTTCATGCTATACAATTCAGGGGGACACAGCCACTTCCTCCCACACACAATGCCAGCTTTCTTCCAATCATATCTGCGTCTAGTGACCAATGGCATGTGGCCAGATTCTTCAAATGAATTGAGGGACGGGTCTTGAATTGTAGTGACACACTCTACCGTGAAAGTATGTGACATGTCTCTTTTAGGGTTTTCCGAGTATGCTGAACAGTATGTTCTCAGATATATTCTTTGTGCTTCAGAAAGCAAGCAAGGGGTTTTGCATTCTGTTCATTTCTTTATTCCATTAATTCCTTTGTTGGGACAACTTTCTTATTAGCAAACCTTATCTTTAGACTATTTAATGACACCTTTGCTACCTTCTGAAACAAGTAGATGCTTCATGCTTCCATCAAGAGGCAAGTGCAAAAAGGATGCAGAATACTGCTAGAGTCTGCAGGGCTATCCTGTGTACTATATTTTGGAAGTTATTCTCAAAATGTCCTGGAGGGAACCAGCAGTTAGCGTAATGGCTATGTCGCTGGACTCCCACGTAGTCGACCGCGGTTCATGTCCTGGACCCGGTGGCTTAAAACTCACGCCGGGCGCGTGTGCGTGCGTGCCCAAGATCTCGAGAGGAGAATGGAGGAGAAGGGATTGCGGTGTGACCATCCCCCCGGGGGGTGATTTCTTGCTTTCTGTCTCTATGTCTCTCTCTGTCTGTCTGGCGAACGCACACGCCCTATAGCGAAAACCTCTCCCCCCCCCAAAAAAAAAAAAACCCAAAAAAACAAACAAACAAACAAAAATGTCCTGGAAACAGTTGAAGGGTAAATTCATAAAACCTTAAGCAGAGAGATAGTGTGAATTGCATGGGGTCCAATTTCTCATAACAGTGATGAAGACATGGAGTCCCAAGGAGGTTGATATTTAGCTCAGTTTACCATGATAGTGACCAGGCTGCATATTTTGTATTTGTCTTTCATTTCCCCCTGATCCTTTGAGTTCTTGCTCTCTACTCTGAAAGCTGATCATGTAAGTTATATCCATGGGCCCCTTGTTTTCCAGTTATCACTGGGTTTACTCAATGGGAAGAGATCAGAAGTCAAGAAGAGATTAGAGCATGAAAGAAAGGGAAGCAGTGTAAAATGACCACGCTAAAGTCCCTTCTCCTCCATTTTCCTCTCAGGATTTTAGTCATGCACATACATGTGCCTGGCATGTTTTTTAAGCCTCTGGGTCTTGGACTCCAACCATACAGTCAGCCATGTGGGATCCAGCTGCCTTAACCACCATGTCACCTAGCTGGCCCTCCAGCTTCTTTCTTATCATGGTGCCCTGTACTGATATGACAATCTCAAGTAGCCCTCTCCATACGGTCCCTTTCTGGATCGCACTAATCATCCTTTCTCTTGGCCTAGTTAGGTTGGCAAACTTTTGCTAGCCCTAGAACACTGTCCATCCGTTCTGATTTCCCTAAACCTTGACCAGATTTTTAAGTAGGCCCCTAATTAGACTCTTCTCATATTACCTTATTTGGTATCATCTGCTTTCACATCAGGATCTTGACTGAAAACAACAGCTAGAGATAAAACTACAACTGAGTGAGTCTTCTGTCTTCTGACCTTCCTGTTAGTCTTTCTACCATACTGCTTTCACCAGGGGTGGCTGAAAACTTTGCATAAATACACAGTAGTCCCCCTTTACTCACAGTGTTATGTTTTGTGTTTTAAGTTACCTACCCAACATCCCAAAATATTACACAGAAAATTCCAGAAAGAAAGAATTCATGAGCTTAACACAATTCTGAGAAGCATGATGAAATCTCATACTGTCTGGTTTTATCACACCCAGATTGTGAATCATCCTTTT
Organism: Tupaia tana; assembly: GCA_026018925.1. Taxonomy (NCBI): domain Eukaryota; kingdom Metazoa; phylum Chordata; class Mammalia; order Scandentia; family Tupaiidae; genus Tupaia; species Tupaia tana. Next base: position 53,464,878 of record JAKSZU010000014.1, read on the forward strand.
GTCCAGTGTATCCACAACTTCTGAGCTACCCACCCTTGAGTCACTTAGTAGTTGTCTCAGTTATCAGATGGAAAAAAAAGATAGTATGTATAGGGCTGGATATTATCTGCAGTTTCTGGCATCCACTGGGGGTCTCGGAATTTATCTCTCGTAGATAAGGGGGGACTACTCTATAATAGTTTTATAAATACAAAATACTTCTCATAATAAATAGCAATAACTTGCAGTGGTTTAAAATATAGCTTCAAAGTCTTCAGTTCAAATTCTGACTCTGCTCCATACTAGTTGTCCCTTAAATAGCTTAACCTGTTTGTGTCTAAGTATCCTCTTTCATAATAATAATGCTGTTGTGAAGATTAAATGATAGATCATTCAAAGAACCTAGCATGATACTAAATGTTCATTAAGAGCCCAGCACGTAACAAGCGCTCCATAAATGTTGACTTTTGTTCGTGTTTGCTTGCTCATGAGGACCCGCATTTTATACGTGGACACATTTATCAGGACTCTGATTCTGTAAGTGGAAGAATTTGCAGATTTTCCTGACCTTTGCACACTATCATAAAATTTCGTGAGAGTAAAGTCATCGGTCAGGAATACTGAAGAGTGATGGGGCAGTGAGGAGGTGAGTCACAGGGATGTGAGGACAGATGGGACAGGAATGTAGACAACACCATGGTGGACAAGCCTGAATGTGCCGGCTCTAAGCTGCCTAGGAGGGAGTGAATCAGCTCCCTGCCAGGAAGGTGGGTGTCCAGTTCCTGGCTGGCTGACCTGGGAGGAGGCCATGGGATCTGTTGCCCCATGAATCTACTGCTGACAGTCACAACCATGAGCCTGGATGTTCCTACAACAATAATGATGCAAGGATGAGTTTATTAAGGTGCTGGCAAACTTCCATGTGAAGACAGTTTTTCTTTAGTTTCAAGATGTGGAATAAAGGGTTGCATTCTTTTCTAAGATTAGGTTTTTTTAGACTTAGATTTTCTTTCTTAGATTTAGTTTTTCAGGTATATGTCTTTTTTTTCACATGTTTGATGATTATTCAGAAATGTGAACTTGATGACTCATACTTTAGCATGATCTTACTTGAGCTATGGTTGTACCTGGACTGTACTCTCCCCGGAGAGCAGCTGTGGGTTTTGGGAGAGAGGAGTTGAGTCCTAACCTGACTTACTCTGGCAGAGTGAATACTCACCTCTTCACTGATGGTACATTTTGCTTTCCATACTTGACTCCTGTCTCCCCAGGAATGCAGGGAATCATGACTTTGCTTATCTTGTCCAGTTTCTTCTCTTCTAGAATTAAATAGAGACTGTGGCATGTCTTGGAAAGAAAGAGAAATGAAGTCATCCCATCTTTTGTGTTCAGGACAGTGACAACTCTCTGTTATTTCTTTACATCGGACAAAGAAAGAATTTGTTACACTTTGGAGGGCATGGGAACATGGAAGGAAATGCATGTACTCCACAGCCTCTGAGAGTTAGGCTTTGGCCCCAACATCCAGTTACAGACAGCCTGGGCTTCCTTGTGCCCTTTTGCCTCATTTTCTCTTTTGCTTTTATTAGAATTGATTATTGGCCCACACGGTAATTACCCCTGGAGTTGACAACCAGTTTGAGTTTAAGTAGCTGTTGACAGGGTCACTTGTAAATAAATGATTGTCCACCTTGTAGCAGGCTTGTCATTCTGTCCATACTGCTATGTCCACACCCCACCCAACAAGGGACCCACTAAATGCATCTGGGCACAAATGCCCAGGACTGTCAGTGACCAAAATATCAAATTAATACATTTTCATTCTAAACACTCTGCCTGACCTCTTTTAAGTCTTTTTTTTTTTAAGTGAATCCTACCCTGATTATGTACTTAAAAAGTAAAAAATCACCTTCTCTCCCATCCATCCCCCATGCTCAACCATGTTTGATTTCACTTTAGTTTCTTATGGCACCATAAGTTTCTAAGAGGCTATGCAATTATTTGTTATGTTGCTGTCTGTTGGCCTCTATTACTAACACATAAGCCCCACCAAGGCAGGAAACATGGTCTTTGTTGTTAATGAATCTAATATATCCCACGGATCCGAACTGATGCCTAAAACAGAGCGAGCTCACTCTCAGTGTTTGGCAGAATAAATGAATAAGCAAGTCCCAAAGAAGCTACTCCAAGCAAAAAGACCCAATGCTACATTTCTCCACTTGGAGAAAACAGCACAATTGGGAGGAATTAACCCTAAAATCATATTCTATGAAATTACCAGTATCAGTGCAAAAGAAAAGTTTTGTCTTTATAACTGGTCAGTGTTTTAGTTTCAGATTACTGGCAAGTTGAAAACCCGGAATTGAAACTACAAATGGCTTGGCAGTGCATGGCTTAACGACCTAATGGGAAGACTTAGACTCCTTCCCAGGCCCTCCAAGGAAACTGAAGTCTCCAACTTAGCTCTCCAAGCTTCAGAGTAGCCATGCAGAGCTCTCGTGGCCTTCCCATTTCCCCTCCCGCCATAGATATATCTAGTGATTATCCTGCATCTGCTGGGCCCGGGATAGAAACACAGAGTTCATGCCAGACAGGCCACATCCAGCAATATTGCTGATGAGAAAAGTTTCCTTAACGTTGAGTCATCAATATGTGTCCACCAAGGAGCTATGAATGGCGTAGGAACCAGCTCCTCAGCTAGAAAGAATTTGGCAGATGCAGAAGCACTGCCTGACGTGAGGCGGACCTCAGCAACACATTGGCCTTAAATCTCAGATGGCTTTTTAGGAGGGAATCAAAGTGACTAACTTTCAGCCTATTTGTCTGTCTCTGTCTCCTGCATACACACCTATGAACACATATGTGCTTATACATGCGTACACAGCTCTAAGATAAGCCATCAGGGAACTAAGACTACACCCAGCTCTTTAGTAGGAAAAAATATTCCCTCCTGCACATCTCCAAACACCTTTATGTCACACTTACGTGTGAAAGAACCTGGCTATGTCTAATCACCTGTTGTTCATTTGTATAAAGTATCAGAGTTTCTTTATGAAGTACAAGAAATTACACTAAAGATCAAAAAGAACACCTAGTATTTGCGATGGCCCGTTATTTCCCCACAGAGTTGTTGTCTCACTTCCTCTCCTCTTCGTAAACTAATTTTGCCTATATTAACCCCTGTGTGATCTACGTGGGGGCTCCAGTATGCAATGTTCTGGTTGTCAATGGGCAATGGCAAGGTTAGGGATGAAAAGCCAATTTTGGATATTCTGCTGGTATTGATCTCCATTTATCAGAAAGGCTTTTTCTGTGCTAGTTCACTTCGGTGCTTAGGCAAAGGCTTTTACAGATTTACTGCCACGCTTCTTCAATCTATTATAAAATAGCATCAGCATTCAGGGTGTTTTTCCCCCTTCTTTGACCCAGTTTTTAAAACATCCAACTAAAGATGCTTCATTAAGTTTACATAGAGGTTGCAAGGCAATCAGAATTCTTCCTACAGTTGTTACCACAAGAATTACTATAAGGCTTCTACATCTTACTCTCCAAAAGCTGCTGTCTTGGGGGCTAAAGAATGTTTGTCATGCAGGAAATACTTTACCAAAATCCGATGGAACTGTCAGAGTTTGTTTTTCTCTGTTTATTCCTTTTCCATGATCACTGATGATCCAGCTTACCATTTCCACAGTCACACTTTCTCCTTCATCTGCCTTCTTCCTGCAGAGCAATTCCAGAAACCAGGACTGGCCCTAATACACACACTATTAAATATTGGCACTAAAAGTCACAAAGGAGAATATTCTAGCTTGTTTGTTGAAGACAACCCATGCAAGACTCACTGCTCAGAGAAAAATATGGTTAACACAAGTGAATGCTTTAAAAGATCTCTTAAAGAGCACTTCTTAGGGTACATTAGTTCATGTTTCTTCCTGTCTGGCATGGCCTTTTTGTTTTCTTACCTAGGTAGACCATAAAAAAGCACACCTTTTACCAAAAGCCTTTCCCAATTTTCAAGTCTAAGTCGTTTTGTTCTTCACATTAGATTCTTTATGCTGTGAGTTTGGAATTACAGCCTCGAGCTTCCAAGCAATCAGCAAATGTCAAATGTCCCCAAGCACAACCAGCTGAGATACTCCGTGCTGAATGGAGATTGCATTATTATTATTAGAATGTTTCTGGTGGGGTAGAAAAGAGAGAAGTAAAAGATGCCAACAGAAAGACGATTCTTGGCACAGACACAAGCACATTGTCTTCCATTGTCCGGTGCCTTCTGATAACCAAAGCATGCTAATACCAAATGTAGGTGGGAATTGCTAATTTCATTACCACCCTTGCCCTGAATAGATGATAAATGGCAGTAGGTACTTCTAACTTTTCGTGAATTTGTTTTAATACCTAGAATTTTTCTCCCATGTAGGCTGAACTTCCCCTTGCTTTAAATTGTCTATTTACTTTAATTAAGCCTTTCCCAACTCTCCAACTTGTTGAGCTTGGCAAGCATTAATTTACAGTGAACATTTTTTTTTTCCCTTTTTTCTTTTTATTTTTTTAACTTTAGCCCTCTCATCCTTGCCTGGCAAAGAAGCCAATGCACAATTGACAAGCAACAAGCAATATATTGCTAATCCCAGCTTTTTTCGTGGGAAGGTGTCTCAGTCAGTACAAGTCAGAATTTCCAAGCGGTTCCTATTCATGGTCTATATTGTGTCTCTTTATTTTGGCTCCTTAGTAGAGGCATCTTTAGATAGGATCTGGTAGACAAGGAGATGCTGGAAAATTCTCAACATTCCAGCTGTGATGAAAAGAGTTTATTGTTGGGGATATATTTGGGAGATGGCTGAATCTTCCTTCTACTGCTTATGCTCTGATTTTAAGCTACATACTGCTCTCTGCTCCCTATGTCGCAGGCTGAGAAATTGTCAGTGACCTTCTCCTTCCCCATGCCACCCACAGTTCGGTAAGGTTCCTCTTCCCTGATCTCATAGTTCCGTAGTTTTACCCATCATAGTGTTTGGTATGTCCTGTTTAAACGAACTAAGCAATTTAATCTAGAATCACTAGATTGTCAGCTCTCCGAAGGGCAAGATCTTTCTTAATCATTGTTGTAGCCCACCTGACAAGCAGCTTCTCAAGAAAGAGGCATCTATTGGGTGTGATTTGTAAGCTCGGTGACCTGGGAGCTGGAGAGAATTCCCACTCTTGCCTTTGTGTTTCAGACAGTCCGTTGAACTGCACGTGGTCAATTTGCCTGCCTCTTTAGGTCTCACTAGAGTGCGTTCTTAGGCAGAAGGGGGCACTTGGAGACCGTGGGCCAATGAGGATTGCCTCTTTGCCTTTGCCGTCTCCAGTCTATCACCCTCATGCAGAGAAGATCAGGGCCAAGATGCATATTTATGATCTCTGGATGAACGTGTTTTCCCCACCTGCCCACGGGGAGCTCTCCCGTGAGTCTTCCCTCTGCCAGCCACACTTCCCTGCTCTGATGGATGGAGCTGACCAGGCAAATTGCTATGCTGATGAACTGCTCAGCTACCTGAGCAAATGTTCCCAAAGGAGCTCCAGGGATACACCACATTTTAGAGAAGGATTCATCCACAGCCCGGGGTGGCCGTTTATTTAGCCCTTAGCTAGTCTAGTACCGTGAGGTAGGGAAGCTGGAAAAACTATCATCTCCCTGCTCACTTTGCTGCAGCCTGGAGTGTCTGTCCTTGTGCTGGGAGGAGCCTTATTGCAGTTTTCACTCCTCCCTAGAAAGTTATTCAAATGGAGACCTAGAGGTCTGGGTGTCACTGTGCTCATTGAAAGAGGGAAATCAAGACGCAGAACTGAAAGCACTTAAAGGAAGGATGCATTACCTTAAAATATGCAGATGGAAAACTGACATTATTGTCAATGTCAGAAGTCACCTTTCTGAGTAAACATTTACCTCTGGGCAAATGTGGGCTGTGTTTCTTTCCATTTACAAATGACTGGGTATGCAAATGCAGTGGGAGAGAGTGGTGCCCCAGAATGTAGAGTTGTCTTCTTTCATCTATCCATAATGAGGAACATGCAGGAATCTGTCAGAAAAGGCATCACCGACTTGATTTGTGCTTTCTGAATAAAGGGGATTTCAGTGTTAAATCTGCCAGCTGGTTTTGTGCCTAAGTATTACATCAGTCTCTTGCATGATCTTGCATCCTGTGTAAAATGCAATATTTTGGACTAATGGGCAGGATTAGCAAGAGCTAGGAAGCCATCAATGAAAGTTTCTTGTTTCTAGAGAGCAAGTTAGAGCTTTTATATTATCTGCCATGAAGCTCGGTGAATTTAAATGTATCTCTTGGGCTTTGGTAATATTCGTGTTAATGTCAAAATTGATCCCATTGTTATTGAGATGTGTGGTTTTTTCAGGCCTAAGATGCACAGTGCCTGTTGCCAGGGCAGATGAATATCCGCACAGGACAGGTTTTTCCAACCTTTTCCCAGAACTGAGTGAGGTTATCATGGTGCCCGCTATTATGTTGCTTGTGGGATTGTATTCTTCTGTAAATCATGCACAAATTTAACCCATACTTCTTGAGGAACTAGTATAGGCCAGGCATGTTGTTTGACTCTTGGGATTAGGCATACAGTATTACTGTTATAACGGTGAAAAACAAGATCTAGTTTCTTCATCCATAGCATTAATACCCAGCTTCAGAGAAGGACAATAAAATAAATGAACAAGCAAAAAACGCTACAATTGTACATTTATATGAATGGTTCATGGGAAAAGAGTAGAAAGGAAAGAAAGGAAATTATGGTGAGGAGAGCCACTAGATTGCTTGGTGACAAGGGGGTATTTAAACCAGGTCAGGATGAAGCCAAGCCAGCCTTGAAAATAGAATGAGAAAGAGCTTCCGTGGCAAAGGCATTAATATGTGTGAAGGTCCTAAACCAAGCAAGAATGTGACATGGTCGAAGAATTAAATGGAGGAGAGCATGTCTAGTTCAAAACAAGGGGACAGGTGGGACAAGATAGAATTAAAGAGACTTCTTCAGAGAAAAGATCAGATAGGTAGGACCTTGGAGTTATGCAGAGGGTTCACAATTTTATTCTAAGTGCAGAGAGTAGCCACTGAAGGCTCTTTCTTAGCTTAACTTACATCTTTTAAAATATATTCTCATACCCATTATGATGACTATTAGCAAAACAAACAAAAAAAAAAAAACAGAGAGAATGAGAGAGGAAAATAGGAAATAACAAGTGTTGGCAAGGATGAGGAGAAGTTGGGACCCTTGCATGGCTGGGAATGTAAAAGAATGTGGTTGCTGTGGACAATATAGCAATTTCTCAGAAAAATTAACAGAGAATCACCGTATGATCCAGCTCCACTTCTGGATAAACACCTGCACAAATGGGAAGCAGGGGCTCAGATAGTTGAACGCCCACATTCATAGCAGGTTTGTGCACAGTAGCCAAAAGGTGGAAGCAACCCAGAGGCTATCAACAGATGAATGGATAACAAATGTGGCATATATACACAACGAAATGGTACTCAGTCTTAAAAAGGAAAATTCTGATGTAGATGACAACAGGAATGAACACTGAAGATAATTCACTAAGTAAAATAAGTCAGAAACCGAAGAACAAATTTTTTTTTTTTTTTTTTTTTTTTGGAAGAGGTTTTTCGCTATAGGGCGCGTGCGCTCACCAGACAGACAGAGAGAGACATAGAGACAGAAAACGAGAAATCACCCCCCAGGGGGGATGGTCACGCCGCAATCCCTTCTCCTCCATTCTCCTCTCGGGATCTTGGGCACGCACGCACACGTGCCCGGCGTGAGTTCTAAGCCACCGGGTCCGGGACGCGAACCGCGGTCGACTACGTGGGAGTCCAGCGACATAGCCATTACGCTAACTGCTGGGTCCCTAATAGGTATGGAGTTTTGACTTAGAAAGATGAAAAGTTCTGGAGATGGGTGGTAACAATAGTTATCCAATAGTGTAAATGTACTTAATGCTATTGAACCGTATACCTAAACTTCTTAGAAAGCTGAATTTTGCTATGTACTTTTTAGCACAACTACCACCACCAACAACAAAAATCACTATATTTTGTGCTAGATAGAAGGAGGGGGAAAAGATCAGCAAAGAAGACAGAAAAGAGACTCTGTCTCTAATCCAGTACTAAGACAGTGGTGGTCTAGTGATAATAGAGAAGCAGATAATCTATGGCTCCAAGGCCTATTTTATAGGAAAAAACTATAGGACTTACTTATAGATAACATCCGATTCTTTGTAGTTTGAACTCTGATACACTTGAAGCCTGTAGACTACATTTGTGGGGTTAAAGACTGGCAAAATGCCTTTGACTGGCAGATGTGTTTAAGTTTGACGTCTTGGTGCACGACAAGGAGAGCTTTATTTTTAAACTCTTCAGTAGTTTAAACTCTTGGATAGAGTATGGGAGCTATTGCTGTTGACATGTGAATATTTGCCTGCACTGACATACAGCAGTCATATGCTCAGTGTGAACATGGCTTGTCTTGTGATTTGCAGTGATAACTAGCATGTGGCTAGAGTTGTTCATTCTCTTCCTTATTAGTAATGCACGTCTTCCATTAGCATATGCAACTAACTACTCCCTTTCCCCTGTGCAGTGTTGACATTCATTGTGATGATTTATTATCCAAGCTAAATAACCCTCAATATGAAACAACAAACATGCCTGTGTTTGTGTTTTCCATTTGTTTTGTTTTCTCTTTCTTGCTTCCGCATAAGTAGATAGTTCTATGTGATAATTATGTGGTACAGAAGCAAGCAGTGAGAAAGCCCAGTAGAAAGGTTAAGGACAGTGGAAAAGCTTATTTTTTTTAAGTAATCTTTGAAATTTACCAAACTTTAATGACATCCTACATTAATATCTTGGAATTTAAAAAATAATGTAGATTATTAAGAGAATATATGTTATGAACAAACAATCCACACAGAATTTAATGATCATGAAAGGACTACATTTGGACTTTCTGTAGAGCCCTCAAAGCTCCAAGAAGTCTCATTTTATTTGTATGAGATGGTTGCAGAATAGCCTGAACCATCAGAAGCCCTTAATGGTTACCAAGAGGTAGAGAGGAGTGGCTGGAATCCAGAGCACTTATGCTGGACTGCCCAAGTTTCTGTCCCAGCTAAGCCACTAGCTGACGATGTGACCTTGGATGATTTACTAAGGCTTCCTCAGCATCAACATCCTCTTCTCTAAGATGGGAGCAGTGGTCACGCTTATCTCATGAGGTTCTCATGATGATTAAGTAAGATAGACATAAAGCTTCTGCAACAGTGTCTGTCTTGGGAATAAGTGCTCAATAAATGCAGTTGTTGTTATCATCAGTGAACTGCAAGAAGAGTCCCATAAGGAAGACATTTTATATGAAAAAAATATATATATAAAGACATCATTTAAAAGGTAAAGAGAGAATATACACAGAGGTCATTTTTTTATCACTATGTACATATAACAATGAAATTAATGTCCAGAGTGCTTTAGAGGTTTCAGAGTGCTTTGTGTCCATGATAAAGTTTGGGTAGCATTTTGTCTTGTACAACAGAGATGAACATTTCTGGTGCACAACAAGTTTGATGTTATGCTCTTCATGTGCTGTGGTCATTCTAATTCTTGTTAAATTTATATTCCCCATTTTAATCTCTGTGACCACGTGTAACATGTATCATTTTGGACGCTGGTGCCTTTCACTGTTTGATGGTAATTTCCATGTCTTAGCCTCTGGGAAAACAAGATGTGTTGTATTTTAGCCACTTTGAGTTACCGTACCTGGCTTGGTGTGGCAGTTTTGTTTTCTAAAGAATAAGAAACATTAATTTTTTGTCCAGTTACCACTTAAAAACTTAAACAGGTTATTCTTGCCACAGGCTTTTCCCCAATAGAAAATTATTATTGATGTTTTGTAAGTGCCATATTCCATTCAAAGGTAAAAGGCTGCTTCCACTTGCCATTTTTCTAGTGATTTTTTTGTCTATGCTTTGTCTGCAAGTCAACACTCCTGGGCTCAATTAAAATATGTATTTAGCCACTGGATTTGCAGAGAGATGATCAAACTTGAATACTAATACCTGTGCTATTGCTTATGAATACAAGGTTGGTGTCCATTGAGGGATGGCTTTCAAGACAATGGCCAATGAACCTAGGATGCCTGGGGTGTGATTACAACCCAGTAAAAGTCTACTGCTGGATTTTGCTGGATTTTTCAGCAAACGCAGTGTTGCTTATTAAAATTACAATTTGATTACAATCATGTCCACATGGGAAATTTAAAGCCACCAAAACCACGCCACTTCCTGTCTTCTCAGTGCCTAATGATCCCATAAGCCAGAGGTTCATATTCCCAGCCTCTGCTCTGACGACCCAGCACATTGTATCATGGTAACAACTGGTGTTTGTTGAGTTCTTACTATGTGTTAAGTCATCCCCCCTTGGCTGGAGACAGAAAAATGACCAAAAAGAGGCACAGTTCTCGCCTCATGGGACTGTGGGAGAAGGTGATATAGCCATGGGGATCAATACACAGAACAATGAAGGGTTAGTGACTAGGAATGAGTATTATAGGCAAGGGAAGCAATGGTCCCAGCAGATGGAGTAATGATTACATCTCTAGACTCCCACATGGAGAAACACAGTTAGAGTCCTGAATTGGGCGGCTTGAAATTCACACTGGATGCATGTGTATGCTTGCCCAAAATCCTGAGAAGAGAATGGAGGAGAAGGGATTGTGGTGTGGCCATCCCCCCCACAGGGGGTGATTTCTTGCTTTCTGTCTATCTGTCTCTCTGGTGAGCACATGCACCCTATAGCAAAAGTCTATCTTAAAAAATTAATAAATAAAAATAAAAATAAAATACAAGTACAGCCATGTAAAGTACTGAGGCTCTGACTGCTGGAGCCAGGGAAAGCAAGGTCCAAAATGAAGCTGCAGAAGTGATTAAAAAAAAAAAGAAAGAAAGAGAAACAACTACCTACCTAAATCATGTTAGAATTTTGTTTTGACTTCTTGTACCAACTAAGCACAATAGTCGGTACTATTAATATTATCATCCTAATGTTTTGGCAAATGGTAGCTTAACGTGGTGAACTAACCTCATTCATCCCCCAAGAAGTAGCAGATGTGAATCGAACCAGATGGGATTAGGACCAGATGGGCTTGTAACCATCACGCTTCACTTCCTTTCTGAGATTCATCCCTAATATTTTCACGTAGTTCTTTCTGAATGACAACATTATTATCCAGCATCACTGTGATCTTTCTCTAGAATCTGTTCCCAAGTCTGCCATTGGTTTGGTTTACATCAGAAAGAAACCAAGATAACTACTGGGAGACTAAACGGAATACCCGGGGGCACTTTCATACAGCCACGGTTATCCTCACACTCAGTCAGACTCAGCCTCAGAGGGAGACCTACAAATTAGAATGTGAGTGCTGTTGTTCCCACTGGGTGGCACCACCACTGGCAGAGGAGAGCCTAGCTTTCTTAGAGGGTAACAAGTTGTAAACCCCATAACAGAGTTGAATAAGAACCAAAGTGTATCATATTAGAAATAGTTTCAATGTGTTTAAGGAATAAAAGTTAACTCTCAGGTTCAGTAGGAGGAAAAGAGGAGAAGGAAGAAGAAAAGAGGGAAAAAAGAGAAGAGAACATTGCTACATTATAAACTCTCTCTCTCTCTCTCTCTCTCTCTCTCCCTCCCTCCCTCCCTCCCTCCCTCCCTCCCTCCCTCCCCCTCCTCTCTCTCCTCTCTCTCCTCTCTCTCCTCTCTCTCCTCTCTCTCTCTCTCTCTCTCTCTCTGTCTTCCCCCTTCTTCTTTGAGGCCAAACACTTGATAGATTAGTCCAGCACTAAAGAAAATGCCCACTTTTATGTGCAAAACCTTGGTAATTGGCTGCAGAAAGATACTTAGTGGCTCATAATATTCACATAATCAGATTAGTCTTGAATCCTACCTCAGCAGAGCTTGTTGAAGTAATCCAATTTGTGTCTGTTTACCTTGTCTATGTGTGTACTTTTCCCCCAACCATTTTATTCTTTTTTGTACTTTTCTTTTTTGGCTTCAGTGTGTACTAGCAACACAACTACCCCAGTATCTCAGAGAACAAGTGAAGTACCAGGTCAAAAAGAAAAGATGGAAGGAAAGGTAGAGAAGAGCCGGGAAGGGAAGGAAGTACGGTTAACTGTCTGAAAAGGAGTGGAGCTTTGTTATTTTGTTAGTTTTGGCTTGTTTGTCTGCTTTGTTGGTAACAGGTGAAACAAAGCTGTGGCTCTCCACTCATGCTCTGTAAATTTGGGGGGCAGTTAACATCTCACTTCGTAGACCCTGTCTCATGATCAGCCCACTCTGAGCTTTGAACATATGGCTATGTCTGATGGCGTCGCTGATTTCACCAGGGAGAGTTTTGTTAAGATCTCTATTTGAGGGGGCAGTCACTACACAGATGAATGATACACTGCTGGAATTAATTATTGCTTGCCAAGTTCGAGGATTGATTCATTCTAAACTCAGAGCCAAAAACTCGTCTTAAAGCTGAAACGTTTTTGATTAACTGGATCTAGCTCCCCTTTATAGACCCTCTAAGCCAGTACCATTTATACTTCGCTATTAACGGTTGACTGTGTATTTGAATGCCTTCGTTTGAAATTCACTTTCTAATTATATAAATATGGTGGTGGCCATACATTCCCTGGGACTCGTAATTAAGAATAATCTTACCTTGCAACTCCAGGCTTCCTCTTTTCTGTGAAGCCTTCCTTTCTTCCTGAAATGAAAGTGGCATTTCAGCCATCTGGTGTAGGCTGCTGTCAATAAAGAAATCCAATTGCATTTTACCCATGTTATTCTGCATGACTAATGACTTGGTCTTCATAAATAAATGTGTGCCCCCCACCCTGGAGTCTAGGAATGGCCTCCAGTATTTCTGAGCTTACCTAAGATGAATACCATTTGAGTAAAATAATATAGAAAAACCATCCTAATAGTTGCTGGAATCCAATGGGAAAAAGGACCAGAGATGGCTGGTAGCTATTGGTCAGTTTTGGAAATCTACCTAAAGGCATGTCAGTTGGGTGAGCTTTTTTCCCTGACCAATGTCTCACTGTCAGGACATCTCACTTATAGCTTGATTAGCTTTTTCTAGGCAGCCTGTCTCTCTATTCATTTTGGAAGTTATCCCAGCGGGCATTCTCCTAGGTTTCCCTGGGGAAAGGGTACAGGCCAGCATCTCTCATTTTGTGTTAGGACTTTGAAGTGTGATGTTTTCAATTACCTACCAGGCCTGGCATTTTCTTTGAATAAAACACTTACCAAGTCGCAGACCCACTTTTCTGAAGTTCCTAATACAAAAAAGTGTCCTATTAATAGTTTGTCTCATATAGATTGCCACCCTGCATGGTTTAAGTCCCTACAGTAGCCTGGTTTGCATATTAACTAGAATCAGCACCCAGAATGAAACTGTTCTCTATTTTCTATATGTTGAACCTCTTTGAAACTACTGATGGATCTTTTATTTGGGAAGTATATTTTACAGGGAAGAAGACGTTCTAAATATGATTTAATTCTTTTCTTCCCTCCAGAGAAACAGGATTTAAAACTTTGTGCTTGTACCCTCCAGAAATGGCTCCACTAAACAGAGTCAAAATATCACAGCAGTGAAAAAAGATGCTGTATTGTTTCAGAGTCAAGATCTGTCTCTTGTGATAAAGAGATTTAAATTCTCGCTATTCACCGAGTGAGAGCCAATCTGAGCCATGGAATATATTGAAATGATAGAATGCTTTCAAGTTTAGCATTTTTTTTGTGCGTGTGCCGTGGTTGGAAATTCTGTTGGAGAAATATGGTTAGACTATTTTGACAATTTTTAACCTGCTTAAATTGGATTTTTTAAAGTGCACAAATTGATGTTCTGCCTACTTGGAGAATGTTTTAAAGATACCAAGACTTCAAAGAAAAACAGTGAGAGTAAATCAGATGCAAACATCCCTGTATCCATCCTAGCAAAATTAGTTTAGGATTTCCTAGGGCAATGCTAAATTAGAGTGGTGCTCAGGCATCGGGGCAAGTACACTGGTAATCATCTTTTCTGTTATGGGGGTGGAATTGGGTGGTTGAAGGAGAAGAAGCTATTTTCATATCTTGTAGGAATCACTAAGTGACATTGACTTCATAGATATTTTCCAAGGATACAATTGAGAATTCCTAGTGTCCCTGCTAATGTCACAGAAAATTGTGTTGATTTCGGGTCTCTTGGAATCTGGGGTGTTAAGTGGCCTTTCTTACCCTCACTATTCTTTCCTGCCTTCCTATTTGGTCACAGATATCTTTCTCTATCTTACTGCAGGGTAAATTAGGTCTCGAAAACAGCAATGTGTATTAGACACGATATCAGCTCCAGAAGCTGAAAGCATTTTTTTAAATGAAGCCAGAGAGATGGAGTGATCTGCTTGATAATAAAGCTTAGCTTTAATGCCAGCTCCATGCTGTTACAGCATATTACTAAACAGCAAGAAATGTGGCACAGATGTTGTGGCGGCCATATTTTACACCATCCAAAAGGTCATGTCGCTTGTTATTACATTCAGAATCAATATTAAGTGAGCGTTCCAAATTTCAACTGTCAGTTGAATTTATTGCTGCAAACCAGAGCTGAAGGGTTCTCGACTGTGATTCAAGCAAGCTAACAAATTAACTAATATGAGGGCATGCCTAGAAGAAGCAGGTGACCCACATGCCAACAGCAAAAGTTGGATTCTTGCATAGCTGCAAGAAAGGGCTGCCCCACTTGCCAGTCAGAGACAATGCCATCCCAATGACAAAAGAGAGGGAACAGAAGGACTATGAGAGAGAAGGAAGAGGAAGGAAGGTGGGAAAGAAGAAAGAAGAGAAGGAAGGATGATAGGTAGGAAGTCTTAGGTGGATGAAGTATTCTGAGGGCCGCTTCTTTAGGTAAAGTGTGATCGATCGATCGATCGATCGATCTCCCTGGCAATTCTCAGGATCTCAGAATCTTGGGGCTTACTTGCTTTGCCAAATTTTCCCATAGATCTTGTTGTATCATCTGACTCCAAAGTCTGCTATAGATGCATTCACTGAACTAGGTGCTAATTTCCCTGTCTTCTTCGTCTCACCATTCATCATCTCAACAGCTACATTAGAGAGTACGTTTCTTACTAGTTCGCTCTATGAAAGGTACACAAATATCTACTAGTTGGGAGTTCATTTAATTCATACATGGATACCCCATGGCTGCCTAATACTGTTTATTTAAAGGAATCTGGGGTTTCCAGTGAATGAGAAGAACCTGCAGGTAAAATCCAATCATCAGAAGAGGGGCATGCCGAGTCTCAGGTGCCACATAGAAGTGTTCTGCGCAGAACGATTGGCAGGACCATAGGGAACTCTGCAGCAGACAGCAAACCACGAGTCCATCTCCCCGCGATCTTCTCTGACGTCATTTTTAAAGCGTATCCTTAGAACCGTCTGTGTTCACGATGGTCTCTCCAGTGCATCTGCTGAGAGGATGCACAGTGCCCGATTAGCAAGTGCTCCAGAGGATGCGCTGGGGTTTCTCTGAGTGTGATATCTCACAAGGCCACTCCCAAGGAGAAGCAAGCAGAGGAAGTGGGCTGTGCGGTCCCTTGACAGATGGAATTTCTCTCCTGAGAATTTGCAACCACAGTTGGAAACATCTCCTGAGATTTTGGACAGATTAGTAAATCTCCAAACTGCTGGTCGCACAGAACGAGCTTGAACAGGGGCTGTCAGATGCTTCCTGACAAAAACAGTCCTCACATTTGGATATTTCCTCTTCTCCTGCCTTCTGTTACAAATGCCAGTTATGATTTTTTAATTGACTTTACTAGGAGTGTTTAGGAAAAAAAAATCTGTAATTCTAGTAAATAAGTACTTCAGTCAAGGACTATTCATTATTCAAGATTCAATAAACATTTTTTGAGTACCTACTCTGGGCACAATCTATGTTCACTGCTCTGGGATAGAAAGATAAACAAGATGTGGTCTCTATTCTTAGGGACTGAGAGAAAAAAGGCATATTTAAGTACAAAGAAGTGTGGCCACGTGTAGTTTAAAATTCTGTGACCTTAGATCCAGCAGGTTTATTTCTAGGAATTTATCCAAAGAAGCAGTGTGCAAAATTAGGTTTAAATGGATATTAATTGTATCATGATGATTGGCAGCTAAGTAGGTGCTCAATGAGTATTTATTGAATAAGTAAATATTATTACGAACTATTTACATGAGCAGAAATAAGAAATTCTAAAGGTGCAACAACAAGGATTGGTTAAATATGACATCTACAAGCTAAGACACTTTTGGAGGAATCAAATTTTGGGAAGACTATTTAATAACAGAGAAAAGATATGCTAAATATATTTAGGGAAAGCAGCTTACAAAGTAATACGTGTAATATGATTTTAATTTCGTAAGAAGGAAAAAAATCCACATACACACAGAAGAGAGGCATTCTACATGACTAAGCAAAGTAACTGATGATTTAACTAAAAAAGTAAAACAGAGAATTATGAAAATCAAACCATACGTGTGCAAATATTTTGCATCAAATATAGAAAAGTATTCTTTTTACTAATATTTTTGTGATAGTTTTATTTATTTCATCCATGAGAGAGAGAGAGATACATGGAGAGAGAGAGAGAGAGAAAGAGACACATCTCCAGCAGGGTCATCACCTGGAATCCAGCTCAGCCCGCTCACAGAATCACAGGCAGACCCCTGATATGTACAGGCAGGCCTCAGGTTGCAAACTGAGAACCTTCCCAAATGGGTCTAGTTGTGTTACCACTGTGCCACTGGCTCTCTCTTCTCACTAATCTTGCATTGTCCTTATCCAAGCTTTTATTTCGTGTGTGTAAGTTTTTCCTTTCTTGCTAAAACCATTCTCATTAGGCAGCCTCTATGATTTCTTCTTTCAGTTCTTTACAATAGAGTGAGAAAATAAAAGGCTTGCAAAGGAGTCTCAATCCCGAACACTTCTAGATGTTTACATCTTTGCCATAAATTTTTTCCAGTTGTATCCATACCTAATTTGACAACATTGTTTGTAGCAATTTGCATGAATTGAATTCTTTTTCAAAGCACTGAACTTAAGGAAATGCTTTGTTTTTACACTATTTTATTGGTTCATGCTATATTTAACTCAATTGTGAAATTAGATTAAAATACAACTGGCATAAATAGGTTTGAGAATAAACACAATTTGCAGGAGCAGAGGAAGAAGGATTATCAAAGAGTAGTCCACAAGCTGCATGCCATGGATATGTTTGGAGGTTTTACAGAGGGGACAGAGGGTGTGAGCTAATCTAATGAATCAGTCAAATGAAAGTCAATTGAGGGGGCTGTAGGGTATGTATGTTAGTGCGGAGATGAGAGTGAAGGAATGGGTAGACCAGTGTTAATGGTGTTTATCTCTGGAAGGGAAAATTGTGGTGGATTTGTATCCTTTTTCCCCTTTCTGTATTGTTTGAACTCTTAATAATGAATAAATATACTTCAGTAGCCAATGCACCTGGCCCTGTGCCACAATCTGTGTTTGAGAGATGTCATGACAAACTTAGCAGCCCTGTCTTTGTGCTAGGGCTCCCTGACATCGATGCTTAGTTCTGCCACTTTTTACATGTGTGACATTGAGGAAATTCACTTGAAACCTTCTCCAGTGCCCCAGTTTATTTCACTGCAAAATATAGATAATAGAATCTAACCACAGGGTTGTTGTGAAGATGAAATGAAGTGTATCGACATCTTAGAAGAGTGTTTCATTTGCTAAATGCTTATGTGGTAGCTAGGTCTGGTTTACTAATATTTTTCTAATGTCATCAAGGAGTTTAATTTCCAAATTGTGCACTAAAGCTTAGCTCTACATATTATTCACAGAAAAAAAAATGCAAGCAAGTAAATAATGGACAGAATGTATATGTTTGCCTTGATGCTGTAGGATGCAGGTTAGTAAACTGTGGCCTCTTGGTCAAACTGAACCATTGCCTGTTTTTATAAATAAAGTTTTCTTTGAATACGGCCATGCCATTCATTTATTTATTGGCTGTGGCTAGTTCCACACTATAACAGCAGACAGAGCTGAGAAGTTGCAGCAGAGACCATACAGAATACAAAGGCTAAAATATTTACTCTCTAGCCTTTTATAGAAAAAGTGTGACCCCTGCTGTAGGAAATCCGTCAAGGTAGTATCCTTGTAGACTGGAGTAAAAAAGCGGTTTCCTGAGCAAAAAGAGGTTTCAGAGAAGGGGTAGGAAACTGGGTATTCGGGTAGACATCCACGTCATGCATGCTAAGATTCTGCTGAAACCAACAAGAACTGTTAATGTGAAGAAGAAATATTAGAAAAGAGGCGGGGTGCATAGGAAAGGGCCTAGTGTAGAGATCTTTGTCAACTACAGCCAGAGTAGTTCAGGTATATGCGCTGGACACCAGGGAACAATTACAGGCTGTTGAGCAGGACAGACATACACGTGACGTGGCTCACAGGAGATGATCTCACAGGGGTATGTGCAGGGAGTGGAGAAGGAAAATCTGTAACCAGAGAGTGAATAGGTACCTGTTAGCAGCATGGTTGGGAGAAAATAGGGTCTCAGCAAGCACACTGGTGGGAGGAAATAGAAAATTAAATTTTATGCAGTCCTTTATACGAACTATTTCCCATATTCTCAAAAAGAAAAACACCAAGGGTTTCTTCACTGAAAGAAAACATGGCACTGTGTAGTCAATAGTAGAGTTCATGAGCACTAGCAGAATAGCACAGTCTTTTCTACAAATAGAATTAAAATAGTAACTCTGAAATGGGATACTTAATCTGGATAGGAACCTAGAATAGGTTCGTGATTGATACCTTTCTTTAAAAGTTACACATACAGGGGCCAGCAGATGGCATGTTGGTTAAGGTGCTGGACTCCCACACAGTCAACCATGGTTGAAGTCGCAGACTCAGTGGCTTACAATGCATGCCTGGCACATGTGTATGCATACCCAAAATCCCAAGAAGAGAATGGAGGAGAAGAGATTGCAGCATGACCATGGCCTCCTTGGGGGATGATTTCTCACATTCTCTCTCTCTCTCTCTCTCTCTCTCTCTCTCTCTGGCGAGTGCATGCACCCTATAGCAAAAATCTCTCTCAAAAAAATAAAAAATAAAAGTGGGACCAGCAGTTAGCGTAATGGCTATGTCGCTGGACTCCCACGTAGTTGACTGCTGTTTACGTCCCGGACCCAGTAGCTTAAACTCACGCCGGGCGCATGTGCGTGTGTGTCCAAGATCCCGAGAAGAGAATGGAGGAGAAGGGATTGCAGCATGGCCATACCACCTGGGAGGTGATTTCTAGCTTTCTCTCTCTGTCTCTCTCTGTCTTTCTGGTGAGCACACGCGCCCTATAGCAAAAACCTCTTAAAAATTAATAAAAATAAAAGTTACACATACATATTGCACAGGTTTTTGCTTGAGGAAGCAGCTTTATGACTGTCTTCTGCCATCAGAATTCCTTCTGCATTGGTAAAATCTTAACTTGCCAATTGTCAGCATCTGATCTGACTTGCTTTCAACTTAGCCCTTGGCTAATGGTGTAAGCAACATTAACGCATATTGGGCTGTCACCCAGAGCTTAGGGTTTCTTCGGAGTCCTTTATTGTGGTACAGAACATCATCATGGTAATGAGGTGGAAGGAAGGAAGTTTCCATCCCAAACATAAAGTGAAAAGAAAAGCACCCAGCATACAGCCTTTTAATCACCAAGCAGACTGTCAGTTGTAGGCAGCAATGCTGTCTGCTGGCTGGAGGGCTATTTATGCTACATCTTCAAAGTCTTCTGTTAGTAACTAACGCATCCATTGGCAAAAGGTCTTTAGCAACTTGCAACCAAGAAACAACTCAACAGCAGAGATGATAGAAGAGATACTTATCACCTTACCAACCAAGAACCTCTCTAGAATTCAGTGGAATGGGTTATGAAATATCTGTAGTAACTTAGGCCATATGAAGACATTGTGAGATCCCAAAGTGCCCTCTCAAGATGTCTGAAATTTCACAAAATTGGTTGGGTACTTACACTGAGGACTCTTGAAAAATAAGGATGTATCACTTCCCATTGTCTTACGTAAAGTGACTTGACTGAGATTACTCTTCTTTTGTAGTTTTAGCACCTGTAGACTGAAAATAGTATCAACTAGACAGTTGCATAATTGATCTTGGGGAGATGTATTGGTCAATAGCTCTCCTCTTCATGTTGAATATCAAAAAAAGTGTGGATATCAGAGAGACAGGCTTTCTGAGAAACTTAATTCTTGGCATTATAATGATCTCCCATGGATGCTGCTCACAAATTCTGTTTCATCTCTTGCACATCCAGCTGGAGTTGGGGCAGCGAGAAGGGCGGAGCAAGGAAGGAAACATCGGGCACCTTTATACTTTGCCACGAATGGTTTTGACCAGCCTGTAATATTCTAAAAAGGTCAGGACCAAGTTCCATTTACTTCATGGCAAATGTCAAATACCCTAGATTAATAGAAATAACAGAGAATTTGGTAAAGCATGGAACAAATACCACGGGGGATATTCCAGGTGAGTCCAAGCAGGTCACATGCTTCACTCTATATTAACGATGAATCACGGTGCAAGATCACTGTGTGCTGTCTTCACTCTCAGATTTCTTGGTACATCAAAGAACAAGCTTCTGTAGGATTCTAGTATTTCTTACTTCATAATAAAGGCAGTCCTCATTGTCAGATTCTGTGTTGCGAATTTGGCAGCTTACTAAAACGTGATAGATGTGCACAGAGGACTGAGAGTTTGAGTTGTCCAGTGTGAACACTCCCAGCTAAGGACATCAAGCCTTATTGTCCCAACTCTCATACTAAAAACAAGTGTCTTTTCATGGTCTATATAGTATTGCATTACTGTGCTTTTTGTTGGAGATTTTGCTTTTTAAACTGATCCCTAAGTTGGGGCTAGCAGATGGCATAGTGGTTACATCGCTGGATTCCCACGTGGCCAACCACGGTTTGAGTCCTGGACCCAGTGGCTTTACGTGTGTGTGCATGCCCAGGATCCCAGAAGGAGAACGAAGTAGAAGGGACTGTGGCATGTCCATCCCCCCGAGGGGGTGATTTCTCACTTTCCCTCTCACTGTCTCTGTGTCTCTCTCTGGTGAGTACATGCACCCTAAGGCCAAAACATCTAAAAAAATAATACTGCAGTGACCCTGAGTGTTTCACTTAAGTGCTATCTAGTTGTTCTAAGTACAGACAGCTATGCTATGTCACATGAAGAGAATGTGTACGCTGGGTAAGCTTTGATCAAGCTTGAATTATAGTGAGTTCAATATGAATGAATCAACATATTTTAAATAGGGTATCTTTAAATGGAAACACACATTTAAAAAAGCAATGTATTGATTGGTGAACTTCCTATGACCAAAAACTCACAGGAACCTAACCTTTGGCACCTAGGTTTGGTATTCCCTAATTCTGCATAAAATCTCAGCAATTGCATAAGATATATCTACCTTAAATAATGAGGATCAACTAAGTGGCCAACAATAGCATTTTCATAAGACTTTGTAAACACTCTGTTTCCACTTATTTGTTTCAGATCTTCTATTGGTTTTGCTGTTACTTTTTAATTATGGCATCAATAGTACTGAAAAGCTTCCTTGTTGTATAAAACAATGATACATATTTATTTAAGTGTAATAACTGAGCTAATTTAAATCGTAAGTATTAAATGGCTGATGATATAGATATTACGGCATCCAACCCAAGACAATGTGCAAAAGAGATTAGTAGAAGGTAAGTTTAGAGAACCCTGAGACTGGGGAGAACCAGCAGTTAGCGTAATGGCTATATCGCTGGACTCCCACATAGTTGACTGCGGTTCACGTCCTGGACCCAGTGGCTTAGAACTCATGCCGGGCATGTGTGTGTGCATGCCCAAGATCCAGAGAGGAGAATGGAGGAGAAGGGATTGCGGCATGGCCATCCCCCCCGGGGGGGTGATTTCTCACTTTCTGTCTCTATGTCTCTGTCTGTCTGGCGAGCGCACACGTCCTATAGCAAAAACCTCTCCAAAAAAAAAAAAAAAAAGAGAGAACCCTGAGACTGGGAAAGCATTCATGACCCCTTTCTTACTTATTGCCTCCTTAGGGTCTGAATCAGTACCCCAGAGCAAGGTACTATGGCTTGGTTCACTGGAAATGCAGAGTAAATAATGAAAGTGACTGGGGGGAGTGTGCGGCCATTCTAAACTCAAGCCAGAGGCCTTACAAATCTTAGAATTTATGAAAATTGTACAAAAGATTAGTTTTCTGTGTTGGTTCTATATGTCCTTAGAATTAGCAGCAGACTGGGACCAGCAGATGGCATAATGGCTACATCGCTGGACTCCCACATAGTCGACCACAGTTCGAGTCCCAGACCCGGTGGCTTAAACTCACTCCAGGCAAATGAGCGTGTGTGCCCAAGATCCCTAGAGGAGAATGGAGGAGAAGGGATTGCAGCGTGGCCACCCCCAACTCTCCCTCATCTGAGAAAGATACCCTCGTGCAGCCCTGGGAAGGTGGGCAGGGAAGAGGCTCTTGCCCTACCTCGATAAAGTCACCAAGATCACTTCCAACTTCAGCTTTCTGCGTCACATCATCCTTCATTCTGCTTATCGCAAATGCAAGAAAAGGGAGGTTTTTGGCACTTGGAGCAAAAGATGTAAAAACAAAAAAAAGTACAAGGGAGCAGTCAAACTGAAAAGAGAGCAATTAAAGAGACAAAAAGTCCCCTTAGCTGCCTTTTGGGTACTTTTTTGATCTTTTCACCAAGGAATTAGTAGCTTTTAATTTTCCCCACCTCAGCTTAAAATACTGCTGGCAGAAAAGAAATGAACATTATGGGAAGGCTGCTCCGGATGAGAAAGCAAATGTAGGTGAGTGGACCAGCTGCTGCCAGCTTCCACGAAGGCAGCGTCTGCTCACCTCGCTCGTGGCCAGGTCTATGCAGGACAAAATTCCCCCATCCGGAAGCAGCAGGTTTTCTTTGCCTAATTTCTAGTCCTCAGATTCATGCCTCCACTTGGCTCAATACTTTTTTATGATCCTCTAAGCAATTTGCTACTCCTGCTGCTTAAAAAGGGGGAGCGGGCCAGCCTGCGTCATGGTGGTATAGGCAGCTGGGTCCCACATAGCAGACTGTGTGGCTTGAGTTGGGGACCCAGTGGCTTGAAAAACACAGCAGGCATGTGCACATTCATGCCCCAAATCCCAAATGGAGAAATGGAGAAGGGATTGCGGCATGACCATCCCTCATGGGGGACAGGTTTTCTCACTCTCTTTCTGTCTGTCTCCCGCAAGTTTGTGCACCTTCTAGCAA
This sequence comes from Tupaia tana, assembly GCA_026018925.1. Lineage (NCBI taxonomy): Eukaryota > Metazoa > Chordata > Mammalia > Scandentia > Tupaiidae > Tupaia > Tupaia tana. The sequence goes on from JAKSZU010000014.1 coordinate 53,488,274, forward strand.
AATTTAGAAAATGACAAAAAATTTTTTTTTTTAATTTTCAGTAAAAAAAGAGAGCAGTTCCTTAATTTTCAAAGCACAGTGAGAGGATAGAGCTTTTGAATTTGAGTGAAAGCTCAGGTCCTAGTCTATTGACAGATGATAAAACATTGATCAGATCCAACGAAAAACAGGATTTTTTCCCCCACTTCTTTTGCTTTTGTTTGTTTTTCCCTCCTTTTCCCTAGGATGGTTGTGTTTATCAGTCCACACCGGCTGCAGCCCACCCAACAAGTCCAAGGAGAAAGGGTCAAGTTAGTCTGGGAGATGGTGCAGGCCAGGCCTGGGGCGTGCAGGGCAGAAGTGAGCGTGTTTGTGGATGACCACCGAACGCTGTGGGGCAGACCCACGCGGCACTGGCAGCAGATTCCACCGCTGGGAACCAGAGTACAACGTTTCGCAAAGAAGGGTTTCTGAACCCCGGTTTAACAAGCCCTCCACGGCTGCAGTGCCAATCCCCAGGAAACTCGTTAATGCAGTCAGACGCCACAGCAGCCTGCACTTAAGACAGGGAGGCAGTGTAGTCGCTCCCCGGCTCTGCCGATGCCAAAGCAGCCCTCTGTTCATTAGCCCTGCTCTGTCTCTGTTCTGACCTCATGGAGATGCTTCTGGCCTTCTGAGAACCGGCAGAGACATGATTCCAAAACACTCTGTTGTTTCTTACGTTACAAAACTGTTAACTAATACCTGAAGAGTTCTTTGCCTACCAGAAAAACACTTGGTCCTGAAAAAACATCCCAGTTTAAAGCGAGGCCTTGCTCAAGCTTAGGGGTGTGGTGTATCCCAAATACTAACTCGGAATGTAATGAGTATCAGTCAATGTTTATGACCAAAAGGGAGACTGAGGAGTTCTGGAAGTAACTGAGTACACCAGGAGGCGAAGTTAACTGGCCCATGTCTTGATAACCTTGTGGGGTTCTTCATGACCAAATTCAGGATTAAGTCTTTTTTTTTTTTTAAGAGAATTTTTTTGCTATAGGGCACATGTGCTTGCTGGAGATGCAGAGAGAGACAGAGAGAAAGCGAGAAATCACCTCCCAGGGGGATGGCCATGCTGCAATCCCTTCTCTTGGGATTTTGAAAATTTATGCACATGTACTTGGCGTCAGTTTCAAGCTGCCAACTCCAGGACTTGAGCTGCGGTTGGCCATGTGGGAGTCCAGTGACATAAGCATTATGCCACCTTCTGGTCCCAGGGTTAATTCTGTATAGAACAATGGCCAAGGACCTGGAGTGTCACAGGTGCAGCAACAGTGGTGAACATGGGTACTGGAGTCACTGCCTCATTCAAATTCTGGCTCTGTCAGTTATGAGCTTTCATACTTTCAACAAATTGTTTGATAGCTACAGCCTCAGTTTCTTCTTCTGCAAAATGGAAAAACAGGACAGGTCCTACAGTACAGAGAGTAAGTGCTGTGTAGAGGAAGCTGGATCCCACATGGCTGACTGTGGTTTGAACCCTGGTCCCAGCAGCAACACACAGGGTATGAGTGTATGTGCCTAAGATCCTGCTGGAATGGAGAATTGGAGGAAAAAGAATTACATCATAAATAAGACCTACTGGGGGGTGTTTTCTCTTTCTCACAAGCACATGTGTATGTTCTATTGTGAATAAAGCGGGAGGAGTATTTCTTAAGTGCTTAAAATAGGGGAAGAAGTAGTGACAACCTGAAAGGGTTTGTTTTGTTTTTGTTTGTTTACTTGCTTTGGGTTGCTTGCTTTTGGTGAGGAAAGAAATGGAACAATGGAAAGAAACGGGTGGATGTGATTTAGTGCCTAGCCCACAGAACGAAACGGTGAATGCTCAGTAGTTCAGGCTTCCTCCCACCGTGCTCCTCTTCTTCCTCCTTCTCTTCCTGTGAACAGATCATTTAAAGCAAGAATAATGTTTTTTTATTTTTCACAGAAGACATCTGTCCTTCCATGTTAGGCTAAGTCACATAGTACAGCAACGTGAGCCTTGATCATGATCACACCTGTAGTCGTAAACCAAAGGCTGGCGACGTGGTTTCTGTCTTCCAGCAGTTGGCATTCCCCGGGGTCCCTGCTCCCCTGTTTTACCCTTCTCCAGGGTGAGGAGTTAGGAGATTTGGGGGTGCCAGAGATACATGTTTTCCTCTCAGCCTGCCTGTGAATCTAGGACTTCACACATTTGCATTTGTCATTATAATTCTTTTGTTCCCAAAAGGGGTGAAAAGAAGGTTAAGAGGGATGTCATCCATTGGAAAGAAATAGCAAAATGTGTATCAGTATCTCTTCGGAACATCACACGAGATTGAGAGTTTGTGTTATTTGGGTTTCGATGCAAGGTAGAAAATCGAAAATACTAGCGACAAATGATTTGTGATTTCTATCAATTTACTCAGCTCCAAACTATTTCAATAAATCTGGAAATTCATCTCTATCCTGTTAAATTAAGGCTCTTTTTTTCCGTTGTGAAGGAAATAATGCCAAATTGATAAAGTCTTTTGAATTTTTCTCTCTAAATATACTTAATCTTCATTAATGCAGCCCTCAATGATATTTTGAGCCAATCTGAACTAACAGGAAAATTTTTACATATCTAATTCTTAAAATAGACAGAATTTCTTTTTTCTTCCTACTGTACAGTCTGCCAAGGCGCATATGTACAGAGATCTAGCATAGAGACAGCGGTCTTGCCCGTCCCCTAACCTGTGTTTTATCCTAGCTTACCCTCATTTTTGGACATCATATGATGTGATTTAATGTCGTCACTGAATTTTTTTAAACTTCTCCTCTTTTTCCTTAGTGCCATGGGAAGATAAATCAACTACCCATTAGAAGCACTTCATTTGGTGAAGTTGTTTTAGGGGAATTTTTTTCTTGCCTTTTTCTTTTTCCTTGCTGGTGTAGCTAATGAAACAACATGCATTTCAACTCCAAGGCTCCCGGATGCACACCTAGAGAGTAGCTAGCACACAATTGATTTCCAGCCCTGCAGAAAAAGGGGAAGCAGTAGAGAAGTCAGATGGATTGATCGCTGAGATACAGGCCCTGTGGGATGCTTCGATATCATCCATGTCTTGAATGGATGCACAATCCCTTTATCAATAAGAAGATCCCCAGGATAGAACTGCATAGGGTCCAGAGAGCGGTGTAAGTAAGCAGGTGGACTAGCCTGCAGTTCACCCCTCTTCAGGTCTGCCTGCCGTCATAAATTGTCAAATTTATAAATTCAGACATTGGACAGTGAATGGTGGTACTGGAGCTCCCTAAGAGAGCATGGGTCAAGTGATTGCAAAGTCAGATGTTTACAAAGACTGGATAGACTGATATAAGACAATAAATACTAGATTACTTCTCTTCTTACCTGAGGGTAACACCTGTCCACTTAGACTTTGTCTTCTAAAGCATGCTGTGAGTTGGGGGTAAAAATAGCCAAACAGCACATATTCATGGGTCGTTTCTGTTCCACAGCTTGCCATTTGTGATCCCTGAATTAATCCCAAACATTGTTGTACAGAGCAGGAAACTAAGAACGTGAGAAGTGAAACCCTATTACCCAATGCATCACATTCAGAATTTTTCGAAGTTTTCACTTTTTTTCTCCCCCTATGCCAAATGTCATCCTTAAAGTTCAACTTCTACTTTTGGAAAACCAGTCTCTAATGCCTCAGGTACCAAGCCTCCATAGAATGCTAGTGCCTTCGTATCAGACAGGACTACCTCTTACAAGTGACAGCGCTGAACTCTAACCAGCTTCGGCAAAAATTAAAGGGCAATTCATCACCTTGGATAACTAAGAAGAATAGGAAAATTCTAGTTAAAAGGATGGCCAAAGGGGCCAGCAGGTGGTATAGCGGTTAAGGCACTGGATTCCCACCTAGCCAATAGCAGTTCGAGTCCTAGACCTGGTGGCTTGAAAATCACACCAGTTGTGTGCATGTATATACCCAAAATCCTAAAAGAAGAATGGAAGAGAAGGGACTACAGTATGGCCATTCTGCCTGGAGGATTGTTTCTCACTTTTCCTCTCTCTGTTTCTCTCCAATGAGTGCACATGCCCTGTGTCAGAAACCTCAGAAATAAGGGTGGAGGTGTGATGGTGGTGGTAGGCTGTATCTAGATGTACAGATGAACTCAGCAGGGTGCAGTCTCCCCATCTCTTGGCTTCATTTTCTCTGTCGCCCATATTCTTGGGAAGACTCCCCACCTGTCATGACAGGATAAGTTCCAGTAGGTCTAGGCTTATATTTATCTGTTTAACCATGCAATCAAATTGTAGTAGGGCTTCTTTTTCTTTGTGTTACAAACAACATACTCCTAAGAGTGAGTCTCATCAAAATAACTTGAGTCATGTCCTCTTCCTTGAACCAAGCATTATGGCCAGGAGAAAGAAAGAAACTAATTAACCAGGAGATGGGTTCTCCGCACTGTAACTCCTAGCCTGGGTAAAAGGAGAAAAGATTGAGGCACTCTTCTTGAGGAGGAACTAGGAACCAGGAAGGCTAAATAATAGATTTTGATCATGCCTCTTCCCTTCCATTCTCTGTTCAGAGCCTGTCTCTCTCACACAGAAGCTTTAGCATGGGGCGTATAGAGTTGAAATACATAAGGTCATGTCTAAGAGCCCCCTGGACCTATCAGAAGACACATAATAAGGATCAATGCAATTTCCAGTGACTCAAATGCAAAAGGTTAACCCCTTTAACTTTAACGTGTGTTACTAAGCATTTGCTAAATGCCAGGTACCACGCTAGAATAAAATAAAGCATGTTGCTTTATTCGTACAACAATCTTGCAAACCTAGATCAGTATCCCCAGGGGACAAATAGAAAGCATCTGCTGTTCAAGGTTCTAGAGAACTCAAGAGTTTCCATGTGCAAAGGGGGAACTGGGAGAAGAGAAACATAGATCGCCAGGTCTGGCCCTATCTCAGCCAGAGCTCATCTTTGTCAGACTTACGTTTTTTACATTTTGCATACTAATTTTTTAAAGGCATCAGTGCTTCAATTTTGTTTCTGAAAAATCACTTAGCAAGTAATTAAATTATTTTATTGCTCAGTACTCGCACAATTAATTACAAAAGACAGAATTCAACTTAACCCCAAAAAGATAAATAAAACAAAACAAAATAAAATAAAAAGTATTATGAAAGTCATAGAAAGGTCTAGGTCTGGCTGCACCCCAGTGTTCACATGGTGGACTCTTTCCTTTCTGTGACCTCATGTGAAAACAAGGTGCGTATATGTCATGCTTCCCCTTTTCACTTTGTTCGGAGGCTGCCTCTCTGACCAGACAGCTTGGCGTTCAGCCTCTCCTCCAGCAATCTCAGCCGAGAAAAGGCTGTCCTTTTCCATAGTTCCAACAAACATGCTGTCATTGAGTCTTGTTAGATCCGTTTGACCTCACCTACACAGCCTGTCTGTCCTTGACCTCTGTGACTTTGGTCATGTTAGAATCAGGTGCCTAGCTGTGCACCTGGGAATGGAGACAGCCCTAAAGAACACATGGGTTAGGCTTGTGGCTGTGCTGACGTGTGGCTGTGCTGACGCCCTGGAGGAAACCCAGAGGGTTAGTGAAAGGTGGGAGCTGGAGGATGAGAAACCATGAGCCCACCCCTACTGTGGTAGAACTAGGATCCTAGACCTTTAATCTCAATATTTTATGTTGCCTTTCTTTGTGTGTGTGTGAGTGTGTGTCTTTGCTAGGTCATTAACAATAATAGCTTGCATATTAAGCTTTTGTTGAATTCCTCTTATTTTGTCATGGCAAGGATAAACTCCATGGGGTTTTCTGATTTGTCAAAAGTGGGTGAGGTCGTTTCTGTTGACTGCACTATTTGAAAAGACACATGTATAATGCTTGTACTGTTTTGATGTCAGATGACAGATTCAGACCCTAACCGTTACTGAGTACCTTTGTGTGACTGGGGTCAGCTGCTTCACTCCACTTCCTCAGAGGATTTATGTGAGAGTTAATTGAAACCATATGATATGCAAAAAGATTTCTAGCACAGTACCTAGCTCGTGGAAAAGGTTGTTTTTTTCAAGTGATTGACCCACAAAGATCCTTTAAATTAGGAAATTCATTGAAACATGTGAAGCGTAGGTTAATTTACAGTAAAGGAATCTCTAAAAGCATGTCTTGGATTGAATCTATTTCGTGAAGAAAATGATGGCTGATTTTAAACTCATTATTGTGATGAAAGTGTTGTGAGTACTTGTTGGCAGCAAATATAAGTAACAGCGAAATGCTGAACAAGAATTTGGAAATAAGGGAACTACCTGGGTCCTCTGAGAGTCAAATTGGTAAAACTCAGCATGGGATGGTCTTCAACACTTTCCTTAAAGGTTACGTATAATTTAAAGCAATGCTAGCTGTAGTAACAGGAAAACCTGGATTCCCAGCAATTTAACTGACAAAAGATATATAGAAGTATCTGTATATCTATCTATCTCCATCTCTATCTATCGATATCTCTCTAACATCTATCAGTCTCTCCTTTTCATCATGGTCCAGTGGCTGAATATCCAGCCTTCCTCATGATTATTCAATGGCTCTGCTTTCTCTTAGACCATTCAGCCATGATGAAAGTACCCACCCCTATTTCTTAATTACTACGCCAGAAATGACATCCATCACTTTCTTTCCGTTAGCAGTCAAGTGGCCCTACCGAGCTACAGGTGAAGCAGAGAAGCCAAGTCCTAGTGATAACTCTTCACAGTGGAAGGTGGGGGGTTGCACAACCTTTAGGGACTAAGTTGGCCATATCTGCTACAGCTCTAGCTCTCTAGATCCAACAATCACAAGATTATGATACATGATTCTGCAGCATCTTGATAGGACCACTGTGATTCATTTTAGTTTTGAGTCCCATGCCCAACATAATACCTTGTTCATAAATATTTCCTAATTGGGTAAAAGAGTTAATGGAACAGACTCACAAATAATTAGCATAGACCTTAAATAATTCCTAGGGGGACATCTCCATGACACAGAGATAATGCATTCTCAAGAGAAAGTGAATCCTGCATGATGACTGTAGTTCGAATTCCCAACTAAAACATCATGGGCATGTGCGTGAGTGCCCAAAATCTGATGGGTTGGAGGATTGGAGGACTAGTGTCCTCAATACAGTCAATAACACATAAATGGAATCCATGGACAGTTTTCTCTCCCTCCTTTTTCTCTCTCTCTCTCTCTCTCTCTCTCTCTCTCACACACACACACACACACACACACACACACATACACACACACACACACTGAGAGAGACAAGAGACATACATACACTATCACAAATAAAAAGAAAAAAAAATAAAAGCCATAATTCCTAGGCAAAAACTTGCAACCATTTGCAAGCTATATTTTCATTTTCCCAGCCTCTGTTCAACTTGTCTTTTGTCAGTGTAAAAGTAGGATAAATATAACCCTAGTAGCATTGGACTAGAGGACCCTCACATATGAGCTGTTCAGGATAGGAAGCTGGAACCAGTTGCACGTGAATGGCTTCTTCATTCCCACCTAAATTTCTGGCCCTCCAAAATGAAGCCCACCTCATTCCTTGGTCTGGGGAAGAGGATCCTGAGTTCCCGATGAGCAGGTGGACTAGTCAGAGTCTGGCCTATATTCTCTGGCCAGCCTGGGTGCATTCTCATTTGGGTGCCCCTGGTCCATGGATCTGTCCTCTTCCAAGCTTGCTGGACATTATGAATATCCCATTATTAATGATTATTATGCTATCCATATAAGTTCATTTGGATCGTCTTTGTTCCTTTCTTGATTGTATTGTTTAGAGTCAAGTCAGCTACCTTTAATAAGCCAACTTGATATATGCTTGCATTTGTTTATTTTCACAGTCAACAATGTTCTTTGGTACTTGTCTTCCTCAAAGGTTGTTCAGAGTAGTTAAGAATATGCTATCTGCAGTCAGACTGCCTTAATTCAATCCTGGCTCAGCTACTATCCGCGGAGTAGAATGGGGCTTTAATAATAGTTCCTACTCCAAAAGGTTATTATCAAAACATAGTACTTAGCACAAAGTCTGAGACATAATACACACTTAGTAAATGTTAACCAGCATTACTTTTATTGTAATTATCCAGGTATTCATACTTTCAATTTTTTAAAAAGAGAACTAGATCCCATTACAGTTTATAGATCAAAGAAATACCATCAAGAAAGTTAGTTTCTCATTGCCTGGCTTCTTGATTTAACCTCTATCTTGGCTCTTTGAGTGTATTTTTTTTTGTTGTTGTTATTAACGGACAAAATAAAAAGCAGACTTTTTTAAAGAAAAGATATGATGAAGCCATGCTCTGGCTTTGATTCCTGCACAGAGCCTCCGTTCATGTCAGCGCGATTTCTCTGCATGGATTGATGGCGGTATACAGTCTGTTTCTAAGACTGTTTAAAGCAGGGCACAAAAGAAATCACACTGGCTGGATCCACAGCTGGCAAAACGGGAAAGACTAAGCTGGTGAAAGAAGCTGTTAATACAGACCAGAAAATTTTTAAGCTAAAAAAAGGAACCTACCCATTGAAAGTCAGAAAGCAAAAGTTTTATTTGGGGAAAGCAATGTTCGACTCTGCGTGATTCCTACTTAGAAAATGCACATGCTTGCCTTTTCCAGCTGCCAGAACATCATTCTTTAACACAGGGGAACCAAAATAGAGAGAGAAATAATGGGCTTTCAGATAGTCCATGCCCAAAGCAAACCTAGAAACATAAACGCTAAAATGTCCGGACCCTTCAGAGCATGAAAGAGACCAGTTTCTGGAATCCTTCTGTCTCAGAGACACCTCTTGGTGCCCCATGCGGACATTAGTATTAGCAAAACATAGTCTTCCCAACAGAGAGATGACGGGTGGGGAAAGAGGAAGCACGCAGTCTCTAAGTCACTCTTGCCCTAACCATCTCCTCATTTGAGTCCTGCAAAGTCCTCCACCCGAGACCCAAGTGGTAAAACTCTCATCAGGCAAACAAACGTGGTCTGAAAATGCAGCTTCTTCATCAAATGCACTCTATATTGAGCACAAAGTATAATTCCGTCACTGGCAGGGCAGACATTTAGTAACCCCATTGATTCTCCCTTACTTTTCATCCAGTGAAAAATACACCTTCACCTTTCATTTTTCACTATGGCCATTCACATCTCTGTCAAAGGTTTGTATTTCTCTGTTTCTACGTCTCATCAGAAACTTCCCACAAGGATGGATTGGGCTTGGATTGTAAACCTCAAGTGTGAGCTTAGAGACACTGTAACATCCTTAGAGTGTATCTAGCAAAGCATCATATTTTTAATACAAGATCCCCACTGATGTTTTAGCCATTTGATTTCAGTTTTTTTCGTATTTCTCTTTAGTGCCTTATAAACTCCTAAACACAGGGACTAGAGTTTATATGTGTGCACGTGTGTGTATTTTTCTATATCTGTTTATTTCATGCATAATGCAATACATGCACATGTTACATATGGAAATATGTAAATACTCCACAGAATTTATAGCAAAGTATTTACATATAGTAAATTCTCCGTAAATGTGTGTTGAATAAAGGAATGAGGATAATGATTACATAGCACACAGGGAAAATAATTAGAATCTTAATCCAAATTCTGCAATTAGATAGGAATCAGGAAGACAGTTGGGAGTCTTGATTTCAACACTTCCTTACCATTTGAAGGGAAAAAACATGCTTTGTGTGACATGCACATTACTTAAGAAAATTTGAAATGAGTGGGTTATGTTATTTTTTAAAGACTTGTTTATTTAATTTTACTGGTTTTTGTTTTTGTTTTTGTTTTTTAAATTTGCTATATGGCACATGTGCTCACCAGAGAGAGAGAAAGTGAGAAAGCCGTGGTCAGCCATGTGGGAATCCAGCACCTTAACCACCAGGTCACCTGCTAGGTCCAAGTGGGCTTTGATTAAAAGCAAAATAAACATCTAGATTCCCAGTTGCTTTTGAAACGTCAGACAGCCCACCTCTGAGCCACACTCCTGTGTGTCTGCATCACATGAAGTACACGGGCAGTTGAACCTTCAGATGGAACATACACTCTCCAAGGAGCCATCGTCTCCAACTTTCCACGCTGTCACCCTCAACAATGAGAATGAGTGTCACTTGCCATGTGTTATCAGACTCAAAATATTGTTTTTCCTCTTTACTCTGTGGTAAAGAGGAATGTAAATGATTTCTCATCTGCACGTCTCTGTCAAATGTGGACAAATGAAAAGCAGGTCAAGAGGGTTACAACTTTACACCGCCAGCCTCACTCATTGATGGGGTCTTCCAAGGTCTTCCAGGCATGCAAATTTGCAAACCTTGGCTCAAGCAAATGATAACCGTCCCAACCCTTCACCGCACTTTCTTCTCATCTCTCAGTTTTCCTTTGAAGAAAAACATGTAATAGCTTTTATGTCATTACAACTGACAAAATTTCAACCATTGTCTCTGGCGTAAAGGTCATTATGTGTAGTTTGGGGATGAAACCGGAGCCTGGTAGCCCAGGTTAGGAGGAGACTCCCTATACTCAGAACCAATTGTCCCATCATGCTTTGCAGCACAGGTGCAGAAAGGTGTTTGGAACACATCCCGACCAGAAGCATGCGTCGGGAGATGAGACGGTTGGCGTGTGACTCCAGAGGGTTGCTCAAGACTTGAAGACAACATGTTCTGTCCACCTCACTGACTCTAGTAATTCCTTGGGAGTCACAAAGAGCAGTTGTAGACATCCTTCAGTTTAGAGACTGCCTCCAGAGCTAGCGTCTCACACAGTAGAGCAGAATGGCTCCCTGGAAACCGTGATCAGAAGCCATATAAATCTGCATGGAGATCTGTGCTGCGATTTTTTTTTTTTTTTCAAAAAGCTACTCATTTTTACCTCCCATGAGGTATTGTTCTGTTAACAGGCATTTGCATGATAGCATCGATGTCAACATGCACGGTGCTATAAAAAGGGTGGTGCTGTATGTTCAGTAACATTTTCATGGTTTCTGCAGGAGCCTTCTCCTCTGAGGGTTCTGTCCCTGACTAAGCTTTTCATTTGTCTCCTCCTTTCCGCTCACCCTGCTACATGGCAAGTGTACGGGGGAAGAAAACCTTTGCTGTTTACACACCCACACTTTCTGGATTCTCCAGGTTCATTAGCAAATACAGGTTCTCCTGCTTTTAGAAGAGGGCTAGGGTGAAAGAGCCTCTCCTTGCTATTAAAGCTTCTATAAAGCCTTGCCCTTTATTGGGAGGATTAAATTGTGGCCTGAAATTAAATATTCTCACCTTCCCTTGAGTATAAGCTGGGCCTTGAGAAGACAAAAACAAAAACAAATTCAAATCCAACTCCATTACTTCCTGTTGTATGATCTTGAGTAAGTGATATAACATCTTTGAGCCTCTGTTTCTCATCTGTAAAATGGGGTTTCTAAAAATAATAGATTCAAGGGATGGAGGAAGAGAGTTTCTGGGGATTTAAAAAGACAAAAACGTGCAATCATTCTATAACCCTATATAATAGACTGTTTAGTGCTTAATAAATTCCTAATATTATTATTATTCAACTTCTACCTCTTAGCCATTCTAGTCTTTTTTTTTCCTTTCTCTTCAGTAAAATGATTTGTAAATAAAGTATTAATTATTAAATTGGAGTTTATTTTCAAGAAACATCAAAAAATGAACAAAGTGGGGCCAGGAAATGGCATAGTATTTAAGGCACTGGATTTCTACATGGCTGACCATGGTTCGAGTCCCAGACCCAGCAGCTTGAAACTCACGCTGGGTGCACGTATATGCATGCCCAAAACCCCCGGAGGAGAAGAGGAGGAGAAGGGATTGAAGCATGGCCATCTCCCCTGAGGGTGATTTTTCACTTACCCTCTCAGCGTCTCTCTGTCTCTTTCCGGTGACTGCACATGCCCTATGGCAAAAAAAAAAAAAAAAAAAAAAAACAAAAAAAAAAAAAAAAAAAAAAAAAAACACTTTAAAAAAATGTGAGCAAACGTGACCAAATAGAGTACAAAGAATGGCATAACTTTCCGTTACTCTTCTCTTTCACTTCTCTGTGCACCTTTCTGCTTGCTTGGAAAGAAATATTAGAAAAATGTTAATAAGCCCTAAATTTGAGAAGTAAGAATAGAAAAATGATAGACAGTGAGGAATATCGCTTAGGGCTTCTCTCCTCAACAATTATTATTCCTGAATATTTAACTTCTATTTCTATCCATCTATTTAATTGAAGAATATATTACAATAGATATGTCACCCACCAGTCCACTCAGAGCTCAGATACAATCTAGAGCTGCTTCTACAAATACATATTACACAAATGCTCCAAGTGGCACATGTTTGCCAAATAAAACACTCGTCTGAGAACAACAAACATTTTCTTTGGGCATGACAAATTACACATTTATTTCTAAACTGTTGCTGCTGGTGGTGAACTTCAAAGGAAAATAAGTTGTTTGGTCCTGGCATTTTAGGGGAAAAGGTTACCTGTTAAGAGGGTAAAGCCATCAGTAATTCTACTAGGAAAACATGTGGGGGGGATTACATTGGAATGATTCTTTTATAATATACATTTGCTGCAGTCTTGGTTGGAGGAGAACCAGTACTTATTGATTCTGTACAGGTCTTATTACTGAGGTTTATATGGGTCTGCTCAAAAAGGATCAAATTTTTAGAGAGATAAATCTGGTAGAAGCATGCATGAAGAACAGGTAAGTAAGAGAGATTAGTGAAGGTGAATAAATTAGAAAGCTCTTGGGGCCAGCAGGTGGTGTAGTGGTTAAGGCATTGGACTCCCATGTGGCTGAACATGATTTGAATCCTAGACATGGAGGTTTGACACTCATGCCGGGTATGTGTGCATGCATGCCCAAAGTCTCAAGAGGAGAACAGAGAAGGGATTTCAGTGTGGTCATCCTCTCCAGGAGTGGTGATTTCTTGCTTTTTGTCCCTCCCTCTGTCTCTGTCTCTCTAGCGAGTGCATGTGCCAAATAGCAAAAATATCTCAAAAGAAAGAAAAAAAAGGAAGGAAGGAAGGCAGGTAGGCAGGCAAGCTTTCGTGCAGGGAACCATTTCAGGGCAAGATAATATTATATGCTTGTTTTACCCCCTAACATTCTGAGAATGCAGTAATACTAGGACATAAATTCAGATCTGTCATCCAAGTGATTTGAGAGTTTTGTTTGTTAGTTTATTTTTTTAATTGCCAGAAGGTGCATGTGCTCATCACAGAGAAAATAAAGGGCGGTAGAGGGAGAAAGCACTTCCCCAGTGGGGCTTTTTCGTTCCTTGTCTCCATTTTTCTACCTCCTTGAGATCTGGGACATGCATACACACACGAAGCTGTGGGGGCTGGAATTTGAACCAATTAGCTATGTGAGATTTGGCTCTCTTAACAACTAGCCCACAGAGCCAGCTCGTGATTTGAGGCTTGTGAGTGGGCGTTATAAAGGAAGTGAAGGGAGAAATTTACAATGAGTTGCGTTAGTTTCTGCAGGAGAGTGACCCATAGAACCGCCACCTAAGGATCTCCGTATTAGTCAAAATCCAGTGTGAAAAGATAGAAGGTGGGATTGTTGTGTGGGGGAAGGTGACACTTTAACATAACTGAGAAAGATGAGATGGAAGAGCCTAGAGAAGAACCCTCAGGGTACCAAGCCCCAAAAAGTAAATGAAGGAGAGAATTTCAAGGTTATGGATGTGGACAATATTGGTAAGTGCAGCAAAATACAGCAAGGCAAATGGGAACTGTGCAGATGTAACCAGGGAAGTGACTAATGACCATAAAGAGAATTTTGTCACTGAAGTGATGAAGACAAAAGCCAGATTTTCAAAAGATCAGGAGGATTTAAAAATAGAGGCAATGCACACAGAAATCATTTTAGTAGAAGAATGAAAGAAAGAAGATGCCAAATAAGGGAGATAGCTCTATGAGTAAGAATGCATTTTGTTGCTTTTGTTACTTTATTTTTTAAAGGCGGAGAAGATGGTTCTTGTAAAAACAGAAGAGAAAGTGATGGGAGAGACGATGGATGTTGGAGAAGGGAGTGGAAAGGAAGCAGTCTCTTTCAAAAAACTAGAAGGAGGGACCAGCAGTTAGCATAATGGCTATGTCTCTGGACTCCCATGTAGTCGACCGCGGTTCAAGTCCCGGACCCGGTGGCTTAAACTCACGCCGGGCGTGTGTGCATGCATGCCCAAGATCCCGAGAGGAGAATAGAGGAGAAGGGATTGTGGTGTGGCCATCCCCTCTGGGGGGTGATTTCTCGCTTTCCATCTCTCTGTCTCTCTCTGTCTGGTGAGCGCACTCGCCCTGTAGCAAAAAAAAAAAAAAAAAAAAACTCTCCAAGAAAAAAAAAAAAAAAAAAAAAAACTAGAAGGAGAAAGAGCCCCCTGTAAAGGCGTTGGTTTTGTCTTGACTGTCACTGCAGCTGGAACCACGGTCACCTCCTAGCTAGTCTATTCACATCCACTCTGGCCCTCCCAGAGTGTTCTCCACAGTTAAACTGGAATCTTATGTGAAACTCCCTTCCCCTGAAAACCCTATGGGCAATTGTTGTTTGGATAAAGATCAGATTCCTACACGAGGCTGCATAATCCAAAACTTTGTAGGACTCTCTGCTTCTCTTCACGCCATCCTTGTTCTTAGGTCCTAAACACTCGGCTTGATTTCTGTTTCCGGCATCACTATGATCTCCTCTTCCCTGGGTTCTTGCACACACTGCTTACTCCTTCTTGTATGTTTTCTCTTTCTTTTAATTTTATAATTTCTTGTGTACCTTTAGCTATTGTCTGGATATCCACCTGCAGAAAAATGAAACTGGACCCCTTTCTCTCCTTATCTACTCATCCTGAAACTCTTACCTCAATGACCAAACCTTAAATGAGGCTTTCCAAAATCTTCTTATCTAAATAAAGTCTCCTACTGGGGCCAGCAGGCGGCATAGTGGTTAAGGCTCTGGACTCCCACATGGCTGACTGTGGTTTGAGTCCCAGACCCAGCACCTTGAAACTCATGCCAGGCATGTGTGTGTACATGCCCAAAATCCTAAGAGGAGGATGGAGGAGAGGGAATGGCAGCATGGCCATCCCCTCTGGGGGGAGAGGGGGGATTTCTCACTTTCTGCCTCTCTGTCTATGTCTCTCTCTGACAAACACACTCATCCTATAGCAAAAAAAATCTCTCAAAAACTAAAAGTCTCCTATTTATATACTCTTATAACATCCCTTATTTCAAAGCACTTATCAGAGAATCATGGTTCATTTGGCATGTGCATGTGTGTGCATGTGTACATGTGTGTATACATGTATGTATAGATGAGCAGAATTATCTGACAAATGTTTGCCTCCTGGTCAGACATAGTGGCACAGCAGTGACACAATGCTCTGTGATGCCAAGGCCACATGTGAAGGTCCCAGTTTTGCTTCCTGAGGTGTCCCTGTGCATTCTGTGTGTCTGTGATCCCTGCTGGTTGACTGGCTGGGGCTCAGGTGGAGATCACAGCCTTAAGACCCTGTTAGGGTTACTTGTCATTTTCTGTCTCCTCTCATGGAAGAAATAAAATTTGAACAATTTTTTAAAAACAATCAACAATGTCTCCTCCATGTGGTTGGGAGTGGCTCAAGGCTATGGGATGCCATACCTTTTTTTCCCAGTCTCCACGGCGTGAAATAGCAACCGAAATCTGCACATGCACTGACAGTCATTGGCACTGTAGGCTGCTCGTGTCCAAGTGTTTCTCTGACATCTCTGGAAATCTCTCCTGCTGTCTTTCAAGGTCCTGGTGCTGCCTGAGTCAGCCATGTGGTCCTGGACCATAACTTTTTCGTCTTGTTTTCTCATTCACACTAGCAGTACAGCATTTGCCGCCAAGAGTCCAAAACTCTACTCCCCGCGGGAGCCACCAGGGATCCACTTCCCATTTTGTCACAATGCCCTGCTGAACACCATGCAGAGAAGTTCTTCATGGTAATAAGAAAATGAAATCTGTACTTGTTGAGAATCTTGGCTTAACACTGGCAATTGTTTGGCCCTTTTGCTGTGGTGAGGAATCCACAGCTGTTGACATGGAGAAGTCTGTGCTCAGTGTTAGCAGATCTACTCATTTTTGTGCCTCATTCATCTCCAGGCTCTGCAGTCTGATGCCTTAGTTTGTGGGAGGTGTCACATGATCCCTAGAGTCCTGGCCTCCTTCCTCTTATGGCATCTCACTTAGAGCTTCCTTGCATTAACTAGGACCCATTCTAAATGGCATCCCCTGTAATGAACGGAAATATTTGTCCCCTTTAACTGAACAGCTCTTAGAAGCAATTAGCATTTAGGGAATTTCTTGTTTAGAAATAATGCCTGCATCAAATTACCCATTATGGACTAATTTGAAACTGGAAGATAGATGCTCATTTTTCCTGTGATAGCACCTGCAAGCATTCATGGCAGAGGGGCTAATAGCAGCAATATTGCGAGTCATCATATTTCCATCGCAATCTGAATGGTGGGTCAATAAAAACCCCTTTAACATGTAAGCAGTTCTGAGGACAAAGACTATGTTCCTTTCAAATCGTGCCATTTACCTGCCGTTTCAGATCTGAAGGTTGAGTGTGCTTTGCCTCTTATAATTAATTCTCTCATTGCCTTCAAGATCATTGCCTTTTGGCCACTGCCTAGGAAATAAACAAATGATGCTATGTGTCAAAAAAAGAGTACCGTGTCAGAAAAGGGAAGGGGAGAAAACTTGTTGCTGATTGAGAGCCGCAGGAAATAAAATATTTTGGATTTTTAAAAAAATAATTCTTTTATTTAACTTTATTTATTTTAATTTGACCAGAGAGGGACAGAATGAGAGAGAAGGAGATAAAGACAGAGAGAGAGAAAGAGAGTGAGAAAGTAAGCCACCAGGTCCAGGACTCAAACTGTGGTCGGCCATGTGGGAGTTCACACCCTTAACTACCACGCCACCTGCTGGCCCCAATATTTTGAATTATTTTAAGAGGAAAACAAATTCTCTGAGGTGTATTAGGGCTCCAGCAAGGTTGATTGTGCTTAAATTGGGTCACTCTGACCATTGGATGATTCTGGCACCATGTTGGCGATATGGATTATAACGATAAATTTTAGTGAGTGGTTATTGAATTCCAGAGGCTATAAGAGTGCTTCCCAAGGTTTATTTCATTTACTTATCCTGGAAACCCTACCTACTGATGGAACAATTGAAACTTAGAAAGGTTCGGTTAACTATTCAAATTTATTTGGCTAAAAATGGAAAGAACTGGGCTATAGACCCAAGCAGGCTAACTTCAGGGCCAGAGCTTGACATTGTACCTATGTAGATTACAGCTTTACTGGCTTCACAAGCCAAGGCCTCTTGCTTCAAAATCCAATCATCATCAGCTCTTCATAGTTTAAGATCCAAGTGGGCCAATGCTTTGTAAGATCCCTGTTAAGCAATAAGGAAACCACTGCCAGCCAGCTACCCCCCACACAGGTCAGCCCTCGCCATCCAGTGAGTGTCCTGCTGGATTAGGACACGGCCATGTTTGATGAGAGGAAAGAGAATGAGAACTTCCTGCTAGAGGCGAGCACAGCCCAGCTTTCCCTTTAAGAGAAAAGGCTAGCCGGGCCAGACTGAACTGAGAAGGGCTGTTCCGTGAGGAAAGCCCTTCCTGGGTGGCATCGACGTGGGGCTGGAATACTCAAAGGAATACCATGAGGGTGGATGGAAGTATTCAGTGGATCGCAGGCTCCACACTTTTGCCTAGGGCTGGCCCTGCTTCAAAGTGAAACTTCCACAGGAAAACTAAATAAAGGAAAGAAAAGCCAAACAGAACAAATTCCCATTTAGTCAGCTTTTACTGTCCTCAGAGGCTCTGTGTTTATGCTAGATCTTAATTATGCTGCTTGTCAAAGACACACTAAACTCCACTGTGGTTGAGGGAGCTATTTTATCTTTTTATCTTTACAGTCAGGAAAGGACTTAGTATGCTGAACCCTACTGTTGATGAGCTTCAGACCTGGCATAAAAGAACACTGCTTTCTCTCCTTCCCAATTGTCCCCACCTCTGTGCTGCTGTCCAGGAACATCTAATGAGAAGGCTTTGGCGGTGTTAGGAGAAGGCAGGGCCCAGGCAGCCTGGGATGAAACCGTCGTGTCCAAGGGAGCTGCCTACCCTTCCATGTCCAACTCCCTGCAGTGGCCACTCCCTTTCCCAGGCCCCATGCTTCTGCCCATTAAGCCTCTGAGTTTATAGTCATGACTCAGATTTTTTGGGGAGATCCTTAACTGTACACTTTCACTGAAGAAAATGTGGGATCCTCCCTCCAGGCATGTAATTCGGGGAGCATGGAGTCTTACTGAGATTTAGACATGAAGCCATGTACATTGCATGACTTTGAAATCAGACAAGGAGGAAGTTATTGCCTTCCCAACTCTCTTTTAATCTTTAAGATTAAGTCAAGAGAAGAGCTTTTGTAATCTTCCTTTTTGTCATTATACTGTATTTATTTTAACTCTTGCTTGATACTTGTGGCAGACGACTCTTACATATTTTTTCACTATATTTTCTATAGAGACATAAAACTTTATTTTTAAATGAATGCATTTCATTGGGGAAAATGAACCTACTTAAAGAAAAACATTAAGTAAATAATACATGATGAAATGAAAACTTTAAGACCTATAGGAAGGACTACGTTGTGGAAAAGCTCTAATGAAGGGGCCTTGCTGTGTCATCCACTCTAAGTTTCTGAAACCTGACATGTGCTGTTTACATCGTCTTTTGCCAATAACAGAAATTACTTGAAACTGGGTGATTTATAGAAATAGAGATTTATTTAGCTAACAGCTCTGAGGTCCAAGAACCAGGGCCCACATCTGATGAGGGTCTGCAGAGTTCCAACTCCTCACCTGCCATAGCAGAGCAACATGTCTATGTCCATGAGTCTCTGTCTCACTCCCTCCCTTTGTAAGCCCACCAGGAATCCATCATGAGGGCCCCACCCTCATCACCTAATTACTCCCAAAGGCCCCACCTTAATAGTGCTCCATGGCAATATTATGTTCTCTCTTAATATTCGCACAATACAACCAAACTCCAACACATGAGTCCTGGCCGAGGAGGGGGTAGCACTCAAACCATAGCATGAGTTCTTGCAAATCTCCTCCCAGACCCACATGTTTTCAGAGTCTTGAAAAACATGGCATATCCTCAACACAGAGATATGAGTAAGTCCAATGACAATTTCATGTCCTAAAGACAAGTTCAAAAGAAGGATACTTTGAATGGGCTTGTCCATCCCCAGTTCAAGTTCATAACCTATGATATTAATAGTTGAATGGGTCTCACACTCATAAGAGATGTTGGCTTTGTGTTTTTTTTTTTTTAATTTTATTTGTTTTACCAAAATTCAGACCACTGCCCTACCCCCAGAGATATTATTTAGGTAGATCTGGAGTGGGGCCTTGGTGTGTGTATTTTATTGACCATCCCAGAACCGCGGATGAGCACTTCCAAATGAGAATTATCACAGATGGGATTTCGTGAGCATTATATGCAGGTCAGAATGAGGGAAGATACGTGATCGCATCTTGTAAATACCAAGCCTTCCAGTATAAAGAGCCAACCCCAACATAAGGTACAGGACAGTAGCACTGCCTATAAAAATAAATGTCTGAAATGCTCTTCCAATTAACGTCGCCTCCTGTTCACCCCATGCCTGAGTGACTCATAACCCCCTTTGGCTCCACTGACCTCAGGACACTTATTTTGAAAATCGGGATAATATTTTACTTTCACGAGGGTAACGTAAGATGGGGTTTCAAAAAGTTCATGGGAAGTGTACATTACAAAAAAGCTACATGGAATTTCAAAAAATTTTTGCACTAAAATAAGCTCATACCTTAATTTCATTTTTCCACAAATGATTCTAAGCCTCTTCATATGTGGCTGAACAATCTATTGAGGTCCTTCTCATCTGCATAATGTATGTACCTGTGTTTCTCTATTTCCAAGATAATCCCTTGCATATTCGCCCGTATAGACTGTCACAGATGTCATGTAAGACCTTTCCTAGTTGGCAAGTCTTGAGTCGGGTTTTACTTAGCAGATCAGAGGAGCACTGTGAGTCCCTCCAGCAGCAAGTTGACAGGCCTTCTTTGTGCTGAGGTTGACAATAGTGTTTACCTTCGGGTCTCTGAGAAACCCAACATGGTTTGTCATGGAACACCCAAGTCCAGACGTGATATGAGTCATTTCTAATCACTGATATTATCCAGGTGACTTGCTTGAGCCTGGCTTACACAGAGTTTCCTTTCAGCATATACATTTCATAACTAGCATTACCCGGCCATACCCAATGCCTTGTGAAAATATTTTCAACAGTTAACAAGCAGAGCCTGCAGTTATAATATGCTCATTAGGCCGTGTGTTAGTTTTCAAGTCTTGCAGCACACATAATCTGCTACTTGATTTCCACTGAATTTCAGTGCTGTTGGGCATCAGCAGAGGAGCGCTAGCAGCCCCTTAGGCTTTGCCAAGGGCTGCTGTCTTTATGTGTGTTTTCCATGAGGCTGTGCTGACTGCAAAATGATACACCTACCCTATTTGCATCTATAGTCACTCTTTGTCTAGGGATCCCTTCAATCATCCAGAACCTTTCTTGATCTCCTAACGAACAAATTCCTTTTGGGATGAAAATAATTTTAGGAGATGATGAGAAGGATATGCCCAGTTGTCCCAGGAGAATAGGCTGGTTTCCAGAGTTTATTAGCTCTTTCAGTCTTCTAGATCTCACTTCTGTTTCTTTAAGCCACTGCCTTGAAAAGCAGTGATTCCAAATTATTAGTTTTAAAATAAACATCTTTGGGGGGCCAGCAGATGGCATCAGTTATGTTACCGGACCTTCACATGGCCAACCACGGTTCAAGTCCCAGATCTGCTGGTTCGAAACACACCAGGCGCATGTGCTTACATGCCCAAGATCCCAGGAGGAGAATAACCAAAGCATGACTTCCCCTGGGGGGTGATTTGTCACTTTCCTCCTCACTGTCTCTATTTCCCCACCATTGCCCTACTAGGGCAAAAACTTTTAAAAATAATTTTTTAAAATATTTGACCAATTAAGGGCAGTACTTTCTTTTTTCCTATACTTTGAAAGTCCTACATCTGGGAAAAAAATATTCTGTATCCTTAGGGTTGAAATGTCCCAGTACTGTAGAGACTGAAAATATTTTGGCAATTTTGCAAGAAATAGTACTGACTATATTATTTGTATATATTTATTATTATTATTACTAATTTTTTATTTCTTGGTACCTGGTTATGAGAGGCAATGTTTATTCATTCCTTAGTCATTAAGTTAGTGTCTGGAATGTGTCAGGCAAGATGTTAAGGCTTGAAAGCACAGAGATAAATCATACTTTTCTTTCCCTGATAGAAATCGCCATTAAGGAGAAAGCTAACTTTAGATGAATACAATGGGTGAAACAAGTGGCATTAATAGAGCTATGAGCAGGGATCAGCAGTTGGCATGGTGGTTAAGGTTCTAGATTCCCATGTGGCTGACTGTGGTTCAAGTCCTGGACCTGGTGGCTTGCTTTCTGACTTTCCTCTCTCTCTGTCTCTGTCTGTCTCTGTCTCTCTCTATCTCCCTGGTGAGCACAAATGTCCTGTAGCAAATTAAAAGAATAATAATAATAATAATGATAAATGAAATTAAGTAAATAATTAAAACAAAACAGAGCTATGAACAGAAAGCTGTAGGATGGAGGAAGGTGAAGAAACATAAAAATTTGACAGACAGAGAAGGTCCTGTGTTAGAGGAAACTCAAGAAACATCAAATTGAATTTGTGGGACAGAGAAGTACAGACCCAAGGAAGCAACAGTGAAAGATGGCAGGTGAGAACAGAATATTGGCAAAGAAAGGAGGTAAGTCTCCTGAAATGTGGCCATAAATACAGGCTCATATTTGAGATCTGTATGTAGGTACCGCTAGGGGTATGATGTTTGCGTACATTAGCCCAACTTAAAGAGCTTGGCGAGATTAGTTGGTAGGAAATGAATGAGGGTAATTAAGCTGGAGAGACAAAACCACAGTAAATATACTAGTACACTTGCGCTCTCATAACACAGTATCACAGACAGAGTAATTTATAAGAACAGATATTTATTTTCACAGTTCTGAAAGCTGGGAAGTCCAAGATCTTTGTGGCTCTGGCTGGCTTAGTGTCTGGTGAAGACCATTCCTCATAGACGGTGCTATCTCGGTACCCTCACGTAGCAGAATAGTGGAAGAGTGAAAAGGGCAAATAGCTCACTCGTACTTCTTTCTTAAAATCATTAATTCATTCCTGAAGACAGAGCCTGTGTAGCCTAGTCAACTCCTAATGGCCCTACTTAATAATATTGCACCAGAGATTAAGATTCAATATGAATTTTGAAGGGAACACAAACATTCAAATCATAGCAGTAAGTTTGGAACTCTTCATTGTTTAAGACATCTGGGACCTCAGTGAAGAGTGTGGGTCAATATTAATCATATCTTAATGCTTAACAAATTATTTCTAATGCATTTCTTGACCCCACCTATGACTCAGCCATGATAATAATATCCCTTATGGGTCACTGGAAGGATTGAATGAGATGATGATGTAGAGTAATCTAACAGAGAACCTAGAATGCAAAAGAACTTATTTAGGCCACATTTTGAATCCCTCTGTTTAGTTAAAATGTGTAAACTTCTTAAATAGGGATGAATTAAGCTTTAGCTCCAAAAGGTATCTCTTCTTACTTTTAGGCATGTCAGAATATATTTGTGTGAGGTACCCAGGATGTTCCTTACAATCAGATATGATAACACCAGTTACATCCTGGGCAGTGTACACATTTTTTGAAGCTTTAATAGTAAGCTTCTCTATTGCACCTTCTGATGATTTAAACAGATTCATCCTGATTCCCATCAGAGCGATAAAGCACTCACGTTGGCTTGAGTAAGTAAGGTGCATTGTAGTGCAAATAATGATGTCTGAGCATGGTTCACACCTGCCAGCCTTCATTCTTTCACTATGAGACTAGCAGTTATTTCCTGGGATGCCAAATATTAACCTGTGTGAGTCCTAGAAATGATGGCATGTTGACCTCATGTATGCAAAAAAAATACAGTGAAGGTTTACAGGCATAGTTGCCAATCCAGGTAGATGCCAGCAGAGACCTGAGTACAGAAAAAGCTAAATGTCTGGTGTAGGAGGCATTAGGAAGAGCCTCAGGGACAGAAAGGAAATGTGCCAAGTCAGTAATTGGCCAATCACTTCTCTGAACTTACCAAATTCTTTTTTTTTTTTTTTTTTTTTTTTTGATTGCCAAAGGGTGCATGTGCTTGCCAGAAAGAGAGTAAGGAAGGGAGAAAGGAAGAGAGAGAAAGTACCTCCCAATGGGACAGGTCATGCCACAATCTCTTCTCCATTTCTCCATCTTGTTGGATATGGGATATGCACATACACAAACCCAGGGTGTTTTTCAGGTTTCCAGGGCTGGGATTCAAACTGTGATTGGCCATGTGGAATCTGACTTCCTTAGCCACTAGGTCATAGGGCCAGTCCCAAATTCTCTCTTTTATACAGTTAACATCAAATCTGCCTGGCTAGGCTAAATTATTATTATGTGATTATACATGTAGGAAGATACAAAGGCCTAGAGAATTGCCCCCATTGCCCTCAGAGCCCATGGTGGGCACCTAAAATTCCATCTATCAAGGGTCCTTAAAGAAGAAATGACATTCTAAGCATATTCAGCTGATCACTGTCTCTCTTGCCTTTCTTCTACTTTGAACAAATAAAGTTGTGAGAGAAGTGTTTAATAAAAGGGATCTCTCAGCAAGGGACAATGGTGATTAAGGTGCTGGACTCTGATGTGACTGACCATGGTTCAAGTCCTGGACCTGGCAGCTTGCTTTCTCTCTCTGTTGTCTTTCTCTCTGTGTCTTACTCTTTATCTCTTTCTTGCATGTGCCCTATAACAAATTAAATAATAATCATAATTAAATTAAATAAATGGTTTTTTAAAAAGCAAAGACATAGCTCAGAGAGTGTCAGGCCCCTATAGTAGTGAGCCAGGGAGGGGGAGTCTGCAATGGAGGCAGAAATGAACCAGTGGCAGGCTTCCCATTCTCCACCTTTATTTATTTCCAGGAGCAGCTTGGCTTCCGGTTTTGCAGTTGGGCCATGCATTAGGATGCACCAGACTATAGGGTTCCTATATAACTCCTAATTCCCCACTGCCAGGACACAGACCTGGCATGTCAGGGTTTGTGGAAGTAATAATACTGTTAGAACTGAAGCCTGACTATTTGTGGTTCAAGGTTAGACCACATGCCCCCTTCCTTCCTTTTGCCTTATCGTCTTCCTTCCTGTTTTTCTTTCTTTCTTTTTAAATTTTTACTTGCCAAACCTTTTTGGGAAGGCCTATTTACATACCTAAAAATCCACTCAAGTGTGATTTTTAGTACACTTGTACAGTTATGCAATCCCCCAAGTCCAGTTTCGAAAGTGCTTCCCTCGCATCAGAAAGTCCCTGTACTTGCCAATTTATTCTAATTAGTTTACAAAACCCCCTCCAAAATTGGCTAAGTAATACTGTTTTATTTCAACATCAAGAAAGCCTGTTTTGCAATCTATTATTCTAAAAGTGTATTTAAATATATTTTTCTAGGTTCCATAACAATAAAATTGCTATAGGATGATGAAAAGAAAGAGAGAAACAGAAAAAAAAAATGGTATTTTATAGCTACAAGTCCCTGTTTGTAAGAGTTGCTCCAATTTCCCATACATTGACATTCCATGCTGGGGTTAAGGAAGGGGAGCATGTTGAGGAGGCAGGAGGGAGAAGGATCTGCTTCTTGGGTTACATAGTTCTTAAACTATAATTACTGAGCTTGTAGATGCTCATAAATTAGACCAGTAATAGTAACAGTCTCTACTATTTGTTGACCATATATTCTTCTGTATGCCCTTCATATATATTATCTCACTTAAGACTAACCATGGGCTTTCTACCTTTGTATATATTAAGAAACTGAGGGACCAGCAGATGGCATAATGGCTATGTTGCTGGACTCCCATGTAGTCAACTGTGGTTTGAGTCCCAGACCCAGTGGCTTCAACTCACGCCGAGCGCGTGTGTGTATGCCCAACATCCCGAGATAAGAATGGAAGATAAGGGATTGCAGCATGGCCATGCCCCTGGGGAGGTGATTTCTTGCTTTCTGTCTCTCTGTCTTTCTGGTGAGCACACACACCCTATATAAAAAAAACCCTCAAAAAAAAAAAAACATCTGAGACTCAAACATTTTAGATTAAATTCATTTTTGAAAGTCATTCCATTGTAGATATCAAACCAAGAATCACACCAAGGTCTGCCTCATTGCCCACCCCTCCACTAATCTCTATCAATCTCTAGACAAATGGATCTAGATATAACAATAAAGGAGTCGCCTAATTGTTAGAGGTCTCCTTTATTACTAGAAAGAACAATGGAAAATATATAACCCTAGGGGAAAAATGTAAGCCAACATCGCATTTAACCACCACCACAAAATGGTGGGGGCGGAGGGTGGGGGGACAGTTTAAGGCAAGAAAGCTTATGACTTTGGAAGTTTGGGGACATTTAAACTGTGCCCATGTCTGAAGCCAAGTGAGAGGGTGAGAGGTGTATGGACGAGTTGCTGCTTGATCCACCTCTGGTGACGCTGCACCTGGAAATGAACCTCACCAGGGCTCTTGGAATGCCTGCAGAGGCGTCATCGTTTGGCTGCTTGAATAAACTCAGAAGAAGCCACTAGCTTATAGCAATAGGGAGGGCGTGAGTGGGGCATTATCTGAAGACCTCTCCCTCATCTTACTCCTCAGTGTAGCACTCATTTGCCACTTGACATGGGAAACCCCACCTTGTATTAGACTGTTTTCACGTATGTGTTGTTTTATCATCTATCCCTGTGGTTCTCAAATTTGGTTAAGCATAACATGTACAGGAGACACTTATTAAAAGAATAGGTTTCTGCTCCCCTGAGAAATTTCTGGTGCAATAGTCCTTAGTAAAACTCAGATACCTGTATTTTATAAAACTTCTTCCCTGTGATTCTTTTATTTATTTTTTTTTTAGAGGGTTTTCCTATAGGGCACATGCGCTTGCCAGAAAGGCAGAGAGAGACAGAAAGACAGAAAGCGAGAAATCACCCCCAAGGGGTGATGGCCACATTGCAATCCCTTCTCCTGCATTCTCATCTTGGGATCTTGGGCACGCACACACACGCGGCAAGCTGGGCACGTTCAAGCCACTGAGTTCAAGCCACCGGGTCTGGGACACGAACTGCGGTCAACTACATGGGAGTCCAGTGACATAGGCATTACGTTAACTGCTGGTCCCTTCTCTGTGATTCTTGAAATGAATCAAATTTGGATTGGTGCTCTTTAAAATTATAAGTCTGGGCTCAATAGGTGGCATTTAGGTGCTGGACTCCTACATGTCTGACCTCGGTTCGAGTCCCGGACCCAGCAACTTGAAACTCATGCCAGGTATGAGTTTGAGAGTAGAATGGAGAAGAAGGGATTGTGACATGGCCATCCACCCTAGGGGGTGATGCCTCATTTTCTGTCTCTCTGTCTCTCAATAAGTAAGTAAGTAAATAAATAAATAAATAAATGAATAAAACTGTAAGTCCACAAGGACACTTGTATTTCCTAGCACCTAGCATAGTTCTTGACACAGAATAAAATTCAGCAGATATTTGTTGGCTCAAGGAGAGAATGAAAGAATATTGTAGATTCCTTGAGGTCAGTGATGATGTAATTTGCCTTCCAAAAACTAATAAATTGTGATCAATAACTCTTTATTGATTAACTTGAAATCTATGTTTTCTTATTCCTATACCATTGTTGAGCTCTGGGTAAATTACCGTGAATTTGTTTAAGGTCTTGTGTTCTGAAAGACCCGATGCCTATGTAATGAAGTGAGGTGGTGAGTATCGCATCCATAAATTGATTATGAGTAGTTTCAGGAGTTCACTTACCCTAGAAATCCGAGGAGAAAACCAATTCCCATACTTTGCAAGTTTATTTTGCTGTAGTACAGTGAATAATTGTCCTGAGGGGACTAGATGGCATCAGAGAATATTAATCTTAGGTTTTCATTTCCTGTAAAATAACTTTCCACTTATTACATTCAGTGAGAATACTTTGGGTTTCAGGAAATATGCATATTTTATCACAGACAGTCCAAAGTGTGCTCCCAAATGTATCTGAAATGCAGGAGTCGAGAGGGACAGGTGCAGGCAGTTGTGTAAACCAGGGGTCGCCAAAAAGAGCCTGTGAGAGAACCGGAGGGAGAGGCAGGGTTGAGCCACCTGGAGTCTGCACACCTGGCACGTCACTGTCAAATTTGACTTGAGTTTAAAAGAAATTTCTAATAGGAAAATACTAACAATGACAATAATAACGACAGTAATTCATGGGCTAGCATTTATCAGGCCCCAGGCTCTGTATCAGGCATTAGACTAACCTTTTTCTCAGACCGTGTTAGCTCGTTGATTTTTCACAGAACCCCGTGACAGTATCGTATATTCTAAAAGAGAGCATCTCAGGTAAGAAATGGTTTAATAAAAACAGATGTTTGCTCATGGAACGGAAAAGAAGTCCAGGATAGCTTCTAGCTTGTTAGTTTCCAGGGGCTCAACTAGTATCATAGGACTCTTGTCTTCTCTTTGATTTTTGCTCTAAGGTAATAAAGATGGCCACCCACAACTTCTGACATCAACTGCAAAGTTTAGAGGCGTCCAAAACTAATTGCAAATTGGAGGGTCCCCATGACCACCTTCATTTTCAATCATTCCCTGGAATGGCTAACAAAACTCACTAAAGCAGTTATACTCACAGTTACTGTGTTTGCAGTGCAAAGATATGTATTGAAATCAGTCAACTTTGGCCCAGCTAGGTGGAGCAGCTGGTAGCATGCTGGACGGCAGTGGTGAAAGCCACGTGGTTGACCACATGTTCACATCCCCTGCTTGGTTAACCTGCAATGTTCCAGGCAAGTGCATGTGCCCAAGGTCCTGAGGAGCTAGAGGGCCAGGAAAAGAGCCTAGTAGCATGAGCCTTGAGGTTCAGAACTTCTATTGGAGTCTCGGTCACATAGACATAGTTGGGCACTCATGTGGCTGACAGTCTCCAGTCCCTCCAGAGGTCAGGCTGATGCCAGCTGGTCCAAAGCCCCACCATACATCACATTATTGGACTATCCAGGAGGCCTAAGGATCCCAGGTAGACAAAGACATTCCACGGACTCTGAGATTATCTCCTGGGACCTGAGGGCAAAGGTCAAAGTTCTCTTTGGCTAAGCATAATTATTTACTGCACACTTCCCCAGCATTCTAATGAAAGTCTTGACCTCCACTAGGACCATGGGCCCTTCCTTGAACCAATTATTCTAACTTGAAAATGAAATTACACTAGCTGACTAGGCCAAAAGATGGGGCCATTCACCATGCTCACCACATAAGCCAAACACAGGAGTGGTGGTTTTCCCAGGAAATGGGACATCAACCAAGATATTTTCAGGAGTAAATATTAAAATGAGAAAAAAATGCACTAACTCATGGAAAGACTACATAGAGGAAATGAAATACTAAATTTACTTTTGATTTGATATGATATCACTAGCAAGTCCTTGGGCAGATGAACTGAAAATGACGTAATAAATGCAGTTTTCAGAAAAGAGACAGAACCTCTTAAAACATGACTTGTGTGGCTTCGGGAAGAAGCAGAATAATAGCAAGGTGCAGAGGCTCTGTATGTGATCACTGACGCAAATTTCCCACCACGATGGGTTGTCTGTCTTGTTTCCCAAGGATACTGTGAAAACCCCCAAGAGCCGTGGTTCCCAAACTTGTGCTGCATTAGAATCATCTGGGGATCCTTTAAAATCCGGATGCCCAGGTCATACCCATACCAGCAAAATCAGAATGTCTAAGGGTAAGACTATTTTTAAAGGTATCCATATTTTTTAAAGATCCCCAGGATATCTCAGGGTCTCCCGATTTGGAAACCACTCTTGTAGGGTACTGGAACTACAGCAAACACTGGTGACGGGAATGCTAGTTTCTCCTATGGCCAGATTTACCTGGTTAAATGGACACTACTCAGTCCCTAGTCAGAACTACTCCCGAGTCCCGGGAGGATGCAGTGCAAAACCTGAGTTGGAAAAACGTAAACTCAAACTGTAACTTTATATTTTACTTTTACATTTACTTTACTAGTTGGACCTCAAGGAGGAGGTTTGGCATTTTAAGGTCCAGTTTCTTTATCTGGGAAAGGAATGTTAATCTCTATAACATGGAACTTCTGAAAGAAGATATGTAGAAAGTGCCGGGACTAGCAGCTGTCAATTTTCTTTCTTATGATATTATATTTATCATAAGCGAGATAGAAACTCTCATGTTTTTTTCTGCTTTTTCATTCTCTGTTATTTTGTCTTTTTTTTTTTTTTTTTTTTGGAGAGGTTTTTGCCATAGGGTACGTGCGCTCGCCAGACAGACAGACAGAGACAGAAAGACAGAAAGCGAGAAATCACCCCCTGGGGGGTTGGCCACGCCACTATCCCTTCTCCTCCATTCTCCTCTTGGGATCTTGGGCACGCACGCACATGTGCCCAGCGTGAGTTTTAAGCCACCGGGTCTGGGATGCGAACCACAGTTGCCTACATGGGAGTCCAGCGACATAGCCATTACGCTAACTGCTGGTCCCTACTTCATCTTGTTTTTAACGTGTCTATATAGGATAAAAATGCTGTATCTCAGTCAATGATGCAAACTTTTAAAGTTTTCTTTGTCATTAAATTCCTTTAAACCTCGCTCCCAATACTTAAGTCATTTGTCCAAGCAAGATGCACTAAGTATCCATGACAGTATAAATCAATCCCAAAGGGGATTGCAACTTACAAGATATGCCATTATTTTATATACAATTAAGAGAAGAAAATCACGTCAACTTCAACATTGCTATCAACTTCAAGAGGGATTATTATTTCAGCAAAGTTAAAATGAGCAAAGAAATGTACAAGATAGAGGCCAGCAGGTAGTGTGTTGGCTAAAGGCAATGGGTTCCCAAATGGACAACTGCAGTTTGAGTCCCAAACATGGTGGCTTGCTTTCTCCCTTTCCCATTCTCTCTCTCCCTCTCTCTCTCACACGTCAAATTAAAAAGTAATGGGAACCAGCAGTTAGCGTAATGGCTATGTCGCTGGACTCCCTCGTAGTCGACCGCGGTTCGCATCTCGGACCCGGTGGCTTACAACTCACGCCGGGCGCGTGTGCGTGCGTGCCCAAGATCCCAAGAGGAGAATGGAGGAGAAGGGATTGCGGCGTGACCATCCCCCCTGGGGGGTGATTTCTCGCTTTCTGTCTCTATGTCTGTCTGGCGAGCGCATGCGCCCTGTAGCGAAAAACCTCTCCAAAAAAAAAAAAAAAAAGTAATAATAATAACGAATGGAATTAAATAAATAAATAATTCTGAAAAAAATAAAGAAATGTACAAACAGAGTCCCTGAAATGTGGCCTGTGTGGCACCCACAGGAAAGAAGCATTTGGGCACAGTTATAAGATGCCGCTGCATTGCTTCAATCAATGGATGCTGGAAAGGATAAAGTTCCTCAGTTGGCTTCAATCCTCTCTCTCCTCAGAAGAGAGTCAATTCCAGTTTCATCCACAGAAAATCATTTTTATGCATATTTTAGGTTATTAAATGTCATATGCTGATCACCATTTCACCTTTGAGAAATACAGTGACCTGTTTAAGTGGTCTCCATTTTTAAATCTCTTTTCTTGCAACAGGGCCAGTTCTAAATGGCTGTACGTCATCCCACCCATTGATGGGAGAGTGAAGAAGGCTCTCATTATGTCAGCAGATCACATAAGCTATGCTGTAGGAAGGCAGGAGGTGGGAAAGCAGAGGAATTCAATTTGATGATCACATGATCTTTCTTCCCTCCAACCTTCTGATTCAACTGAAGACTTTGTGTGGTGATCCCAAATAGGTCAAAATATGAGCTTGGGAAGGAATTTCTGAATAGAGTCCTTTGCTCTATTCTCTAAGTACTTAATACAGATATGTCCCATTTTTCTCTCTTTACATTAAAGCCTGCCTGGCCAGAAATATGCCTACGTTGGCTAATTTTTTAAGTAGCTGGCAAAAGGTATCCCAGAGTGGAGAAGAGATGTCCAGGAGACTTGGGAGACTGGTGAGCCACCCGTGATTCTCACTCATCCCATTGAAATCTAATCTTTGCATTTATGGGAGGAAGCTCATTTTTGGTGGCAGAAAAAGCACTTCCAAAAAATGTGAAAGAGAGAGACCAAAAATACAATGATAACCACTTCAAATCCAAATGAGAATCCTACTGATAGCATCTTGGTGTGCAATGCTGAGACCCTGCTCCAGTCAACAGAGCTTTAGAGCTTTTCTTTTGAAGGTAAGCAATTTAGAGAATGAATCTGCTCTACTGTCTGGTAGGAGGATGGGTGCCAAGGTTAGATCTTTAAGGAAATAATCCTATTAGTCCCTCTTATTAAGGAAGCCTCTACAGTGTGTAGACTTTGAACCCGCCTGATAAAAAGTAGGTCTTGTCAAACAGCTCACAGCTCCTAGTGAAAAGGTTGAACTTTGTTGGTTTAGATCATCCAATCCAAATGCAAACATGTTTCTAAGCTTCTGTTTGCATACTCTGGAAGGAAAAAAAGACTTCCTCATTTTCCCTGTCTCTGACACTAATGGCATTCCGAGGGGATGGCAGCTCCCACCGAAATTACTAAATCACTGTGTTAATGGCGCACACGGAAAAGGAAAAGTTTCCTCCATCAACTGAAACGTAAAGCTTCTGATTGTCACTATTCGGGTCCTTTTATTTCTCTAACTCCTGCTTTTTTCTCTTAACGGATCCCGATCCTTCAGTTTCTCTGCCATTACATATCTGCACTGACCCCATCTGGAAGCTGGAAGGCTGAAATTTTGACAGCTTTGTCATTTTCATAGCTGTGAAGGTTGATGTCGAGTTTACAGGATTATTGCTCTCCAGGAATACTTCACTACATAATCAAGCAGAAGGTCAAGAGAGGTGGAGAGAGAAAAAAATCTCTAATTAAATCAGGAAGGGCTGGCTTGTGCCCTAAGAAATGCGTGCAACTTCAGGGAGAGCCTCATGCTTCTCTCCAAGTGCAACAACTGGCCCCAGTCAGGGACTGCACTTGTCACAATGGACAACAAAAAAATTGCCATTAAATTGAGCGGCTCCTTGAAGAACTGGCTTCGTTCTCTGCTTTTACCCTGCTATTAAGGCTCTTCTCAAATCAGATTAAGGAAAGGCGCTGTAACACATAGTTTGATTACAGTAATGGAAAGAGGAGAGCAAGCTCTTTTCTTGCATCTGTTCCTTTGGCTCCTGAGAAGTGTGGCTTCTGGATACCAGCCTGGCGTTTAATGCAGCCAGACAACAGTGACCGAGTAGAATGAAAGAAAAGGATAAGGCTTATTCTATTGGGGGGACCAGGAGGTGGTATGGTAGTTCAGGTGCTGGATATTCCCACATGGCCGACCACGGTTCTAGTCCTGGACATGGCAGCTTTCTCTCTCTCTCTCTCTCTCTCTCTCCCTCCCTCCCTCCCTCCCTCCCTCCCTCCCTCCCTCTGTCTGTTTCCCTTTGGTCAAATTAAAAAATAAATGATGAATAAATAAAACTTAAAAAAAATATTTTATTGGGAGCAAAATTGAACAAACCTATACTCTCAATGTTTGCATGATGGATCTCTACAATGACAAACTAAGCAACATACAAAATTTCCATAGGCTCCAATTGCTTTAGTCTATGTTAGTTCAGCGAATCCTATCTGAGATCTATGTGCTAAACATTGGGCAAGACACTAGTGATTTGAAGAAGTCACAGAAAGAGGTTTGTGTCAAATATAGGGGCTTAAGGTGTGTGAGCAAATATGACAATGTAAGGAGGGAAATAAAATTGTGGGGTAATAATGATAGCTATTAATTATTGAGCATCCAGTATTGTATACATCACTGGTCCGTGTGCTCTACAGAGAACAACTCACTTAGTGTAAAGATCAATCCATTTTCCTGGACCACAAGGCAAGGATACTGTCTCAGCTGTGGAAGGAAAAGGATATTGAAAGTCCTAAAAGAAGGTACTTGAAGGGGTCTTAAAGGTTATCATTTCTTAATGGTATAGGAATTATATCCTACGTTCAAGAAATAAAGGAATGGAAGGAAAACCTTCCCAAAGAGAAAACCTCATAAATAAAGACTCGAGGTGTCACGCGCAATGAGATTGTCCAACGTAGTATTCCTGCAGCATGAAGTACAAAGCAGGTGGTGGAAAAGGAGCTGAAGATAAAGGAAGAGAATGAAGGCTTTGTGCTCAAGGGATGGAGCCGAGGGAGAGGCTTTTTGTTTGTTTGTTTGTTTGTTTTTTTGAGAGGTTTTCACTATAGGGCGCGTGCGCTCGCCAGACAGACAGAGAGAGACATAGAGACAGAAAGCGAGAAATCACCCCCCAGGGGGGATGGTCACGCCACAATCCCTTCTCCTCCATTCTCCTCTTGGGATCTTGGGCATGCACGCACATGCGCCCGGTGTGAGTTTTAAGCCACCGGGTCTGGGATGCGAACCACAGTCGACTACGTGGGAGTCCAGTGACATAGCCATTACGCTAACTGCTGGTTCCCCTGAGGGAGAGTTTTTAAGTAGGGATGTTATTCAGAGTTCCATTTTAGAAAGATCCTTCTAGGGAATTGCTCGGTCCCTGTTAAAGTGATCGCAGCATAAGTTTGCCCTGCAAACCTGCCTTGCAAGCAACCATGTATAGGTGCTGCTCTTTGAGGAGTGCTGTGTAGAACTCTCTGGGCTCAGATATCTTGACATGATATTTGTTAACTTAAAATGGAAGGAATGAATTTTTTTTAATGTATTGGTTCATGTTGCTCTTAGAAATGTACTGCTTCAGTATCAAAGCTAACGCAGTGGGATTTCTTAGAAAACAATCACATCCTTTCAGCAGCTGCCTGAGCATATTCTGCTAATGTCCATCTCTGTGTGTGGAAGACACTATGTGGACGGTTGGCTGTCGCAGACAGGAACTCTTTGCTGGGTTTTCCACCATGCTTGTGTCTGAGAACATCTGTGTCTCATGTTTACAAGCCAAGGAAAACTGTCTTTTTGAGCAATGCCTGTTTTTAATGGCCCAGTGACATGGCCAAGGGACAAGGCAAATGAGAAAGGCAGTGCAAGGGGCAAAGGAGAAGCAATCATGTGTTTGTGAACTACGCTGAGGGACTCAGGATAGCGCACAGACTGGTGACAGTGTTCCTGAGATTCATTCCACCCAGGCTTACCACTGCACAAAGGGCAGGCTATGGGGGATGAGGTTATGAGATAATCCATCAGGGCAGAGAGTTATACTCATTTCTCCCTTAACCATTTTGCTGCAGGATAGACTGTCCCTAGTACTTGTGTGAGGCAGGTGCAGGAAATACAAAGGTTTGCACCCAGCCTTGGAAAGTGGCAGACTTCCCCACTTGGGCCCCTCTGTTCTGAAGAAGGCTGTGTGCATCCCAGTGAGTGGAGAAGGGGAAGATGTAAGACTGTGTATGTCTGAAACATGCCTAGGAGTGAAAGCAAAAGAATCAAACCAGCTCAGATTAATGATTTAAAGGACCTTCAGAAGAAGGGAGAATATGCCTACCCAGGGTTTCAAAAGAGGATCTCTTTGCTGAACAGTTTACCAGTTCTGTCACACACACACACACACACATGCACCCACATTTACCAGTTCTGTTCACACACACACACACATGCACCCACACACCGTGGAACTGAGCTAAGCACAGAAAACCATGGTGCAATGGTGGGAAGAGCATTGGAGTGTTCAAGGAGCAGGGAGATGTCTGCTGAAAACTCAGATTTTGCTTCTGAGGTTGCAACCGTGGCAACATCTTCTCTCTCTGTTCCCCAGACTGTGCCATAGTAGAAAGCACTCCTCCTACTGACAGTAAGCCAGAGAGTTGAGGCCTCCACTCCCTGCTCAGTCTGCAGCATGGCGCGTCACAGCTCCAGCCACCCTTCTCCCTCTCATGGCAGCCCCCCAGTCCACAGACTTCTCCAGGACAGGGCTCTGCCTCCCTTGATCGTTCAGGCCCAGAGAGCCTTCCTAAATCCTAACCACATATCAGCTTTCTAAATTGAGAAGGTGATGAATTTTTAAATTCTTGAACCTGTTCTGTAATAATCTTTTCACCATCCTACACATTACAATGCAGAAAGGCAACAGATGTGTTTTCTTATGACTCCAAGAGCATAAAATATTGATGGAGACGGAGGCGCGGACTTGGTATGGAGGTTTGTCTACAGCGAAGGCAGCAGTTCTCATCCTAGCTTCTCATTTTCTACCTCTCTCTTCTGACACGTAGGCCGTGAAGAAAGGCTGAAACCTGTGATACCCAAGGCTAGTTCAATGAAAGCTCTTAAGAAGCTGTGCAGTGAAATCTGTCTAAAAAGGTCTTTATCAGTCTCCAGGGACCAATTGCTAATGCAGCTAATACACGTTTGATCTATACAGATGATTTTTCCTTTGTCCTCAAGGGAATCTCTACAAATACTTTGGGTTTACATGGTGCCAAGCCAAGTAGCCGGTTGGAAAATAAATAGCATTTTAACACATTCAAGAATCAGTTCCCAGGATGAAAAGTGGCATGCGGGCTCTTCTCTGAGTTTTCTAGCTGGGTTATAGGACATAATGAAAACTTCATTTTTAGAGCATTTTTTTTTCCTGTGACATTTCACTCAGAGATACTGCATTCTGAAGGGGAAGTGGCACAAAGCAGACACTCTGGTTCAAGGGAAAAAAACAATAATAAGAAAAGAATAAAATGAAATTTTATGTATTTCCATATACATGCATGAATGTCAGGAGAATACCAATGGATATGGTGCAAGCATGTGGGAAATTCTTAAAAATCACTAATCGAGGGCTGGCAGATGGCAGAGTGCTTAAGGCACTGGATCCCACATGGCTGACTATACAGTTTGAGTCCTGGACCCAACGGCCTGAAAAACACACTAGGCACATGTGTATGCCTGCCAAAAGTCTCAAGAAGAGACTGAAAGAGAAGGGCATGCAGTGTGGTTACACACACACACTCCCCACTGGTAGATGATTTCTCACTTTCCCTCTCTCTATCAGTTTTTCTCTAGTGACTGCATGTGCCCTATGAGAGGGAAAAAAAAAAAATTAACAAAAACAAAAAAAAAAACACACACTGAATAGTTTTGTTTTTAATTTTAATATTTATTTTAATGCATAGTAGAAAAATATATATGTAGTATGTGCAATTATACATAGCTAAATATCCAACCTGTGATTTTTATTAGTAGTATTATCTAGGACTACCTGGGACTAAAGACAGAAACAAGTCAACTAGAAAAGAAAAAAATATTAAGGCAAGGAAAGATTCAAAGACTAGATGGAACTGCAGCTGCAGCAGCTGCAGGGAAGAACTAGAGAGAGCAAAAATCCAGAAGGTGGTAGGAAGTGACTAACATTTGGGAAATGCTGATCTGTAGAAATCCCCAAGCTTTGAGAGCGAAGTAAGAGCTAGCTCTGCCCTTCCCTGGTCAATAGCAACGAGTGTGAGTCTACCTCCTTTAGCATGTCTCCCTACAGAGACACCAACCAGAGTGGGTTCCCCATGGCTCGTCCATACAAGTCTCTGTTGTCTGAAGTCCTGTTTTCCTTGTGTTTCCAGCAGAAAATTGGATATGTTCATGATCTCTCAATCCAGCATGTCGTATCAACCCTCATCACGACATGGGGTAGGACAGGATACTGCAGGTCACTCGGGAGAGGTGCCTTCCTATCAGAGGGGGATTCCAAATGAGTAGGCTCTGCCCCAGATTCTCAAGTGCAAAGGGAGAATCTGCAACCATTGTCATCTACAAAGAAAACAGAGGCACAGTGAGTGAAATAACTGCGGTGTATTCGAATCAGGGCTCAGGATGAGCAAAACTCTAATTTCCCAGCATGTACTTATGGAAATAGCAACTAAGAAAGTTGATTTACATAACAAAGAGAAAGGACAGAAGATGGGAGGTTGCAGTTGTTTATCAAGAGTTTTCATTGGTTCATTTGAAATAATGCAGGGAAGTGATTGACTATACCTTATTCTTTACGTCACAAACTCAAGAATCCTGCGCAGAAGAAGGAGTGGGGGGTCACACTGTGAAATCTGCAATCCTTCTGCAGTATTACAGCTTGTTTACAGTAAACTGAAACATGTCTTTTGGGGCAAAAACTGTAACAGTGTGGGACATAACCAAAGTCTCAGGCTTATGCCTTTTGAGAATTTTAAGACTGAAATGGACTTTATATTCTGTAGACTGCTCTGGACTGCTTTTTTGCACCTATCCTATGATATATCCAACTCTGTGGTTGGAAGATAATGATTGCAACTACTAGCTGCCGAATCTTCAGTATATCTTCAGTATATTCCAGGCATGACGTATTAAGTCTAAACTCCAGACAAGCTAGGTAAGCCAGGCACCGTTATTCTCCTCATTGTATTTATGGGAAAGCTAAAGTTAATGACTTATGCAGCTAGACATTCAAATTCAGTTCTGTCTCACCAAGAGGTTGGATTTCCTTCAAAGCTCAAGATAAGAGTTCATAATCCAGCTGTGAACTCTTCTGGGGAATAGCTGCTCCTATAGCTGTGAGTCTGTTCACAACAGGCCTCTGTAAATCCGTCCTACAAAGCCTTCCCTAGACTGGAGTCCAGACTTAAACTTTCTTCCTGGCAACAGGAAATCGCAGAATAAGAAATCACAGAATAAGAACATATTCCTAATTTTTTTTTTCATAAAAAAGGGTAGGGGACAGGTCAGTTGGTGGCAGGGTGGTTAAGGCAGCTGGATTCCACATCGCCAACTAGGCATTCAAGTCCAGGACCTGGCAGCTTGAAAAACACTGAGTGCATGTGAGTGTGACCCAAATCCCAAAAGAAGAATGGAGGAGAAGGGATTGCAGAGTAGCCATTCCCCCTGGGAGGAGAGTGATTTTTCTCTCTCTGTCTCTCTGGTGACCTCCCACACACCCTAAAACAAAAACCTAAAAACAAGACAAAAAAGGCGGGAGAGAGTATATGTGGGAGTGGTTGGTGTGAGAGAATGAGAAGGAAGAAAAAACAACTCCATATAGGTATTTAGACACCTGGATACTCTTCCCAGCTCCAAACTGAACCCACAGATGTCACTGGGAAAATCCCTTAACCTCTCTGATCTTCTTTCTCCTCCAGTATATGAAGGGCTTTGGACGGATGACTGTCTACATACCATTAATACTCTTTGATGTTGCCGTTTGCTGTTGCTTTAATGTAGAATAGCTCAGGGAGAGCTGCCTTGGAGAGCGGTTGCTAAAAGAATAGGGAAACTTTACCTTCACTAGTGACTCAGTCTAGGGAGGGGCAATAAAGCACCATTACCGTACAGGATCCCAAGAAATATTATGAAAGACATCTCCTTCTGGAGCTGGAGAAAGGAGAAATTGTGGGAACATGGAACCACATTGTACCCTATGCCTGCATTCTCCCTTGGGGCTCTTCCAGAAACCCTCTGCCTTCTTGCCCAACCACCACTTACAATGTTGTAGAATCAACCGTGTTTTAGAATCAGCTTGTATAGACAAGAAAAATGCTGAGTCCTCTCCCTAAAGAGCTTAACTTTTAACTGCAAGGAATCAGATGACAGCTTTTCTTTTACTTAGAAAGTTATTCAGATGAGGATTATACAGTTTCTCAATCTTCTCTATCGCTTTAATTTTTTTTAAGCCACTAATTTAAAGATAGCCTTAAATAATTATTCTGCCCCTATGGAAACAGAAAGTAAGTGCCCCGGGCGTTTCCTTGTGTTGTGTCGGAAATGATGATAGTTTCTCAATTTGGCTGCCGGTGGACACACCTTTGCCTTGGCAATACATATTGGGGGACATTCACGATTAGGCCTTGAGTTGGAGCTCACACATGGAAAAAAAGCAGAAATTAAAGACCACCAGGATTACCTCCATTTTGTTTACAGAGACAAAGGAAGGCCTGTGTTTTAAGACCAGGGTTCTTAACCCACATGTTGTAGAAGTACGTATGGCCCAGCGTGGTCAGAATTCCCCCAGGTGGAATACACCTGTTGAGAAAAGAAATGTTCGACTCAAGGATGGCTAATTCCGTATGTACCATGGAGGTGCACACTGAATGTGAAATAAGAGAGACTTAACGAAATGAAACAAAACCATGACTCGTATTAGAACGTGATTAGCTGTGATCTGTGCAGTGTATAAAGCAGGGCCATGTTACAACTTGATCTGGCTGATGTGGTTTGGGAGGACTCGTAATTCATGTTTCAACTGGAGAAATATCTTCAACGAATGATGTAACAGACCTTATTTTGTTGAGGTGGTTTAACAAGAAGCGTAAGATGGAGTTGTCTGAAACTAATTGAGAAAAGGATCCTAATGATGTTGTGGTCATACGGAGATATTTTCTAGCAGGAAAATTGTAGAATCAACTTCTTTTGAAGATTTACAAGTTTGATGTCCTTTCTTTATGTAAGCAAGAAGTTTGACTAGTACTTCATATAACTACCAGTTTGAGACTTCTTGTGTTTGTTTATACAGAAGAGAGAACAATTATCTATTAACTCTGATTAAAGAAGAGATATGTTATGTCGGAAATGAAGGTAGTTTCTCAGTTCGGCTGCTGGTGGACACACCTTTGCCTTGGCAATACATATTGGGGGACATTCACAATTCTGCCTTTTTAAAAAATATTAATAACACATGTGTATATTGCCATTTAATAAAAATACACCCTTTCTAAAATATGAAGTTCTAAGTATTACTTTTGTTATTCAAAAAATTTAGAAATGGCCATCAAAATCCTTAGATAGTAAAATAGCTTAGCAAAAATAGAGGAACCTTATTTACAAAAAAAACTTTGAAATAAAAATTTAAAGCAATTACATTCTGAAAAAATTTATGTTCAGCAAATCAGTAGTGTTGGGCTAGTGGGCCATGTGTGGAGGTTAAGGAAGCTGGGTCCCACATGGCCAATTGTGTAGTTTGAGTCCTGGACCCGGCAGCCTGAAAAATCACTCTGGTTCATGTGCGTGTCCAAAATCCCTAGAGAAGACTGAAGGAGAAAGGATGCAGCATGGCCATCTCTCCTAGGAAGTGATTTCTCACTTTCTCTCTCGCGCGCTCCCCAGTAAGTGTACATTCTCTGTAGCAAAACTGAAAAAAAAAAATGAAAAAAAAAAAGAAGATAGGTGGTGATATGTAAGTGCAGCATTATAGCAGGGAGACAGGACTGAGTCAAAATGAGTTGTTAGATAGTAAAATGGAAATCTGACTGTGAGCTCCACAGGAAGTCAGTCCTATGGGTTCCAGACCATCTGTGCAGACTGGCAGGAAACTGAGGAGTCCCTTCATTGCCCAGTGTCTTTGTCCTCCTTCAGGTAAAGGCCAAGTTTGCATTAGAC
The DNA here is from genome assembly GCA_026018925.1 of Tupaia tana. Classification (NCBI taxonomy): domain Eukaryota; kingdom Metazoa; phylum Chordata; class Mammalia; order Scandentia; family Tupaiidae; genus Tupaia; species Tupaia tana. The sequence continues at coordinate 53,528,895 of JAKSZU010000014.1, forward strand.
TGGAGGTTCTCAGTCTCTGCTCCTTGTAGGTTGGGGTGGTGAAGTCTATCCATAAATGGACAGAGGACACTAGAGCGTGGGGCTTCTGGTCACTTTTTTTTTCTCTTGTCTCCAGTGAAACTACCCCTAGGTAGGACTTTAAAGTTCTAAAATCGTTTTTATTTACAGTTTAATCAACAGAAAGGTTCAGTTGATTCTGAAATTTTGGAAACTCCTTTTTAAAAAGATAACTGCTTCATGATCCTCCTTTTAATACTCTCCCTTTTATACTCTCTTTAGTTTTTATTGGCTTCTCTGTCATGGGGCAACTCATCTGAACAAGTTTATTGAAGGGAAATGATCGTGATGGCTATAGTGCTTTGCACACAGATTGTCAATAACGATCTGATTGTTCAGGGAGCACTTCGAGCTGCAGCCCAGGCATGTGTGAGCCACGGTAGTGTCACTTTTGTGCCATTTCCCTGACAACACTTTGGAAGATCCTAACAGCTAAGGGTCACGGGGAGCACACAAAGTGCCAGGCACTGACCTAAGTACTTTACATTTCTCACTGAATCCTCAAAATAACATCATCTCATTACCTATAGTTTGTTTCCAAATGAGAGAACTGAGGCCCAAGGAAGCTGAACAACTTGTCCGAAGCCACAGAATTGGCAAATTTCCATCAGACCCTTTATGCCCTCCCATACTGCAGCACTTGAGAGCAGCAAGGGGGGGTTCTCAGGATTTTGGTCAAGACTTTTAGCATGAGATCAGTTTCCAAGTTCGTTATGACTTAATTCTTGGAAGAATGAATACTATGGTTAAATAATGTTCCTTCCAAGGAATAGTCTTTGTTCTTATTACTCTAGCTAGTTGCTTCTAAGTCCTATTCAAGGAAAATTACAACATGGATTTCTTAGCAGAGCAGATGAGTGGAACCTCTTTGAGCAAAGCGCGCAGTCATGCCCACACATGGCCTGGCCTTCTGCAGGATCTGGAAGCTGGATGACCTCACATTCTGGGCCAGTGCCACCAATATGCCAACTTAAAATCATCCCACAGGGTAATTCATATCCTCACATTTCCGTTCATTTGATCACTGGACACCTGGATTGTGTGGTCTGTGAGTGTGAGTGTGAGTGTGAGTGTGTGTGTGTGTGTGTGTGTTCTAAAATGCCACCTCTCATCCTCTTATTGTTTAGGCAAGCTCAGCTCTGTCCTGTGTTGGGACACTTCCCCATTGCTTCGCTAATGCGTGCATCGGAGAGTGGGTTTCCTGCCTCCGGGGTCTCCACTAACCTACCCTGATCTCTCTACCCATTGTTTCTATCTTGGACAGCAATTTTCCTCCATGATATCTGAGTTGGGGTAGACTAAGTCATTGGAAGTGACAGTCCCTTAAAAAAAAACATCTGGCAAAACACGGGGCTGCACGTTCAAGGAAAGCCTTTGGAGAGAAACAGGTGGCTCTTGCCTCCTTGTGTTCCTGAATGAGACAAGTGACTCTCCCCGAGTCAACTTCTGGCTTAGATGAACTGACTTAACTGTGAGGTCCTGCCAAAGGTTGTTTCACTAAGTGGAGCCTGGGGCTTTCGCGAAGTGAAGTCACCTCTGCCTGCCAAGCAGGGACTCTGTAGCTAGACACTGGGGGAGTTTCAGCTCCTTCTCCCTACTCCTGCCGAGCAGGAAGTGGCTGTCATCACCCTACCTTCGCTGAGCCAGCGTGCAGTTCATTCTGCCTGTGGCTAATGTGCCCGCCTCATAATGGGCAACCGAGCTATAACACGAAGGGAAATAGTGGACTGAAGCTGGGAGAATTGTTTGTTTTTCTGAGAAGGAGACTTGGGGACAGAATCATTGCTCTACATGGCTAAATCTGTGGTCTTCCCGACTAGTGCTGTGACTTCGATGGGGCACTGAGGAGTATTTGTTGGGTGAGCCTGATTGCTCTTCATCCAGCTTTGGAAGGTTAGTCATGTTGCCAAATATTCCTTCTTCCCTTAACAGCCCATTCTAACTCAATCTTCCATGAATTCATCAAAATGCTTTCATAGTGCCTCAACTTTGCTGCTTCCAGTCAGAGCTTCCCACCCAGGGAAGCCACCCACAGGGCATATCCTCAGCTGATACCTAAACTTCTCCCCGGAACGTCTTCTGTTCGCTCCAGGGGGCTGGAGGGAGTCCTCTCTGGGCCCATTCGCCATGGTGGCCATATTTCAGTGCTCTCTTGGCTCCTCATGGAGGGGTTGGGACACACCTTAAACTGCTTTGGTTTCCTCTGAAAGAGGCTGAAGCAGGGAAGAAAGGGGGGGAACGGTTTAATTGTATCCATGAGGATTCTTAGTAATCAGGATGCCAGTGTGTGTTTTCCAGAGCCCAGAGCTGGCATAAATAATGTAGCGCACCACGCTCTGTGCAGACTTGCTGAGGAATGCTGATGGAGAAAAAGCCAAACTGGGATCTGAAGCTCCCGGCTCCCGGCACAGCCTTTAAAATCCTTTTATGGAGCAGTACTTTTGAAACTGCAGCCAGGGCTTTGGCGGGCTGTGTATGCCAGGGAGACGCCAACTGAGGGTAACTTTAGAGAAGGCCGCCTCACCTGGTTTTTGGAGACAGAATCTGGTGCAGCTTGGATGGCTCCAGGTAACGATTGGTTAATTTCATTTTGTGTTCCTAATCCCAGAAGGAATAGGACAGCTCTGTCAAGGCCCTGAGAGCTGGGTGAGTTTGCAGCTGGTGCTAACAAGATATGACTGGCCCCTCAAACGTAGTTAAAAGCATCTTGCTAGCCTTTTAGAGCCTCTTGCCTTAATGGTAAGAGCCAAATGAGCTTTGCGGGACAGCTAACCCCAAATGAAGTCCTGCAGCTTAAGCTCATTTAGAGGGGAAGTGTGCTTTGGGGAGAGCAAGAGGGACCACAAACGCCACAGTTCATTTGCAGGAAGGAAACGAATGTGTCTTTACGTGGGGTTTTTACAAGAGGTCTGCCAAGCCAAATATCCAATGCAGGCATCTTCCAGATTTTGATTTAAAGTGTAACTTAAGCCTAGCCTTGACCACAAATGAGAGAAGAGAAGGGAAAGGGAATGGAGGGATGGAACAGGAGGACGTGCGAAGTAATTCTCTGCTCTTGATGGGATTAGGGGAGAGGCTCTGGGCATTCGGAAACAAGACAGCGATCCTTTGCTTATACTCTGGTGATTTAGAAAAGGACCTCAGGGAATATTTGTTTTGTTTTGTTTTGTTTTCCTTTTGATTAAGGCATTTGGGGTCTAGCAAAGAAGATTAAAGCAGGATCCGTTTAATTTATTTAGTTTGCCTCACAGACATGAAGCTTCAGAATGGTAAGTGTCAATTATATTACTACTGGTTTGGGTAACTAGCTGGTAGAAGGGCTCTCTCTGAATACAGATCGGTTACCAAACCCTGGCTGTTTACAGTTTGGGACCAGTGATAGGAGCTGGTGCGTCAATACAGAAAAAGTATAAGAGACAAGTTTATTTGCGCTGGAAGGGTTTGTGTGACTTGCCCTTTTGGACGATGGTTTTCTCTGCTTTTTGCTGGTTAGAAAATGATTGGAAACCAGCTCTAACCCACTTAAATTCACATGAAAAATGTAAAAAAAAAAAGATCTGACACGTTGATAGTGGAGCAGGTGTATTTTCCTCTTTTAATTTGCCACATAGTTGTTGCGTTTTCTTCCCATTTAGCAAGTATCCTTCAAATGTGTTTTGTTAAATAATATTTAGAAAGGTGGTCCTGTGAGCACATGCATGTTATAACTAGGACCTTCACAAGTCACCATTTAACAATCTCATTGAACTAGAGGAAAAGGAGCACGTTTTCTCTGAGCGTCAGTTCATCCTCTCCCCACAGTGCCTCTGCTTTGTTTACCTGCTGTTTTAGGTGGTTCCATCAAGACTTTCACTCCGTAGTCAGAGAGCCTACTCACTGCTTCTGCTTGTGCAAATGCTTCCCCAAATCAGCCGTGGTTCTGTCCTGTTTTGTTTTCCCTGCCAAGTTCTGTCTTCGTGGCTAAAGACCCAGGAGGGCTTTTAAATTGGAGCAGGTGAGATGTTGTTGTCAGTCAGGGCAATCTATCTTAACAATTTTCCAGCAAGCCTTCCACTCTTTGGGAAATAGCATGCCCATCTGTGAAATGGGCTTGAGATCTGATTAACAAGGTAACACCTCTGCTGTTTCAAAATGTCCTCGGTCACAATTGTGAATGTTTGCAAGGAAAGCCATGGTAATTCTTAGCTAAGGAGTTGTCTGCAAGCGCTATTCTATAGAGCTGAGTTTAGCAATGTTTTAAGTAGCCAAAAACTGTGTTGCTGGTTGCGTTTTATTTATATGTACATTAGGAGAAAGTACAGTTTTAACTGCATAGAGAAAAGCAATACTTCTAATAAACAAAGCTCCATTTTTCTAACCTAAGAAGTGACCTGAAGGAATGTGAGGAATTGATAGAAGGCTGTGGTTCTCGGGTGCAAAGTCACAGCTTCATGTTTAATTTAACAAAACATTAAACATTTCATGTTTAATTTAATGAAACATTAGAGCACTAGGATTTGTCACCTTCATGACAGAATGTCAGAACTGTGGGATAGTTACAGAATATATGTTCTTTCTAGAGAATTCACATATGACACTGCAAATGTTTCACATTGAAAGACCTATATGTTTTTCTAGGGGTCTTTTTCTTCCTCTGTGATAAAAGAAGGAGAAGCAAAAAAGCAAGTAAAACAACAACCACACATTAGGCATGCACTACTAGTCTAGCTAATTTTAGGGGGGCTATTAGCAGGCATTTAGGCAAATCTATTAACATTTAGCATCAGCACGAATGCAATTGCATTTCTACTTTTTGTGCATCTGACAAAATAAGCACAAAGATCTTCAGGACAAGAGAGGAATGGGTGTTGGAAGCATTTGTTAGATGGTAAACTTTTCTTATTAAACCCATTGGATTTTTGAAGGAACTCTTGAAGAATAGGGGGCAAGAGCGTCCTAAAAAAATAAATCAGTGTATCAGTTTAATAAAGATTCTTACCAATGTGGGAGAGGTAGTTACATTGCTTGCCAGATTTTTTTTTTTTTTTTTTTTTTTTTGAAGTCTGAAGAATGTGGTTGGAGGTTGATAGTGCTTCTTTGCCTTTGGCTTGTGATAGAAAATTTCTCTTTTTTGTATTTCAAAGCACCGAAATAGACATAGGCCCAACCTCTCTGTCCATATTTTGTAGACTGTTTTCATCTCACGCTTAAAATCTTGGGCTCCTTTTGATGGAAAAGAAGAATTTATGTTTAGATGATGAAGGCAGTTACCAGTTCCTAAAACATGTAAGTGCACATACATACATGTATGTACGGACACCATATACAGGCACACACATTCCCCCCACATTCTGCCTCTGTTCATTCTACGCTTTTCAATTCCTGCACCATTTCTGGGATTCTGTTAAAAACCATAGCAAAGAGTTATACAAGCGTAGGATTCTGTTCGGTGATGACAAGAGTGTGAATACTTCTCCGTGTTATTACATACTCAGGCTGAACGTGCCACTTCCTTGTGTACCTTGAAGTGGCTGAGACCAGATGCTTCAGAGAGAGATGTCATATTCATGCAACTCAGAGGAGCATATGGCAAGAGAAAAATCATTGTGACAGTTACTGACCTGAGGAGCAAGTCATTTTTTTAACCCTTAAAAAAATCGTTTTAACCCCAGCCTAAATAGCTGCAGGTGCTTTATTTAGTGAATGATTTTTTCAGTTTTCTGTTTGTTGCCTTCTGGACAAGGAACTGTGACATGGGCTCCTAGAGTCCTGTTCTGTGGGTGGGGCCGGGGCCTGGGGAAGTCGCTCTGACCACAGCCTGCTCCTAAGCACAATCTTCTCCAGGGGACTACACCCAGATGTGTTCTCTCAGCCTGGTGCTCCCAGGGATTCTGCAGTTCCACTGCCTTCCCCTGCCCCCTGGAGAGGACTCTGCAACGCTCACAGGGGTGCGCTTGCCATCCCTGCAGACCAGAGTCACTCCCAGCTGTTCGCACATCCTGCTGCCTTTGTGACACCTCCGTGTATACCATCCTGACCCACAGATGGCACTGAAGTGGCAGAGATTGACAAGGAGTTTTCTTTATTTCAGAAGGTTTCTTTTCTTTTTTTCAAGCTGAGCTAATACTTTTTTTTTAAGCTTATCCTATTACTTTCATAAGTGGGAAAGCAAGCAAGATAGAGCATGTAGGAGAGACAGGCAGCCCCATGGGGGTCTTGCCATGTTGCAGTCTTCTCCCCAGCCCTTCAGCTGACCAAGATCTTCAACCCACATGTCCAGCAGGTTCCAGCTTGACTCTGGATCCAATCCACAGTTGGCAACGTAGCTCTTAGCGCTGCGGAGTAGGACACTATTGCCTGCATCACCAGGACTGGGCCCTGGGGACTCTTTTGAACCCTGCCTCTGTGCCTGGCTCCAAAAGGGAATGCAAATGTGAATGGCCCCTGCCCTGAAGGAGCTCCTTGTCCAACGGGGAAGACTTGTTAACAAAAATGCACTGAAGCCTCATCTCTGGTCCTGGAGCTGAGAAAGGAAGGTCTTGTGTGGCCATGAGTGCCACGTGGACACCGAAGAGAGTGCTGCAGTCATCAGAGGGGCTTCACAGAGGCTGTGCATCAAGAGAAGTAGCTTGGGAGGTTTCTCTGGAAGCTGTTGGGCAGGCCAGCCATGCCCCAAATACGGCAGACCCTCAGCAGACCAGGGAACTGCAGGTGCTGAGCTCAGTAAGGCTGGCACTCAGGCTGTGAGAAAGGCACCCGATTGAACTAGATCAATGAGCAGAGCCCAGTGCCGCTGGCTTCCCGTCCCATCAAGTCTGAGCCTTCTCTAATCGGCCACAGTCTCAGAAGTCTAGACAGCCAGGCACTTCATGGCAGAGAGCAAAGCAAAGCCTGGTCCTACAGAACAATAGGACAGGGGGCGTTTATGGGAACACTCCTCAGTTTTACAATTTCCACAGTTAATTCGACGTTAAAAAAAAATAACAATAAGTGCTGGCTACTGCTGTGTGGACCAAACTAATCATATGTAAGCATCCCAGACAGAGCCTGGAGGCTACCAGTTTGCAATCTCTACAAATAGGCAGCAGGGTGCCTGTGAAGGGATCTCGTTTTATCACTAACTCACTTCAAGTCTGAAAAGATTTTAGCAAGGAGCCTTTACAAATGCATATACTGTGTGTTTGAAGTCCAATTTTCTAGAGTCCCTACTAAGAAATCTGGTTGGAAAGGGAGCAAATGTATATGTTTGTGTTTATATCCAAATTTATGTATACGCACACACACACACATACATGCATACACACACATGCATGCATACATATATACATACAAGCACACACACACACATACATATACACACACATACATATATTTTCTTTTTGTTTAACAACAGGTAGGTTCAGATTCCTTCATAGGATCAGAGCTTCTGGAAGTAGAATAAGAAGTGCAGATTAGAATGCTGACTCTGTAGTTAAAGGCGCATAATTGAACACGTCACAGCTAATAAGTGCATCTTTGCTTGGTCCATGTACTACCAGGGGGCTTCAACAAGTTCATGGAAAAGTGGAAATGAAATACACGTTTATTTATATACAAAAAGTTTTCGAACTCCATGCAAAGTTTTTTCATGAACTTTTGGGACACCATGTACGTGGATTTGAAGGGGAGGGGCTATTTTTTGTTTGGTTTTAAAATTTTTCTCACCTGCATGTGGTGACGGCAGGGCTGCCCCACATCTGTGGGAAGGCTCTAGCAGGTTCCACGCACGTCTCCCAACAGTGTAGTCCACGTGGTGTCCCTGCGATGGGAGAAGGGAGGCTGGAGATGATGCAGGAGCCATGGCCTTCAGGTGTGATTGCTGACTCACCTGCTGCCATTTGACCCTCATCTGGCCCCAGGCAGGGCGGTATGTCAGCAGTGCCTCCCAGGAGAGACAGGCCAGGGGAAACCCATCCATTAGCCCCAGGCTCTGCCCTCAGAATTGCCAGGGCTCCCTTGTGAGCTAGAGCCAGGCTGGCCAGGGACCTCGCTGGGCCCTGGCGGCTTTGCTGATTTTGAGCAAAGGTGCTGGGCATTTAGCACTCATTGAAGTGACTGAGCTGCCAAGATCCTCACTCACTGAGTAGAGGATAGTATTTCTCACCTCTGGGGGGAGTAATGGTAATGATGATGAAAAAGCAAAAACTGTGGCCAAGGTTGAGCTCGTGCCCGGAGTCTGCATTCTGTGTCACAGCTGGCCCTGCAGTCCTCATGGTCCCCTCATCATCACGGCTGTGCCTGTTTCTCTCCACCCAAGCCGATCCAGTTGTGAAACTCGGCCCCTTTCCCCTGGAGTGTGCAAAAATGAAATAAACTAGACACCTTCTTCCTCCTTAAACAGTCCCTGGGTCAGTTTTACCCACCCACAGCTCCAGCTCCTGTCAAGTGTCCTGTGGCATTTCCCTCTCCTGACCCGCCAGAAACTCAAGTGTACCCGTTGTGTGAGAACCTCATTACCTCTGCCCCCCAAAGCCACTTCCTGACAGACTCTGGAAGGGGAAGGCTAGAGTAATAGAGAGATTTATTCCCCAGATATGAATAATACCTTTTCCCATCACCAACCTTGAAGCTACCAAGAAAGGAAAAGGTGTTTTAAATAACTGTTTTTCTGATATAATATTTACTATATCTTTTATTATGCTTTTTAATATCCTCCCCCCATGGCTGCTTGACTGGCCAATTGATGGAGCGATCGATCATAGCAGTAGTCTGGCCAGACATTAAGCACGTAGACTCTGGAGCTCTGACTCTTACTCACTGTGTAACTCCCCGGTCGGTTCAGTTGCCTGAGGTTCGGATAAGTGAGGGATAATCATGGAATCTCCGTGATAGGCTCGTTCCGTGGTTAAGTGAATTAATCCCTGCGAAGGTGCTTATCTCAGAACCTGGCACGGGTGAGTGATATTTCCTTTGTACTCAATGTCAGCATTTCCTTTTGATCCAAGTTTTATAGCAGGTTTTTCCCTCTATTTTCAAAATAATTTCAGTTTAAACTGATAGAGTGCTGGGATTCTGGCACCGGCCAGATCACACCTCACTCCACCACACAGAAACCGACTCTGTGTTCATTCCTCATTCTCAAGGCAGAAGGCGGGCCCGCCTCTGCCCTCCTCGCAGGAGGCCTTCCAGGTTGGCGCATGCTTCTCTGCAGTGCCCTGCCTGTGGCGCTGTTGGAACCAGACAGCTAACAAGCCCAAGGTGGTTCAGAACTTCCTTCCAAGAAGAGTATCTCCAGAAACACAACCGTTCAGATTTAGCATTCTCATCTTTGGTGCAGCAGAACCCAATTACTCACTCTTGGTTTGAGTCCTCAGAGTGTCGAGCTGGTGGGGGCCAAGGTACAATTATGGCAACTAAATTTTAATCAACAGTTTCAATAACAATATTGCATTTGAAAGTTACTAGCTACTAGTTAAAGCATGGCTTAGCGTGTACATGGGCAAATCAGTCTTTCTGTGGTGATTAACATCTATTCAGAACAGAGCGTGTATTATGGGTACTAAATTATCATAGGAATTAATGCAGTCTTTTTAAAGGGCTTAAAATATGTTAATAAATACAGTATTTCAGCACCTGCAGCTCAAGGAACCAAAGTCATTAAAGATGGATATAATTATATTTATTATTGCAGGGATCTAGATGGGGGGAAAAACAGTTTAATGAGCATGAATGAAACAGGGGTTCTTTATTTAAAACTTCTTACCTAAAGAAATTGTTCCCTTTGAGGAGTGGAATTATTTCATAGAATCATTGAATGAAAGACAGATACAGAAAGTAAACCAGGGATAATTTTCCAATCTCTGGGCAAGAACTTCAGGGCCCACTGTGGACACTGCGAACCTCCACTTCCTTCAGGCTGAACTTAGCGTGGGATTCCACCTCCCTGCCGTGCTCAGTAGGGCGACCTTGATGCCTGCTTCTCTATCACCTGCAGTTTTCACCACCTTCTCACCCATGCTCCACCGGAGAGAGCCACAGTCTCCTTGCCGTTTCTCAGATTCCCCAGCCTCTCTCCTACCTCAGGGTCTTAGCACATCCTTCGCCTCTGCATAACCTTTATCTTGCAGCCACTCCCGGAGCAGCCAGGCCTTGTTAAGTATTAGCTAATTTAATCCTCACAACAGCCTTGTGTTTAGGTTCATTCTCACCCCCCCCCCCCCCCCCCCCCCGTGTTGCAGAGGAGGAAGGTGCGTCAGAAGGGAGGGGTGAAGTAACTTGCCCCCAGTCTTGCTGACTTGACTCCTGCTCACTGCAAGGCTCTGCTGCTTCTTCATAGGAGCAGCCACTGCCTTTCCTCGAATCTTAGTTCAGGGTCCCTGACCCTTTTAGCTAGTCACCCCTTTACCTGTGTCTCTCAGAATCCAGTTTATCCTTTACAACACCTGCAGTTTATTTATTCATCTTAGAGAGAATTTTTTTCCTATAGGGCGTGTGCACTATGTGGAGAGAGACAGAGACAGAAAGTGAGAAATCACTGCCCTTGGGACGGGATGGCCACGCCGCAATCCCTCCATTCTCCTCTCAGGATTTTGAGCATGCACACACATGTGCCCAGCGTGAGTTTCAGGCTGCTGGCCCAGGATTCGAACCACGGCTGGCCATGTGGGTGTCCTGCAACATAACCATTACACCATCTGCTGGTCCCAATACCTGCAATTTAAAACAATTGTATGTATGTGTCTTTTTAGTTATTATTTCCTATATCTTGTCCTAAAATCATGCAACTGTTTTTAACACTGTATCCCCAACTCTATTAAAAGTAACTGACACTTAATAAATATGGAATACATATTTGTTTAATGGGTTCTTGAACTCATATGTTTGCCATTTGCTCTCTGTAGCCAAAAGAAATATTTTTTTCTAGATAGATAGTTGGAAGATATATATTTCATATATATATATATATATATATATATATATATATATATATGAATGAATAAAATGTAACTTTATTAGGAACAATAACCCTCAATTTTTTGTAAATGTTTTATTTATTAAATGAGAGAAAGAGCACGAAAGAGAAACAGGCACCTTCAACAAGGTCTCATCAGAGCATGGTCACCCACACAGCCTTCTAGCCGGCTGGAGCATGGACACAGTGGGCATGTCTGAGTGCCTTAGGTCCACCTGGATTCCAAACCACAGTCCACCTTGTGGCTCAGCATTGCAGAGTGGCACCCCACTGACTGCCAGTACGGCAGGACCAACCCTCCCTTTTGTGATTAAACATTTTGTGATTAAAAGTGGCAGCCTGGTATAAGCATGGTTATACTGAATCTGGGCCCTTCTGCATTAAAGTTTGGGAACTGATAGGTATGACTCTTGCTTGAAAGGCAGGACTCGAAAAGCCTGAGCGAGGAAGCCACGTGCTCACAGAGCAGGGCTCGATAGCAAAGGCTAGTTCTCGTTGCTGGGGCTGGTGCTGTTTCTGCCCGGCCGCCTCGCTCGGACAGTTGCCTGTGGAGATAGCATCTGGAGAGCCCCTCAGACACAGAGACGCTTTTCCGACAGGCTCTTGCTGCTCCTGAAAATGTTGTGCTTGGCAGGTCAGGAGCAGTACACTGAAGCTCTCTTATTTTCTTAAATCTTGGGGGTGTTCGAGGTGAAAATTAACTGTCTGCCTATCTCTGTGGTGGAATGCATTCGAAATGCTATTTCCCCTTATGAGATAGAAGAGAAATAAACAAACACACATTGTGTGGAATTACAAATGGAGGTCTTGTAGCTGTGTTATGCTTGCGATGAGAAACCAGCCATAGAGACACTGCCCTGTGCTTCTGGCTTGCCAGCTTGTTGAAGCTGCAGCCTGACTACCGAAACCCCCAGCACCATGGTTCTGTTACCATACAGGAGCCATGGACCACACTGAGAGTCTGATGAAAGCTTCAGGCTCTACATCCCACGGGAAACAGAGAATGCACAAACATAGGACAGTCTGAAAATTATTTCAAGGATCTTATGGACACTCTTTTGTCCATCTCATGGATCTCTATAGGACCATAGGTTCTATTTTAAGAATCCCTGATAACACATAGCACCAAGTATTATGAATTAGAATAGCTAATATTTATGAAGCTCTTACTATGTGTCAAACACATGGTTTTTCCTTCACTTTTCAGATATTACAATTATTCTCAAGTTACAGATGAGGAAACTGAAGCTCAGAAAAGCTAAAGAAACCAGGAAGTGTTGGATCCTGGATTAGAACAGAGGTGATAAAAGCCAGTATCACACAAAGACAGGAGTGAGAAGTTTGCGTAATGTAGGCCCTCACTGGGTAAGAAGTTTGCATAGAGTAGGCCCTCACTGGCTTACATGTGAGTCACAAGGTGGGAGAAGGACGCTAAGCAGGACCCCTTAGGAGTGTCAGGAAGGGCAGCAAAAGACTAGTGACTTCATGCTCCAAGTCTTTCAGCTGCCATGGCCAGGCAATGGGCATGGTTATAATCTATTCCTTCTTTGCAATAATTGCCCTTTAATCTCCTGTATGTTGAGGGAGTGGACAAGGAAATCCCAAAGGTCTTTACATCTTTAAGACGCTAGACTGGAGCTGGTAGTTTCTGGGGTTTTATTGAGTCTGCCTTCAGAAAACTTTCAGTTTAGCAGTGTCTGTGCTTACATGGGCAGGTGGGCTCCGTCTGAATGTGGATAGCTCTTGCAGATACTCAAAACCAACCGCATTGTCAGGGCCAAGGGGTGGCACAGTGTAGAATATGATGCTCTTTGAGGTAGACCCACAGGGAAGAGTTTGCATCTGGAGAGCTCCTTGGCACAGCAGGTACACTTGTACTCGTGATCCAGGCTGCCTAGAACTGGGGGTGGATCTCTGTGTCAAGACCCTGTGTACTGGGGGTGCTCATCTCTCTCTCCCCCCCTCCCTCCCCCCCTCTGCCTCCTTCTCCCCCCTCTATCTCTCACTCATGGAATAAACTTTTTTTAAAAAAACCAGCTGAGTTGTCTACACATTCTATAAGAGGCTATTAGCATGAAATGTGTTCGATTATTTCTTTCATTCCTTGAGAGATAAAACAATGAACCCATTAGAGGCTGCTTGAGAATGCTCTTTTGACCATTTTTCCTTCCATTTTTAAAGAAAGCAGAAATCATTTTCACTTAGATATGGGTCTTATTTATCAAGGTAGAACAAATAACTTTAATGGAGTTAAATACCTCTAAATGTTTTCTTTTTATTCATTGGGATTTATTTAACTACTTTACTTTATAATTCATTTCTTAAGAACCTGCTGTGTTCTCGGCCCTTGGCTGAGCACAGAGAGGAGAGAGGGAATAAAGCCAGGCTCTGACCTCAGGGAGTTTTCAGTCTAACAGGACAGCAGCTGAGCATCAGGAACCACGCAGACTGGTGGGCAGGCAGTGTAGTAAGCAGACCAAAGATAGCGTTCAGCTCAGGTTCAGACGCTTACTAGCTTCAAGTACAGACTTAGAGAAGTAGTTAGGAAAACTATACTCTCTAGAACAGTGGGTATCAGAATCCCCCAGAAAGCTTATTAAACACAGATTGTGGGGACCAGCAGATGACATAATGGTTCCATTGCTGGACTCCCACATAGTCAACCACGGTTCAAGTCCTGGACCCAGTGACTTAAAACTCACACCAGGCACATGTGTGCGTGCATGCCCAAAATCTCGAGAGGACAATGGAGGAGAAGGGATTGTGGTGTGGTCATTCACCCTGGCGGGGGGTGGGGGTGGGCACGGGGTGAGGATGGTTTCTCACTTTCTATCTCCGGCAAGCGCACGCGCCCTGTAGCAATAATCTCTCTCTAAAAACAAACAACAACAAAAACAGATTGTGGAGCTAGACAATAATGCAGTAGTAAAATGTGACACTCTGCAAGGCTGACCCACCCATATAGAAGAGTTCATATGCAGAGACCTGAGTACATTGGACAGGTGCGTGCCCGTAATCCAGGGCTGGTCGAGACTGAGGGTAGATGGTATCAAGACCCTGCTCTCTCTGTGCCTCTCTCTCTGTCTCTCACACTCATGGAAGAAATAAATAAATAAATAAACTTAAAAAAAAATAGATCAATGGACCCCAAGTGCAGTGTCTGACTCAGCAAGTCCAGATAGGGTCCCTAAATTTGCATTTCTAATAACCTCTCTGAGGCCGATGATGCAGCTGATTGCTCAGGGCACACTGAAACCAGTGTTTTCATTTCCCAGAGGAATGATAATAAGAAAACGCTTTGTGTCATTTCCATATTTTTAATCCCTTGGATTCTGAAATATTTAATGTTACCCTCTCCCTATCTTGTTCCATGTTATGAATTTCCATATGAATGTATGTGCTCTGTTCTCTCCATTGAAAATACAGCTCCGACTTTTTCTGTAGGTTTTCTTTTTTCTTCTTCTTTTAAGTACCTGCCTCTGACCTCTGACGGGTAGGAATGGCGTAGTGCTAAGAAAAACGATACGCCATACATGAGTTAGGAGTTATGTAACGTCTCGTGGATGTGGCTCTACAGGTAGGAGTTGATTCTGAAGCCAACACTGTGTGGTTGACATTGTGGCATTGTTCCTCACAAACGTGTGTCTCCCAAAACACACGGAACCCATGGGTGAACAAAGTAGCCAAGTGCCAGATCCTTCCTCAATTCCTCTCAGGCTGACCTGCCCCACTACAAGAAAATAAAGAGAGAGTCAGGAGAGAAGGGGGCCCCCAAGCAAATTGAAATCAGTTGCAAAACAGTTAAATGCTGTTTTTCACAATACTGTTGTCTTTTCATAAACAGCATCACGTTTTTGGTCAAATGAGATGGGAAATATGATCTCAGGTCAGAAAACAATACCAAGTTCTTACGTTAATGATTCTTTCTCTTTTCCTTTATTCTTTTGGTCCATTTTGCACAGGAAATAAGAACCTTGTGGACAGAAAGATCACCATTTGTCAATCCTTTCGCAGCAATTTCCCCAATAGTTCTTGCAGCTCTAAATGCTTTCAAGCATCTGTCAGTATCATGTAATAGCCTTAATGGGAGGGAAAACAACAACAATAACAACTATTTGCTGCATAAGAATGAGTTGAGTGAGTGGCTCTGTCCTTCCTGGACCACAGTGAAAATGATGGTCCTGTCCATATGTGGATTTGCACACGCAGCTGGGCTGATATTGTTTGCACTTAGACCTTACGTTGTCTGTAATGTTTATGTGTGTAGGAATGATGCCAATTGAAAGAGAGAATGGACCAAAAAAAAAAATATTTAGCATCTCTGAGATGAGACAAGTCAATAAACAGCTTGATTACTAATTCATTCAGGAACAAAAATAATGGCTTTCTAAACTGAAACGACCAAATCCAATAACTAACTGTTTGTCAGGGAAGTAATAATGGTATTTGTATCTCTTTTAATTGGCTTTAACCTTTCCCTTCATGTGTGCAGTATTAAAAAATTAAAGAGGAAAGTATTTAGAGGCATAGATTTACGGCACTGCGTGGATTACATGCTTTTAATGAGGTCAGGACAATAAACCATCTGAGCAGAACCTGCTGCCCAATGATGAATTACTCCCTTTTACAATAGATAGACTACAGCAAGTGTGTGTGCACACGCATGCTCACAGGCGCACGGGCTCGTCTGTGTAGACCAAGTGAAAGATTCCCAGCTTTGCTGTTGAGCTGTTTGCAGTTACAAGGAGTGTTAAGAAATTTTTAAACACAAAGCTGCAATACATTATGTGGAAACAGGAAAGTTGTGAACAAAATGCACAATGCTTGTGTAAGACGTCAGGGCCTGTATGGCGATAGATAGATGATAGATAAATCATAGAGATAAATAGATGATAGAGATAGATAGATGATAGATAGATAGATAGATAGATAGATGATAGAAAGATAGATGAATGATAGAAATAGATAGGTAGATGATAAAGAGATAGATTGATTGATAGATGAGATAGATAGATAGATAGATAGATAGATAGATAGATAGATAGATAGAGATAGATGCAGATAGATGGAGAGAGGTAAGTGCAGAGGTAAAAGAACTCCCTCCCTAGGGCCCGCTGAAGATCACTGATGGCAGGCATCTTTGTAAGAGCAATGGCACGCAGATTTATTTTAACCTACACACGTGTACACATGAGTCTTACAAAGTGGGGTTCAAAGAGGGCCAGGAAGATTGTGGCTTAAATACCCCTCGTAGAAGAGAGAGGTAAAAGGGATGGCGGGGGGAAGATGAATAGGTTCAATGTTCAGGTAATGGTTGTGAATTATTTTCTTTGGAAGCTGAGTGAGACCAACAAGCTACTAGAAAGTGAGAAATAAGGGTGAAACTGCAGAGGAACACAGATTGTCTTCTTAGGCAGAGAAAGCTTTTTAAGTAATTTCAGGAAGTTGCCTGCAGAAGAACAGGCATCCTGAATGTGGAGGCCTTTCTTCTTTTCATCTCACATTGTTTGATGAGATTTCTAGAGAGGAGGTTTAAGAAAACTGCAACTCTGGGGCTGACAGGTGGTGTGATGGTTAAGGCGCTGGACTCCTACGAAGCCAACCACAGTGTGAATCCTGGATCCGGTGGCTTGCTTTCTCACTTTCTCTCTGTCTCTCTGTCTCTGTCTCTCTCTCATCTCTCTCTGGTATTCTCCAAGTACCTTATAGCAAATTAAAAGATAATAGTAGTAACAAAATTAAATAAACAATTCTTTTTTTTAAAAAAAAAGACAATTGCAATTCTATTAGCAATTCTTAGTCAAGTAAGTAAATTCATGGGAGAGCACTCTTTGCACGTGGAGGAAAAGAAACGAGGTTACAGAGACCCTGATTCTGTTTCTAAGACTGGTCAGCGTGCCATGCCGGTCTTTAGGGTATCGGCTTCTGAGCCCCAGCAAAAGTAAGGCAAGAAGAGAGGAATGGTAGAAGGAGAAAGTAAAGAAAGAAAGGAAGGAAGGAAAGGGAAAGAAGAGAGGGAGGAAAGGGGAAAAGGGAGAGGAGAGAAAGGAAGAGAGCAAGAAAAGAGAGGAAGACATACAGGTAACGGGGAGGACTCAGAGCAGCGTGCCTGAGCCAGCTTGCCTGTTTCTAAAGGGGGACTATGCAATATGCCTTCCCAGTTCCACCATAACATTGTAGAGGTGAGAGTATTTACACTGATAGAAATTAGAAAATGCTACTACCAGGACTTTTTATTGGAGAGTCGACTGCCAAGCCCATATCAGCACATCTCTGGATGTGCATCAAGCCGTTCAATGCGGTCACATCTAGAAAAAGGGTTTCCTAGGAGAAGGAGGGGGAGATTAGCAAGAGGGTGGAGAATGGGAAACAATCTTTTCCCTCTTTCGTTTATACATTTATTTATTGTTTAAAATTTGTATCAATCATACAAATTTTATAATAAAACATAAACACTTTATTCAAATTAGTCCACAAATATTATTAAAACTTTTTCATAGTAATACAATGAATGACTTTTACTTTGTAAGTCAGATACACACCATTTATGTATACAAAGAAACAAAGTTCAAACAAATGATAGAATAAAATGGCTAAAGGATTTAAGAGTCAGCCAGAAGTGTGTCCTTTAATGGTGAAAACATCCTCAGTCTTCCAGAGCAAAAGGCACATGCATAAACAAAGGATTAATATAGATCAGTTCGGCAGCCTGGCGTGTGGACAGTCAGATCCCATCCTACAACTAACTCTAGTGATGGAGGTCACATGGTACCTCCAAAGCTCATCTGCAAGCTCATTGGTTAACCCAGTCTTATGACAGTCTCAGCAGAAACAGCAGCCAGAGTCGGCAGTGTGAAACGTGTATCGTGAAGAGAAACGCACTCCACTCCAGATAACAGAGCTGCAGTGTTATCCAAAGTGCACCATCCTTGGGGACCAGTCAACCACCAAAGAAAAGTTGATGCTTCCTTTTTGCTGCTTCGAGATGTTCCTATCTCTCATCAGCTTCATTCCCCTGATGAATGTGGGCAGCCCTATAGCCTAGGGGTTAACGGAGCCAATCCACATGGCTGACTCTGGTTAAAATTCTGGCCCTTGTGATTCGAGTGCCCCAAGTCCCCACAGGATGGAGAAATGAAGGGATTACAACACAAGCTCGCCCCAATGGGAGGTGCTTTCTCCTCCCTCTCTCTCTCTCGCTCGCTCTCTGTCTGTCTCTCTCTGGTGAGTACAAGTGCCATTTGGCAATTAAAGAAAGAAAGATGGGAATAAAGGATACCCACTGTTTTCCTCCCTTTACCAAATGCTTGTTGTTTATCTCAGGTGTTCTGTGTCCCTTGCAGCCACCAGCCCCACATGGCCTCATCGCCCGCCTTTCCTACAGTCTTGCAGATGGAAATCCCATCCCTAGAAACCTGTAGCTGAACTGTTTAGGAAAGCAGATGCTTGATTTTACAAATACTTATCATTCATTAAGCGGCTATTCCTAGGCCCCAGGGTACATATGGGGGCACAGTGGTCAACATGTCAGACAAGGACCTTGCTTTCATGGAGCTGACATTCCAGTAAGCAGAAACTAACATAAACAGGGAAACCAGTTAAAAGTATCAGAGCATGAGTAACATTTGAGAAACAGAAAACAGGAGGATACAATAGAGAGTAACAAGTACTTCACACCTTCTGTTTTAGAGAGGTGGGAAGGGCTAACATTTCTGAGGAGGTGAACTTGGAAATGTGAGGTGAATGACAGGAGGGAGCCAGCTTTGTGTAGATCTTAGCACAAAACGTATGTCTTAATGTTCCGTACGGGGATTTTCACCCCACAGAAACGTTTTAAGACACTAAGTTGATGAAGGACAGACAGTAAATGCCTGCTTTCTTTCCTGGTGACTGTTTCAAAGCTAGCCAGCAGTTATCATGGCTGCAAGTACTTCTGGGAAATGTTCAAAATTGGGAGTGTGTGTGTGTGTGTGTGTGTGTGCTCGCGCGCGCGCGCACGTGTATTCCATGTGCTTAACTATCCCTAAAATTGTTTACTGAGCAGTGTTTTGGGTAACATGGTTTCTATGAGAGAAAAAAATGGGGAAGTTTTATGTTGAATCGTCCTAAATTGTGACATCTCGTAGTTATGTCTGTACAGTTTCAACCAAGAGACAGTGTTGGAAGAGGATGCATATAAACTTTGGATGAAGAAATATCTGGGTTCAAGCCCCAGCACTTTATTTAATTTTACCACTGCCCTATGAAGTGGGCCTTTTTCTGACCCCATGATACAGCTGAGCACACTAAATGCTCAGAGAGGGCCCATACTGTGCTTGGGGTGGAAATTAAATAAGAGCATGTCTATAGAGTTTCAGGCTCAGATGGCTAGAGGATCCTCAGAGAACTTTCTGTAGAAATTTTACTGAACTGTAAGTCACTAGAGTGAGACTCTCACCGTGTGGGAACAGGGAGAACTCATGCATCTTCACATCTTTCTGTTGGATGCAAAGATGCAGTTTGAGCATTGAAGCTGCACCAAACGTTTTCTGATTGGGCGAGAAAATCAAGAATGTGGCTGTCCTTTTCTTTAGTGTGATCTATTACAGAAGACAAAAGAAGCATTTGAGTTGGGTCCATGAGAAGAGAGAGAAACCTATTCCTTAATCCTTTGCTTAGTTAAGAGTTACCCTCTGCCCTTCCCTTGCTGTTTTTCTTCTCTCTTGCTTCTTGTGGTCCTTTTTGAAACTCCAGAAATAAAGCTTGGAACTAACTGGACAAAGTCCTTGAATCACACCACATGCGCCGTACGGTTTGTATAGCAAACTCTGTGCACTACGGTTTATACGGCAAACCGCAGCACCTGGGAATAGAATTGTAAGGACATGCATGGAAGCTGACTACATTCCTAGGGGTAAAGGAAGCTGTAGATGAATATAAAAAAAATTTTAAATCTAAAACCTTGAGAGATAAATAAACACGACAGAAGCGGCAAGATAATGTGTGTATGTTTTCGCCTTTAATTGACTAGAAATATCAATACAACATATTCCTTGGACAATCTCCCCATCCTCCCTCCCCTTTCTGTGGAAGCGAGGAGAGCTTTGGGAGAAAGAACACTCGCTGAATTGATGGAACCGTGGTTACCCTTGGGAAGTGTGAGGAGAGGCCCAGAGAAAGGTTGTAGTTTTTATTTTATACGCATGCACATTGTTTGATTTTTGTTTTGAACCAGCCCACACTATCTTTTTTAATTAAAAATATACTTAAAAAAAAATAACTCGTGGAACAGAGAGAAGAGTTACTTTCTATACTAGAGAGCTCATTGTTTTTAAGTAAGTTTTATTAACAAGTGACAATTACTTTTTTATGATACATTTAAGATAGTGAATTATGAATGACTGAAAATCCCCTCCAGCCTAATTGAGAACCATTATGTCTGGTAATTGCCACTGATTTCTGCAAACAGTCATTTTTCTCTGGCCTATTAACATAATTTAAATTTTTAATTGCCCTTCATAATTGTCTGTTGGAGTTAACAAACAGTCCATTCACCAAAGGGTTTCAGACCAGACCCTGCTCCCAGGAAGCTCACACTGGAAACATCTCAAACCATGTGAGGATACCATTAGGACTTTGTGGACTGTCAAATTGAGGTGGCAGCCACTGTGACAAATGTGACATCTTTTTAAACATCCACCCAGCTGTGGGATAATGTATTTTCAGACTTCTGCATCATTGAATTTGCCCACTTTGCTCTGAAGCCACCTCACCAAAAAAAAAAAAAAAAAAAAAAAAAAAAGACTATCACACTTTGAACATTTTAACAGTGTTAACCAGGACTTTCAATATAATGCCTTTTCTGTTGTTCTGTGGTAAGTGTGAATATTCTAGAAGAAGAATGTCATGTGTTCATTTTCTTTAGGACCCATGGCATAATGAACTCAGTGGCATCAAAAAGGGAGCAGGATTCCCAATAAGGAGATATATAGAGATATTCTCAGTAAAGAGAATGTGTATACATAGATATGTACATATGTACATACATACTTATCGCTCTGTGATCGTTTTTCTAAGTTGGATAAATTCAGAGTTATAAATATAAAAATGCAAAGATGAAAAATGACCTCCAATCCACCAACAGTATATGTTATACAAAAGTAAATATACATCGTTGTGTATAGTGTTTCATACTGTATTTTCTCACACAATTTCATAATCTCTTAAAATATTATTGTTAAGAACTACATATGATTTAATACATGGACTCACCACTGGTTATTTAAGCATTACACTCCTGCTGGATATTTAGTTTCTCAGGTTTTATTGCTATTGGGTTGTCAGGGAAGTCATGACACATTTTTTGCATAGACAAACAGAAAACTATGACATGACTTTTTCATCAACCCAATACAAAAATGCAAGTGAGCTACCTTGTATATGTCATATGCATCTTTGATAACTGTCTCAAGAAAGTGTCCTAGAAGGGAGTGTTTCAAGAATGTGAACATACTCCCCAAATGGCCTGTCCCCAAAATGTTATGTTTTAACATACTATGTTAAAGGATGACTTTCGCTTTAGTACAGGAGGACGCTAGATTTTCTATACCTTCCCAGGATTAGATATTAACATTTATTAATATGTGATCTAGTGGCTAAGTTTAAAAAATGGCAGCCATTTATTTTTGAAAGTTGCGTTTATTTGATCAATGGTATAGACAAACATCTTTTTAATGAATAACGCATGCATGGGTGTACATTTGTAAATGACACGTTTACCTCCAGCCCACCCATTTTTCTATTAAGGTGTCCGTCACTTTCTTACTGACACACTCAAGATTTTAAAGTCTTTATGCTTTTTTTAATTACATCTCTGGGGATTGCTTTGCCTCAAAGCCACCAGGTGTTCAGTGCCGAAGGATCATAGACTCTGACCACACAACTGGTTCCCGTGCTAGAAGGAGGGCTTGTTTTTTTTCTGCCACCTTCAAGCTCTTACGCATTTGCAGGAGGTGGGAGGGCTAGGTCATCCCTCAGTGCGACATGTGAAACCATAAACAAAACTCTCCCATGGCTGTCTTCCGCTTCCCAGGGTCCCTGACCCTGTCTTGGTTCCCCTCAGAAAGTCCCAGTGAAGCCTTTTGGAAACCCCCACCTGGTTTAGTATTGAGGTAAATAGGAAACTCCCAGAAGAAATACAGGCTTGAGGTCTGAAATAGTAAATGACAAGCAATTCTCTGTATATGTGTGTAGCATCCAACACAAAGCAGTGCCTAGTCATTATTTTGATGAGGAATCAGAAGCTTTGTGGTACCACTGAAGCCGCAGAAGTAGTCAGCACTTCCAACGTGAATTTCTGATTACATGGTTCAAATCTGCTTCCAAAGTTGAGAACTCCAGGGTCCACTTAGGTCCCTTTAAGCAGCTGAGATATGTATGGGATAGGCTGCAGGCAGCTGACTTGCAGGAGGGGGAAGTCCAAAGCTGAGATATTTGTCCTCACTTGAAATCCGCTGGTGCTATTTGTATGAATGTGTTCAACGTGGCCATGTGTCTTCATAACTTTTCAGACGAGGTTAACAGGAACATCAGGCAATGATGCTAAACTAATTCCTACAGAGAGGCTTCCAGTGTTTCATGTTTGCTTGTGACTCTGAGGAAGACATTGATTATAAAAATAGCAACAGTTAGTTATCATGGCTGACACGTCCCATGCTTTCAAATGGAAAGTAATAAGCTTAGGACTCCTTTTTTCCTCATCTCTCTCCCAAGAAACTCCAATGATTGCACACTCTTCTGTGATTCCCATCTTAGCTGGTTCTTTGCATATTTTGCATACTTTGTTCAAACTTGGTTTTTCAAAGAGGGAGCCCTGGAAAATCTGCTTTATTCATCATCTAGACAGGGGGAAAGAGGATTAGTTAAGTTTGAAAGTAAAATTGTGGATCAGGGTTTCAACCATTAACTTGGGCTCTTGGGCTCTTTTCTTTTTAAAGCTTAAATAATACGTGAGAACTTCTCTGAGAAAATGTAGTTTCTTTTGAGGAAATCTACAGACACATGATAGCTGAGAGGCCAAATTCAGTCAAAAAACAAATTTGAAGTCTGGGTTTGCCACGTTATAGCTTACGGGTGCTGTTTTGAGTTAAATGGGTATAGAAAAATTGGGTTGCTATTAACATCAAATGAAATTATGTAGGTGCACAGTACATACTCCATAAGAGGTTATTAGTACTATCAGTATTATCATTCAAACTTGACAAAAATTACTTTACTTGGGGGTCAGCAGGTGGTGTGATGGTTAAGGCACTGGACTCCCACATGGCTGACATGGTTCAAGTCCTGGACCCTGTGGCTTGAAACATGCCAGGTACAGATGCGCATGTGTGTGCGTGCCCAAAATCCCAGGATGAGAATGGGGGAGAGTGGTTTATGACATGGCCATCCTCCCTGGGGGTAGATTTCTCATTTTTCTTGTCATCGTCTCTCTCTCTGTCTTTCCAGCAAGTGCACGTACCCTATGGCACAAAACCTTAAAATCATATATTTTATTCAACATTCAGGACATCTGTGGTTCTAAGGTTTCTCTGCTTTCTCTACTTCTCAGTGACATGAACATTCTCAGTTGATTCTTGCAGGCCAGTCCTGCTTTTTGTAAAAATAGTAATGAAAATATGGGATGACTCAAGAGATACCAGATGAATCTTTGCCCTGAAGCCAAGTGTTTATTCAGCTCATTCAACTAACAAATAATTTCACTGGTGATTTATTATTTTCCTCAGTGAAATTTTCCTTCATACATCCATAATTAAAAAGGGTGCAGAACAGTAAATCGGTGAACCTGTCATATAACATTTGTTAGCATCGAAAACCAAGACATCATAGCTTTCAAAAAAGGAAAACGAAGAGGTTAGATAAAATCTGAGATACGGATTTTTTTAAACTAGCTATTATTTTGGAAATGAAAGACTGTGGAGTGTGTGTGTGTGTGTGTGTGTGTTTAAAGAATTGAGCCTAAACTCCAAAATGAATGTAATGCCATGTCTTCCAATGTAGTCTCATTAATATTGAAAATATACTCCTTATTAGCAATGAGCACATGCAATATTTGTAGTGTCTCTTAGGGGGGAAAAAAGAAATTTATGTTTACATTTTTCTTCCTTTTGAAAATAAATGTATTATTTTTTATTGCTAGAAAGCGTGTGCACTGGCCAGAGAGAAAATACTCCCCAAAGGAGCATTGTCCCACCATAATTCTTTTCCTCTATTTCTCCTTCCCATGATGACTTTGATTACACATGCACATGCACCCAATGTTTATCAAGCCGCCAGGGCCAGGATTCAAACGCTGATTACCCATGTGGGATCAAACATTGGCTACCCATGTGGGATCCAGCTCTCTTAACCTTAGAACTATGGAGCTGATTTGTTTATTTTTTTAATAACTGGATAGTTTCCAAAGTTTGCAAAGAGATTGAATTACCTACCTAATTTACAAGGTGTCCTTATATAAAGCAGATTCAACAGCTACTTTGCCTGTAAGGCAGAGCTAAAAGTAGCGATAAATAAGCATTCGAATCTAAGAATGTGATTGCAGAGAAAGAAACATTTCACTTCAGCTGAGTTCAGAGCTGAAAAAGTGGAGGTTGGCCCCTGATTTTAATGCTGAGCTAACACATGGCTTTGGAATTCTGCTGTACAATGTGACATATGGATCTAATAATGACACTTCATAAAATGTTGTAAAAGAAATGAGAGCATATTTAAGAGATGTTTGTTTCTATGGATTTCGTTATAACTGAATGTTGCTCTTTGGCAAATTCTACGGGCATAAAAATGAACTTGATACAAACTACAATTGTTAGATTCATCCTGGGGCATCTTACCTCTTCTCCCCTCCCTCCCTCGCCCCTCTGTTAGCTGAAAACCTGATAAATCAGCAAACAATGTAGAAGCCTCATTAAGCCTCCAAGCAGTGCCTCCTCTCGCAAGAGAATAGCATTTTGAAGGAGACAGAGAGTAACAACAGATATAATCATGAGGAAGAAAAACACCAGAATAAAAGAAACATCAATAAAATATAGCATGCACCATTAAAGGACCACCCTGAGATAAGATACTCAGCATGGTAGTAAAG
The DNA here is from genome assembly GCA_026018925.1 of Tupaia tana. Classification (NCBI taxonomy): domain Eukaryota; kingdom Metazoa; phylum Chordata; class Mammalia; order Scandentia; family Tupaiidae; genus Tupaia; species Tupaia tana. Next base: position 53,553,998 of record JAKSZU010000014.1, read on the forward strand.
ATCACAAATGAATTAATGTCAAAAAAAGAATGTTTGGTCTATCAGGCTCTGTCAGACGGGGTTGAAAATCAGGCTCCTAGGGAAGTGTGGAGCGCTCCCGGTCCTCCAGGAGAGGGGTAACCGTGCCGGTGACTGGCTGCTGACGGACACCTTGTGGCATCACTTCTCTCTGCCCAAAACACCCAATTTGTTGGAGCCACCGTGTGCCACCCAGTCGGGCTGCCCATTTCTGTGAAGAACAGGTCACTTCTATTCACAAATTGGCAGCCCCATTTTTGTAACTTTTGGGTACGATTTCAAGGTTTCGGAAGTAGTAGAAAGAACACCCCTGGACCCTTTCCCCAGATTCGCCGGTGGTCTGTATTTGCACCCCCGTCATTGGCTTTCTCATTCTCTCCAGCCCTCACACACTCACATGTACACACACAGTGCGTAATATAGTTTTCTGCACCAATGAAGAGTAAGATGGCCCCCATCATTCTTCTGTGTCCCAAATACTTCAGTGTATACTTTTTTAAAAATGGTCATTAAATAGGTATTTTTAATGTATTTTTTAATTTCAAGGAAAGCAGTTTTAACTTTAATAAATCAAAGACATGCTAAGGAACTTTGCTTAAAACTTAAAGCCAGGAAACAGGTTAGGCGCTTCTTAAGAACAAGGACATTCTTTTATATAACCACAGCAAAATGACCAGAACCAGGAAATTTAGCATTGCTGTATTATCTAATTCTTAATTCATATTAGGATTTCATCACTTGCCCCAGTGGTGTCCTATATAGCCCCTCCTTTTTTTTTTTTTTTTTTTTTTTTTTTTTCTCCCAATCCAGTGTTTATTTCAGGACTGCATGTTGCATTTAGTTAGGACATCTCTTTAGACTCTGACACAGTTCCTCTGCCTGGGCTTTTTTCTGATTTTTTTGTTTTTGTTTTTGTTTGTTCTTTTTCTTAAGAGAGTGAGAGCAGGAGGTAGAGAGGCAGGTAGGTATTTCCAACAGGGTCTCACCACACTGCTGTTCCCCTGCCCCAGCCTCCCAGTAAGCAGGACCACAGGTGCATGACACAGCATCCTAAGTTGGGCCAGGAACTGGGTCAGAACCTCCCATGTGACCTCAGGCACCATGCAGTGGCTCCCTTTCACTCATGCCACACCAGCTGGGCCTGTGTGTCCTTCCTCCCCCATGACATTTTCGAACATTAACGTGTTTGTGTCCATGTGTGTGTGCAAGAACCATCTCTAAAACTTTAGGGATGAATATACGCACACACACATGCACACAGATATGTTTACAAACATATAATAAAGGTACCCGCTGATACATTTTCCATAGACTGAACACACCCATGTTACCAGCTCTAGACTAGAGCAAAAGTAAAACATACCCAAGTGCCACAGAAGGCTCCTCAGCAGTTAGACCTTATGTGTGCTCTATAACCAAAAGACATGCGGATTGTTTTTGGCCAAATTCAGCTCTGTCATTCTGCAACATCTCATGACCCATGACCCATGACCCATGACCCTGTGTCTGCATTCCACTGTTCTCACTACCCAGCCATCTTGCTGCCAACTCAGACCAAGAAGCTGGGGGCATTTCTGTCTTTGGTGCTTTAAAAAAGCCAGGCATTTGGCTTAGTAAATGTTAGCCATTGGGATGATGTTGTTTACATGTCCAGGGAAGAATGTCTAGATCCATCTGTGATTAAGTCCCTTTCACCTCCTAATTTATCAAGGGCCATTTATAGATGGTCCTTCTACACGTGTGTGGTTTGCACTGATGTGACTCCCCATGTGAGGCTGCCATTACCCAGAGTGAACTACCACCGTCAGAGAGCCGCGTCTACTAATCAATGTCCAGCTGCTATAAAAGTTTCTAACCATTTGCTTTCCACTTCTGTATTTCTCTCATCAGGTACTCAGTAGATCAGACCAGTGGACCACACTTTAAACAACACCAGACTAGCACAGCTAATTCCTGCCCTGCCTGTCAGCATTCAGCTCCAGGTTTACATCGCCAGGAGCAATTCCTAATTTCCCCAGTCTGCTTTAGGCCACCATTAAATGCCTCCTGTGCAGCACTTATTGCCATTTACAGCTATACTCCTGTTTGTGAGATCATTTCATTATTGTCTACTACTCGGACCCAACTCAGGGCTCCATGAAACGAAGACTCCCTCGATTTTGCCCACCTTCGGGTCCTTGGTGCTGGTGCAGAGTAGACACTCCATAGGTGACTGTCTGATGGAGCAGAGAATACATCAGCAGTGACTTCTGACCAATAAAGCAACAGAAAAGACCATGAGCTACCCCATGGTGAATGTAAGCAACCAACATTGCATTTGACAATAAAGGGTTGGGGATGCTTCCTGCTCTGATCACTTAGGGTCTTTTGTTTGCATGTGTGTTTTAGTTTCAAATGGGGAGGTGATCACATTTTTGAAAGCACTAAAGTGTATCTTCTCTATACATAGTAGGCACTTAAAGAGAAGCCACTTCTAATTAATCATTTCGACAGCATAGCCCAACCTCAGCAGTTAGGCTGCATGTGACTATTTTTAGGAAAATTCTGTATTTCTCCAACTGCATTTCTCTTTCTTTGAGAGTCACCTTTAGCCAGGGTTCATCTCAGGGTGTATTCCTAAACATTCATTGAAGGAGGGCGTGAAAAGTAATATTTTCCTAAACAATCAGAACTTGATTTATTCATAAAAAAATAAAGATTACAGATGGCTTTCCAGGCATGGGGAGGGGGGCTTAAAGCAAAACCTATGAGCAGATTGTTTTCAAGAACTTCCACAGGCTCAACTGTGGCTGCTTCTCTACTTTTCTCCTTCCCTGAGTAAAACGATAATGACGATAAAGGTTTGTACTCAACTCATTAAAACAACGGGGACTGTCACCAAAATGGCCTAAAACTCTTCAAACTGCTTGGTCTAGTCCCTAGGATAAATACTCAAAATTGTGTTATCAAGTTCTGATGCTTGGAAATACAGTGTGAATTCTGAGTTACTGTTTATTCAGCCTCAAATTAGGGCAGAAAAGTGGTAGGCAAGAAAGCCAGGAGGACCCTTTCATTGGTTAGGCATCTCCCCTGGCTGAGTGAATCTTTTATAGAATGGTATATATCACACATCTGTTCCCTGACCACCTCCTCAACTTAGTTTTCTCAGTCGCTAGGTGGCTTCCATTATGACTTATAACTCAAGGATGACATTTTAGGAGAACCAGTGGGGGGAAAGGTAGTATAAATGTAAATGTAAAAGATACAGCTCATTCTGGCTTTGAAATTGTTGGTGTGAAAAGAGCTCAACAGTGTTTTATTTAAACAAGGTCGGCTTTGACCTTGATTGACTTGCAGTAAATTGCCTGGTACAAGAGGCAAAAGGAAGTGGAGAGAAAAATGGCAATCAGTACCAAATGTTTCACATATTGATTGACAAGCACCAGAGATGTGCTGGAGTAAGATAAATTGGCCAACAGGGCCCATCTTGACAGCTCCTGAGATGGGAAAATTGTTCTTGTTAATTTGCTGCGGGAACCTTGTCATTTATGGAATGTGCACGTGAGTGTCCCCTAATTGTGTAAACAAAGTTCAGATTCCTATGCTGCCTCGTTCTGTTATTGGGTTTGGTAATTTTTTGGTCTGCATCACCAGGATGCATTTATAAATGGCTTTCACATTGGGAGAATAAAAGGGACGCAGTGCACCTGCCTTAAGCTGGCATTTTCAACGGAAATGTAGCGAATTACTTGGCAGACATTTTCCATTTGACGATAGCGTTCAAGCAAACCCACGTGTGTCAGTCTTCCTTCCATCCGTGTTCCATGATTCTCTAAAGGCATAAGCTGGATCTAATTGGCTTTATCTTGTTCAGATTTGAGTTCATGACTTTGGGGTATGTAAATTTTACTTTATTGATTTGGTCGTAGCCCCAAAACTCCTTCTTGTCCTTCGGTGTTTATACCTTTCTCTTCCAGGCTTTGCCTAATTACCTCTCTAGCATTCTATATACTTCTCTTGGTCCCCTCCTGCCACCATGCTGAATTAATGGATGTCTGTCATCTCTCAGCCACCTCCTTACAACTCTTTCTGTAAAATAAACTTATTCTGAACCAGATAGTAGACAGACTACCAAAAAGATTCATCTAAAAATCAACTTTCAATCTTAGTAATTTTTTTCTTAGTTAATTATTTTTTAATAATTTGCCAGAGTGTGCATATGCTCACTGGAGAGAGAGAAAGAGAGAGTTGGAAAGTGAGAAAGCATCTTGCCCATGAGGAATGGCCATACCACAATCCCTTCTCATCCATTTCTCCCTGTTTTAGGGATTTGGGGCACACATGCACGTGCGTGTTCTTCAAGCCTTTGGGCTGGTACTCGAACTGCATAGTCAGCCAAGTGGGACCCAGCCACCTTAATTGCCAGACCTGGAGAGAGGTACACAGGAACCCACGTTTACCACCTCACACTGGAAATGGAGGTACCCAAAATCTAACTTAACTTCTTAGATGGAGGCTGGAAAAGAGCCCTAGACAGCTAGCTCTGGCTGCTTCTCTGGTGTCCTTTCTACTCGTTACCTTTTTAACTACTTGGTGTTGCCCAAGACCTCCTTCCAACCTCATCCTTTCACCTCCATTTAACTAGCATTGTCTTATTCTAAAACCATCTTCTTTCTCCTGTTTTCAATCAACCTCTTCTTCCCAAGCAGAGTTAACCATGCCCTCTTCCAGACCTCATGCCACTTAAGCAGATCCCCTTACTGGCAGTTACCATGTTGAAAGCAGAGCCACCTGCTTGTTCGAGGCCAGAAGCTGGGTCTGATCCCATGTTATGTCCTTCTATGGAGTACAGCTCTTGCATATGGTCAGCCCTGATTCCTGGTTGAGTGGATGTGAAATGTGACTATACTCACGTGACATGACTGCACTCACATGACAAAATGATTGTACTCACATAACAGCATAACTATATTCACATGACAACACGACAAGAGGATTGGATCCAGCATCCCCGTGTGCAGGTCTCCACAGTACCTGAGCGGCCAGTCATTTGATTTAGCAATTATCCCCGATCATGAAAGAACATTCCTAGAGCTTCAACAGAACTTCACTAGAAAGCTTTTGTCTCCAGGTAACCTGAAAGTGCTAGGGAGTCTCAGATAGAATGCTCAGGTGTTGTTTATTTGCTGACAAGACCCTTTTAAAATGTTGAAAATTGACAAAGCCACAGACAAAAATGCTACAAGTAACATTGAAAACTTAAAGACTAGCATATTTTGGGTTTCTTGATTAACAAATTAATAGCCTGGGACATGCATATGAACCACATTCCCAAGACCAAGGTTTATCAGAGACTAATTTATTCGAAGAGAAAGTCTTTTTGGATTCTCCCTAAGTGACATCTTTTGCTTCACTTAAATGAACTTGGTTTCTCCCTTCCTACCTCCTCCAGAACCAGATTATGCAAATTAAAATTCACAACATTTCTGACACCAGATTCTGGTGCAAAGAAAAAGATAATGTTTCTTTCTACTCATACTCAACACATAGTACACTTCACTTCTGGTCACCATAAAGTGTGGTGATTTCTGTCCATCCGTGACCAGTCAGTTCTGCAGCAAACATTAGCAGCGTGTCCTTTCATTTTGTTCACCTCTGACATTGCCTACCTGGAGGTGGTGTCAGAGCCCACAAGCTAAGGGCTCGGTTCCATAAGGCTGTCCCCCACGTCAGATGCAAATCACTAGGTGTGACTTGTACTTCAGACTTACCGGCTCTAAGTAGGGCTTTCCATGATCCTCTCCTTGGGTTTCGTTAATTTGTTAGAGCTACTTAGAAAACTCAGAGAAATACTTTACTTGCATTTACCCATTTATTAGAAAGGATACTAGGTAGGATACAGATGAGCAAACAGATGGAAGGATGCATAGTGCAAGGAATGGGAAAAGGGACGTGGCACTGCCACACTGTCTCCTGGAGTGCCACCCTACAGGAGCTTCCACAGTTTGGACTCTCTAAAAGCACCCTAAGCTCTGGTCTTGGAAGTTATTGTGGACGATTTGCTACTTAGGCATGATCGGTCATTAAGCATTGGTGAGCAATTTAACTGTTAGCCCCTTTATCTGCTTAGAGGTAAGTCCCAGCCCTCTAATCATGCCTTGGTCTTTCTGGTCCCCAACCCCCAACATAAAGCCATCCTGGGGACCCCAGTCACCAGTTAGCTCATTAGAATACAAGACACTCTCATTATTCTGGAGATTCTAAGAGTTTTAGGAGTGGTATACCAGGAAATAAAATGTATCTGATTTTATTTAGGAATGAAATTCATTCAGGTACATATTCATAGGTTCCAGGAACTAGAACATGGGTGATACTGGGGGGCATTATTGATTATTGTACCCATTATACACATTCGAACTGAATTACCCAAAGCCAGGTGGAAGGATCAAAGGAGGAGGAAAGAAGCACTCCTCTCTGTCCTCTTAATTCTAACTCACCCTCTGAAGCTGAAGTGACAGAGTGAGGAGAACTCAATGAGGAGGGAGATTCCACTTGGACTTAGGTGACAGGCCCAGTCTCTGTGCTAAGCTAGAATGTACGGCAGACAAGGGAGATGGAGCTGATCCCATGAATTCGTGATTTCCAATGAGCCAGACAGTGATGCAGCATTAAAATGCAGCATGCGGTGAAGCAGATCAACATGGGAGGGTTCCAGGTTCCACCCAGAGACTTTTCTGAGTGCATGGGGCATGCATGGACCCGTGACTGGGGGCTGGCTAGAGCTGACAGTTTCAAGGGCCTCTCAGGGGTGTTCTCCTCCTCTCTCTCTATCTCAAGAAGTGAATGAATAAACTTCTAAAAACTTTTTTTAATTAAAATAAGGTATTTTTTTCTCCTCCCACATTTAACCCAGACATGACATAGCCCAGCTTCTGAGAGTAAGCAAAAGAATAAATAGAAACGAAAAACACCCATAAATAACTTCCTGGCGCTACTCTGGGAGATGGAGGCTGTGAGGTTAAGATTTTCTTGAAGCTTCTCCTCTTCAAAGTACCTGGACTGTGAGGAGATGGCAAGAGACCTAGACCTTCCTCCAGACCGAGAGCTGACTTCCTTTTGTTTTCCCCCATTAGCTTGCAGGGAGTTCATCGTAGCTCTGTAGTGCTGGGTTCCAGGATTTGTGTGATGGGAGATGAGGTTTGGCATTAAAAATGCTAAATAATTACAGCCCTGAATTTTCTCATGTTCGTTCACAAAGGTGTGATCTTTCCCGCCTAGTGCTATCACTCTGAGTGCATGAATCACTAATTGTTGCCCTAATCCCAGGAGACACATTTCTCCACGGAACCCAACAGCGAAGGGCAAAACCTTGAAACCTACTTAAGAAATGTGGCAGCCTTCGTGGAGATTTCCACTTTCCTGCTTGGAAATTGTGTTGATTAGAGTAAGTGGAAGCTTCAGTAGGGGGTTGTTGATCGGTGTGATAGTCCACTAGGTGGGGGTGGAAAGAATAAACTCAGAGGGAGAGCCAATTTTATCTTAGTGCTTCCTCTGACTCAAGAAATCTGAGTCCTGGTATGTTTTTTGTCTTTAAAGACAGAAAGCTAGATTAGTGTTTGTGTGCATAGTCAATTTTTAATTAAAAAATAGGGAAGAAATATATATATATATACACACACACATACACACACACAAACATGTATGTATACACACACACACACACTTATCCTATTCAGAAAGGATTTTAAACAAGATCTTATAGTTCCAAGCACTATAGAACTATTTCCTAAGATGAGAAAACTTGTTATCTACTTCCATTCCAGAAGATATTTGTCTTACTGTTTTAGGGTATAAAATGTTTCCCTGAGGGACCAGCAGTTAGCATAATGGCTATGTTGCTGGACTCCCATGTAGTTGACCGTGGCTCGAGTCCCAGACCCGGTGGCTTAAACTCACGCCAGGCGCATGTGCATGCATCCCCAAGATCCCAAGGGGAGAATGGAGAAGGGATTGTGACGTGGCCATTCCCCCTGAGGGGTGATTTCTCGCTTTCTATCTCTCTGTCTCTCTCTCTCTTTCGGGCAAGCACACGTGTCCTATAGCAAAAACCTCTCCAAAAATAAAAGTTTCCCTGAAAGGCTCCCAGTTTTGGCCTTGGATGTAAAAAGGCTACTGGTCAAGGGTAAACTTTTCACCATAAAGAATAAAACATCTCTGGGACTTAAGTTTCGATGGAGGATGTTTCTGTCTGCATGGGAAGCATCAGCAGGAAAAGGGTCCTGAAGTCAGGCCATCAGGGATGATGGTGGTTAAGGCTCTGGATCCCACATGGCTGACTCTGGTTTGAATACCTGACCCAGTAGCTTGGAGATAATTTTGCGTGTGTGTCTGTGCATGCGTCCCCAGTGTCCAGAGAGAAGAAGGGTGAGGGGAGTGCAGCCTGGCCATCCCCTCCGGAGGAAGGGGGGATTTCTCAATTCCCTTCTTTCTGTGTCTCTGCTATAATTCTTCCCCCTCCCCATTCCTCCCACATGAGAAAACAAGGAGTTATTGTCTCTTTTAAGAACTTCTCAGACTCTGAGTGTTACATCAGTTGACATTGTCTTAATTGACATTACAGTTTAAAAAACAGAGTATTAGCTGTTTATTTCCTCTGTCTTTACTGTACAGGGAATTTTTTTTCTCTCCATAATTTTCATCCCCTACCATTGCCATGTCTTAAATAAACTTCATTGAGAACCAGCAGTAAGGAAAACTTAAAATCGTATTTAAATTATTTGGGAAAGGTTTCCAGTTAAGCTATTGGTGTGTGTGTGTGTGTGTGTGTGTGTGTGTGTGTGTGTGTGTGAGAGAGAGAGAGAGAGAGAGAGAGAGAGAGAGAGAGAGAGAGAAAACTGTAGGTAGTTGGTTTGCTTCCATTTTTGTAGGGTTTTGTGAGTCTAAACCACTCAAGTCAAAAGTAGAACTAATAAAAGCACAATTGAACTTCGTATATTATGTCAGAATGTACAGTAACAAATTATTGTTTTTTGACTATGAAGATATCATTAAGCATATGTCAAGCAATCAGTGTATGAGACTGTAATAGGTTCGTGAAGGAAAGGCTTTTTCTAATCGTATTCAGTGGTGTTTTTTCCCAAGACAGCAACAGCTTTTATAAAATGATGGTTATATCTCCTCATTATAGAATCTAATCTCCCCAAAAGACATTCAGCAGCTGCAAAATGCTGGCATCTTTTAGTTGTAAATTGTTTTTTATTATTTATCCCTATTTAACTAAAGAAGAAATGGCCATCAGATCATTTAACAAGATGAGAATTTAGTGGTTTTACCATTTGACAGCGCCCAATTGTTAGCCTATGCATTGATCTCTTTAGATCCAGGCTTAATGGTAATTGGTGGGTTTTTTTTGTTTGTTTGTTTGTTTGCTGTTTTGGGTTTTTTTTTTTTTTTTGTTTTTTGGTGTTTTTTTTTTTGTTTTGTTTTTTGCTTTCATGCCTCTACAGTATAAGCTGAGTGTGAATCTCTCATAAAGCAGATCTGCATGATCAGCTCTTCTATCTCTCTTTCGCCCGGAATTGGAAATTGTGTGCATTTCTCATGGAATTTAAGAAACTGGAATATTAGACAAAAAGAAACACATGGGTGTCCTGTGGTAAGTCAGATTTGGATCACAAATGTCATTATGAGCTGCATTGGTTACTCACCACGTGATACAGGAGAGTCAGAGGATGGAAATCTCTGAGTGATGAGTATTGTGATGTACTTGTGCGCATCCCATTGCAAACGATGCTCCACAGCAGGGCCCAATTTTAGGTGCTTAGGAAAGTGATCATGCTCTGTTTGAGACTGTTCTGTGGAATTTAAAAATAAAATGGCACTAATGAGTTTTCACATCACTCCGTTGGAAGAACTCTCAGGGGACAGCCAACCAATTTAAATAAATAAGGTTCCATAACCCATGGGAGCTTACAAGGGGGAGACATCCCTTGTAATTGAGACTCAGTTTGAGAAGAGGAAATTTCACTCATAACATACTTTTAAGTAGATAGCTGCAAAGCGGTTTCATGGTGATGTTTCCTTTGTTGCCATTTTAAGGCAAATATTTGCTTTTCTTCATGGGCGTGGCATATTTTCCTGGAAAAGTTAAATCACTTTCCCCACCATTAATACCGCTTGCCTTTCTACACTGGCAGGCCACTCAGAACTGATTAAGCAACTATTTTATTCCATAGATAACTGCAACTTGCTTTTCACTTACTGTATACAGGCCAAAATTGCATCTAGGTGGCCATTTCCTATCCATATTTTAGATTTTCAATTTCAGAGATAGAAATATTTCTTCCAGTTTTATGATAAAATAACTCTACAATGGCAAGGTTTGAGGAAATAAACAAAGAAAAGAAAAGAAAACTTATTAAGCTTTATGTAAACAGCCACTTCCTTATCGTGATAACAGCTAGTAAACCTGTGCCATCGTGAATCTACATTTCTACTTATTCCATAATTGTACCTTTCATGCTGTTCATCATTTCATTTGTATTATTTATATATCAACCAAAGGGTATGAAAACTAAAAAATAATTTCCCATCACCTATCTTCCATTTCTTTTTATTTTAAAAGCCCTGAAGATATAGTTCCCCTATAAATAATAATAAAAAAGGACTGTATTAATATTTCAGCAAAGATCTCCATCTACTCGCACACTTGCAAATACATATTCTCTAATATATACACACACCCCTCCCTACAAATTAACTGTGCCTGGGGCTTGCAAGAAAATCAGGTCAAGCTAAAGGAGAAATAAGAGAACAGGACCAAAATTAATTTACTGCTCTGTACCACATGTGAATATGAGTTTGCAGAATGGGGAGGATGGCTTACTTTCTGGATCATTTCTATCCCTGTATATGTTGAAAGCTTTTAACTCTGAGGTATGTACAATATTGTCTTGTCTGGACAAAGATGAAAGTTCAACTCTCTCAGCTTAGATTTTATTAAATTTCCTACGTCAGATAAAAGAGTGAGCTGCCTTGTCACTTCTGTTCCACCTAAAAGCTCCTTCTGCACCTCTTTATTTCAGGAAGGTATTGTTTTTGCTAAAATTGTAAATAAAGTCATCGTTTGCCTACTTAAGAAGGTTTTTTCCCTAAGTAACAATTAGCATCGCTTCCAAAGATTTCGAGTGGGTTTTAATCCAGCATGTCTCCTTCTTACAGGATGTGGTAAAGCGAGCATGTAGCATACATATGAAAACACAGTAAGACAGATGCCTCTGTACCTGTGCTTACTCATGGATCATTTCTGGCTCCTTTTCCTCATACCTGAATTAATCCACCAGCTAAACATACTGGCTTTGCCTAAAATGTGTCTAGATTCCGATCTTGATCACTTCCGTCCCTGCTACCAGCACCCCTGTCTAATCTCAGTCATCTCTGACCTGGGTTATTGAAACCACCTTCTTCTGGGTCTCCCAGCTTCTGTCCGTGCCTCTGTCAGAGTTATTCTTAACATAGCTACCAAAGCCATCTTGCTAAGCCATGCATCAGATCATGTCACTCCCACTTCAGAACCCTCTGGCAGCTTTCCATCTCGACCAGAATGAAAGCCAAAGACCTCACAGTGGCTTGTGAGGCCTCCTTCCCATCTCTCATTCTGTTCCAGGCTCACTGACCTGCTTTGTTATTCACAGCCATACCAAGCGCACAGCTCAGAGCCTATGTTTGTGCTACTCCAATGTCTAGACTGTGATTTCGCCTAGATATCAGCTCATCTCTCCCTCTGACTTCCGTTGGGTCCCTGTGCAAATGTTATCTTCACTGGGGGGTGGGGAGGTGTCTTCCCAATGACCTTTTATTAAGTAGCACTCACCTCTTGATCCAACTGTGCCATTCACAATTCCCCCACCTTCCTATTTCCCCTGTAGCGTATAGATCTGCATTTACCTCTATAGCCAAATCCATGTCCGTATCTCTATCTATGCACACCTATGTGTGTTCATAGTATATGTGTGTCCATGAATATATGGTTTTTATTTGTTAGTTTTGCTATTACTTGTTGGTTGGTTGTCCTCTTTTTCCTTCAGAATATAAGCTCCAAGAAGGTCAGGATTGGGATGTTTTACTTTACGCCCCTAGTCCATACAGAAGAGCTGACATGTATTAGACACTCAAAGAAGACATGTTAAAAAAAAATTTAAAAAAAATTGAATGAGGAAGGAAAGGAGTTCAAGAAGTTCTTTGCTATGATAGTTTAGGGATTCTGATGGACATTTCTTACTAGTTCTTTTATCCTCAACATAATCATTTATTTTGACTTCTCCTTTACTGTATAGAGACTTTTTTAGTTTAGATACCCATATGCCAACACTTTGCTTAACATTGTGACTGGCTTACAGGAATTATAAGAAGATCTCAGTGGGAATGGGGAGCCCACCATTCCAGTTTCTTCCTGGACATTGGCCACTTTGCCAAATGAGCCTGGAAATGCATTCTGACCTCCCAGGTGAACATTAATTACTATTCACCCCACACTTTGAGATCCACAGATGAAAGCAGTCATAAAAGCAAAAAGTATTATTACATTGGGAATGGTTATAGACTCTCATTTAGCCCTGGAAACTGATCAAGCAGGGATGTTGAATCATGAGACTAAGGTTGGCCAAATATTACACTTGTTATAATTAATTTGAGCTTAAGCTTCAACACAGTGACATGTTTCCTTTAAATAAAGTGAAGCCCTCTAAGGATGCATGAATCTATATGGGTCTCAATTTTCAGCTGGGAACTGAAATTTTTCATATATTCAGAAGGCAAGAAAGTAAATGTGTCTCTGACTTCTGGTGGGCAGGGAGAATATCTGGGATAACTGCTTGCTTTTGAGACATCTTTTAAATGGCTCGTCGTCTCCTTTATCCCATAAGATAGTGGCAAGAATGATCACAAAATTATGGAGATTTAGAGCTGAAACTGAATTTAAAGGGCCTACAATCCTACTTCTCTCAGAATGCCTGAACTTGTCCGTAGTCTTGCTGATGAGGGCTGCCCAAGACCACTGAAACAACTCCCGTGATGAGGACCTTATCCCTGTGCAAGGATACACAAGGATGCTACTTAGCAGCTCTTGTTAGAAAGCTCTCTGCGTGCTTATCGGTTTTGTCAACAAGTTTTTATTAATCAGTTTCTGTGCGCCAGTATTCTGTCACGTGCTTTTGGAAATGGAAAGATTACAAACAGCAACACTGCTGATACTACAGCCACCTAGCACAATGCCCTAGCCTAGAATAGTCTGAAATGTAGTCATTATTCAAAAATGTCTGCGGAGTGGCTGAATGAATAAGGAGATTACACTCTAGAAAGAAAGATAAAGCCCATGCCTTAGGACTCATCGTACCAAGTATTACTTATACAAAAGAGAGGCATAGATAAATGTCATCTATATCAAGTTGAATCAGCTGTCTTTAACTTCCACCATTCCTAGTACTAACATCTGAACTTACTTATGAAAAGTACATTTTTTCTTACATGGGTCCTGGCTCTATTATTTGAAGGTTATGACGACTTTCCTTACCTCTTTCTCAGGTTCCATAGATACGGGCTCTTAAACCTATTGAATTATTTCTAGTGCCCATATCAGTCTGAATTTCCTTCCCTTAGCAAATCAGTATCTCAATTAGGTTCTTTTTTAAAAATTAGTATTTATTTAATTTTATTTCTTCATTCATTTATTTTAATTTAACCAGAGAGAGACACAAAGAGAGAGAGAGAGAGAAAGGGAGAAAAGAAGCCGCCAGGTCCACGTCTCGAACCGTGGTCGGCCATGTGGGAGTGTCCAGCACCTTAACCACCATGCCACCTGCTGGTCCCCAAAACTAGGTTCTTTTTTTTTTTTTTTTTTTTTTTTTTGAGAGGTTTTTGCTATAGGGCGCGTGCGCTCACCAGACAGACAGAGAGAGACAGAGAGACAGAAAGCGAGAAATCACCCCCCAGGGGGGATGGTCATGCCGCAATCCCTTCTCCTCCATTTTCCTCTGGGGATCTTAGGCACGCACGCACACGCACCCGGCGTGAGTTTTAAGCCACCGGGTCCGGGATGCGAACCGCGGTTGACTACGTGGGAGTCCAGCGACATAGCCATTACGCTAACTGCTGGTTCCCAAAACTAGGTTCTTTTTAAAAATTAATTTTATTATTATTATTTTTTTAGTTAGAGGGTGCATGTGCTCCCCAGAGAGAGACAGAGAGAAGTGGAGAGACAGAGGAGAAAGTACCCCCCATGGGACATGATCATACCACAATTCTTTCTCCTCCATCTTTCCCTCCTTTTGGGACTTTGGCCATGCACACACACATGCACCTGTTATGTTTCTCAAGCTACCAGGTCCAAGACTTGAAATGCATGGTCAGCCATGAGGAAGCGGTGCCTTAATGATGAAGCTATAGAGCTGTTTCTCAACTGGGTTCTTTTTTTTTTTCTTTTTCTTTTTTTGGAGAGGTTTTGCTATAGGGTGCATGTACTCGCCAGAGAGACAGAGAGACAGAAAGCAAGAAATCACCCCCCCCACACACACGGCCATGCCGCAATACCTTCTCCTCTTCTCCTCTCAGGATCTTGGGCATACACATACACACGCCTGGCATGAATTTAAGCCACCGGGTGTGGAACTCAAACCACGGTTGACTACATGGGAGTCCAGTGACGTAGTCATTATGCCATCTACTGGTCCCTCAACTGGGTTCTTAAGAGGTTAACCTAGAATTAACTGGAAAACCAATCCCAATGTGTTCATACCAGCATGGAGTATATGGGGTCTTTGCTACCTTATGGACGTGATTTTCATACCTTTTCATTCTGCATAATCTACTTGGCCCTGGAGCCAGCATGTTCTAATCTTAGGAATGCTCAATGTTTCAAAGACCTTATTTGGAAAATAAGATTCTGATATCACATGCAGGATTGGTGTGTGTGTGTGGGGGGGGGGGGCGTATTTGTTTTACATCTCTTGAGTTAGAATTACAAAACATATATATCCTACAAAATAACTTGCTCTAAAGCCAGCTTTTTCTTATCCTAACATGAGTTTGAGATTTTCTGTTTGTCCTCCAATTTGAATATTAGAGAAGCGTCTTACTTAGTGAACAGAGCCTCAGTCTGGTTATTAACTTGCTGTGTAGTTTGGGGAAAATGTGTTCTCTTTCTGCACCATGGTTTTGTCATCTGCCAAGTTTCCTGCCAAAGCTAGCACTCGACAGAGTTTAGCCAGGGCTTTCTTTGACTTTAAATAGATCGCTCTATGAATGTTGATCATCAGAGGAAAAGAGCAAGTGATAGCCAGAAAGCTGTTCTATTGTAAACAGAAGCATTCCAAAGGGAAGAGGCAGCAGGTCACCCTGCTCCAATTCTAGCCCCAACTTCTGAGACTTATTTAATGTGGCAGAACTGTATAAACTGTGAAACAAATGTGAGCTCCTAGCCACAGTTGTCTTTGTTCTGCATCTGTAGAATGTGGCAAGTTTTCATGAGAAAAGAAGAAGCCCAGGCACTTGTGCATGTGTTAACTAATGCTGGCACTTCAATCACATCACTTCTGCCCTGATGGGGTTTTCCCGTTGCCCACATAAACCTGTTTGCTCACACCCAGAATGGTACCTGAAGGCATCACCTGACACACACAGTCACCACTCCCTGTAAGGCTTCCAGCATTTCAACCCTGGTTAGTGGTGGCTATTTTCTTGGTAACTATGATTATCTGAAAACAACATCAAAACAAATCCTTTCCCTTTTTCACCCTCTGATTATCACTTGGCGGCACTGCCTCTTCCGGGTCTCTGCCCGTGTCTCTATTTACTCCTTCACCCTTTTCTCTCTCTTCCAGCAAGTTGGGCAGACATATCTTAGGGTTGGGAAGAAAGAGTCATTTTCTAGTGCAAGCTGATGTTTCAGAACCACGGAGAGCGGTGCCTGGTAAGGGGACCAGGGAAAATTCCATTTTAGACAGCCTTGGCCTGTGATTTTTGAGGCCCCACTTGGAACCTCGCAGGTGGTGGAGATGACAACACTCTACAAAGAAGCTTTGCAGTAGGAAACATTCTCCCCAGAGCTTAGGAACCAAGCCTTACATCGTCACATGAAAAGAACAGATCACATCTGGGCCCTGGTGCCTGTCCTAACGTCAGCCTGCTTGGCATTTACCTTTCTTTCCCGGGCTGACCTCTGAGGATGGGGGCAAGCTCTGGGAGCATCGTTCTAACCGTGCAAACGCCGTGGCCATTGTGTCGGCCTGGGAGAGCTGCCGGTTCCTTTCCAGCCCAGCGCTGTAATTTTATCAACTCTGGCTCAGAGAAACCTATATTTATAATGCTAATTAGGAGGGCACACATTTAATTTGAGTGGAAGACTGTTTGTATCTCGCTGAGCCTGATAGCACAGGGCTCAAGCGACAACAGTGAGAGGCAAAGCAGGCCTTTCTCCCTTCTCCAAGTATTTGAAACAGGGCTTACTCTTGCCAAACAATTTCTCTGTTGGATTAAAGAGAGAGAGAGGCAGAGTGCTGAATATGCTGGAGCTCAGAAAACTTTGCATTTATCTCCTGCCTGCATAATATATTTCTCTGTGCACTGAGAAAACATGCCTCTTATGTTATCTAATTGTTTCCTGACACATTTAGCAACATTTCACACTCTTTAAAGTGACATTAACATTGCTGACAGTGGAGGTACTTTCATTAGATGGGCTTTGAATTGTAGCCAGGATGCACTGCAGGTCTTCAAACAGGCTCGTAAAAGGCGAGAAAGGCATTATTTATGAAAATAAAGACTTGGCCAACAGTGCCCTGTGGGTGTGCACTAATTTTGCTGACGCTAGTCAACTTAGTGTGTGTATGTCTCGTGCATATGCATGCACATGTGCATACATGTATATGCACGTGCATGTGAACACATGCACACACAAAATAACTTTTTATGAGCCAAACGAAGACTACTTTACCATTGAACCAATCACTAAGCTGCATGGGTTTCATGGAGGCTCCCAAAACATCTCTCCACCCTCAGCTCTTGAGCCACAACTAAGCAATATGTGGTTTTAGATACACCTCAGTCACTCCGCACCCAGTCCTGTGGCCAAGTCTAAGTGGCTGCTATGTGAAGTAGGCATGACTGTCGTGCTCCAAGCTGTGGAGTTAATCTTCTCCCTCAATGCTTCCTCGGCACCCAAAGGCTGCTTTCTTCATGTCTCTGGCTGTCTGCATTGATGCATAGTTATCCCTGGAGATTGTTCTAAGTGAGCCGTCAGAGGACAGTACCCTGCAAGCACCTGTCTCCATTGGGCTTGAAGAGAGAAATGGGAAAGTTCATTCTTACCTTGAAGAAAGTAAGCGAGGCTTGGAGAAGGTGGGAATGTTTTAAGTCAGATTGTGAATTTCTGCTAGGACACAACTTCACATGGAATGTTGGGCCAGATCAGGTCTCCATATTTGTCATAAGATACAATAGCATTTAGAAATTGTGGAAATGTTAAGGCAGAGAAGAAAGCTCACTGTAGATCATCTAAGCACTGCCACACCGCTGACCTTCTCCGTTGGTATTCCCGCTTTACCCTGATACAGGCTGAGACACTGCTCTCTCACACCTCGAACACTGCAAGTATTCTGTGTGGTCACAGACACTTAATCAGGGAAGCATGAATTAATATCTTAGCTTTTCAGGGACCAGCAGTTGGCATAATGGCTATGTCGCTGGACTCCCACATAGTTGACCTCGGTTCAAGTCCTGGACCCAGTGGCTTAAACTCACGCTGGGCGCGTGTGCATGCGTGCCCAAGATCCTGAGAGGAGAATGGAGGAGAAGGGATTGTAGCATGGCCATTCCCCCCTGGGGAGTGATTTCTCACTTTCTGTCTCTCTGTCTCTGTCTTTCTGGCAAGTGTGCATGCCCCATAGCAAAAACCTCTCAAAAAAAAAAAAAAAAAATCTTAGCTTTGCCCACTACTTAGCGTATGACCTTTGTCAAGTTTCTTGATTTTTCAAGCCTCAGTTTACTCATCTATAAAAGAGGGATAACAAGGGCCAGCAAGTGGTGTAGTGCTTAAAGAGCTACATTCCCACATGGCTTACCACAGTTCAAGTCCCAGACCTGGTGGCTTAAAAATAATCTTGCCATGGGTACATGTGTGTGTGCCTAAAATTCCAAGAGGAGGAAGGAGGAAAAGAGACTGGGGTGTGGCCAACTTCCCTGGGCCCTGGGCAGGGGCGGGGGGGGGGGGGGGATGATTTCTCACTGTCATTCTCTGGTAAGTGTACATGCCCTGTGGCAAAAAACTAAGAAAAAAAAATATAAAGGATAATAATAGCCAGGTAGTACTGTTGGGTGGATTACATAAATTACCAACCATGACAAGTGCAAAGCATACTACCTATGACATTGCACATGCTCAAGAAATGTTAGTGAGTATTGGCCCCCTCCATTGCAATGTGGGGACTCCCTTGTAGCTGAAACCATGTTATCCCATTTTTAAAAAGTACCGGGGGCTGTACAACAATGTGTGTGTATCAACTGAGGACTAGAGAGAATAAGACCTTTGCTGTAAATCACACAACGAACTAGCAGTGAGGTAGCCACAATAAGTGGTCTCCTAACTCCTAATCCAGTATTGGGGTCCTAACTCCTGGTCTCCTAACTTCTAATCCAGTACTCTTTCTCATATTACTAGTAGAGATTGTTCAGATTTAAGGCAATGACTTTCAAACAATTGTTAGGGAAGACATAAACTCCTATATATGATATCTATGTAATGACATTCATGTCTTCTCAGCAAACTAGACCTGTTATCCATTTAATTTACAATTTCAATTCTAGTTCCAAGAGGTTTCTGCATATTTGAAGAGAACTTCTCAAGCCTTTGGATTGGCTAGGGGTGGGAAGACTCCCAGGACCATTCAATGAGGAAGGCGCAGGGTATTCCAAATGTGGGCAGCAAAGAGATGAAACAGTTCAAACGTCTGCCACCTCTAGGTGGGCCCTAGTCCACGTTTTATCTTTGTTGTCTCAAAAGCTCATAGGAAAACACAGACTTACAGTTGAGAACTGTTTGCTCTCTGCAGGCAGAGCCTGTGCATAGGAAAGCTTCCAAAATGAGGATGGAAACAGTTTCACATTTTACCATTATCAGTGTACTTTCATATATGTAATTATTAAAGGGAGTAAGACACCTATCTCTGACCCTTTTTATATGTGAGTAATACTTGCCATGTACTTTGGAAAGATTATAAAAAGAGTTCATTTAATACTTGTACTATCAAGTGAGTATGTGCACACATTTTGCTTATCAAACAGTCGAGCATAGGAAAGTTGGTGACTTACTCAAAGTCATCCAGTGACTCAGTGGCAGAACCAAAATTTGAGCTTCAATCTGACTCCAATGCCAATCATACTGTCACATTAGCAGTTGGTACTTTGTCATTACAAAGGCTAATTAAAATCCATTATCATTTCTGATGCAGTGTGGCATGAGCTCTAGAGCCAGAATACCTGGGTTCAAAAATCTTCTTTCCAACCTACCCTTATCCCTTCCATAGTAAAATTCCTTTATCTTTAAAACGGGGATAACATTACCTATCCTAAAAGGTTCTTGTGAGATCAAATATAGTAATATATGTAAAGGGCTTGCAAATGATGTCTGGTATAGTGTAGGAGCTCAACCAATTTCAGCGATGATCAGTACTGCTGTTTCCAGGTACCCAGAATCTCAAGAAATGAATGTAATGATGGGTAAGAGAGATTCTCTTGCATCGTGAAAGATTTGGTTTACAAGAGAGCCCTTTGAAAATTAAGTTTTGGCATGGGCATATAAGATTCTTTTAAAATCTTTTCTCTAGCATTTTTTCCTGCAACTAAGCTCTTCTGACAGTGCAATATCAGTGTCAGGGGGGCAAAGAAACAGCCTGACTTGTCTTCTAATGTTCCTGGGTGTGGTGACAACTCGGAAAGTCGCTGCCTTGGCTCCACAATTGAGCACTTTCATCTTACATGGTTGTGTAGTGTTAGGTCACATCTCCCAAGTAGTTCCCCGGGGCGGGAAGCTTTCATAATTAGAGTGGAATCACATCTTACATTGGGATTAGGTTCCAAACTCTGAAGGTGAGCCAAAATACATGGTCACGCCACCCTTGAAAATCCATTATAAAGGTGCTTTGGAGACTGATATGGTTTTTCTTAATAATTTTTTAAAAGTTTATTTACTGATATCTTTCATGAACATGAGACCCAGAGACACAGAAAAATAGCACTCTCAACAGGGCCTTGCCATTGCATCCACTCCCAGCCTCAGCCCGCCCTGGCTCCTGGACACATCCTTGTACATGCACACATCAAGGAGTCTCCAACAGCCACCCATCACCAACTGGTAATGCTTCACTGTTGAGGAGCTGAGCTGCAAATAAGCCACATTGTTAAGCAATGAGGAGGGTCAGAAGATTTTACAGATCCATCACCTCTATGTGGCTAGTTGTGTCACCGCAGAATCATGGGTTTGTGTCCTCATGAGAGGAAGTGGCACTGCATTTCACCTCATGAATAGGAAAGGGGTAATATTCAAAAATTATAGGAATCAGGAACCAACAGATGGCATAGTGGTTACGTCACTGGACTCCCATGTAGTTGACCGTGGTTCAAGTCCCAGACACGGCAACTTAAAACTCATGCCAGGAGCATGGACATGCATGCCCAAAATCCTGAGAGAAGAATGGAAGAGAAGGGATTGCAGTGTGACCATCCCCCCTGGGGGGTGATTTCTCACTTTCTGTCTCTCTGTCTCTCTCTTTCTCTCTGATGAGCGCACGTGCCCTATTAAGGAAAAAAAAAATACTCACTAAGAAAGAAAGAAAGAAAGAACTATAGAAATCATATTTCAGAAATAAATATGTACTAGAGTTACCACTAGTGGTAAATACTCTCCAACTGTCATCTTATCTATATTTGACGCCTTCCAAAGTGCAGTGCTATCCGGAAGATGCTGTGTGTAAACATGCAGGTTGTGAGATGCAGGAACAACACCCAGCCCCGTAAAGCCCCCAGATTGTGACGACGGTTTCTGCCCAAGCACCTGCAAGAGGCCCTTTCAATGGGCATGCCCAACAGCCCGCCACCCTTCCCATAAATTGTGTATAATATGTGTGTGAAATCAGGAGTTTTGCCAGGGCCATCTGAAAACCATTTGTTTTTAAGAAAATGCTTAACTGGGCTTTCGTGAGTTCGGTGAGGTGTGAGTGAAGAGGGCAATTAGGTCTTCTGCTGTAAAAATAAAAACTTTAAACGAGGAGATGTGGAATAGAGCAGCCTCATTGAGAAGACATGAGAGGGCATAATGAAAACTCCTCGGGGGAGGTTGAATAACCTAACAGTGAGCTGGAACTCTCTCCCCTGGACATCCTGCCTCTGGAAAGGCAGCCTGACTCTCTCTTGACAAACAGGTTTCTCCCACCTCTGGAGAAAGGCTTGTTGTAACTTTCCTGCTGTAACTTTCCTCGGTGACTAATTAGACTTGCTTTGAGAAATCTTGCCTCTAACTCAAATATCCCAATGAAAATTTTAGTTTATTTGCCTGGCGTTTTCTTAAAGGAGGGGAAAGAGCTGACTGAAACAGTATTTTCACTTCAAATATCTACCCAACATTTACCAATTAGGAAAAAAAAAAAAAGAAGAAGAAGAAGAGCTACTTAAAAATTGACCAGGAAGGACCAACCCTATTGAGGCAGCTGGAACCCATATGGATGGCTGTGTGGTTCAAATCCTAGGTCTGGAATTAAGAATTGTGCCAGGTGCATGCACATGCATGGCCGAAATCCCAAAGGAGGGGAGGTGGAGGGGACGGTATCACGGGTTGCCCAGGCCCCACAGGGGATGGTTTGTCACTTGTGCTCTCTCGTTCTCTTCCTCTGTCTCTCCCTGGCAAGTGCAGATGCCTTTTTTTACTTTCTGCCTCTTTTTCTGGCCAAATTTTTCTTTAAAAAATGACCATACAATAGAAAGTCTGCAGATCAAAAGCCATTGCAGATGCCAGCCCAGGGTTTCTCGGCTGGGGTTGGCATTGGGGGCTGAGTAATTCCTTGCTGTAGGAAATTGTCCTGTCAGCACACATGTTTGGCAGCACCCATGGCTATCTCTACCGAGTAGATGTCAGAGTACCCTTTCTCCTCACTCTGCACAGTGTGACAACCAAGTGTTTCCAGATGCTCCAGGGAAGCAGGATTTTCCTGGCTGGGATGACCAACCCCGCCTGAGATGAGACTGATTTACCACTAACACTAGCAGCATGTTATCAGGAATATAGATAGGTAGATCAGTAGATAGAGAGAAAGAAAGAAAAATACATAGACTATATAATGTGATATAAACATGCACATATGAGGAATAAAGTATAAATATATAATATATACCTGTATTTGGGAACAGCAGATGGCGTAATGGCTATGTCACTGGACTCCCATGTAGTCAAATACAGTTCAAGTGCTAGACTCCGAGGCTTAAACTCACACCGGGCATGTGTGCGTGTGTGCCCAGGATCCCGAGAGGAGAATGGAGGAGAAGGGATTGCGGCGTGGCCATCCCCCCTGGGGGGGGGGGGGTGTGATTTCTCGCTTTCTGTCTCTTTGTCTCTCTCTGTCTTTCTGGCAAGTGCACGCCCCCTATAGCAAAAACCTCTCAAAAAAAAATATATATATATATATATATATATATATATACACACACACATACATATACATATACATACCTGTATTTTAATTTTAAAATATCATACTAGGGAACTCCAAAAAGTTTATGGAAAATGAAATTAAAGTAAGAGTTTATTCTAGTGCAAGCTTTTTTTAAATCCACACTTACATTTTTCATAATATACATGTTCTGTGAACTTTAAATTAAAAAAATATGCCAGAGCATGTGTGCAGTCACAAGAGAGAGTGAGAGATAAAATTACCCCCGAAGAAGGCCTTGTCATGTCACAACACTTTTTCCTCCAGTTCTCTACCTCAAAAGGAGCCTGGGTCCATGAACAGTGTGTGGTCAATGTGTTGTGATGCCACTGGGCCAGGTCTCAAACCTTGGTCAGCCTTGTGAGATCCAGTTTCTTCAGTGCACCCTTAACTTTCTTCTGGGCTCCAGGGCTGGCCCATCCACGGGCTGTTGGAAGACTCCCTCATATTTATTTAGGGGTTATTTTGCATTCTACAACTGTGATTAAAACTAGTATTCTTTTTTTCTTTTTTTTCATTTCAGAGGCAGGCAAGAAAGGGAGTATCCTAAGATCAGCAACCATAGACCCAACCAGTATAAAAGTCTGAGTATCAGTTAGAAGGTGTCCTTAATTCTTCTCCAGTGTGGAGAATAGAAAACTACTATTGTAGACCAGCTGGTGGCACAGTGCTTAAGGCAGCTGGATCCCACATGGTTGACTCTGAAATTCAAGTCCTGGACCCAGTGACTTGCAAAAACACAACAGGGAGGTATGCGTGCATGCCCAAAACTCAGAGAGGAGAATGAAGGAGGGGTTGAGGCATGGCCATCCTGCCTGGGGGATACTTTCTCGCCCTCTGCCCTTCCCCTGCCTCCAGAGAGTGCACATTCCATATAACATTAAAAAACAAAAGCTGCCCTAGTGGTTGCTTGCCTGATAACAAGTAGGCTGCCATCTGCCTGCCCCTCTTCCCCACTCTTGGATGCCTGCACTATTCCTATGAATAGATTAGATACCTCCCACAATAAGTAGTTTCTCTAGGACCCTATGTGTTTGAAATCTCATGATTTAGCAGAAAGGAAGTTAACTTAAAGAAAATGGAAATTTTATACTTCTGGATGCAGAAGACCGGAAGTCTATCTCCACTTCTATGTGGCATTGGCCAAGTCATTTTCTCACTTTGACTGAGTTATCAGTTTTAGCCAAGATACTTTGAGTTCTAAGTGACAAAAATCAATCCAAACTAGCTTAAAGGAAAAAAGATAGAGAGAACAAGATAGAGAATAAGTTGATTCATGTATTGAAAAGATCAAGGGCAGGGTTGCTTCAGGCATGGTTGAATCCAATACACTAATGATGTCATTAGGAATATCTCTCCCATCATTTCCCTTCACGTCTGAGCTTTCCTGCCTGTTGACTCCATGCTCAGGAGACCTCCCCTTGAATGGCAAGATGGATGCAACTGTTCCAGTCTCACCATCCACAGATTCAGCCCCAGTGGGAAAAAATTACCATTCCCCTACCTGTGGCACAGCCATGCGCACACGGGAGATGCTTGTGAACCAACTAGAACCAATGAGCTGACAAGTCTCACTAACTCCATCAGGGTCCCCTGCACCTGCTGTATGTCAAGCATAGTCCTATGGGCCTCAACTATAACATCTCCTTTTGTCACAACCTCATGGAGAGTGTGTATTAGTATCATCGGAGAGGTGAACTAAGATGCTCAGACTTAAAAGTGAGAGTAAATGGCAGAGATTGGTCTCTCTGGCTCCAAAGTCTGTGCCCTCCCTGTTCTTCCCTTGGACTTTGGAGAACAGATAAAATTGAAGAGGTCAAGAAGTTGGGAATGGATTGCACAGGACAGGGTCAGTCGTAAGACAGCCTAAAGGCGGAAATGAACATTTGCAAGGTAGGATTAGGTGATTGCATCCATTGGATCCCAGAGGTTCATCTGGGGCAGAGCATAAAGTGGCTAGGGTTGTCATGACGAAATCAACAAATAGGTGAATTTGAGTTCAAGGCAGCTCTCGGTTTAGAACTAATCCATTGTATTTGGTGGCAACATGCACACCTGAGTTCAGATCTCAGTTCTGACCGTGGGTAATGTTGTTCGTGTCCCCAGGTCTCTGCACTTGTTCGGCAGCTAACAGTACTGTGATCATCATGGAAGGAGCATAAATAAAATCACTGAGCCTGTCGTTTAGCACATAAAATAGTCTGAACAGATGGGCTGTGGCTTCATCCACCTCCCCAGTGGTGGCAAATATGACTAGCTGGAGACCTGGAGTCCAGCTAAGGGTGTCATCTGGGTCCCTTGTACAACCGCAGTAGTAGCATGGCCACCATGCCCCTGTGCTCCACTGATGCCCACTAGACCTTGATAAAAATGTCTTATCACATGGCTGGTTGCAAGTGTCATGTATGGAGCTAGACAGAACTTGGAAAACCTGGTGCACTTTTCTGAAGAATATTTTTCTACTCGATGATGAGTAGAGCCATATTTAAAAAAAAAATAAAAACATTGAATGCAAACAAAAGGAGGGCAATATCTCAGGTATTCAGATTACTTCTGACTACATAAAATAATATTTTTTCACTTTTAGCACCTTCAGAAATAGGTGGTTCACAAATCTCAAACATTTGGGAGGGAAAGTGGAGGATTTAGTCAAACATCTGAATTAATAGCATTTATTGGGAAATATCGTTAGGACAGCTTTTAAATCTTTAAATCAACTGTTTTGCCTATGTTGACACAGTTCTTTTTCAGTACTCAACATTAACACAAAAGTCGTTTTTTGTTTCTTTTTTTACATCTTCAAATTTATAAAGCCACAGAGGATTTTCAGTGTTTAACTCAGGAGTTTCTTTTTCTCCCTACAAATTACGTACTCTGTGTAAGTGATTGCGGCGGCTGTTTCTAGAAGGAGCCTTGTTCTGCCAAGGGTTGATGACCTCTTCCGAGATGTGCTCCAAGGGGCATTCCAGAAGAGAACCCATAAGTTTGGGATTCATATCCTGGCCATTTCTTAGTGATTGCTCTTGTCTAATGTGGAAAATAAAAGAATGAATGATTTAAGACTTGGGCTTTGGAGTCAGACTATCTGGGTTCAAGTCCCAATTCTGCTACTTGCTATCAGAGACAGGTTAGGAAAGTTAGTCCATCTAAGTCTCAGTTTCTTTACCTACAAATGGGGATAAAATTGGCAGTTCATTCATTAAAAAATTGTGAATACTAAGAGGGAAAAAAATACATGTGAAATAATTAGCTCAGGTCTTAGCACAAGGCAGGATCACATTTATAATTGGTAATAAGATCCTCAGACTTACAATTTTGGATTTAGTTATTCTTGGTACAGATTTTTGCTTTTTCTTTGTTTGTTCTGCTGTCTCCTGAGCATGTCTTTCTGCTCCACCAAATAGCCTGACACCCTGTCACTAAATAAATCAATTATGCATTGCCTACAGAACATTTTAATATCTGCTTGCCATGAATCTCTTGAATGAAAAAGAACCAGTTGTTTTAAGTGAATTTGGGGGATTGATCTGCAACATGCCCTCTATCATAAATTAGTGAATATATTAAAAATGCTTGGGCAGAGCAGCAATTTCACTGATAATATTTACTGCTTTCAGAATAGAGGGATGGTAGCCCTTTGATCTAGAACTAAGTCTGATTCAAACAAGTTTAAGGAGCAAAATGGTGCTACATTCAGCAGAGACGGTGAGGTTCAGAGTACTGTGGCTTCAGCCACAGATGGTGTACCATACAACTCTCAGGTATGGGGGCAGTAGGTGGTGTGGTAGTAGAGCGCTGGACTCCCACATGGCCTACTGTGGTTCAAATCCTGGACCCAGTGGCTTAAAATCACGCTGGGTGTGTGTGCATGTAGGTCCAAGATCCAAGGAAGAGAATGGAGGAGAAGGGGTTGTGGCATGATCATCCTCCATGGGGGAAGATTTCTCACTTTCCCTCTCACTATCTCTGTCTCTTTCTCTCTGGCAAATGCATGTGTCTTATAGCAAAATAATCTCTAGGAAAAAAGAAAAAACTACTACAAAATCTTGCTCATTTCTAAGAGATAAGTTAGCAGAATTTGAATTATTCTCTATGTTTAATGTTGTAAGGAATTCAACTAACAGATAAGTAGACTGATTTACACAAGTATCCTGGAAAACACACCACACATAACACAAGACCATGTGAGTTTCATGAATGACATATTGCTCTCTTTGCGTGTTTCCTTTTGCTTTTTAATAGATAGATGAAATATATTTTCCTGTATATTTGCTAGGGACTCTATACCCATTCAAAATGGGAGCTTCAGCAGTAGTTTGGGGTTCCAGGGGCTCTTGCAGTGCTTAAGTGGGAGCCAGGAAAGTGCCTATCTCCTGGTTACATGCCCACCTCACACTACGGCTTTCTGCAAGTAATCACAGTCTATAAAGTGAGCCTGCAGAAGCTCCAGCTTTCTCCCCTGTTCTTTGGAACCTATTTGTGTCTGTACAGATGGTCTCTGTCAGTTGGAATAGTCAGGGGGGAAAATGTAGCCTAAGTGAGCAAAATTAGCAAATGCCACAGCAAATAAAGAACAGGGTACCGTTTAATTGGGGGCAAATCTAGGGACTGAGAAATTTCCCAAGAAATGGTAGGGACCAGCCAGCAGAGTTGAAGAGCTACCAAAGCATGGATCTAAAGGGGGAAGGAAGATAACGGGAATGCGACAGCTGTGTGATGTGTTCTCTCAATGCACTGAAGTAACCCTGTGCTTTCATTGTGTTATGACTGCACTTCCGTTGTCTGTATTTGTATAAATTAAAAAGCAGTTCTGTCTGTACTGTATGAAATGAATTCATGCTGAACAAAATTTCAAAAAGTTCATGTAAAGAATGATTTCACAGCAACTATCATATCAGGCTCCTGGAAAATTGCACTTGAACTTCAGTTCCACCTCAGTCACTCAAAGGAATTTGAAAACTGGCTTCCAGCCATTCTTGTTCTTCAACATACAGTTTCAGATATGCCTCAATAACACAGGCTTTAAAGCCTATTGATTGTGAGTTAAAATCTGTTCCTACCAGAGCCTTACTGCTAAGTGGACATCAACACTGACTTCACAGTCCCTTGGTCAGGATTCTTCTGGGTTCAGGAGCCTCCAAGAGGTGGAGGTGCATTGCCATGGAAGAGCCACTCTGAACTTCGTAATGAAATTATAAGGAAGACTGTCATTGTCAGATGATAACTGCTATAAATGGATTTTTAAAGAGGTGTTTTTTTAATTTTTTATTTGAAATCTGGGGTGTGCCTTGAGTTTGTGAGATGGGAACCTTGAACCATGACCTTCTATAAATCACTCCCTACCTTTTATGTCACTTTCTTCCTTTTTTTTTTTTTTTTAACATGCCTTTTTTGGGCAAGCACTATGTGGAGTGATTAGAGAATGAATTCTGTAATAGATAAACCCAAGTCTGACTCCTGGACCCTGCCAGTTACCTAGCTATGCAGTTTAGCCTCAGTTTCCTCACCTATCAAATGGGAATATGTTATTCTCTCATTTTATGCAAACATGCAATAATTCTAACTGCATAGGATTGTTTCAATGGATTAAATTAGATAATACATGGAAAGAGATTAGCACAGTTAGTGGCAGACAGTAACAGTACAATAAACATTAGCCGTAAAAACACTAATAAGGATCATTATTATTATTAGAAGGAGACCTGTGGGAGAAGGTGTCGATTAAATGTTAGCACCGAAATTCTGATGTGTTCAGTCTACATTTGCGAGAGCATCTGGCAAGAATGTCCTGGCTTGCACGGCTCCCAAACAGGTGTGATTGAATTGGATTTTTCAAATCAAACTCCACTTATCCATTGATCTAGTTCAGGAATGATTTGTCTTCATTTCGATTGTGTTACTGAACAGGGTTCTCTAACATTTAAGCTCTAAGAGCATCTCGCCTCCTACCTTTTCCTGCCACTCCCATCCTCAAAAAGGGCAATAGGCTAGTGATTTGGTGCCTCTGTGCTATTTGTTGTTCAATTTGTCTTCTCTTCCCAGAAGTCACTTTTCTTTGGAGGTTTGCTCAGGCATCATCTTTCCCAGGAATCTTTGTTGATTCTCCACCCAAACTCTTCACCCTGCCTGGTCAGGCTGGACCAAGTGGTCCTTTTCTTTCCCTCGTAGCACAGTGTCATTATATGTCACCAACCTGTTCTTTATCATGTGGCACTGAAATGGCATATTAACCTGTCCGTCTCCCCATTGGACTATGAGTTCTCTGAGGGCAGGATGGTGTCTCTCTTAGGGTTTGGTCCTCAGTGTGTAATAAGGTGCACATACATTTCATTGAACTAAACCAATACTTACCCAGAATGTAACGCACTGAATAATCAATCATGAGTGTATTTACAGTCATGAAACTGACAACAGAAGCTGGCATCCTATTGAGGAGTCTGGATATGTCTGTATCTAGTATATCTCAACGTAGGAAAGCACATGTGGTCAGGCCACATGTCAAGCTACTCTTTCTGTGAATTGAAACACTAGCCTGCTTCACAAGGTGACTTTCCCAACATACTGCCCTGCCCTCTACGACCCCTGCTTGAGGGCATATCCCACAGGCTGACAGTCTTGGCTAGCTTTCCTGAGCTTCCCAAACGAACACACCAGCAGGCAAGCAATTGCAAAGACCCCAAGATGGAAGGGTGAAGCGGGTGAAAGTGTACGTGGTGATTATCCTTACTCAGCAGTTTTCTTACCCTGTAAAAGAGAGGTGGCGGTAGCCTTCCGCATTGGAGAACTTCTTTTTTTTTGGAGAGGTTTTTGCTATAGGGCGCGTGTGCTCGCCAGACAGACAGAGAGAGACAGAGAGATAGAATGCGGGAAATCATCCCCCAGGGGGGATGGCCACGCCACAATCCCTTCTCTTCCATTCTCCCCTCGGGATCTTGGGCACGTATGCACATGTGCCCGGCATGAGTTTAAGCCACCGGGTCTGGGACTCGAACCGCGGTCGACTACATGGGAGTCCAGCAACATAGCCATTACACTAACTGCTGGTCCCTTCATTGGAGAACTTCTTGACCCAAGGGCAGTGCTGAGTCACTACCCACCCTCTGCTAGCCTAGCCACTCCTCCTCATGGCTGGGGGTGTCTATACTTCTCTTTGCAGGTATTTTATCATGATGTCCAGAATAAAATCACATGACGGAGTGAGAGGGGGGCATTGGCCAACTCTGGGTTGAAAATGTGCCACTCTTTCCACCTCTCCTCCACTTCTACCCCAAACTAATTCATTTGGTTTTAGTCTACCTTATTTATTTTTTACTTATTCAGTAGGAACTATTCTTTTTGAAGGCATTGGGGATGCAAGGGTGAATAAAATAGACAAAATACTTACCTCCAGATAGTAATAAGGGCAATGAAGACATCTAAACAAACTAAAAGGCTGGAGCAGGAAGGTGAGGGACTTCCAAGAAGGCAAACATAGAAGATGCCATTGAAGAGGAGCAGGCTTGAGAATATTGGCAAGGTAGTGGGGGCATAGGAAAGTGTTCCACATAGATGGGGCAGTGACAAAAGTAAAGATATCCTCATCGGCTGGAGAATAAGGAGTGGAGAAGAGAGCTGTAAGGGTCACCATTAGCAGTGAGCTCGGAGAGGCAGCTATGGGCCCATGTAAGCAGGACATGTACGTCCTCCCACATGTTCAAAATTTCTTTCTATGTGTGATAGGAAGCCATCGGAGGATGTGAAGCAGTGTGCTATGACCTGATTCATATCTTTAAAATACCATCCTGGCTGCCATGGAAAAGGAATAAGGACCGTGGGAGTAAATAGGTAATGTGGCAAGAGTGGAAGGAAGGAGGTCTGCAAGGAGACAGTTCAGGGAGAAATGATGACAACTGAGCTCAGGGCTGAGCAGAGGGGATGGAAGGAACTGACTGGTTTCATCTCAGATGTGTAGATGGGTACCTCTGCTCATGCCCTTTTCTAAAATATGCAACAACATGTAGTATGAATCTAGACTTTTGAAGAAACATCAAACCACTCTATAAAGCACATCTGGAGCATTTCATTTTTTTTTAAATAGTTGTATTATGAGCTGTTTTCAATGTAACTTTCTTGGGATGCTCTCATGACACTCATTATTGACCTTTGACCCCTCTGTCCTCTTTCCCAGGTCGTCCCATTCCACCTACATCCTCGTCTAGCCTCCTCCCATCTGCTCAGCTGCCTAGCTCCCATAATCCTCCACCAGTTAGCTGCCAGATGCCATTGCTAGACAGCAACACCTCCCATCAAATCATGGACACCAACCCTGATGAGGAATTCTCCCCCAATTCATACCTGCTCAGAGCATGCTCAGGGCCCCAGCAAGCCTCCAGCAGTGGTAAGGAAATTCTGTGGTGTCTGACTGTGTGGTGTTTTGTGAGTGCCATTGTTGATTCTCCAGCAAAATGACAATGCTGAAAATAAGGGCTGGGGAGATGGTGGTGTGGGGGAGCATCGAGGTGAAATGCATTTGTCGCTTTGTGGCATAGCAGTTCCAAGGTACGTTTGTTGAAGGTCATAGTTACTGAAGAGATTTTCCTTATCGTAACAGGGTTTGGGCCTCCTTCAGTGGAAGGAATTTGCCCATGGTTACATGTGAGAGCACCTAGTCTCAAAGGCAAAGTGCACAGAGACACTGGAATATTGAATTTGATATTACTACAATTCTGGTCGTAGCCAACTGACCCTAGATGCCCTCACATACCCAATTTGTGTGCATGTCAGATCCCTTGTTTTCTGATAGTTGGCTTCTGACTTTTTCTTCCTTGCTTATTTTGATGATTTTGCGATTAAGATGTGTTCCCCTGACATGAATATTGAGTATCTTGCCAAGCCCGAAGTGTTTAGGGAGTGACCTCATCTATAACTCTCTACTCATGCCACCTCACTTGAATTTAACAAGCTGATCACATGGTAATATGGTAAATACTGCCTCTTGAATCCATAGCTTTCTTTTGGGTTTTCACATTCACAAAATGGAGGAATTGGATGCAAGTTTCTGTTCTACTTTTGGGGACTTGATGGCCACTGCATCGACTTCCGATCTAAATTTTAGGTGGAATTATCCTGGGCTCAGAAATAATCATGCCTTAGCTTTATTTCTCCTGTTGATGACATGTTCACACGGGCATTTGGGAATAGGGTTGGCACCATCTAGGGTTTAAGTATCCATGATCTGAAGTGAGACATTTGCAGAAATAAACTGTTCCTGATTCAAAGTCTTTGGAGTTGTCTCCTGCGCTGGCCGGTCATAGTGTTCAGTAACTGTCCTATCAAAACCAAGACAGAGCTTTCCATGCCAGGACTGTTCCTTGATGAGACTGTGTTTCGGCTCCATCCATGAGTATATGCCACCACTGGCCTCAACCTCTCCAATTAGAGAGGACTTCTTGAATACACTTAAGATGATTCATTCCAGGGGAGAAATGATGGACTGCCACTGATGATGGCCCATGCCCTTCTTCAAAGCCAGGCCTGATATATTTAGTAAACTCATATTCTTTTTCAAAAAAATTACCTAATCAAATCTCTCATCAAATGAGCAATCCATTGTTGATATTATGAAGGCCTTTAATCTACCATAAATCTTTATTAGAACTCATCAGAGCTTCTAGTTTGAGAGAAATGTGATTATGGCACTCTTAAAATGACATTACATCATTGGGGTGATTGGTTTATCATTTGGAGAAGAGACATCAATCATAACTAGCATAACCACACAGTAAATGAATTCAACCTTTCTACCGCAGAACAATGACACTGTAATTGCTCAAAATCAGGCTTAAAATGAAATCAGAAAATGCTCTTTCTTCAAATATGATGTTAACTTAATGGAATATATTATGAAAAATCATGTTTGAGAAAATTCTATATAATTAAAAATATGTGGAAATACATTCCCTTTTTCTTTCATGGGAACCTGATTTTAGCTACAGAGCCTTTTTTTTTTTTTTTTTTTTTTTTTTTTTTTTTTTTTTACTGTGGAGATTATGTTGCACTTAATTGAACTACCCTCGCTTATGTTTTGGTGCTTTTTATTTCATACTATGTAATCGTGATGAATATGTATTATGAAGGACAAGAGGCTTTTGAAATGAGGTGCACCTGCTGATAGCTTTTTAAAAACAGACAATTATTAGGGAGAAAATGAGCTTTTAAAAACTATATCCTTTTGTGCATACATGGATACCCAAGCAAAGATGATTTTGATTTCCATAAAGGGGTCAGTTTATATCATGGGGCTACCTAGGATGTTTTCTTAGTGATAATGCAGTGAGTAATTTCTGTTCTTTTGGATGGTGTATTGAAACTTGTTGATAAGGCATGTTTGTTGGCTTTCTGCCTAATCAAGACTCATTCTAGTGGACTTACCATATCTGTGTGTTCAGCCTTACTTACCCATTTTTCATCATTCATACCAATTAGTTCCGCTCACTTAAAACTGATAGAGATTTAAGCACAGTAACAGGAGAAAATACCAAAGAATATGTGTGGGTCCATTTTCATCTGAAACAAGAGCTGTGCAGCTATGAGTTTTTTCAACTGAGGGATAAGGACCCAGTTGTGTAATACCCTTCTTTTCAGCGGGTACTCATGTGAGAGTTTGTTATAACTCCAGCCAACAAGCAGTCCTTCCAAATTCTTGATTCCAGCTTAGCTAAAGTGAGAGCAAATTGAGTTTGAGTATGTGTGTGCTCATGTCTCTGTGTGTGTGCACGTGTGTCTCTTGTGGAATGAATTTGGGGTCCTGGGCAAATTGGGAATTCTATCAAGATCTGAATGCAGTTGCCATGAATTTAAATTTGACATAAAGGATTGAAAATAGAGTTTGACACAGAAGATGCAAAGTGCAGAGCTCTGCCTGAGTGTTTTGAATTGAGTTTGATGAAAGGGACTGAATTTTTCAGGCGATGTCATGGCACAAAACAAAGTACCCACGTGTTTGGGTGTGTTCTGTTTAGCTGGTTAATTATGCAGAATTTTTTCAGTTGGTTTCTTGGCAATGACCTTGTGTTCTGAAAATCAGGTACCCATTTGGTCCTTGTTTCTTGAACTAAAACAACTTCTGACACAGGCAGCCCATCCAGGACAGTGAGAAATGATGTCCTGCTCTTTTCTTACTGTTGCTGTTATTAATTGACATCAGTGCGGCTTATCATTAGGAGAGTCGCAGCACATATTCCCGCCCAAGGACCTCCTATTCTGAAGAGACAGACGGGACATAAACTACAGTCACTAGAATGTTTTTGCCCCACATGAAAACCTCCTCAAAGCAACAACAAAACTTCACCTTGGAGGCCGGACTGTCATTACTTTTGATGACTATAGAGCATTCTTGAGTGGACGGTACTAGAACCTCACCACCTTTGAGGCAAATTGCTGTAACCTGCAATCATGCCAGTCAGCCAGGTGTCCAGTTACAGCTGCCGAGATGCTTACCAGAGCAGCGTTTCCCTTCCCCTCGAGCTTTTCCTCCCAGAGAGCTAAGCTCCCGGGAGGGGCTCACCTTGTGCTCTGACCTTCTGCCAGCACAGGTTGGCTCCAGAGGTGTTTCTTGTATATAGCAGCATCATTTCAAATCCTATGAAATAACTCACCTGGAAAAAAAAAATCTGGATCCCTGTGGCAGCATAATGGAGACCCCTGCAGATGGAAAAATGAGGCTATCATTCCAAATCGGAATAAGGTTTACAGACTACGATCAGTATATGTGATAGAAAATATACATGCAGCCACCGTACGGTCAGAAAGCATCAGCTTGCCTACCCCACACACGCACACACAGCCCATAAAAGGTTGGGTTTTAGTTTTCTTTGAAGTGTAAATAAAGAGGTTTGGAATACTCATTAGTAAAAATCCAACGAAGGACCAGCAGATGGCGTAATGGTTATGTTGGTGGACTTCCACGTAGTCGACATGGTTCAAGTCCCAGACCTGGCAGCTAAAACTCACACTGGGCATGTATGTGTGTGCATGCCCCAAATCCCGAGAAGAGACTAGAGGAGAAGGGACTGTTGCATGGCCAGCTGCCTTGGCGGGTGAGTTCTTACTTTCTGTCTCTCTGTCTCTCTTTCTGTCTCTCCAGTGAGCACAATCACCCTATAACAAAAACCTCTCTTAATAAAAAAAGTAAAATCAAACTATACATAAGAAATGTAATCAGGATGTTTCTACCAGTAGCCTTTCAGTAGGTCCTATGTGGCAAAAACAAAAACAAAAACAAAAACTGTCCCAGCCAGACAGTCTCAGCTTGTAAATGAAAACGTTAAAGTTCCCCTGACCCTTCTTAAAAAGCAGTGCCTCATTTAATTCTAAATGAAAAAGAATACATCAAAACCAGCAATCTGGGCCAACAGGTAGTGCGGTTAAAGTGCTGGATCCCACATAGACAATTGTGCAGTTCGAGTCCTGGACCCAGCAGCCTGAAAAACACTTCCAGTGCATAAACATGTGTGTCCAAAATCCTAAGAGGAGAATAGAGTAGAAGTGATTGCAGTGTGGCCATCCACCCAGGGAGAGTGATTTCTTACTTTTTCTCTCTCTTTCTGTCTCCTGTGGGTACACATGCCTTATAACAAAAAAAACCTAAATAAAACAAAACCAAAATCTCAGTAAACTTTAGATGGCCTAGGGTAGTCCAATTCAGTTGCCTGGTCAATTTAAACATTGTCTAATTTTTCTGGCATCATAAAGCCAAAGAACTTTCATTCATTTCTTCCTTTTCTTGCACCTCCCCTCAAATTTGTGACAGCTGTTCATGATTGTTTCTAAAAACTTTAACACCATAATTAAGTAAGAGTAAAAAAAAGAGTACACCAATAAGAGTAAAGGAAAAGTCTGGGGGAAAGCATATGTGCACTCAGATATATAAAGTCCAATTCCATTATTTAAGGTAGCATTCTTGGTACTAAACTTCCTAGTGACCAAAGCAAAAAAGGAAATAGGAAGAACAGGATGCATAACGCCCACAAAATTAAAAGCGGATCAACTGCTTCAGAGAAATTCTGTGACTCCTCACAGTGAAACCAGAAAGGAGGGTCTCATAAAAGAGATCTGTGTGTATTCCAGATGACTGAATTCTTACTTACATCTGATAATACATGTGCTAATTTACTGTCAGGATTTCCTGTAACCTTCCTCCAAAAAGCATAGAGAGCACTTCTAGTTTAAAAGCAATTCTAGGGACCAGCAGATGGTGTAATGGCTGTGTCACTGGACTCCCAAGTAGTCAACCGCGGTTCGAGTCCCAGACCCGGTGGCTAAAACTCAGGCTGGGCGCATGTGCATGCGTGCTCAAGACCCTGAGAGGAGAGTGGAGGAGAAGGGATTGTGGCCTGACCATACCCCCTGGGGGATGATTTCTCGCTTTCTGTCTCTCTGTCTCTCTCTGTCCTTCTGGCAAGCGCAAGTACCCTATAGCAAAAAAC
This sequence comes from Tupaia tana, assembly GCA_026018925.1. Lineage (NCBI taxonomy): Eukaryota > Metazoa > Chordata > Mammalia > Scandentia > Tupaiidae > Tupaia > Tupaia tana. Next base: position 53,590,209 of record JAKSZU010000014.1, read on the forward strand.
TCTCCAAAAATAAAATAAAATAAAATAAATAAAATAAAATAAAATAAAATAAAATAAAATAAAATAAAATAAAATAAAAACAATTCTACAAATACTTAAAATTTGCACAGCACGGGACCAGCAGGTGGCATGTTGGTTAAGGTGCCGAACACTCCCACATGGCTGACCACAGTTCGAGTCCCGAACCTGGTGGTTTGCTTTCTCACTTCCTCTCTCTCTCTCTCTCTCTCTCTCTCTCTCTCTGGGTGTCTGTCTGTTATATTAAAAGATAAATGAATTAAAAAATAAAATTAAATAAATAATTTTTTTTAATTACACAGCACAGGGGCCAGGTTTGATTTTTATCCATAGATGATCCTTGGTTCTACTGAAAGACCATGCAAACCGCATGTCCTGTAGACAATAGGCCATAAGTGTCATGTCCGTAACTAAATTAGTACAGAAAGGAACAGACTTTGAGGTTACAGTCGCCATCCAGAACTTGAGCAGCAGCTGTTCTGTCACAAACTTGTCTTGACCTCCACATGGAGGTTGAAGTTGGTATCTTGTCATGAAAACAAAGTCACCTCTCCAGGGTAGTCTCACTTATTGGTCCCCTCCCACCACCCATGGGGCTGGATTTGGGATGGGGAAGAAAGCAACCATAGAAGTAGTTTTTTCACGTTAAAGAAATGTCTTCTCCCTTAAATATCTTGGCTAGTTAAATGTCTTCTCCCTTAAATATCTTGGCTAGTTAAAAGGTATTTCCCTCTGATAGTTTATACATTTTCTTACCTTCCCAAGAAGTGCATGCTCACTGTAATTTAACTTAATTTAGGATTTCCTGAATAACAGTAATTAATATGTATTTTAATGATAGGACTATGCTGGTAATACTCTTTATTATCCCATGAAGTTTTGTACATTGTGTGTGGGGAGGGTGAGGGGTATTGATACATGATCATCGTATATATTTATATGGTATATTTGATTTTTCAGTCTCTGAATGCAGTGTGTAATGAGGAAATCAAGTTAATTAGCATACCCATCATTTCAAACATGCATCAATAGTTTGTTGGGAACATTCAAACTTCTCTTCTAACTATTCTGAAATATGCATTAGAATAGTCTTAACTATAGCTACTCTATGGTGCTGTGGGACACTAGAACCTACTCTCTTATCTGTAATTCTCTATCTATTAATCAACATCTTTTCTTTTCTTTTTCTTTTTAAGATTTTTACCATAGGGTATGTGCACTTGCTAGAAACAGAGACAGAGACAGAGGGAAAATGAGAAATCACCCTCAAGGAGTGGCTGCACTGTGATCCCTTCTCCTTCATTCTTCTTGTGGGATTTTGGGCACATATACACACACGTCTGGTGTTGTTTTCTAATCCCCAGTGTCTGGGACTTGATCCACAGTTGGCCATGTAGGAAGCCAGTGACTTAACCACCATGCCACCTGCTGGACCCCCATCCATGCTTCTAGTCACTATTTTAACCTCTACTTCTATGAAGTCAACTTTTTAGTTCCCACCTGTGAGTGAAAACACAATTTTTTTCTTTCTATGCCAATGTTATTTAACTTAACATTCATCCACCTTACCTCAAGTGACATATTTTTATCCTTTTTATTTATTTATTTATTTATTTTTGGGGGGGCATGGCATGTGCACTCACCAGAGAGATGAAGAGAGGGGAACTGAGAAATCACACCTCCCCACACTGCAATCCCCTGACCACGCTGCAATCCCTTTTTCTCCCTCTTGGGATTTGGGGCATGCACTCACATACACATACCCAGTGTGTTTATCAGGCTGTCAGATTCGGGGCTCGAACCACGTAGTGGGCTGTGTAGGAACCAACACCTTAATCACCATGCCACCTACTTGCCGAATTTTATCCTTTTTAATAAATGAATATTATTCCATTCCACAGCCCTCACTCTTGCCCAAGTTGCAGTTACATAGAACTTGGCTCTTTATCATGTCACATATGGTAGCAAACTCATAATAAATGCTCAATAAATATTTAGTAAATGAATGATTAATTTTTAGTAACCACCTTCAATTTTATTAATATACTGTTTTTCATTGTGCATGATGAACAATAATGGATAATGACAGTGCAGGCGGATATACTAGAATGTCCTGGTAGCATGGTAGTTGAGGTAGTTAGATCTCACATGGCTGGTTGCATGGTTTAAGTCCCAGACCCAGTGACCAGAAAAACTCACCAGGCATGTGAGCATGTGCTCAAAATCCTAAAAAGAAGGAGAAATGAGGAGAAGGGATTGCGGTGTGACCATCCACTATGGGGGTGTTTTCTCACTTGCCTTCTTTCTCCGTCTGTCTCTCTCTGGTGAGCTCGTGTGCCTTCTGGCAAACTTTTTAAAAATGAAAGAATGTCCCAGTTTGAGAGAATATACTTATTTTATAAAACATATTGAGTGTATCTATTTTTCTGCTTTGTCTGTTTTTAGATACTCCATGTTTAAATAAGATTTGTGACATTTTTATCCATACCATGACAAGTAACGTGAGCCAATGAAAAGAGCCTGGTGGGTGTCCCTGAGTGGGGACCTTGTGCTATGAGGCTGGACCTGAAAGGATGGGAGACAGCTCATTTTTCACTCTTGATTTTGGGGTCAGGAAATTAAGTTCAAACATTGCTCACTTTCCCAAGTTGGATTTGTGTTGTGTATAAGCTCTTTGATTCCAAGTCGTCCCCCAGGTCCTTGGGATGTCTGGGTCAGATGTTCAGAGATACCTGTCGCTGCTTCCTGGCACCCAGGCAGAGACTTGGCCCCAGCTGCCTCTACTCCAGAGGGGTCCCCCACCAGGCAGTGTGGACTGTCCAGGATGCTGTCTCCAGGCTATGGAGGACACAGAAAAAGACTCACTCTTGCCTGAAATACAGAGCCACACAGAACATGGCTCTTGGCTGGTGGCCCTTTTCCTTCCTCAGGGGTCGTTTATATGCTAAGCACTTACTATGCCCTCTGCATTGACTTTAATCCTACTACATTCCAATGTCGCAAGGGTTATCGTCATGCCCAGTTTATAGATGGAAAGACTGCGACCCTAATTAGTAAATAAATTTACCAGTCACAAAACTGGGCAACGAGGAACCTTGGCTTCAAACCAAACCTTTCTAATTGCAAAGACTTGTCTCTTATCCTTCTGTTAAATGTTAACCTCAAACTTCTTGTCTGGTTTATTGAGCTATACAACAGACAAGGAAGGCGGCACATTGAAGAGCATGAATTACAATATTCTAGAAGTTAAAAAAAAAAAAAAAGAAAACCTAAATACAGCATCACAAAATACCCTTTACCTGCACCACTCGGCAAGCTCACGTATCCCCAGGTGCTTGCCCTGGAGTTTCTGATTATGGACATTCAGGAGGGGCTGAGAAACTCTGCCTTTAGTATCCCCTTCAGGTTTCTCTTGCCAGGTTTCTTGGTACCTGGCAAGTTTGGGGAGCATTAATGTAGCAAGAAACTCCGAAGTAGCAATTGGAAAACTTGGGTTTTCTAAATTCTGTCCCTGATTCACAGCATGCTTGTCTTGGCAAATGACTTAATCATCCTTGGCCTCAGTTTCCGTACATGTTAGGCTTGGTCATGGGCCTGAAAGGTGTTTAGGCTCCCTCCTTGCTCCAGCACTCTGTGCGTGTATGGGTTCCTTGCCACTGGCTGGACAAGGTTGGCCCAACGTCAAAAGCTCTCATTCCCCACCCCCGGATAGTGTGGATTTACCCCATCATCAGCACCATTGTTAAAACAGATCTACACGGTCTTGCAAGGCACATCTTTGCACTGTACCTGCAGAAGTTGGGAAGCATGGTTTGGGGTGTTATGACACATCATCGAAAATGTCAGTGGCAAGCACAACTCCACCAACACAGACCTGGGCTCCCAGAGACCCTTGCTCTGGCCTCCAAAACAAGGCCTCTCACTCCTAGAATTACAGCTGGATAGCCCTCAAAACTCAACACTCCTGGCTTGCCCAGTCATGTGGCAAACAGATCTGACATTTTCTTCTTTTCGTTTCTGTCTCCTTGCAATGCACCTATGCAAGCAACACACACACACACACACACGCACAGACACACACATACTCACACACACATGTACTTACATAGTTGGTGGATTTAGCAATTTCCATCCCAGCTAGGATTGGGACCACTCTCCTGCACCACGGCGCAAATGAGCACACAAGTCAAAATGGACAGCTAATTCCTTTGGAGATGCGCGGCGTGGAAGTGACAGACGGCAGAGAACTGCTTCTCCTCAGCAAATAATCTTGATATTGACAAGAATCTCAGGGTCGATAGGCATTGTGTACATTCTACCTCTCCATCTCTGTCCTGGCTTTTTGGTACATACAAAAGATGGCCCATGCAAGCCCAGGGACAGGAAGCAGCATGTGATGTCTTAACAGTTTCCTGCCCTGACAGTTTTTACCCAGAATGTGAGCTTCTTCTGAATTCCCTTAAAGGCTCTATGTATTTCTAACCCTTTTCCTACATAATATTCAAAAATCATTTATGAAAGTGGCCCCAGCTTCTTAGTAGAGATGTCTGAGTTCTCTGTTGAATCAAAAGATAGATTTATTTTACCAATGGCTAATTTCAACAACAATGATAGCTTCAGCCCTTGTAAATCTCTTAGACCCATCCCCAAAATAATAACTAAAAACCATTACATTCTTCAGTGACTGTATTCTGAAGTCTGCACTACTTGGATTCAAATCATAGATTAGTCACTCTTTCTTATGCTATGATCTTAAACATCTTAATCTATGTCTCAGTATTTCTATGTGTAAAACAGTAATAAATGTCTCAACTTCAGAAGTTATCACTATTACATGACATTATCATTCATCTAAATATTTTGATAATAGGTATAGACCACTGAAGCAGAGATTGGATTTGGTATTATTGTCTTTTTTTTTCTTTTTCTTTTCTTTTTTTTTTTTTTTTTTTAGAAAGAGAGAGAAAGATTTTGCTATAGAGTGTGTGTGCTTGCCGGAGAGAGAGAGAGACAGAGACAAAAGGTGAAAAATCATCCCCCCTCCCCACAGGGGATGGCCATGCTGCAGTCCCTTCTCTTCCACTCTCCTCTAGGAATTTTTAGTATGCACACATGTGTACCCGGCGAGAGTTTCAAGTTTCCACGTCTGGGACTCAGATTGCTGTCAACTATGTGAAGGTCCAGTGATATAACCATTATGTCATCTGCTGGTCCAATTGACTTTTTCATTCAAAAAGCACCTTCTGTTGTGGTAAAATATGTACAGCTAACATAAACTGTACCACTTTTAAGTGTACAGCTCTGTGGCATTAACTGTGTTCCCTTTATCGCACAACCATCACCATCACCCATGTCCAAAACATTTCATCTTCCCAACAGAATTTCTAACTGCCTTCCCCTCAGCCAACCACAACTACCATTTTATTTCTGTCTCTATGAATTTGACTTCTCTAGGAATTCTAAGTGGAAATACTAGATTGTCAGAAAAGTCATGACCCATTTTTACATAGGAAAAAATACGTCATGATTTTTCCAACAATCCAATCTACAATATTTGTTTTTTTCTGATTGGTTTATTTCACTTAACATAGTGCTTTCAGGACTGGTCCATCTTACAACATGGATCAGCATTTCCTTCTTTTTAAGGTTGAGTAATATTTCACTCTATGTATATACCACACTTGGTTCATTCACTCATCTGTCAGTAGACACGTGGATTGTTTCTCCTTTTTAGCCATCCTAATATTGCGCTGTGAGCATTGGTGTGTGCATGCATCTATTTGAGTGCCTGCTCTGACTTCTTTTGGACACATACCAAGAAACAGAATCGCTGAATCATACAGTGATTCCATGTTTAGTTTCTTGAGAAATCACCATGCTGTTTCTTACAGCAGCTGCACCAGATATGCATGAGAATTCCAATTTCTCTTTTGTCTCCCAGCACTTGTTATTTTGTGATTTTTTTTTTTTAATAATAGCCATCCTAATTGATGTGAAGTAGTATCTCATTGTGGTTTTAATTTGCAGTTCCGTTATGATTAGTGATGTGGAGCATCTTTTCATGTGCTTATTGGCCATTTGTATATCTTCTTTGAAGAAATGTTTACTCAAGTTCTTTGTCCAATTTTTAATCAATCATTTGTTTTTTGAAGTTACTGTTGAGTTAGAGGAATACTTTGTATATTCTGAGTATCAGTTGCTTATCAGATATATGATTTGCAAGTATTTTCTCCCATTTCACGGGTTGCCTTTTTAGTCTGTTGATATGCAAAAGTTTTTTAATTTTGTTGTAGTCTAAATTCTCTATTTTGTCTTGTATTGCTAAGCTTTTGATGTCATATGACAAATACTTTTAGTGATTTACTCTATGACATCATTGTTCTAGTAGTTTTACAAATAGAAATTCATTTAATTCTCACCACTGAGTAAGAAACAAGTAGTCCTTGATGCTGGGAACCACCAGACACTAACATCTAGGCTTAGGTATTGATAGAATCTGCTCTAGGTCACTCACAACTAGGGCATGGTGTTCTCCCATTGAGCAAAACAATTTTACAGAACACCAATAGTTGACAAGGCTACACCATGACTATGAAGTGAAATAAGGTGAAAACAAATGGCACAAAAACAAAATGGAACAGAAACAAGGTCATTGTCCAAATCACTAAAACCAGAAATGGAAAATTATTGACAATAACATGCATGATTAAGCTACTATGCAGTATATTCTGGATGGGAAATCACATTTTGTATGCTGTGATGATGCTTAGGGAGTGAATGTAAATTAATTTTTAAAAAGTTTCAGAAATAAATAAATAAATAAATATTCTTAACAACAACAACAAAGTCACTTAACACAAGCCCCTTCCAAGACTCTCTCACTGAAGCACCCCAGGACTCCCATTGTGAGCCTACTCCCTCGCTGTGAGGAGTTAATGAACTTTGGCCATAGTGTGCTCCTTCCTGGTAGTGTTTTGTCTACAGGACATGGACACCATAAGGCCGTGAGTTGGCATTATTGCTATCCGTTTTCCTCAGATGGGAAAACCATGGCACAGAAAACTCAGGTAACTTGCCTGAGGACATATAGTTATTTAACAGTATAATTAGAACTCTACCCAAAGAAATCAGTCTCCAAAGAGATAAATATATTAACATCTTAGTAAACTTTAGAAAGACAGGTTCAAGGAAAAAAATTGTTCAAGAAGTAGTCATTATTTACTACATGGTTCATCACTGAACAGCATTTGCATGGCCATAATAATGTAAATATCAAATGATGGTCTAAGCATTCTATCAGGAGGATGGGGGATGGAGAGGTACATATGCAGACTGGACAGGTAGAGGAAAAAGCCTAGATCTGCCTCATCTAGAGTGGGAAGTTACTAGAAAATGCCTACAGTTGAAGATGCGAGAAATAGCAACAAATCATGCTATTTATAGCACTGGAGATAAATACCAAAATAATCAGCTAAAAAAAAGGTAAATGTGGTTGCAGCTGGGAAGGAAGGAATTGGTGGTGATGAGAAAAGATTGCTATTTTTTGAACCTTACACTGTAGAACTATTTGATTCTTTATGTGCATTTTTGTTTTGATGAAAGGAAACCATTTTAAAAGAAAGTACAAGAGACTGGTGATGCAAAACACTTAACATGATGTGAGAACCCCAAATGGTAGCTCTTTAATATTCATTCAACAAATATGAATATATTTTCACTCAACAAATATGTATTGATTAGGGACGATGTGTTTGAAATGACATCAGGTGCTGTGAACTTGAACAGTCAGGCAGTGGAGCATGATGAGTCTGTATCTGCCGGTGTTGATTAGGGAGCCCTGTGGAGTTGTTAGGGCTTTCGCTCTTTATCCCAACACAGCCCAGAATGGCACGAGAACAGAGGAGATACCATGACTACTGTTCCTCCTCATTACTAATCTATTATCCATCCAAGCACGGCCCCAGCTTTTCCCCAAAGCTTTCCCAACCAACACAGCCCAACTAAGCTTTCCCTTTTCAGAATCACAGGACTATCTTACTGTCTGCCTTACTCAATTTAGCACCTCATTACATTCTGATTTGTAATATTCTCTTGGTGTTTCATGCATACAAGTCACTTGTGTCAACGTTAAATTGTCACCACTTAAAGTCAAGGGTCATTTCTTTGGTCTTCTCATATCACTTAGCCTGTGCTAAGTTCGAGATACACTTACTGATCCAGCTTTGAAAGGACAGTAGTGGACCAGGGTGATAAGAAGTTGAACATATCCCCTCTAAAGTCTTCATCTTAGTTCTGTTGACTGAAGTCACTGTAATGTTTTTAAATCTGGGACTTTCTGTGATTATGGGTGAGAGCTTGAACACTTAGCAGGGCTAGAAAAGATATCATGGGGTTTGATGAAAAAAGCTCTACATTAGTGTACTCTGCTATCTTCTTTGGAAAGGACAGAGAGATGGGAATCTAAAGCAACAGGTCTGTCTTCATTCGTTTAGTAGCTGCTCTTTTGAGTTGATGGTGCCTTTGAGATAATTGCCTTCATTGATAATTTTTTGGAGACACAACCACAACCTAGGGATCTATCCTAGGAAAATGCATGCCCTGAGCACCAGTATACTTTTCCAAGACTGCCCAACAAAGTCCAAAACCAAGATGTAGGCCCTTCTCACTCCTTCCAAATGCTCTAGGGAAGAGTCTCCCGGCCTCTCTTAGTTTCTGGTATTTGCTAGCAACCCTCAACATTCCTTGGTTGTGCCAGCATCCCCTCAATCCTCGTCTGCATCATCACATGGCCAACTTCTCCCTACATGTGTCTGCAGGTCTCTGAACATCTTTTCTCAGAATGACACCAGTCATTGGATGGAGGGCTCACCCTACTCCAGAATAAGTTCATTTAAGTTAATTCTGCAAATAAGGTCACAAAATCTAAATACAGTCACATTCATGAATACTAGGGATTAAGACTTCAGCATATCTTGATGAGAGAATACAATATAACCCACAACAGCATTTGCCTGAGTACTCAGCAGGATAGAGTGGCAGGATGTAGTGGTGGCCATGCCTCCTCTGTTCCTGAACTCACCATGTTCTTTGTCTGCATTCACCATTAGATTTAAGATCTTTGAAGATAAGACCTTTATCTCTCATTGAGCTAGCACTGAGCCTGACACATAGCAGATGCTCAATAAATATTTCTGGGTTGTCAGAAAAGTCATGACCTATTTTTTCTATGTTTTTCTATACAAAAATGCATCATGACTTTTCCGACAACCAAAAAGGTGAGTAAACAAAATAGTACATAAAGTCAAAGATGGAGGAAAAGTAGGCAAAAGGTATTTTCATTTCCTAAAAAAAAAACGGTTAAGAAAAGAGTGGAGATGGCCCCCAGCTCACAGACTGACTGCTCACTCTGCAGTAGGAGAGATAAAGAATGAGGAAGCCATTTGCGGATAATAGAATAGCACAGCATGAATGACAAAGAAAGCCAGAAGCAAGCAAAGAAAACTAATAGAGTTAATATTTAAACTCTACAATCTGAATAAAATAGTAAAGCATATAGGAAAACTATTTTGTGTGGTACTTTAAAATTCAACACCGGTCTTTTCTTTGATTCCCCAGGGCCAATACCAGCCCTCTCTTTTGCGTTTTACCATCAAATCTTTTGTTTTATGATTTCTGTTGGTTATTATCTTTATTCCTTTCTGGTGCTTATAAAGCCAAAGTTGAGGGGCACACACATTCTTGATACTGAATGAAGCGTTTAGGCGGTTATCACTTAAATGAATGTTTTCTGCTAGAGTTGTATTTTAGTGGAAAACAGTAATTGTTTCGAAGACAGCATCTTGGAGTTGAACCAATTCTATCAGTGAACGCTCAACCATGGGAAGCTAACCATAAAAGGCAATGATCAATCGTTCTTTTCCCCTCTTCCAATCCAAAGGCAGACTTTGCCTCCCTTCTCTACAAAAAGGAAAGACACTGGTGGTATAGTATCGTTTCAGCACCTCAGCAGAACGCACGTGTCCCTGTGGAGAAAGACCCCCTCGTTTATCTTTATCACCTCTTCCCACCCTCACCCTCACTTAGGATTCCCCAAGACGTGTTTGCATAAGTTATGGCCTAGCAAGCCCCTGCTCTCGAATTGTGTTGCTGTCCAGCTGTGGCCTGAGGGTGGGGGACAGGACTCCTATTCCTTCATACCAGCTCCCCAAATAGTTCCACAATGCATTTGGTGGCATTCACACTTCACTGGCATCGCATTTCAATCTGTTCCATCCGATTGGGTCCTATGTTCCCTTCCCGTCTGTGGTAATGGAACACTCATTGCCTGTTCCCAAGGTTATTTTCATCTCAATGACCTTTTCCATCTCTCTGGGGTGCCTCACCATTACCCAGCTCCCTCTTAGGCCGTCTGCTTAGACATCACTTACATATTACTCTTCCCGCCGTAACGGTTGCCTTCGATACACGTCTATCAGAAATTTTGTTGCCGTCCTGAAGAAGCAGTGATCTTTACCAGTTTACAACTCCGCCTCTTTCTCTGTAGATTCATCCCCTGGGCTTCCCGCTTAGGTCAAGCAATTTGCTTTAAAAATCAGAAGAAGGGATGGGACACCACCTATTTAAGATATCAGGATGCTGGTTTTATGATTTCTTTTGCTAACCTGTGCACCTTCTCATGAAGACCAAAAACTGGTTAGAAACAGGAGGCTGAGGATCTGTTGTGAAAATAATACACCGAGAAGAAAGAAAGTCATATTACACTGGGAGGACTTGGCCTCTTTTACCTCTCTTTATTGATCTCAAATTGCTGAAAGCATTCAGGAGATAGAAAGAACCTGTGAAACAAAGGGGAAAAAAAATCATAGTGAAGAAACAAAGAGCCCCAGAGATTGTGGGAGCCAGAGAGCCGGTCTGAGTCCTAATTCTACTTGGCATTCGCTGGTCACCTGGGGCAGTCCCTTCTCATCATGAACTCTCTGTTTCTTCTTTATAGTGTTAGGAGCATTGGGCCAGATGTTCTGAAAAGTCTCCTCCAACTTTGAAGGATCACAGTTCTAGGAAAAGAAAGAGAACGGAGCACAACACACGGACTCCCCTTCCTCTTTCTTTCTTTCTTTCTTTTCTTTCTTTCTTTCTTTCTTTCTTTCTTTCTTTCTTTCTTTCTTTTATTATCATAATCTTGTTTATATTACATTGAATCACATATAACTTTACAGTGTATTACATTTCTTTTTCCAGAAGGAATACCGTGCATATCAGTCAATACAGAGACATTAAAATCCCCATTTCATCATCCAATAGCTTTTCATTATATTTCCTGACCATCATTATTATTATTATTATTATTACTATTCCAATTATTTTTTTAAACATTCAATCACTATTTCTCATTTTGCTTGTAAAAAGACTTACCCAACATGCAATTCTTCTCAGACCAATCCAGTTGAGAATACTCTACACATCGTCATCAACTCGGACTCCCCTTCAATGGCAGGTTGAGTCCCAGAGTCTGTCCCATCTTTGAAAACACAGAAGCTTTGCCCAACACAAAGCTAGGAAATGACAGCTGTTGTCCTTTTCTGTTTGGTGAGGATGTTGGTACCAACGTTGGTGATTATGTGGAGATGATGATATTAAATCATCACCCTCATGTATGTTTGTACAACATTTTCTACTTTGAGGCGCAAGCTCATGTATTTTCTCTCATCTTGCCCCTGGACAGATAAGCTTGCCAATCTATTTAATTTGCCTTCTCTGGTATTTTTTTTTATAAATGCTTTTATTGAACTGGCAGTTTTAAAAATAAAGAGATTTTATGCAAGCATTTATAATTCTATCTTTCTCGAAGTGACAGCTTGCCTAGCAGTACCCACCTGCATTGCATCATGGCCACAAATAGCTGGAGTCGAAGAGAGACTGCCCGGTTCAGATAATGCAGGCTTTTCCTGGTTAGTTGTTTATGTGATTTCCCTGGTTTCTGCAGCGCTTGAACTTGTGACTCCGGCTCTCTCTTGGATCATCAAAAGTCATGATGTATTTTCTATGCAAAAATGTGTTATGACTTTTCTAATGACCCAGTAGTTTGTGGCAATGATGATGATGATGATACCACACTACAGTCATTAATAATCATCTCCATGTTGCTATAACATCTTCACTTTAGAAAACACGACCCTAGGCCAGACAAAGGTGCAATGGTAATGCAACGTGACCCACATGGGAGGTCTCGGATTTGCGTCCCAGCACCTCTCTGTATACCCCAAGCATGCATGTGCCCTGATCCAGGCTGGCTGAGGTTGGACGTGGGTTATGGTATGAGGATGCTATTGGGAGTAAGCAACACTACTTTCTCTCACTGAAGAAATTTAAAAAATAAAATAAACTGGAAAAAAAGCACTATAGTTAGAAGGGAGGAAAGGGGGCCATGGGAACATTAGGTGTGTTTTCAAGAAATTTGACCAGATATTCTTAAAACCTAGCTGGGCGGTATAGGGATCTGCGAAGGCCAGTGCTAAGGCAGTCAGAAGCAGAATTCACACTCGAGCTGTTGCTCCTGTTGCTATTTCTGATACAGGAGCGTATAATGTCTAAGAATGCCTGGCCTCTGAGGTTGGTACTCGGAAGCCATGACTGTCAGCACGTTATGGTGAAATATCCATGGCATGTCCACCGTGTCACAGGGGCTGGGCATCCCCTGGGTTTGAAGACCCGCCATCACACCTGGGCTGTCCTTGGCTTCCTTCTGGCTTCTGTCTGACACTGATGAGTTCTGCAGCCCTGAGACTCTGCTGGCCCCAACCTGCCCATTTCCTCTCCGCAGCACAAGATCATCAGGAGATCCCTTTTTTTCAAAAACAACCCAGAGGCTTCCAAGGCTCGATTGCACTCAAGCCTGCTTTGAAAAAGATTCCAACTCCACAAAGTGGAATTTCCTGTGCTAAATGAATTCTGTTTAGATTTCCCTGCATTTTGTTGTCAGATGCCACGAGTCTTTCTGAATAGGGCTTGTGCTCAAAGTAAACGAACATGATATATCTTGACTGTGGGATGATATTAATAGTCAGGATGCTATGGACTTAATTATAATATTTCACAGGAGGAAAGTCAATGCTACATTAGATATGCACTTTATTCATAAAGCTATTTCCAGGAAAATTAAAATGAAGAAATATTTTCCACAATGGAGGAACTATAGCACACACGGCCTTATAGGCTAACTACAGTTCTTTATAAACAAATGAAAGCTATTTGCCCAGCTCATAACCATGTTTAGATTTTCATATTTGGAACAGCCTAGACCAAATGAGGTCAGTCTTCTAAAGAATACCATATTATGCCAGCAGATGGTGTAGCAGTTACGTCACTGGACTCTCACATGGCCCAACATAGTTCGAGTCCCTGATCTGGTGGCTTACAAACTATGCCAGGTGCATGTGTGTGCATGCCCAAGGTCCCAGGAGAAGAATGGAGGAGAAGAGATTGCAGCATGGCCATTCCCCCTGGGAGTGATTTCTCATGTTCCCTCTCATGGTCTCTGTATCTGTCTCTCTCTCTCTCTGGTGAGCACATCAACCCTATGGCAAAAACCTCTAAAAAAAAAAAGCCTCAAGAATGCCAAATTATGATGCAGCCAAGCTTTGATGGGGCCTCAAGACAGAGAAATGGTTTTCCTTTGTGGGCGGAATGTGGCACTCCCTGTAGACAGGACGAAGTATCAATGCGGAGATTTTATGGAGCGGGCTTAAACCACCAGAGGCCATGGTAGGTGCCAACCAGAATCCATTGTGCAGCTTCTTTGGGATGGTGATGTTTCCATTTTCAAAATGTATTAAGTTTCAGAGGTCAAGCCTAGCAAGAGAACTTGATGTCCTCAGCAGGCTTGGGGAAAAGATGGGAGCCTGTGCCCTTATTTTGTCTCCATCACAGTTCTGCAAAAACCCCCTCTTAAGAGCTCCAAAGTCTGTGCCTTATTCCCGTTTCCATTTAGACTATCGTTACCCTGGGCAAGTTCTTTAATTAACTTCTCTGTGTTTTAGTTTCACCGTTTATAACACAGGGATAATTATACTTCGAGATAATGTGTGGAAAGAAATGCCTCTCGGTTGCACAGTGAGAGGCGGACATGCAAGTTATCATTATTGTTTATTAATAGTAATGACACCCCCTGTGGACAGTGGGATGGGCACTCTTCCCCGTAGAACTCAGAACCTTCATCCAGATTCCCTCATTAAACTTGATGTCAACTCCATGATTTCAGGGAGGCTCTGTACAGGTAGGGCATTATCTCTTTTCTGGGTTTCTTCCTCTCTTAGGGTCTTTTTCTTTCTTCATCAGTACCTCTACTAAACAAATGGGGTTGGTCTACAAAGAGCCCCCTGCCTGTAGGAAATGCAAGAGCAATTGAAGACGGATGGTAACTCAATAGCTATGCAGGCCAGAGGGTTGGCAGGTGAGAGAGACTAATCACATACTTCACATTCGGGGGTATGTGTGTTTCTGTGGCCCTACTTCCTCTAGTATGGATCCTTCAAAGTTGGTGAGAAGTGAGAAAATCCATTTTGGAGCAGTTCCGAGCCCATTTTAACTTCCTCCATCGTAGTAGAAAATTCCACTCATAAAACAACTAGGCACATGGATTGAGACCCCTGCTGTGTCCAATTAGACTTCTTTAAAAAGGAACAACCTCTTTAACTTTGTGAGTTTCTGGGGGCTGTTTATCTTTTCCTTTTGGCTTTTCACAACTCTTAAATTACCTTAGCATATGCTTCCTTGCTAGTATTTTCTTTTTTTTTTTTTTCCTTTGCTATAGGAAACAAAACCAAAAAAAATAAGTTTTTATAAGAGGCATGTGAAGAAAATGTTAGAGGGGTCAATGAAATAAAGAAGGAAATACTTTCCAAAGGCTTTTAAAACAACATGGTCGGACTATCAGTTGAGTATGGGATGAGCCCATAGCAACAGTAGTCTGACAGGTGCAGAGGACCTAAGTTTTATGTGTTAGCTTTGAATTCTTATACGCTAGTTCCTGTGCACTGTACAAATTCAGAATTCAAGCAATTATGCTTAGTATATCTTTGAATGTGGTTTGAAAAATAAAGCATGCTATGTAGTCAGTGAAGTACTGCAGTTTATTTCAAGCCAAAGATTTGGCCCTGTTAGGCATATCGGCTCCCTGAGAAATAGGACTAGGTAGCGCAATGCAACCCACATCTTCATTACGTGTCTTCCAAGCTTCTTTCACACTGCAAGGACTTTACTAGGTGATCAGTTTTTTAAGGATAGAAGCTTTGTCTTCCTTAGCTTTGCATCTTTGTTACCATTTTTAAGCGTGGTATCTGGCACATCAGAAACCACAGATGACTTCTGGGTGGATAGATGATGGGGGAGAAAAAAAAGGAAAAAAAAAAAAAACTTGGTCTATGAAGTTTCTGTGTCTCACCATTGAAGATACAGAAAACAGAGCATCCACAGGTCAGCCGGTTGGCAAGATGGTTAGGGCAGCTGGATCCGAGCAGTTGGCGTCCCAGACTCAGTAGCTTGAGAGCTACACTGGGTATGTGCGTGTGCATGCCCAAATCCCTGAAAGGAGAATGGAGAAGGCACTGTGGCATGGTCACCCCTGCTGTGGGGATGCGTTCTCCCTTTCTCTCTTTCTCTGTCACTGGTGAGTGCACACTCCCTATATCAAAAAGAAAATAGCACATATATATCGCATACCTAAAAATCAGGGCAAACAAGCATATTTAGTAAGACATATGTTATTGCATTTGGAATGAAATCCAGGCTATTTATTGTGGCTAGTGTGTTGTGATTTAGCCAGAGCCTGACATTCGTAACTTGAACTCTTTCCATGCCTCTCCTTAGTCTGCAGTAACACTAGCCTACTACACATTCGTCAGAAACAGCAGGCTCCCTGTGACAGCCCCATACCTCCTGCTCCATCTGCCCGGAATCTTTCCCCGTCTCTTTCACAATGACCTGGTCATTCACCTGACCCAAATATCATCTCTTCAGATGATATTTGACAGCCCGTCTGCCTCCAGATTTGCTGCCCTCCCCCTGTTCAGGATGTTCAGCACCTGAAAATGTGCTTAGGACTTAGTATGTATGCAGTAATTAGCTGCTGGGGGGTTGACAAACCGTTATCTATATTTCCCACATATTCACTATATTTCTGTAAGAAACATTTTGAGGTTATTCTTCTTCCCAAACTTCAATTATAAAGCAATCTGAAACCCCAATCTGAGGTAACAACTCTCCTTTTGTTTTACCCTCCTAATTAACCGAAGAGGTTCCCTCCTTCTACTCATGGAGGAAGGGAAAGGAAGGGAAGGGAAGGGAAGAAGGAAGTGGAAGGAGGAGAGAGAGGTGGGGGAGGAAGGAAGAAAATATTGGGCAAGTTTGAAGCAAAAAAAAAAAAAAAGTTATAGGACTTTTCAGAGTCTTTAATATGTTTATGCAAACTAAAACTTTCCATGAAAGCAGATGCCTTGTTTCTCAAAATGATTTGAACAAACAGTGTTTCCTCTTTTCCACTCTGTCCTCTGAATATTTGGCGGAGTAATCGTCAATGGCATACTTTTGGGAAAACAGTAAACTAGGAACCCGCATCTGCTGAACATTTAGTGTACCCTAGGCACTATGCTGGGCATTCGAAGATTGTCATTTGCTTTAGTCCCCCTACCTTTTTATTAAGAAAGAAAATGAGCTTCATGGAGTGCACTAACCTGACCAAATTTGTGCAGCTGTCCAGTAGAGCACAGCACCTAGCATGTGAACCATGGCTACTCGATTCCAATGGCCTTGATGGTCTCACTGCCGCTGATACATACTACTTCCCAAAACACTGCTTCTGACCGTTCAGAGCAGAGGTTCTCAGTGGCATGCATGCAGAGACTCCTCACCCCTCTACCAGAAATCTAGACATTTTTTGATTCAGTGGGTCTGAGTTGGGATCCAAAACTTTTCATGTCTAAGATTCCCAGGTGATCTCCCAGCACTGGCCTGACACCCACATTTTCAGAACTGCTGGTTTATAGCTCTGCTCTCACTGTCTGATGTGTTTTCTAATGTTATTGGAGACTTAAGAAGCTGAAGACTCGTTTGGGTAGTTTTGACTACCTTTAAATGACATAAATAAGCCAATTCCACAAATATGTATTGAACATGTACTATTGTAGACATTACATACATGAGCAACCAGAACTAAGACTAGATACGCCGCCTTGGTGAGACTCTGGTAGTCAGTGGCAGCGTGAAGTGGGTGAGGCACTGAGGGGAACAAAGGCAAGCAGAAGGCTATGGTGCAGCAGGTCAGATGCTCTTGCAGATGTACACGTGCGGCTGGCATGGTGCAATGAGGCCCTCTCCACCTGGACTGGAGCTGAGGTGGGGGAAAGCCTTCCTACGGAGATGGCACCTGACTGGTATCTAAATCATGGTTAGTAGTCAGCTGGGACTGGAAGGATTTCAGGAAATGCCAACAGCAAGTGCAAAGGCTTGGAGCCATCAAAGAGCATGGAGCCAAAGAGCATGGTGCATTCGGGACAAGCTTGATGCACGGAAGGAAAGGCTGGTGGGCAGATGTGCCTGGATTCAGGCAAGGCGGGGTGATGGTTGGGAATGAGGCTGGAATCCGGCTGTGAAGGGCTTTGTCTGCATGCCACAGATTATAAACGGAAGTCAGAGAATTTTTTGAGAGAGCTCATGGTTAAGGCATGTGGCTGCTAACCAAAACACACGGTATCTGCTATTCCGTCAGGCATGCGTTCATTCCAGAAATAGTTTTGATACTGTGCTGGATGATGGGCCACTATGAAGAGAACTGAAATTCTGAATCTGTCCCCTCGGAAGAGAAATAAAACACTTAGAATCTAAAATCCAACTCTAAGGTGGAAGCCTGCCCTTATTAAAAGGCATAGAGAGAGAGAATGAAAGTCCTGGAACAGCAAAGAGGGAAAGAGGTCTCTCGCTGGGGGAATCATGCACGCTCCATTTGTAACTCTGGTAAGAGAGTCAGAGAGGGAGGCAAGCAGGTCCCTACGATCAGCCTCACAATACCTTTTATGGATATTTTTATAGATGGTTCTCTAATTCACCTTAAAGACTATAGAGATAGAAGCTAGAAAGTGGGAACTCCGAAAGCAGTTCGAGAGGAATTGCCTTTACAGTCATGCCTGCTTTTTCCTCCTTTCTAAACATCCAGACAACAGCTAGCATGTGCGTTTCCCCAGCCTGATTAAAGGGTGGCTGTGCAAGTCTCTAAATAATTGCTGCATGAATCTTTATAACCACCCGAAATGAGCTTAACTCGGTTGGTCTACGATGGCAGAAAGGCTTATAATGTTAGGCTCATCATTCTATCATGCTTCAAAGAATGAGAGGCAGAAGCCCTGTTCCATTCTTCCTTTGCTTCCTGATTAATCCACACTTTTAGAATATGAGTAAGGACTGACTGATGAGCTGGTTTCGTTTAGCTTTGTAGGATTTTTCCCCCAATTTAGCAAGCAATGAGGACCGGCACTATTTCTACTCTTTCATTTGGCTCTTAAGTCTCATTTGTGCCATTAGCTGCACGAATACAGCTCTTGCTACGTTTTTTTTTCTTTTTTTTTTTTTTCCTGCTCAGAATTCAGAGGCTCGTCCTTCTCTTGTAATTATAAAGTGCTCACAGTCAAGACAGCCCTGGTAAACTTTGCTTTTCAGCACAAAAACAATATTAGCTAAAGAGCTGGTTGTAATACAGATGCTTAGAAAAATAGAAAAAAAAAAAAATCCTACCTTAAGAAGGTTTATAAATCCCAGTGGCCAGCAGGTGGCATGGTGGTTAAGGTACTGGATTCCCACATGGCTGGACATGATTTGAGTCCCTGACTTGGCAAATTGAAATCACAACAAATAAATAGATAAATAAATAAATGTTAAAAAAAATTTTTATAAATCTCATTCCAGATTATATTCCTCATCTTTCTTGCTTGCTATAAACTCTCAAGAATTTGGATAGAAATGCTATTTACAATGATCCCTGTCAGGAAATGTTGAATATAGATTTTTCTGCCTGCCAGGTTATAATTACCTTTACAATCTAAATGAAATCAACAAGAAGCTGCATTGCTCCTAGTAATGGGACATTCCACCAATAGCCTTGTTGACATCCATATTTTCTGCCACATGTGTGAGAGCTGACTCGAGTTCTTATGAGGGTCCTTATTTTAGAAGCAAGGTAGAAATATATAGATGGGCGAATGGGTGGATGGATGGATAGGTAGACTGACCCATGTATAGAAAGAAGTAGGGTGATTTGTAGAGAGAAAAAAAGAGACAGAGAATGAAATTTATGAGCCTGGGGAACTCATTAGGAATTTTACTTGGGCAATCTATTGTCATTTTCTTTCTCTCTTCTTTATTTTTTTTTGGTTTTGTTTTTGTTTTTTTGTTTTGTTTGTTTCTGCAAGACACCGGGTGTCACCCTGAATGTTGGAAGTGGAGTCAGAATATTAACTCAGGCCCTTTCAACAGGAGGCAGAGTAACTGAAGAGATAAGGAATGTACACACAAGCCATGACTTCTCCCACCCCCCACTGCTGGCGCATCTCCTGAGAGCCCTGTGCCATAGTGTCACTCATAGTGTCACTCAGGACTCCTTAGGTTCCCCGAATGTCATAAGGTGCAGTTTTCCTCTCAATGAGCCACTTTCAGATCCTGCAATATAGACAGTAACTTAGAGCCGTGGTTCTCAAAGTCTGGTCCCTGCAGACCAGCAGCCTCAGCACCTTAGGAACCTGGTAGAAATGCAAACCCTCAATTCCTGCCTCCTCCTCCTCCTTCCCCAGACCCAAGGATTCAGAAACTGCAGGGAGGAGGCCCAGTCATCAGTGGTTTAACAAGCCCTCTGGTGAGTCTAAAATATGCTAAAGTTGGAGAAGCACTGCCCTAGGAACTTCGACTTGCTTAGCTATTCCTTTAAGCTGAAGTTGGCCATCTGGGCTACAAATTGGAATCAGCTTGGGAGTTAGAAACAATGTGGACACCGGGGTGCCAACCTGGTACCAACCTGAAGATTCTGATGTGAGGGACCAGCAGTTGGCATAATGGCTATTTTGCTGGACTCCCATGTAATCGACCATGGTTCGAGTCCTGGGCCTGGTGGCTTAAGCTCATGCTGGGCGCATGTGCGTGCATGGCCAAGATCCCAAGAGAAGAATGGAGGAAAAGGGATTGTGGTGTGGCCACCTCCTCTGGGGGAGGGGGGGTGATTTCTCACTTTCTGTCTCTGTCTCTCTCTGTCTTTCTGGTGAGTGCACATGCGCCCTATAGCAAAAAGCTCTCAAAAAAAAAAAAAAAAAAAAAAGAGAGAGAGAGAGGAATTCTGGTGTGATAAGGCCAGGCAGCAGTCTGGGCACCAGGGTGTTAAAAAGCTTCCCAGATGCTCTTGAGGATGAGTTTGCAGGGAAGCAGGTGTAAGACAAGCTGGGGGGAGAGACTGAACATGTGCAGGAGCTAGCTGATTACTGCAAGATGCAGACCAGGCTCTCTGAAGTGAGGGGAGCTTCCTTCAGGCTGCATCGCTGCGGGCAGGAGACGCCAGGGGCTTGAAGGAAAGAAGCTGAAGACCCTGTGCTGGGCCAATGTGGAGGGAATAAGAAGGAAGAACCAAAGATAGCTCTGAGCTCTTGAGCAAAAACTGTTTTAGGAAAAACAAGAGTGGGGCTTGAAAGGGAAGGAGGTCTTTGTTAGGGAGAAGAAAATAAACTTGACATTGAGATGTGTGGGTTGGCCAGATAGTGATGTCCACTAGGCAGCTGGAAGTTTGGGTCTGGAGTTAAGGAAAGGAGATGGAAAGGGAAAGGAAGAAAGCGGGGAGGACTCAGGAAAAGAGAATAAAGAGAGAACGAGAAACATGGAGCGATCCTGGAAACCTGAGAGTGACTTTGCATGTTGAATCCCATAGAGAGAATGCTATTTCTGAGAGAAGAGCGTTTTCTGCTAGGAGAAAGAAAGGCCTGAGGACAGAGCTGCCAGTAATGTCTACATGTGCAGGTAAAAGAAAAAAATAGAAGAAAGGGACAAGAGTTAGAAGAGTCACATGAATACGGCCATGTCAGAGCTAAGGACAGTGGTCGGGGGGATGCGTCCAGGAAACCCTGGCAGCAGTATCCAGTGCTGAAGACAGGCAGCACTGCAGGGAAGACGGCAGCTTGCAAAGCTATGGTAACAACGACAGTCACTGTTTACCATGGCTCGAGCACGGACCAGGCACTTGGCTGAATACTTTATATAAACTCAACACCCCTGAACCTGTTAGGTCTCCATTCTGCAGAGGAGGAAACTGAGGCACAGAGGTGTTAAGCATCTTGTAAAAGGTTACACAGAAGAAAAATAGTGGAGCCCTGGGCAGATTGAGGCAGTCCAGTTCCTGAGAGACATCCGGCCTCTCCATGCAAACCAGCAGGACCCAGGTAGAGGGCAGCCTTCGTGTGGGTGGGAAGACCGGCAGGAACCTCGTATCCCTGTCCTGGTTGCTCCAGACAGAGCTCTTCCCTGCAGAAACCAGCTTCCCATTACAGAGAGACAGTCGCCGGGCAAATGAGCAAGCGCCTATCAGGAGGAAGCGGAACGCGCTGCCGCCAGTTCTGACAAAAAGTTGACATTTGAACAAAGAGAATTAAATAAAAGAGAGTATGTTAAATTAATTTGAAAGGTCTTGTTTAAATCCACTCACGCAAAGGCGTTCTCAATTAAGCCTTTTATTCCACCCTTGGCTCACCTCCCCGAGCTTAGCGAGCGTAGCAGCTCTGCACACATTTCAGATGATGCCAAGAAAAGTTCATTTCACACCTGAAATGGTTAGACCTCATACCGCTCCTTGCGGTGTCTTTTCGTCTGTGCCCTCGACCCACTAAAAAAAGAAGGGGGGGGGGGGGGACAAAAGGAACGCTCCCTTCCTCTGGAAACATCACACCGAGGCAGACGTTTCACTTTGGTGTATTAGAAAGCCCTTAGATGTGAGCAGCCGGTGAGCTATGAAACAGCATTGGGACTTCCCGTGCAATTTTTTAAAAATCATCAAAGCGCTTTCCATACATGAAACCACCGCCACTTAGGTGGAGGAGGAATTGCGATCGTGTATCATGAAGCTGGAAATCATGGCACTGAGGGTTAAATGATATTCCCAGCAGGCGAGAGAAGGAACTTTTCTGAGCCTGGCATGAGAACTTCTCTGTTTGTGTTTGTTTTATCATGAGGGCTGCTCTGATGATCCAGACTAAAATTTGGAAATTGCAGGAATGATTTATCAGTGGAAGGATGGTAAAACATCATTTCCCATGTCTGGAAGTGAAATTCGGCAGTGAGAAATCACGGCCAATGAGCCTGCCTAATGGGATGGACACGGATTCGTTTTTGAAGTGGAAGGATTGGCGGACTGGCCCTTGTTTTCAAACTGTTAATTTTCTTGTTAATCACTGGGTTGGTTAATAACTACCTGGTTATGACCGTGGCAGAGAAAGATTGTCTGACATAGGTCAAAGCCGCAGTCCGCCTGGCATGTCCCATCTTGATGGAAGACTCAGGAAGCAGGAAGCCCGGAGCATTGGGAGGGGCAGGTGTGGTGGGACTGATGGCACTGATGGGACGGCCAGCTCTGCCAGTGCGGGGAGGACAGCAGGGACAGCCCAGGGAACTTTCCAGTAGGAGATGGGTAATGCAAGGACACACTCACGGAGAATCCTGCAAAAGAGACAGGAGGGTAAAAGGGGTCCAAGCGGTCTTTTCTGAAATGGATGTGCCTTTTAATTCCCTGATATAATTTTTCATTAATGACATGAATTAGATTTTTTTCCTATAGTCTATGAACGTGAGAGAACAATGGAATATACAGACTACATTTAAGAAGACAATAAAAACCACACAAGATTGCGCATCCAAATAGCATCACTGTTAACCTTTTGAAATAATATATAGTAGCTTCCTTTTCTCTCTCTCTCTTTCTTCTAGTTTATCCTAATGTTCACGGCTGAATTGCTAGCACCTAGAATGGCTTCGAGCACATAGTGGACAGATATTTGTTGATGTAAGGATGGGAAAATACAAGATGCTTATTTTTAATATATAATTATATAATATATTACATACATAATTATATATAATTACATCCTTTTACAAGCTAAACTATTACTTTTAAGGACTCTTCTTTCATATGGCGATAGACAGCGCCCTGAACCAGCACACAATGGCGCCGTGGTGAAGAGTTTGAGCTCTGTGGGGCCCGCAGGTGGCGTGGTGATTAAAGGTGTTGTATTCCCACATGGCTGACCATGGCTCGAGTCCCAGATCTGGCGGCTTGCTTTCTCATTTCTCTCTCTCTCTCTCTCTCTCTCTCTCTCTCTCTCTCTCTCTCTCTCCCTCTCCCTCTCCCTCTCTGTGTGCGTGTGTGTGTGCCTCTCTGGCCAAATTTAAATAAATTAATTAAATTAAATAATTCTTTAAAAAAAAAAGATTTCGAGTCAATCTGCTGGAGTTGAAAGACACACTCCCACACTTACTAGCAGTGTGACCTTGGAGAGTTACTTAATCTCTCCAGCTTCAGTTTCTTAAACTTTGAAGTGACAGCAGTGACAGTACCCATCTCGTAATGTCTTTGGGAGAGAACATATATTAGTGCACTTAATGTGCTTAGCACCCTACCCGCCATGGTCATAACTGCTTGGTGAATAACTGTTACTAATATTATTGTATGCTATGAAATATTATGAACATCCTATTAATGCTGTTCCATCATGCTGATATATCACCATTTATTTAAACCTACTCCCTTTTGTCGGACATTTTACCATTCTAAATTTTTGTTATTAAAAAGTATCACAAAACAGGGCCAGCAGGTGGTGTGGTGGTTAAGGCATTGGATTACCACATTGCCAGCTGTGGTTGGAATCTTGGACCCTATGGCTTGAAAATCATGCCAGGCATGTGTGTCTGCATGCCCAAAATCCCAAGTGGAGAGTGGAGGATAAGGAACTGTGTCATAGCCATTTCCCCTAGGGGGTGATTTCTCACTCTCCCTTTCTCTGTCTCTCTCCAGTGAATGCATGCATGCTCTCTATGACAAAAAAAATAAATCACAGTGAAGATTATCCTTATGTAAAAATTACTGTGCGTCACTGCAATTATTTCTTTAGGATTAAATTGTAAAAGTAAAAATATAGTATCATAGGCAATTAATCTTTTTATAACTTAACATAATACACTGCTCAGGAAATAAGGTCCCAGTGTAGAAACCAACAGCATATAAGCATTCCCCATATTCCTAAGTACAGGGGTTCACTTTGAAGAACAAATACTCTTCCCATTCCTCTGGCTGTCTTGAGTTAGATCATGTGGCCCTGTGGCTTCTAGCATGACAATTCGCTTTGCTACCGATGGCACCATGCTGCAGACCCAGGTTTTACTTTAGCTATAGTGGAGTGACTGGTCAATTTTAAGCAGAGTGCATCATGTTTGAACATGCAGTTATTAAAGATCACTCTGGGGCCAGATAGTGGTGCAGAGGAACTTGGCCAACAAGCAGTGGATTTTTGGGAATAGGTTCAAAGTGCTTATGCGTGAGAGAGGAGGGGTGGGTGCAGAGGCTTGGACCTTCCGTCCCAAGAAGCTGCTGTAAAAGGGAAAACGTCAAAAATGAACCAGATTGTCACCTTCTATAAATTTAAGTGCTCAAAGAAAAGTGCAGGAAGAGCACCACAGATGTTAGAAAGGACTTGGAAACCGCCTTTCCGGGGCATGGTCTGGAATTGGAATCTTGAAGGTGGCTGGAAGAAAGAACTCTGCCTTGTCGGTGCATGCAGTAGCCTTGTCATGTTCATTTCCTTGCCCTTCTGCAGCGATTAGACTCAAGGCCACTGAAGCCTCCTCGGCCTCCAGCTTGTGCCTCTGTGACACAGATAATATAACTCACTTCCTGGGGCTGCCCTGGTGTAAGAGGATTAATCCCTCCTACAGAGTTACCTCCTCAAGAGGGAAACTGATAAGATGGTTGTAAAACTCCTCGGAGAAATGAAATGAGTTGTATAAATAAAGTGTTATGGCAGCCGACTCATCGAGAATGAGACCTGATGTCACTTAAATGTTTCGGCGCTCTCCGTATCTTATGAAGGGGAACCTGTTTTCAAATTGCCAGGCCGCGGCTCTGCCTGGAAAGTGATCGCGTGTGACAGTTTGCTTTTGTAGTCCCCCACTTGATAGGAAAGGAGCAGGGCATTTAGGTTGGCTGTATTTGTTCCGAACAGGAAAACAAATCTGGCATTTTTACATATATTCTGTCCTCCTGGGAAAAATAGCTTTGGCAGCCTAAGGAAAATGCAGTTTAAATGGTAGCAATTCCCATGAATGTTTTGTTGCACTTAAAGTAAATGTGCCATAAATAATAAGTATTCGAGGCGATGAATATGTTAATTGGCTTGATTTAGTCATTCCACATCGTCTACATATACCATGGCATCGCTTTGTACCCCATAAATACATACAATTAGGATCTGTCAATATTCGAAAAATTTGAAAGTGAGACTAGGAAAAAAGATATCTATATATAACATAAAGATGCCTTAAGGCAAAAAAAAAAAAAAAAAAAGGAAATCCAGTGTTTCGATGGATCATGCATCCATTTTACTGGATGGAAAATAATTGCATACCTACCTGAAGCTAGCACTTTTTAAAGCTCTGTGGACCCAGCAGTACCAAAGAAAGATGTAGCCTCTGACTTCACGAAGCTTCTGTTCTAAAGAGAATTTTTAAATTTTGGATTAGTCAAACTGTGATTACCGATATGCCTGCTATGCCAGAAACACACAGGTGGAAAATAATGTGAAGGCACCCAGTTTGCTAGATAGGACAAAAAAAAGGCTTCTGAGGAGGTGACTTTTTAGCTGAAAACTCAAAAGAAATATTGCAGTTACCAAGGGACAAGGTTTGGGTGACTGGGGTGTGGGTGAGAGGTCTTTCAGGCAAGGGGAATAGTAAGATAATAGCAAGACGGGAAAGCTCTTGGTTATGTTGAGGCCGTAGAGGAATCTGTGTGTGCCTAGAGTATAACCGGCCAGAGAGAGAGGGCTGGGAAGAGACAGAGGGGCAGGCAGGCAGACTGGCAGCAGCAGGAGGTCCTGGAAGAAGAAGCTCCCTGAAGGCTGCAGCCAGACCTTCTGAATCCAGACCTTCGGGAGTTCTCTAGAAGAGATCTCAGGTGTGTCATGGAAATACACGTTAACAGCTGAGAAGTCCTGATTCAAGCAGGGGATCGAGGTTCAGGTTTTGTTTTATTTATCTGTTTATCTTTCATATATTGTGGATTTCTTTTTTGTTTATTTATGTTATTCATGATAACAGCACATGTGCATGCCCGAGACAGAGAGAGAGAGAGAGAGAGAGAGAGAGAGAGAGAGAAGCACCCTTGAAAGGTCTCATCATCCTAAGTCCCCCTTCCCTAGCCCTTCAGCCTGTCAGGATCTCAGAAACTCATATAGACACCAGGTGTGTTTTCAAGCCAACCCAGGGATCTGAACCCACAGTCGGCCATGTGGCTCTCTGCACTACAGTTCAGTGTGGTACTGGCAGTACCCTAAGGTTTGTCTAACTGTAATGGAAGGTTACGAGTAAATTTTAAGCAGGGTGTGTCATGCTCAAACGTGTATCTTTTAAAATCACTTGAGGAGCCAGATGGTGGCATAGCAGTACATATGACACTCTACAAGTGTCAGACCCACATGGGAAGGTTCCCAGTTCAAGTCCAGAGACCCCCCCTGAGAACCCTGGACACATGCTTGCTCATTATCCAGGGCTAGCTGAAGGCACAGATCAGTGTCAGGACTCTGCGGGAGTCTCAGTCTCTCTCTCTCTCTCTTTCATTCTTGGAAGAAATAAGTAAATAAATTTAAATAAAAAATGATGGTAGGTAAATGCAGAAGGAGCAGAGCATGGCAAGAGTCAAGATGGGGGACTAATGAGGAGGCAGTGTGGTAGTGCGTTGGGACGGTGAATGCAGTCCAGACTGCGCCACAGAGAAATTCCGAGCATCACTGTGTGCCTGGGAAGTCTGTCTGCTGTTCCATGAGTATGAGGAAGCAAAGAAAAACATGCCTATCCACACCCCCCAGGCAGGGAAATAGAAAACTGTTTCCCCTAAATTAGACGCTTTGTCTTAGGGTACTCTGAGGGTCCACACTATCAAGCAGCTAGATTAGCCACAGGGCCCTTTCTTTCCGGAGTGCCACCATGTGGTCACAGTCATGGGCCATAGAATCATCAGAGCTGCACCCCCGCGTGCCTCCCCCACATCCGACCTGGGCAAGGGTGGGCAGGTTACTTAGGCTCTCTACATCTTGGTTTCCTCTCTGGTACAGAAGGAGAAAAGGAGCACCATGCCGACCTCCTTAGTAAACTAATGAGTGTATTCATAGAGAAAACACAAATCAGTTACTTAGCTAAGTAATTTAATCAAGGCGGTATAAATGCGCTATTAATATTAGTAATATTATTTCACAAATCTGTGTGGCGCGCCTACCGCAGGCTGGATCCGGAGCAAGGTGCTGACGCTTCTGTGAGGAACAACGCACAGCCTGCCTCACACGGAGGCCACAGGCGACCTGGGAGGACAGCAGCAGACCCTGATTAACTACAGCTTTGGAATAATGTTCTACCGATTCTTTCCCATTTTCTGCTGTGTATCTGTCTTATATTTTGGAAATCTATGAGCTTAAAAGGAGCCCCATGTATAAAACATATTTTATGTTTCCCAGCTCATAGAAAAGTTAACTGAATCATCAGGTAGGCTGGCCAGCCATTCCAGTTTGCTGGGACTGTCCTGGGACTAGCACAGAAAATGCCTATCCTAGAAAGCTCTCAGGTCTGGGCAGAAAGGGACAGGTGGTCATCCTGATGGTGGGGACTGCAGTTAAGAAGAGCATCTCTCAGTTTAATTAATTGCCACTGACTGGTGTAAAATCTTAGACCCCTCTGGCCCAGTCACTGGAGCACAGCAGCATTGCAACTGCCCAAGGCTGGAAGCCATGAGGCCAGCCACGGGTCTGGATCCCTGGGTTGGCCTGAAAACACAGCAGGCGCACACACACAGGTGCCTACCTCCCGAAGAGCTAGAGGGCTGGGAAAGGAGATTGCCACCTGATGTGACCCTGTCAAGGGTGCTTCTCTTTCTCTCTCACACACATGCATGTGCTATTATTAAAAAATTAATTAATTAATTAATTAAACCTAGGCAACTCTTTACACTTCACTAATACCTGTAAAAGTAGATATTAGGGGACCAGCAGTTAGTGTAATGGCTATGTCGCTGAACTCCCAATGTAGCCGAACACAGTTTGAGTCCCGGACTTGGTGGCTTAAACTCACACTGGACACATGTGCATGTGTGCCCAAGATCTCAAGAGGAGAATGGAGGAGAAGGGATTGAGGCATGGCCATCCCCCCTGGGGGGTGATTTCTTGCTTTCTGTCTCTCTGTCTCTCTCTGTCTTTCTGGAGAGCGCACGCGCCCTATAGCAAAAACCTCTCCAAAAAAAAAAAAAAAAAGATATTAATGCCTAGTACGAATTTCTCAGGATATGGTTGTAGAATAAAACTGAATAGCATTTCCTACCATCTATCAACAGGTATGCTGAGTCCTTAAATGATTTCATGGCCATGATCATTATTATTATTAGGGTGGTCATGTGTGAGAAAAGTAGAGGTCAAAGCAAAAGCAAATCCCCAAATTCAAACAACTGGCTCCTAGACATCTTCTTTCAATGTCTATTCTGTTCCCAGACAGCTAGAAATACATAGGTGGCCTGAAAATTCAACTTTCAATCTCATCGTTTTGCGGTGGAAAGGGGGGGAAGGTGCTATTCAGAAGGCATTTGGGATACATCAAGTTACCGCTAATGAATCTTCATTGGGATGAGAGGTTAGACCTGTTGAATGAATAAAAATGAGCCGTCATGAATGATGATTACGAGCAGCTAACTTCACACCAGCGCATGGCAGTGCGTGCGGCCGTGCCTGGGCCAAGACAGAGATTTTTCAATGAGAGCATCTGGCTTACAAACTCCACAGGAGGGGGGTGGAGGAAGAAAATGCAAAAAAATCCCTATGAGACCTTTTTTTTTAAATTTAGCACTCAAGGCACTAATATAAGACTATACCAGTGCGTGGATGAGAAAACGAGGGAGTCTTTACAAATAGGAGAATTTGGGATATCTGTGTTTGAGAAATTCTTTTGGACAAAAGTGGAGAAAATGACATTATCTGTAATTAGAAATAATACTGTGTAATTGGTTCATTTGCCATATTTCTACAGTTCTGATTTAGTTGAACAATGTGATCATTATGCCACCAGCTTTCAATAGAGGTGTCACAATGAAAAATAATTGCAATATTCCACAATATTAACTGCACCCTAATTGCAAAAGTTTTGAAATATAATTACCATGAAAGCTAATGCGACAGGGTACATTAAGCATAATTAGTGTTTTTTAAAAAAAGGAAAAACTGTTAGGAGCTTGTTATTGTCTAGTAAGGTAGCTTCAAATTAGCTGGCTGTAGAGCACTTTCATCTAGCTTTTCTATAATTTTCATTATTAGCACAGACTGTAATAAATTTATTTGACATAGCTCACACCTGCCAACCCTGCAGGAGATAACTCCTAATGTGTGCCAGCCCCAAGATTTCCCACCGAACCTGTCAGAGCTTCCTACAAGGAGGCAGCCAGGAGTGAGGTGATTTAAAAAAAAATAAAGTAAAATAAAAACCCTCAATTGCACATTACACAGTTCAGATTTAACACTTAAGCTGTGTTTTAAGTAATTTCCATAGAACGCCAGTGCTCTAGGAATGCAATTAAGAGCCTCTTGTGGGTGGTACTAAACAATCAAATCAGGGACCATTTCAAAGCGCTCCTAAGGTGCGAGCCGGCTCTCCAGTGGCTCCGAAGCCCCGCCAGGGAGCCGGCAATTAGCCTGTGCACCTGTTTGCCCAAGAGCAGCCCCTTGATTTTCTGAGAAAGGCACCGCTACCCACCAACCTCGAGCCCAGTGGCCACGATCAAACCCCTCAATTTCTTCTTTGACAGAACTACTCAAGGTCAGCATTTCGAAGCAATCATCTGCACCTCCTACCCTCTCTGGCTTCAGCCTGTCTGTAATGAGGCTTAAGAGGCAGGGTCTTGGCTCCGCATGGACTGGCTGATGCAGGCGAGGAGGCTGCTCAGCACAGCGGGCGCGCAGCTCCAGGGGGCGCCAGTGTACAGTGGTGTGCTGGGAGTGTACCGTGTGAATGGTAACCCTCACACCCCGTGGCTTTCTCGTTCTCTTTTTAGGCTCTCTGCTGATTGGCGACGTTACATTCCTTTGATTAAGGAAGTGGGAAGGGAAAGCTAGAAACAGGAGAGAGAGAGATTGGGGGCATGAGTGTGGCCATAATCCGGGCTCCGTGAGAATGGGGTGGCTAGCAGCGTCGGGGCTCTGTTGTGGTGCTGTCTCTCAGTCTCTGTCTCTCTTTGTTTCTCTGACTCATAAGCTTACATAAACTTGCAAATCCTAGTTTGCAAAATACTACATCAGAAGATGAAAGTATTCCCTTTAAATGGCATCGCTAATGACACCAACTCAGTAACAAAAAGAAGTATAAAAAAGAGAAAGGGGAAAAAACACTTTTTCTAGTCAAGATGGCCCTTCAGTGTTTAGAAATTTAGTTTAGATCATCCTAAATATAAAAATATATACTTTGGTAATTTCTGGTTGCATATTTTGGAACTAAGAATTGAGGAAGAGATGTTCTATCCTGTGGCTTCACTACAGAGATAAAAGTATCACCAATTTCATATTAATATTCAAACAACCAATTTTTTAAAAAAAATTTTTTGCTAGAGAGCGCATGCATTCACTTGAGGGGAGAGACAGAAAAAATGAGAAGCGACCCTCCGTGGGGATTGGTCACACTGTAATCCCTTCTTCATTTCTCCTTTCAGAATTTCAGGCATGTACACACAAACACCCAGCATGTTTTCTTTCTTTTTTTATTTTATTTTATTTTTTTGGTACAGGGCATATGTGCTTGCCAAAAAGAGAGACAGAAAGGGAGAAATCACCCACCAGGGGGGATGGCCACACCACAATTCCTTCTCCATTCTCTTGGGATTTGGGGCATGCACATATGTGTGCCCAGTGTGAGTTTTAAGCCACAGGTCCGGGACTCAAACCGCAGTCAGCCATGTGGGAGTCCATTGATGTAATCATTATGCCATCTGCTGGTCCCACCCAGCATGTTTTTCAAGTTGCCGGATCCAGGACTTGAACTGCACAGTAAGCCACATGAGAGCCTGCCCCCTTAACCACCACACCACTGGCTCTCGATTTTTTTTTTTTTTTTTATTAATGATGCTACCCTAACTTAGTTAAATCTTTCAGAGCGGATGTTATTGAAGTTCTTAGGAAGAGACTGAGTTCTCAGAGTCATAAAGACAGCATGACGGGGCCAGCCCATGGTGTGGCAGTCATGCTGCAGGCCCACAGGGGCAAAGTCCTGGGTTCACCTGTGGGATCTCCCTGGGCACACTGAGCTCGCATGTGCTGTGTCATCTGGCTGGCTTAGGCTGGGATGAATAGCAGCATAAAGTCCCTGTTGGTGACTCTCACTCTCTGTCCTCCCCCTCTGAAGAAATAATCAAAACTTTCTTTTTTAAAAAAAATACATTCACTCTTCATATACCTCGGTTTCCTTGTTTGTAAAAGGGGATGTTCACCTTGAGGATCTTCGCCTGTTACGTTCAAGTCAGTTTTAGAGCACTCCTTCTGATTGCAGGCTTAGTACTTCGGGCCAGTTCTGGTTCTCAGAATCTCTGTGTTCTAGGCTTTCTCTTGTTAGAACCGCACATTCTGTCAGCAACAGATGAGCCTAGAAGTACTTCCTGGAGATGACTGGCAGGCTTCAGAGCTTGAAATCCTTGGAAAAGGAAGTTTTTCCTTTCTCTTCTTTCCTTTCATCTCTTTTTCTCTTTTTTCTTTTCCATTGCTCTTTTCCTCCCTCTCCTCTTCTCCCTCTACCTCACTTCTTCACTCTTTCCTACACACCCTCAGCATATAGGTTCTCATCAAATCCCTGACGAGAAAGGAAGTAATGTTCCACTTTGCCAGGGTATTGCGTGCTTGGAGAGGAAGCCACCACGGATCGGAGTTAATCTTTAGGTCCACAAGGTATGAGCATCTTAGGCGCTTCCCTTAGTTCAGCATTTGAGGCCCATAATCTGCTGAATACAGTACCTTTCAATTTATGGAAAGGGGTCATATATTTTAGTGGTTATGCATGACTTAAATAATGTTTAATGCTTATTATGATTCCTCAGTGTGACATTTCTGCTGAGTTTTATATTTTCGTTTTCTTTTCTTTTTTTTAAGTAAAAAAAAAGAACCAGTTTTACTCTCTTCCAAGGGAGAAAGTATCCCTTTCTAAATGGAGAAGAGAAAGCAAACTAAATACTCCCAGCATCGTTTTAAATGTTGGATGCACACAGAAGTTTGTCACTTTACCCTGCATTCCGAGTTTACAGTTGGACTTTTGAAAGGGAGATGAATCAAGCGTGTGAACGTGGCCGTACTTTCAAAATATTACCTACATTCCTTTGTCTTAGTGCATAAGGTAATCACGTGTGTTTAATCTCCCTTCTTTAGGGAATGAAGGATTATCAAAAGGATCATTGTGTTGCAATATCACTGTAAAATTATGATACTCTTAAAGAAACTGGAGACAGTGTGGAAGGAGGGTGGGGGAAGGGGGAGAAGTGTGAGGGAAGGAATCAAGGAGAAGAACAGAGAGGCAAGGCATTTATGGGACACAGAAACGAATGATTATCTGCTGATGATAACGTGTATAGTATCTTCAACTAGACTGGTGTGAACTGTATTCATGTTGGGTAAATTCACTTTACAAGCTAAGTGATGTATAGTGATTGAATGTAGAATATACAGCATCAGTACTCAGCTCTAGCCCTTCATTTATAGTTGTGTGGTTGTTCATTTTTATTTGTTAGTACACGTTAAAATTTCTCTTAGAGGGACCAGCAGTTAGCGTAATGGCTATGTCGTCGACTGTGGTTCGAGTCCCGGACCTGGTGGCTTAAACTCACGCCAGGCACGTGTGCGTGCGTGCCCAAGATCCTGAGAGGAGAATGGAGGAGAAGGGATTGCGGCATGACCATCCCCCCGGGGATGATTTCTTGCTTTCTGTCTTTCTGTCTCTCTGTCTTTCTGGCGAGTACACGTGCTCTACAGCAAAAACCTCTCAAAAAAAAAATTCTCTTAGAGTTTTAACTTTATTTAGTAATTACTCATCAAGTTCTGCAATTGAAAATATTAGAAATTTTAATTCTACGTCAAACTGAAGAAGACCAATCATTGAGATTTGAACCCAAAGATTAAAGTTTTGCATTATCATTCAAATGTCTAGATTTTCATGTGGAAATCAGAACTAGAATTTTGAACAAGTTATTTTATTTTGAAGAGGAGAAATATAAATTTAGTATAGCACTGTCATGAATGAAACCAAGGATGGACTATTAAAGTTATGTGTTTAGGGAAAAATTAAGCCTTCTGAAGTTAGCACCTGGCTTTAAAATTGAGTAAGACTTTTTTCCAGCACAAACATATTTGTACAAAATTCAAGTCTTTGGGTTAGTATATTTTTTTCAAAGGGAAGGTTAGGTTTATTATTACGTACTACTGGCCTATGACCTATCTTCCAAGACTCCAGATTTTGATTTCTATAAAAAGCTGGTCCATTTTTATGTGTAGTTTAATTTATCTATCTGCAATACCAACACAATGACATTTTTCTCTCCTAGTTTTGAAATTGTCTTTACTTTGGCAGACACTAAGCACACGTGCTACCACTTCTCATTCTTACACCCAGAGCAGACATCACTAATCGATCATAACCCTTCTTTCCTGCTGGGAACAGATGCAGCCTGCCGATACTTCTCAACAGTCCTCCCGGCAGCCACTACTAATCAATCAGAATTGGCATGCAAGATGAAATACCTTTTCTATTCAGGGCAATAATCACATAAAATGGCATTCTCACAGATGGGGTTTCCTAGGGTAGCCAAAATGCCAAAACCTATTATAATTGCCCCTTCAAAATGTGTATTTAATATTCTCTTTCCCTCCATTACAAATAAAAAGAACAAAGTTATGCAAAGTATGTTCTGTTTGGGAGAAAAATTTCTAACATCTTTGCATTTCTTTGTGACTCCAAAATTCAAACTGTTCTTGCACAAAAAGAGCCTTCATTGAAATCCACTAACTTATAGCTGAGTCCATATTCTTTTCTTCCCCCAAGAAGGAAAATACACCTTCATATAGTCCAATTTCACTTGCACAGGGAAGATACTTCTGAATGCTTAGCATTTTTCATCTTAAATACCGATACCAGTGTCCTTCCATAAAGTGACATGTTCTTATTCTTGAAAGCGTTATATTTATAGAGGAATAATGTATCCTAATTTACATTAAAATAAATAAATCCATGGCAGCACAGTTAAATTCATAAGAGTAAGAACCTATCATTACTTTCAGATTCTCTTTGGATCTCTGCTAAATTGAGGACTATGCAATTTATGAATACTTTTTTTTTTGGGTTAAACAAACCCTAGGAAAAAATCATGTTTATGCACCAAAAACCTATTATTAAGAGCTCAACATATCAACTCCTTATTAGAAGATTTGAAATTTTTTTCCAACTGTAGCAATCTCTAGAATTAAGAGTGAGTTTATATTTCCTTTTATGGTAAGGCACTCTCATATCACACTGTAGTTGAGATGAATATAGGTGCATATGGTTCGAATTGTCTCCCTCCATAGAATCAATTGTTTCATAAAACATTGGCATAAGGTTAACAAGGTGAGGAATCACAATGAGATCAGCAGATACCTGTTGGGCACCTATGCCAGGTGAAGCATCAGAACTGCACCTGCTGTAGCCCTGGCTCACCCCAGCAGCACCAAGGAAGGTGTCTCCAGGAAGGGGCGTGAACAGTTACGTGTGCAATGACTATTTGTTGATGTTTGCTGTGTTCCAGGCCGTGTCCTTCCCCTCCAGGACTCTATCTGCCTGCAGAATTCTGTACCACCAGGAAGAGTGACTGACCACTTGTTAGTGATGCATTTTAACTTTCTCTCTTCTTCCCCCCCATGGGTTTTTCTTCTATTTATTTTTAGTTGAAAAATAAAAGTCATATATATTTATGATGTACACATGATGTTTTGAAATATGTGTACGTTGTGAAATAGCTAAATCAAGCTAATTAACATACCCGTTGCCTTACATATTTATCATGGTTTTTTTTGGTGGTGAGAACACTTAAAATGCACTTTCTTAGCGATGTTCAAGTATACAACACATTGTTATTAACTATCATCACCAAGCTGTGCAATAGATCTCTTAGACCTACTCGTCCTTCTAACTGAAAGTTCGTATCTTTTGATGAACATCTCCCAATTTTCCCCACTTGCTCCGAACCCCTGTTAACTACGATGATACTCTCTGCTACTAATTTGATTTTTTACAGTCTACGTACAGGTGAGATGATGCAGTATTTGTCTTTCTGTACCTGGCTTATTTTACTTAACATAGTGTCCTTCAGGTTCATTCATATTTGTTGCAAATGACAGGATTTCTTTCTCTTTGAAGGCTAAATAGTAATCCAATATGCATATATTTTCCTTATCCTTTTATTCATTAATGGCCACTTAGCTCTTGCCTTAATGAAGTTCCCTGGAGCAGGAACTGTGGCTCTTTAATTCATCATTGATCCTAGCACAGAGTAGGCCCTCAATGAACATGCGTTGACCGAACCAGTTACACAAAGGGATCAGGAAGGGGCAGTAGGTGAGTGAAATGTGCTTTTTGCATGTTCCTTTTTGTAGACAGTGGGCTCCCCAAGGGCAAGGCATAAGTCTACTATCTCCGTGTTCTGAGATCCTGGCATCTCACGGGCACACACACAAAAAATGTCTGTGGAATGACTTCAGAGGTACCCAAGGAACAAATTAGAGCTAAGTTCAATTTTAGGGTGTAAAGCAAATGAAAAGGCCAAGGTGTAAGGTAATTTTAGAAAGCTGTGATTTTGAAATACCAAGTACCCTCCCTTCTCTTCCGAGCAAGTGGAGAGAGAAGGTGATTACCTTGATGTGCACATTCTGTTCATCATCGTTCTTGGTGCCAGCCACTGACACACCGTGGGCAAAGACAGGGAAAGGAGAAGACATTCCCAGGTGGAAAAGGACCAGCCTAGCAGCAAGGAAGTTTCAGGCAGATGGAAGTGATGGATGTGGAGCTCTCTCTTAGAAGGCCTGCAGGCATCTATTCCTTAGCATCCCTGCATCCCAGAAAAATTATGTCGCAAGCTCAGCAACATGGAGCAGAGCCATCACAATCTGGAGAACCATGAGGGTGCTCACCAGGGCTCCCCGGCCAGCCGGCTAGTGGACCACTTTGTCTCTGCCTCCTCTTGCCTGTTGCCTAGCCCAACCTGGAGCCTAGTGGGTTGACTTCAACTTCTGTGCATGGGATTTTAGGGTTGACTCTGTGCCACAGATTAGTGGGTTTTATAAACTTCAGTAATGCAGTAGAAGCAGCAAGTTTTACATACTGCCTCCCATCATATTTTTATATCAGGCAAGAAGAATAAGTTGAAGTGGTGTTACAAAGCATATTTCTTTATGCAGACGCTCTTTTTATCCTCTTCTCGACAGAATATTGGCACCACATTTGAAGTATGGGGAGAAAAGCAACATGTTCCCATTTCTCAATCCCCTAACTGCCAACTTGAATTGAAACTATCTTCAAGATTTGGAATGTCTTCAGTGTTGATCTCCTGCTAGTTTGTGGCGGAGAAATTGAAACAATAGAAGTCTTACGTTGAGATAGACAGCAACTGGCAATGTGCATTTCCTCTTCTGACTTTTTTTTAATTGAGAGAGAGAAAAGTATCCCCAACAAGGTCCTCATGCCATAATCCACCCTCAGAGTTCACCAGCCTTGATCATGGGCACATGCATACATGTATACAGGGTACTCCGGGAGGCAAACTGGGGACTCTCCCATGAGAATGCCACTGTGTTACCACTGAACCACCATCAGACCTCTGTCCTGTCATTTTCACAGAGAGTAAAAAGAAAGAGATCTGTCCTCTTCTTCAGCTCTGTCTGGTCCTCACATGTCCTGGAGCCCATTCACTCCAGGAGCGTCTGTGATACTGCCTAGCTGCCATGTCTTTCTACTCTAGTCAGAACTTCCCCTTTGACCATGTCTGTAACCAAGGTCAGGTTACTTCATCTCTCTTCCCTCTGTCTCATCAGTCAAGTGGAGATAAGAGCTGAGCCAGATACCGAAGGTTGTTGCAAGGGTGGAAAGAGATCATGTATATTAAGGCTAAGAACATTGCCTGCACCTGATGCCAATCAACACATGCTAGTGGCTGTTATTAACACGCTAATTGTTGCATGTGTTCAGGGGAGATGATCATCTGTACACATGATCATCTGAAGGGCCAGAAATATGGGAAGGGAAGAGAGTGGAGCTCCACTGAGATTGAATTGTCCCATTTCCATCTATAATGTCCTGGGTCTGGGCGACCCATGCCTCTCTATGTTTTACTTGTATAGTTCAGCGTGTTACCTCTCTGTAGTAGTTTTCTACAGCTGCTATTGCATTTTTTTAAAAAAGAAAAGCACTATTTAGAGGTGAAAACAACACAAATTTATTATATTAGAGTTCTGAAAGTCTGAAGTATGATTTAGGGTTAAAAAAATCAAGGTTTCAGGACATCGTACAGGAGAATCTATTGAATCGTCAGAAAAGTCATGATGTATTTTTCTATGCAAAAATGCATCCTGACTTTCCTGAAAACCCAGTATTTCCTTGCCTTTTTTAGCTTCTAGAGATCGCCTGCATTCCTTGGTTCATGGTCCCTTTATTTCCACAGCCAGCGTCATCAGGCTGAGTCTTTCTTATGCTTCTATCGCTCTTGTTCCCTCTCTTCTGTCTTCCTCTTCCACTTATAAGGATATATCAGATTACATTGGCTCACCAGGATAGGCCTGGATTATCCCCATCTCTCAAAGTCAACTGATTGGCCATCTTAATTCTCTCTCCACCTGTGCTTCTCCCTTACCATTTATATTAGTTTCTAGGTTTGCCACAGCAAAGAAGCATAAAGTAAAGGGCTTCAGGTAACATAAATGTATTGTCTCACAGTTCAAGAGATCAGAATTCCAAAATCAAGCTGACACCAGGGCCACACGGGTTCCGTTGCACTTGCCTCCTCCCTACTCCTGGTGGTTGCAGACCATCTTTGGCATTCCCTGGCTTGCAGCTGCATAATTCCAGTCCTGCCTGCATGGCCATGACATCGCTCTATGTCCTGTATCTTCACGTGGCCATCTGCTTAGAAGGACATCAGTCATTTGGGTTAGGAGCCCACCCTGCTCCAGCACATCCTAATCTTAAGCAGTTACCACTGTAGTGTGTTTAGATGGGGTCACATTCTGAGGTGTTGATGTTCAGGGATCAACCTGTTTTTGTGGAAAGGCACAACTCAGTCCATAGTATCATGGGATTTAACATGTTCACAGGTTTTAGAAATGAGAGGATAGACATTTTTAGGGGGTCATTATTCCACTATTAACACTTCCCTTCAAGTCACCCTCATTTCCACTGGCGTGGGACAGTAAGATCACAGAGCATGAGAGCATCGAAAGGCTTATGTTTGCCCCTGGCTGCAAGGTGCTCACTCCCCAACACCCACAGATGCACGGAGAGGCAGACCCCACGCACATGGAGCGTAGCTGACAGTTTTGTCAGGGGCTTTTAGCTCAAGCAGTAAGGAAGGGAGTTGGAGAGACAGGAGAAAAAGGAAGAAATTAAATCCCTGACAACATATGGTCAAATCTTATCCCAACCAAGCTTTCATTTAAGGTGTCTGAATCCATTCTTGGAAACGTCTTTTCCCCTCCTGTTCGGCGAAGTTTGCTCCATATTGAATTGCTTTTCTCTTGTACACCCCCACTACCCACCAGCTCCCTCCCTGATATTTGAAGTATGTGGCTGGGTCTCACTTGCCCAGAAGAATCTTCTCTTGCCCTGTATTGATTCACCAGTTAGTTATCCACCAAATCCCCACTTTCCAATCTCTGGCCCCTTATAACAAAAACCAGTACAGAAATTAAAGGCATAAACCAAGAACACCAGAATACTTTCTGCCTTCACAGCATCCCAGAGAGAGAAAACCTACATCCTAACAAGAAAGACTCTCTGTCCTTGTATTCTTCCATAGGAAAACAGACTCAGGATTTTTTATTTCTTAAGAAGATCGTGTTTCCTTAATTGGGATGGTACTGATGGTTCCAGAATCGACTGGACTGTGAACTCGTCATGTCCAGGAGACAAGTCTAGGTATATAGGTGAGAAGTGCAGGCTCAGAGTTTGCTCTGTGTGGGTTTGATCGCCTGTGAGGCCATTGTATGTGGCCGGCCTCAGGTCGTGTACTGGCCTCCTTGGGCCTCGGTTTCCTTACGTGCAAGGTGAGGATGTTCAGAACTACCTAATTGTTGTCAGTTTGTGATGAATTTAAAGGCGCTAACCGTATAAACTGAGCACTTGCTTGGCCCTTCCCATGGATTAGCACGTGATGTCCGACGGCCCTCGCACAGGGCCTACCACAAGGTAAGGTCAGTGAACTGTCACTGTCTTCGTTACTCCCTGGCTCTCTTCATCCAACCTGCCACAGGAAGCTCAATATTCACACTGTCCTTTATGTGCACTCTCGGAACCAGCTCAGATTCCGCTGAAAGAGCCCCCCTCCCCGCCCCAGTTTCTCCGGGGGTTCTTTTCGGACATTATTATACGACGTTTTTTGTTCGACAAGTCAGAGCCAAAGGACTGGGTTGGTGAAAAATTTAAATGAGATCGGCGAGAGTCAGCAGTCTTCATCTCCCCCACTGTTCGGCTCTGCACCTTTGCCACCAGGTCAGGGAAATCACCAGTCCTGGGGAGCAACTACAAAGCTGTTTCCAGAGCCAATTTCCTGCTGAACTGTGTGTTACACTCTTAGCAACATTCCAAAAATTATACTCACTTCAAAGCCAGCTTTGATCTGGCCCCCTCCCTCCCTGCTTCCCAGCCTGTGCCGAGAAGGACATCGCCAGGAGTAGAGTTCACCTTGAAAGGCTGAGATGCCTGTGAGCAGAGCTCGCATCTTCCTGAGAGGGCGGGAGGCCCCGATCAAAAAAAAAAAAAAAAAAAAAAAAAAAAAAGAAGGAAAAGAAAGAAAAGGAAATCTGTGGGAGGCCTCACTTATTCTCAATGGCCGCTGCCCTTGACTGCTTGACTGGCGGCTGAACTCCTCAGGGTGAGCCACACCCCAAGCCTGGGCTGTGGTCTGAACAGCAGCGGCGGTGGCTGATTTCTGCATTGCTGGGCACCTTTCTTGGGTGCTGTTGCTTAAGCAGGGAGAGGGCAGGCTTTGTGGTCTAGTGGTTAGGGTGGTGGCATCCTACATGGCCAAGCATGTAGGTTGAGTCCTGGACCCGGTGGCTAGAACAGCACACTGGGTACCTGTGTGTGTGTGTGTGTGTGTGTGTGTGTGTGTGTGTTCAGAATGTCAGGCAGAGGAAGAGATAGAGGAGAAGGGATTGGGCATGATCATCCCTGGGAGGTAGGAGGTAGGGTGCTTTTTCCTATCTGGTGAGTAGACTATGAAGGACAGGCTTCGTATGTCCCCACTCAATAGATACCGAATGCCTCTGCTCTATAGCAGAAACTGAAAGATTGGAGGTTTATAGTAGCGTGGAGGGCACCAGTAGACACTAGAGATAGTAGGGGAGGGGAGCAATAGGGGGCAGGTAGCAGGGGGAGAGAAGGAGGGGAACAGAGAAAAACAAACACATTTAATGAACACAAAAATGAAAAGTTATTTGCTGATGATAAGGTATATGGTAATGTCTTTGTCTTGACTGAAATGCACTCTATTCGTACTGGAAAAAACTATGTTGTACACCATAAAGAGGTTACAGTGATTAAATGTAAATAATAAATAAATACATAAAGATTAAATAAAAAAGAAAAAAATAAGCAACAAAACACACACAGAGCCACATCAAGCATCAAGTTTCTCACTCAGGCCCACACGTAGGGATGTGTAACCTAACACAGGGTCGGAAGGGGCGGGAAGGGAAAGCTCTCTCTGAAACGGAGGTGCAGACCAGAGCTTTTCAGAGAGACCAGCCCCTTGTTTGCTGTCAGTTGTCAGGCACACCCAACAATTCTTTGAAAGAAGGAATTCTCACAGAGGCTTACTTTTCCTCCTTCTTCCCCCCTCTCCCTTCCCTCGCTCCTAAATTAGAATGTGGAAACAGGTAGAGGAAGAGACTTGCTCACTAAACAAGTTGCCTGTGGAATCCAAGGTGATTTACAAATCCCAGCTTCTCTTAAGAGAAACTTCTCTTGGAAGCCAAGCCGAGGTCATTGGTGCACATGCTTCATCCGTTGACGAGGGACTGAGTTCTCCAAATCCCATAGTGTTGATTTCTTTGGAGGTCTGGGATTCCTGGGCTATATCCCCAGGCATATAAGAGTGACCACATTTAAGAAATTTGTTTCTATGTCAGATAATGGAGAATGAAGAGGGGCGTGGAATAACAGATGCAGGTTCCTTGCCCATAAAATGGGCATTTTGTGGGACCAACAGTTGGCATAATCATAATGGCTATGTTGCTGGACTCCCATGTAGTTGACCACGGTTCAAGTCCCAGACCCAGTGGCTTAAACTCATGTCAGGCACGTGTACATGTGTGCCCAAGATCCCAAGAGGAGCATGGAGGAGAAGGGATTGTGGTGTGGCCATCCCCCCGGGGAGTGATTTCTCGCTTTCCGTCTCTCTGTCTCTCTCTGTCTTTCTGGCGAACACACGCGCCCTATAGCTAAAACATCTCTGCCTGCAAAAAAAAAAAAAAAAAAAAAAAAAAAACAAGTGGGCATTTTGTGATGAGGCTAAATGACAAAAAATCTATTCAAAGGATTTCTCCCAGTAACTGACACCATTTGGGCCCCACAAGTTTGCAGCACAGTTGGAGTGACAGGCAACAAGGGAAGTCTTTACAGTGAAGTATCAGCTCTTGCCCATCTCCCTGTGCCCAGCATGTAACAGAAACTCAGTACACATTGGTTAGGTTGACTAGACTTTCAATATCAATAACATTTCGATGTGTTGAAGACCCTCTCTATGAGGGAAGGTTGTGACAAATCATTTCGTAAAGTGAAACAAATTCTTTTTGTAGCCACCCCAATAATATTCCATTAGTATTACTATGCTTTGGGTGGTGGTATTATTATTACGGGCTACACAAGACAACAATAGCAACTATTGTCTACTGATCTATAACACTTATTGCAGTATTTAGCACAAACGTTAGGGCTCAATCAAAATTAAACAATAGCAAAACAACCCACTGCCTGCCTTTTAAAACATTGACTTCTATATACTTTTTTGGTAGGGCACCTGGGAGATAAAGAAGGGTTTATATTTCTCTTTCTTATAAAAGCTTAACAGTAAGGTTGAGTGAATAAACACAGTTACCACTGGCCCTTAAGAACGGCTCTGAGATGCGTGTTGAGTGAGCGTGGAATATTTTGAGGATGTGCCCGATTCTGCGGGATCCACCGCAACATGCTGACTATACTGGTGACTAATAACCACCCTGACACTCGAGGCCCATCAGGAATGAGATGCTTCCCTAGTCTGGAGGACAGTGGGCCACGTTACCACCTGCATACCCCTCCATGCCCTGCCTGCCACATCAGCACGCTGCAGCTATTGTATTAGACAGAGCCACAGCTGAGCCCGCCGTTTGATTTCTGTCACCATAAAGGCAGGACCAGAACTGACATGAGAGTAATTAAGAACGGATTCTCGGATCTTGACTTCTCAAGCTCACTGCCAGGGAGGGAGGCAGGAGCCGTGTGGCAGCATTTTGGAAGCTGAGACGGTGACCTTGCAGGCTGACCTCACTCTTAATCTTTCTATCAGAAAAACTAGTAAGCATTTGGCCAGAACCTCCTGTTAGCCTGGCACCCAGAGCAGTTCGTTTGGAGTTGGTTCCCCCCACACTTTTTGTTTTACGCCCCCCATAGCCTGTAGGCACTCGGAAGAAACCGAAGCCAATATGGGAAGCAAAGTTACCACAGGGACAAAATGTTCTTCCAAGCAGCTTGAAATGAACATAATTTTGGAGAATTTCTGCAATAGCGGGTTAATTCATAATTGGGTTTGCTGAGCAATCAGCAATGTGTCGCTTGTATTTTCATATGCTGGGAGCACATGACTCCGCGTGTGCGCGCCTGTGTTACGACGCTCCGGCACTCTGATACTTCACTAATGTGCAATCTCTATTTCTTGCTTTTGTCTGGGGGCCTCTCATATTACATTTAGATTGTATCCTTTATCATCCCAAATTGACATTTATGCTTTTACTTCTATTGTTTCCCTAGCTTCTCCCTGGTATGGATCAACAATTTGTTTTAATCTGTGTCTCTTCTCTTATCTCCCTCGACACAGAGGAGCAGTCATTTTGCACAGCCATCCGCCTACAGAGGTTGTGTTATCAAGAGTGTGGTGGGGTCCCTCACCCTCTCCCCACTGTCGAAAGTGCTGGCGAATGTTAATTGCTTTTCCAGTTAGTTTATAAGAATGCAGAAACCTCTGAATGCAGCTTGACTGGTTTTGATGAAAGTAATGGGATGCTAGTGCCTATGAATAAATAAATCTGATTTACATAGAGGACTATTGTGGTGGTGGCTAGGAAGCCACCGAATGCAAGCAAATTATAGTTTAAGGACACAT
Source organism: Tupaia tana (assembly GCA_026018925.1). Lineage (NCBI taxonomy): Eukaryota > Metazoa > Chordata > Mammalia > Scandentia > Tupaiidae > Tupaia > Tupaia tana. The sequence goes on from JAKSZU010000014.1 coordinate 53,634,160, forward strand.
TATTCCTTGGCTTTTATTCTAAGTGAGAGGGAAGTGCTCAGGTTTCCTTGGGTTCCCAGACGGAGAGGGAGAGACGTGATGTCTTGGCCTGAGAGAAAAAATGCTTTCTAAGAGTAGAGGTGTTTTGAAATGTAAGGAGAATGTATTTTGTTTGGAAAGAGACTGTATTTCTGGATCTCATTTCCTGAAATCCCCTCACAGAAAGTATCGCGCATAGAAAGTGCTGAAGAATTTATGAGAAGGAAACTGCAAATATTTGGGTGCGTATCGGGTTGCAGTGGCAATAGATCTGGCAAAGACTCTCAGGAGATGGGATCACACCCATTTCTGTGTCGAGTTTGTTTGTTACTAAGTTCCCGCAAGATTGTGGGGACCTGAAGTAGAATAAATCAAGACATACTATTTTCTGGGTTTTGTTTCTTTGATGAGACAAGGCAAGCACAAGGAAGCACTCTCCTGTCTTAGTATGTGGCTCTCAGCTTGCTGCCGAGTTGTAAAGGTGGGAGATTTTCCTCCATTTGCAAGGTAGTGGAAGGAAGAACAATGTCGTCAGAGTGTCTACATTTCCAGGAGAGCTCGAAGATTGCTCTGGGACGGTCCATCTGACGGGAGAGGAGGCAGGAGGAGCATGTTAACCATTCAAGTAGACGCTTACACTAAACAGGAAGCGAAACGCTGCTTTAGAGCGACTCATTTGGTGACTTCTGATAAATGAGAAATAAACACCAAAATTCAGTCAGTCAAGAAATGTTTGTTATGGGCTGAGTACTATAGTAGGTGCTGAGAATACAGTAGTGAATGAAGTGGCCTGGTGGTTCAGGCGGCTGAATCCCACATGGCCAACTATGCAGTTCAAGTCCTGGACCCAAGAGCTTGAAAGACATACTAGGTGCATATGCATGCCTGCCCAAAATCCCTAAAGGAGGAGAGATGAGAAGAGATTGCAGCATGACCACATCCCACTGGGGGTGTTTCTCCCCATCCTCTCTCTCTCGTGTGTGTGTGCGCGTGAGCACATGCACCATCTGGCAAAACGTTTAAAAAAAAAAATAGAAAGATCTCAAAACTTGAATACAGGACTTAAATGAAAAAGTTTCCTGGGGGAAAAAAAGCAACAATTGTCTTTGTATTTAGTGTCATTCCCAACATGAGGCATCCGCAGTGACCACAACACCACCTTATAGCAGTCTGGAGTTCAAGTTAGGAGTTGAGTAAAAATCATCGACAATAAAAACAGACAACTACCTACCATGTCTTGCCCATTCTAGGGTCCTATGTCTACAAATGTATTTGAAATTAGGTCATTATCTGCTATCACCCATGCTTATCTTTCAAGTTCTTATTAATCATTCCTCAGGTTCCAAGTATGTATCAATAGGCTATAGATGAAATGTGAAATTACTACAAATCTCAAGCATGTGAAGATTTATGGACTGAGGCTTGGGCCCTATATCAAATCAACCATCTAGTAAAATATATGATTTCACCACATATTAAAAATTACTGGCAGCGTCTTCATTTTACCCAATTGGTGTTGTGCTGCTGATAAGCCACAGTAAGCAGAGAGAAAGATTGTGTGATAAATTATGGAACAGACATTGAAAAATATATGTGTTGCATTTGGTAGTGCAAGGATTTTACTCGCTGTGTATAGAATAAATAGAGTTTATTTTTTAATGTTTATATTGGTTCCAAATATTTCAGTGTCGAAAAGCTAGGAAATGGAGGCAGGAAAGGGGGCTGGAACATCTGCCTGTGTGGCTAGATAGAAAAACTGGTCAGGGCAGAAAGTCCCCCTCCTGAGGTAATGTAGGCAGAAGATTAGTGGAGGGTGTCTAGCTGATTAAGTCACATTTGAAATAGCGAATGAGATGAATCAGTGGTCACAGCCACATTTGACATAGCCAATGAGAAATCAGTGGGCCCAGCCACATTTGACATAGTCAGTGGGATGAGAAGAGCCAGTGGGCCCAGCCAATGATCAACCAACATGACCTAGACTGAAAAATTATAAATCCCACAGAATGCAGCTGCCAGGGCCTTTTGAGTCGCGCTTTCTCTGTCTGCTCAGGCCCACGCTTACCTCTCAGGAGTGTACTTTCACTTTTACTTAATAAACTACCTTTTCCTTCGGAAGGAAAAAAAAAAAAAAAAGACTAGCCAATCTTTAGTCAGCCCTATTCACAGGAGTTAGGTGTATAGATGGGGAAATGGTGTAATTATAATAAAACTATATTCTCTAAAAAGAAGAGTTTCCTGGTCAACATGAAGGATTCTTACTAGGTCAAAATTTGTTACAATCTACATATCTTTCTTTTTGGAGAGGTTTTTGCTATAGGGCGTGTGCGCTCGCCAGACAGACAGAGAGAGTCAGAGAGATAGAAAGCGAGAAATCACCCCCCAGAGGGGATGGCCATGCTGCAATCCCTTCTCCTCCATTCTCCTCTCAGGATCTTGGGCACGCACGCACACACACCCGGAGTGAGTTTAAGGCACCGGTTCCGGGACTCGAACCACAGTTGACTACGTGGGAGTCCAGTGACATAGCCATTACACTAACTGCTGGTCCCACAATCTACATATCTTTCTCCTCTCCAGAACTGTCTAGAATGTCTAGATCCTTATTTCTTAAAGTGTGGTCCTTGAACAAGAATATTGGCAAACTTCTAGAAAGTGTCTATAACTGCAGACTCCCTGAATTAGACTCTGTCTTCACAAGGTGCCCAGGTGGCTCATCTGCACATTAATATTTGAGAAACGCAGATAGGAAGGCTAATTGTGCTATCATAGTCAGGAAGCCTGCCAGGAGGAGGGACATTCTTAGTGTGTATCAGAGAGGATGCTAAATAGGGGACATGACAAAATAATAATAATAATAATAATAATAATAATAATAATAAACAGAAATAGTAAACTCCAAAAATAGTAAATGTTTACTGAGCAGTTGTTATGCACAGACATCATACAAAATTACTTGACTTTGTGTAATCTTCATGAAGACAACCCTAAGGGAATATTATATTATCCCTACCTTACACATGAGGGCTGAGAGAATGAATAGACTTTCCCTGGATATCAAAGCTTATAAGTAGCAGAGCCAGAATGGACACTTAGGTCTGTCTGATTTCTTTTTCTTTCTTTTTTTTTTTTTTTTTTTTTTTTTTTGAGAGAGGTTTTTGCTATAGGGCGCATGTGCTCGTCAGAAAGACAGAGAGACAGAAAGCGAGAAATCACACCCCAGGGGGGATGGCCACGCCGCAATCCCTTCTCCTCCATTCTCCTCTCGGGATCTTGGGCATGAACGCACATGCGCCTGGCATGAGTTTAAGCCACTGGGTCCAGGACTCGAACTGCGGTCAACTACGTGGGAGTCCAGCAACATAGCCGTTATGCTAACTGCTGATACCCTAGTCTGATTTCTTGACCTCTTCAGTAAAGTCCAATGAATCAGAGACATTGTGCAGGGTCAGCATATTGGAAGGAAAGCCTAGAATACTGCAAAGAAACTAAGCCATGAAGTGGGAACTGTGTTTATAAGGAAGGGGAAAAGGAAGCTGGCAGAATGGCCATTTAGGCTCTACCAGAGCATGCCTCCCTTCAAGTTCCCCAACTAGAAACCTGCAGCCATCCTCGATTCTTCCTTTTTCTCCCAGCTGACATCCAGTCAACCTCCAATTTCTGGCACACAACTTCCTGCCCCCCTTAACATCTCTTGACTGTGTCTTTAAACTATGGATGTCCACTCTGATATTGTCCTTCAGACCTCATCATCTGTAGTGGGTCTAGAGTGATGTCCTTCAAACTGACCTCTCCAATCCCAGCCTCAGTCTTTTCCAGTCCATCCACTATTTTGCTGTCGATTACTGCTACCTTCCTAAAACCAAATTGAACCATGTTCTTTCTCTGCCTGACTCTATTATTAGGTCATCGGGAAGTCATGACTTGTTTTTCTCTGCAAAAATGCATTGTGACTTTCCTGACTACCATATAGATGCCAAAACACAGGACACATGAAACATATACTCTGTCCTCAAGGAAGTGACAAGCCCACGGGAGGCCCCACAGTCTATCTGGTCTACCACTCTGATCTCATTTCCCTCTCTTTGCCTACACATGACATCCCTGCTACACTTAGCTTCTCATCAGTCATGTTCTTTCCAATGCCCAGGACACTCATTCTCCTCGACTCTCTGGTGAACTCCAATCCATTCTTCCATAGCAAGCTCACCTGTGCCCTTTGCAAAGCCTCTTACATGGAGGTGCATGAGCAAAACTATCCACTCCCTTCAGTTAGTCACTTTGATATCTGTCAAATTTTATTTTTTTAATTGCAAGATAGCATGTGCACTCACTAGAGAGAGACAGAGACTGAGACTGAGACAGAGACAGAGATGGAGAAAGCACCCCCCCAATGAGGCATGATCACACAGCAATCTTTTTGTCCCCCATTTCTCTTTACATCAGGATTTTTGGGCATGCACGTACATGTGCCCAGTGTGTTTTTTAAGCCACTGGGACTGGGATTCACTCTGTGGTCAGACTTATGGGATCCAGCTCCCTTAACCACTGTGCTATGGGGCTGGCCTTTTCTTACTTCTTAATGGCCCCCTCCTAGTTCAGGATTTGTATTCTTGTCATGTCTCTAGAACAAAGAAAGGACAAAGAGATAGTAGAATGTCTTACAGATCCAAAACATAGATTTTATAACCGATTGTTGAGTTTAAGGCATTTTTAATGCATCCCTCCTTCCCAAACAGTGGTCCTGTTTCCTATACTATAACCGAAGCTATGTGAAGAGGGTATGGAATGTTTTCAGGTTTTAATTTTTGATCTGAGGACACAACCTGGTCTACCAGCCCCCTCTTTCCCAACAGTCTTATTTTCATCAGAATGGAAGTACTATGAACCAATACTTAAATAATTTAAATGACCTGTATAACCTCAGAACTTCTGCGGGTTGAGCTTGGATAACTTCAAACCCGAATTATATTTCTATTCATTGCCAGATTCAGTCCACAGTTGTGATCCTAGTAATGGCCTGGGATGCATGGTAAATGATTTTCACATGTAAATAGCTCATTTATTTCTCATGGATGCCCATGAAATAAGCGCCATCCTGTCCATTTTACATATGAGGAAATCAGAGCCTCCAATGGCTTATCAGCTGAGAAGTCAGGAATGAGCTCTCAGGCAGAAAGTCTAGTGTCTCTCCCTGGGCTGTGGCCTTACCCACCATTCTTTCCTGGCTACCATCCTTCTTTCAGCTTTCCCAGGGTGTATGTGTAGCTATATAAAGAGACAAGATGTTATAGTACAGCTGAAAGGTGCTGGGATGAAACACGTATGGAAGTCTATCTTAAGGCTTCACATGCCCGTGGTATGAGTGTGCCTTCATGTTTATGTGTGTGACCAATTGTGAGTGTTGACAAAGCGTGTTCAAGTCCCGAGTCTCCTTATTTCTTTTTATCTCCTACATGTACCATCTGGAGGAAAAGATGCTTCATTTTTGCTCAGGGAACTGGTTGTATCATCTTCTACATTAAAAGAATAGTCACATATTTGTCTTCATATACATTCCTTACAGGTGAGCACAATCAGGTGCAGTTCTTGGCTCTCAGGCCCAGTTAGCTGAACACAGATGACAGGCAGAGCACTTTTGCTGACTCCTGTGTCGGCATCGTGGGGACCAGCTCTGATCCATTTCTGTCCATGGGCACCTGCCAGGAACCATTCAGGCGAATCAATAGGATACCCATTGATGGGCCAAACGTTGTTTTTCTCGACAGGAGCATGCAGAGTAGGCAAGAATGTCCAACTGGCTGGGTCTGACCTGTCAGCCAATTTTTCTCTCTCTTGGCAATAGCTTAAAAATGGTAAAATATTTAGAGTTCATGACACAGGTTAACACTTCTTTCAACTCAAGGTGACAAAGGCATGAAGAAAGTATTCATCAGAGCCAAAGGGATTTCACTGAAATGGATACATCAGAATCACACGAAACTTATTCCCCAGCACTGTTTATCAAAGCGAAGCAGGCAGACCGCCTGCGTTCGAAACACCTGGAGAGCTGCATACTGCATGTCTTCCCTAATGTTTCCAGCTAGATGCTAAACCTGGGGCTTTAGCTGAGATCTGACTCCAAGTCTAATCCACACTGGATTACAAAATGTGTCTCAACACCCTTTTCCACCATGCCTTTAGGCAGAAAGGAGTAAAGCACTTAGGTATCATTTTATAACCACCAGAACCGCTAAAACTAAAAAGACTGACAACCCCAAATACTGGCAGGATATCAAAGCCTTCACAAGCAGTAATGGTGGGAGTGTGAACTGGTACGCTCACTTTGGAAAACTCTTTGGCATTTGGTTATACAGCTAAACATATAACCAACTATCCTATTTCTAAGTATTGACCCAAAAGAAATAAAAATATTTGTCTGAATGCATGCATATTCATAGACACTTTGATTCTCAGTAACTTTAAACAGGAAACAAACCAAATGCTAAATGAATAAACGCTGACAGCAGCCTACAAATGGAATACTAGTAAGCAATGCAAAGAGATGAGTTACAGAAACTCGACATGATCCACCTCATAAACATTAAGCCGAGCAAAAGAAGTCAGACACAAAATAGCTTGTTTATTATTCCATGTATACATATGTAAGTTCAAACAAGTGAAACAAATTTGTGATTCTAGAAATCATAAATGTGGCATCTGGAGAGCTGGAGACTTCCTGGCCATGGAAACTTTCTGGGTGATGGAGATAGTCTATATCTTGAGAGAGCTGATAATTGCGTGGGTGTGCATATTTAACAAAACCTTTCGAACTATATACTTAGGATTAGTCTATGTAAGATGTAAGTTTACCTCAGTTTTTTAAAAAGAGGGTAGGGAAAAGTGGGTGAGACTACAAAAGAGCAATATTAGGGACCTTGTTGGTGATGGAAATGTTCCTTATCTTGACTGTGTCACTGTCCAGTACTTTAGCTGTGAGGGTCATGGTATCTTTTCATAAGATGTTATCACTGGGCAAAGGGCACTTGGCAGTTCTCCGCATTAATTCTTGCAACTGCGTGTGAATCTACAATTATCCCAAACTTAAAAGTTTAAGAAAAGCAAAATAAAACAAAGCTTGGAATTAACAGTTCGAAGTTTGAATTTTGTCTCCTTGGAAGTAACCTATTCTGTGGGGGTGTGTGTGCACGTGCACACCCATATATCCTGAGGGAAAGACAAAGAGATTTTTAAGTATTTTAAATTTGATTTTGATTTTGATTTAAAGTTCTTGGTGGGTGTCTTATAGGCTGTTGGTTAAAATCCCACCCCTTCGGTGAAGGTGAGTCTATCAGTCAAAGGTCATTCTCTAGGCAACTTCTTTGCAATGTTTTGTAATTCCAAAGTTTCTGTGCAATACAAGGAACCCCTCTTTTGGACCTTACGTTATTCCATTGACAATGTGATGTGAATAGTTCCTGTGAGCATTTTTACTGCTGAGTGAGGGGAGATGTCAGCTACATGTGATCCTGCAACTCTCCCAGGTACTGCAGTGGTGCTAATGTAGTTTCTCAGATGCAGGGACACCAACTGGGTTTATGTCACTCCCTCGGTGGCTTTAAGTACATGAATCAATCCTTATTCTTATGCCTACCCATACAGAAGGCTTCCCTGCATGTGCTGCACATACGGGAGAGAGGGAAAGCAGCCTCCTTGAGCAAACGATACGTATTGGAAGACATCGAGCAATATTGGAACCTAGTTTGGAGGTTGTTTTTGTTTCTTTATTTCAACCCCTAAGAAAGCTGCGCTGGCTTGGACTGAACTAAAAGTAAAGAGATTCATTAGCAAGAGTGAGGTTGCTATCAGTCAAGACAAAAACAGAGAGCTTGCCTTGGCTGGTGTGAGGCTGCAGGATGCTAGCCCTGAGTCTCCATTGCTGGCCTGTCTCCTGGGTGCCTGCCCATGCCACTTGGAAGCACACCCAGCCCAGTGGATTCTGCCTTAGCCTGAATTCTGCCTGCTATAGGAAGGCTGCCATTCTGAATTACAAATGCCAATGATTGTAAGTGTGTATTTGGAAAGTCAAATGCTAACTTTCTTTTTTCTTTTTTTTTGGGGGGAGGGGGCACACAGACATCACTAACCTTATTGCAGTATAACCGATGATGCCCAGAATGAGATTGACATGGTTTATTCCATTAAGGAAAAAGGAAAATAAGTTCATCACAACTCCTTTTCCCTCCTCACCCTCCTCTTCCTTTTTCCTCTTCTATTTCCTCTTCTTTCTCCTCCTTGTCTTCTCTTTTCTGTTTTGTGTCTGGGATTGGGGAGGAGGGTATTGGAACATAGAAAAGAATCTTGGGACCAGCAGATGACTGTAGTCAACTGCAGTTCAAGTTTCGGACCTGGTGGCTTAAAACTCATGCCGGGTATGTGTGTATGCATGCCCAAAATCCCAAGAGGAGAATGGAGGAGAAGGGATTACAGCATGGCCATCCCCCATGGGGGGTGATTTCTCATTTTCTGTTTCTGTCTCTCTAGTGAGTGTACATGCCCTACAGGAAAAATCTCCCTCTAAAAAATAATAAATAAATAAATAAATAAATAAATAAATAAATGAATGAATGAATGAATGAATGAAAGAATCTTAAGGCAAGTATAAAAATGAACATTCAGGGCTAGCCCATGGAATGGTGGCTAATGTGACTGGATCTACATGGCTGACTGTGTAGAGTCCCAGACCCAGAAGCTTAAAAAATATGTCAGGCACGTGTGCATATGTGCCCAAAATCCTGAGAGGAGGGAGAACTATACCTAATTGTCTACAGTTCCCATCTCATTCTCACTTCAACATCAAAGCCTGCCACTTCTACTTCCCAATCCCTCAGAATCCTCTATCTTGATAGGACACTAGAGTGTAATTAGATTAATTTGGATAACATGAAGCTTTAGCAAATTTGAAGGTATTTATCTCCTGTAGGCCCATAAAGGATATTCTTACTGTAATCCCAGGCACCATTATATAGAGAGCTGTGGGAAAGAGATTTTCAGGCAGATAGCTAGAGCGTTCATGTTCCCAAACTTACAGCCAATGGGAAGAGCCACATGGCTAATTATGCAGTGATTACTGGAGGTGGGCAGCAGGCCTAAGCCATCCCCTGGCTCAGGGTAATTCCTAGACTTTTATAAAAGCATTAGATAAATGCCTCTTTGAGGATGTTAGACCTGCCTCACTTGCCAATGAAACTGCCCTAGCCTGGAAAATTCTGAACCCATGCATAGCCACATGGGTTTTCATTATGTTATCATAAGAAGATACTTTCAGAACACCCACCATGTGTCCTTTTCTGTCCACTTACCAAACTGTATTGAAGTTTTCTGTTTCCTACTGGACTACAAAGTCCTTAAAGATGGAAACTATAGCTTAGACACCACTATAATCGTGTGGGTTTTTTTTTTGGTTTTTTTTTGTTTGTTTTTTTGCTATAGGGCATGTGTATTCACCAGAAAGAGATAGAAAGCAAGAAATCACCCCCAGAGGGATGGCCATTCCACAATCCCTTTTCCTCCATTCTCCTCTTGGGACTTTGGGCATGCACGCACGTGCTCCTGGCATGAGTTTAAGCCACTGAGTCCAAGACTCAAACCGCGGTCGACTACATGGGAGTCCAGTGACATAGCCATTATGCCAACTGCTGGTCCCGACACCACTATATTCTTATGCTCTGGGCCAGGCATAAAATAAATAGTCAATAAATGTCTACTCTGGGTTTCGCTGGTGGCACAGTGGTGGCGCAATATTGTGACATGCTGCATCCAGATGGGAAGGTCCCAGTGGTGCATTCTGAGGCCTTTCTGGACGTGCCAGGCACATGCTTTCATGCCTGTCATCTGGGCTTCTGGGACTGGGGCTGATTCACAGCAGGAAGATCCTGTGGGGGGGTGTCTCTCTTTCATCCTCTGTCTCTCTCTCTCTCTTTCTCTCATAGACTAAACAAATGAGTATACTTTTAAAAATGATAATAATGGAATAAATATTTAATGTATAAAGTATTATTGCTGGCTATTTTTTTAGGAACAATTGCCCAAAGAATAGGGTGTCAAAGAAGTTATAGTCTGGACCTGAAGAAGTCTAAGAGATGGTCTTCAGTGATCTTATTTTAGATTCCTTTGAATCCTTACATGGGAGAGTGGATTCTAATCAAGGTCAGCCATGGGCCACAAGCAAGAATAGAGACTGACAAAATTGGTAGAGGAAGATTTATGGAACTTTTCTTTATGGCTCAGGGCTATGTTTTCATGCAAGATAAGAGTGTTGTCCCTCTGATGGGAGGACAAGTGAGCAGCGCAGCTCTGCCTCTCTGCCTTCTGTCCTCTTCATGCACCAATTCTCAAGACGACACTGTTATCTCGCCAGAAAATACAGCCCAAAGCATTACAGATGTCTGGTACAAGCGGAACCCATATTAATGGTTATTGCTTAAAGAAGAGGCGTGCTCAGATCTCTTTACTGTGCTCTAGGGAAATAGAAATTTTCACTCTCTTCCAGAGAAGACCAGAGACATAAAAAGATCAATTAGGATGGGCCTATCTCAGATAGAGGAGGCTTTTCCAAGGTAACTTAAATGGCAAGCTTGACAAAGCCTGAGACACATCCCTACAAATATAGATTTCTTAACAGTTTGCTTTTATCAGAACGCTTATGGATGCTTAGACACGAAAGTTTCGATTCATTGGGGGAACAAATAAGTTAGTGACATTGGAAGAAGAACTAAGAAAAAGAAAAGAATTTCAAAAAAATAAGAATGGACTCCAGGCTTGCTTTAAAAATTCCAATTTAATGTCTGTTGACAATTGACTTATTGTTTAATTTGAATTAACTGAGCTTTTTAAATTTTTTTCAATCTGTAATCTGGGCTTCTGAGGCTGGGGCTGATACCAATTTCTGATAGTGACTGGCTTGTTCATAAAGAAGAGATTTTCTGCAAAGAAAGTATGATTTCTTTTCCAGGTTCCATTAGTGAAACCAACATGGAAATTCATTCAGTGATACTCAAGATGGCCCCAAAAGAGTTACTGTTTTTGTTCCGATAGAAAACAGCCAATTTCAAACACTTACTGAGAAGTGTGTACATACCAAACCATTACGTGACGCTTTCAACTTCATCAGTGCAAACTTTAGCTGGGAGGAGTGGTTTGCTTTTGAATTCTGCATAAAAGTGAAAGATCTCAGGAGCCAGCAGGTGGTGTGATGGTTAAAGAGCTGGACTCCCACATGGCTGACTATCATTTGAGTCCTGGACTTGGCAGCTTGCTTTCTGTGTGTGTGCGTGCGTGTGTGTGTGTGTGTGTCTGATAAACGTACATGCCCTACAGCAAATTAAACAAATAGTAATAATAGTAAATAAATTTAAATACATAATTCTTTTTAAAAAGTAAAAGACCTCAAAGCAGTGTGACGTCATTCTGACGATACCTTATGCTATATGCTCTGGAAATAAAAATCAAACCTTTTGTCCCTTGAAAAGCATCATCATTGGTAATCACCCCAGGTTCTCTGCTATAGAGATTGTCAACAGCAAGAAAAACTTTTACATTGTTGCCTTTAATGAAAATGAAAATGTTATCCATGAAACATCTCTAGAAAAATAAAGCCGGGCCTGATTCTTGCTATGCAAAGTGATGTATACAGTATCTCCCTGAATCAGCTTTTTCTCAACTGAGACAGAGCTACTGCACTTTACAATGATGTCAGAGATTGAACTTGGGTGAGAATATGCTTCTGATAATTAAGATCCTATCAGGTTTGGAAAGCCTAATTCCTAACGAAAAAGGAAAGTTACCTAGACTGCTTGGAAATTGGGGCCCCATAGAGCCATAGAAGTTTTGGGATATGTTTGAAAATGTTTAGTGCAGAAAGGTACAGATAACAGCAGAAGGGAGACTACCCCAATCCCATAAACCCATTTAAAAAAAAAAAAAAATGAAGTATCTCTTGGAGCAGGCAGGTGGTGTATCATATGTTCCCGGGGTGGAAAATGAGCTTCTTGCCTTTAAAAGTAATTGATTTTATAGAGAAACGTGTCAAGAGCGCTGGTATTCAAAATGACTCTGTTCATGAGGGTTGGGAAATAATATAGACTGCTAATTGCCTCTGAAATAGCTGGATTATTTAACTTTGGTTTGGATGGTGGTCGGAAGGAAGATCTCGAGCCCTTCTGCCTTCCCCTTATTGCAGATTAATAGCTGTCGCGAACCCAGGTCTACCATAGCTACTGCAGAGATGAGCTCTGCCTCCCCTCGCTTTTTCTACGGCATCAGCTACCGTGTTCTTGCTCAAACTCCGAGTGTTCTAAAGATAGTAGTGTGACATTTCTGTTTCAATAAAGCCCAAATAGTAGGCAAGATATAAAACACCCGAGAAGAAAAAAGACATGTTTGCAGATTCTTCCACCGTCCGTATTGAGCTGCCTGGGTGAGCAGTTGTGAGGGAGGCTGGCTGCAGTGGAGGAGGACGAAGAGAGGGCCCACTCTGGGAGCTGTAGTTGAGTGGACGTTCAGCGGCGTGCCTCTTGCTGTAATTCTGCATGTGGATGTCTCAATCCTGTACAGATGGATTGTGAGTGAATATAGTATGGAACTTGAGGAAGAAAGTACAGTTGTTTCCTTGTTTTATGTTCCCCCACCCTCAGTTGTTTCTCTAGTGAGCTAAAGTGAATGTGTCTGATTTAGAGAAGGTTGGTATTTGCTCCAGTTATTGGTCTGGTGGAATCAGCCAGAACCACAGCCTATGATCACCATAAGTAAACCTACCACTTATGCCTATTTGTTTCATTTGTTCATTCAAACATAAATATATATATAATAAATATATATATGTATATATACATATATATACACACAAACATACATACATACATACATACATACACATATGTGTGTAAGGCTAAAATAAATGCTGGTGAACTTATAATGAAACAGCTCACATACTTCTTTCTCCAGGCAGCCTTCCCTCTCTGCTAGGCAGAGAGCAGGACCAGCAGATGGCGTAATGGCTATGTTACTGGACTCCCTTGTAGTCGACCGCAGTTTGAGTCTTGGACCCGGTGACTAAACTCACACCGGGCATGTGTGTGTGTGTGTGTGTGTGCCCAAGATCCTGAGAGGAGAATGGAGGAGAATGGAGGAGAAGGGATTGCGGCGTGGCCCAGGGGTGATTTCTCGCTTTGTGTCTCTCTGTCGCTGTCTTTCTGGCAAGTGCACACGCCCTGTAGCAAAAAAAAAAAAAAAAAAAAAAAAAAAAAAAAACCTCTCAGGCTTCCCTTTGTGAGCTCCATGTGGTCTCTTTCACTCACTCTTCTCCTTTTTGCAGTTCTCCAATAATATGTAACATGTTTTTATGTCAGGGGCTGAATGTGGTCCATGAGCCAATTTTGCTGACCCCAAAGCCAAGCCAAGTGACCACTCATAGTAGCCTCTACATTGTGTTGAAAAGAACTAAACTCTAAGCTCCTAGAAAAGAGGGTTCTTAACTTTGCAACCCGGGCCTATACAGTGGCACATATTGCATAAGGTGATCTCCTCCTTCCAGCTTTATATTCCAGCTAGGAAAACAAGGTCCCATGCAGAAACCAGGCAGTAACAACTCACAGCACGGCGTGCATACTGGACGGAGCTTGGCAGCTTTGGCTCTCTGGACTATAACTCAAAGTTAAGGAAAAAGCTAAGAGCAGCCCTTTTAAGTTCTCAAAATAACTTATAGAAAGGCTTTCTTCTGCACTTCTTCAGGCCTTCATCTAGAGCCTTGTTCGTTCATTAACAAGCAATTTTAACAGATTTAATTTTTTAAACAAGAACTTCAGAGGTGAATAGCAAAAATGAAAAGGGGGATGTGGGCGTGCAGTGCGGCGGTCTCCGAAGCAGCCCCACGGCTGTCAGCCTCACCTCAAGGAGGGAGACCAAATAAATTAGAAGGAGATACACAGCTATCTGAGTGCGCACGACAATTATGTTTGCTCTTAATAGGTTTTTCAGTCATCAATTAAATGTTGAATTATGCTCATTATGCTCTCTTTAAAAATGCAGCCAAATTTAGCTTCCAATTTGGAATTAGTGTATCTACACGGCATGGTTAAAATAAAAATATCAAGCATTCACAGACAGTAGATCTTGATGATCTGGAAGTTCACTCATTTGGACCACCTTGTTTATGAATCGTATGTGATGAAAGTCACATTTAATGACTCAGGATTGCCTCGTATGAAGGGCGAGAGCCATAGGGTCAGAAATCCAGGGCTGGTTTTCATGTCTCAAATTATTTAACCTCTCTAAACCTCAGTCTCCTAATTGGTATCATGGATAAGTCTCTCTCTCTACCCCCTGCCATAGGGTCACTGTGATGATTAAGTAAAACGATCTATGTGACGTTCTTAGCACAGAACCTAACAGGTAGTAAGTGCTCAAAAAAAGTTAGCTATTATTATTGTTATCAGTATTGTTAGTTTATAAATGTAAAAATGAATGTGGCATACGAAGTCCTAAGGCAGGCTACAGAAGAGGATAGCTAGAAGGAATAGAAGGAAGACATCTAGGAAAGTGCTTTGTAGGAGGTGCTACTTGATCTGGAATTATAAAAGTGATTGCAAAAATCAGGTTAAACTGGGATTAATTTCCCCTAAATGCATATTACCCGTGGACTGCTTTCTTTGGTTAGCTTGAGAAAGGCTGTTTTCTAGAAGAGTTAAATCTGCCTACATAATATTACATCAGATCCTACTATAAGCCTCTACATGTTTATTCCAAGTTCCCACCACTCTATTACATTAATTTTTCATTCCTCAGCGGTGGGAGAAAGGGGGTGGAAATAGGGTGGAATAGTTGCATTTTACTTAACTCAGAAAACCCAACGACCCTCCTCTTAAAAGGGAAAAGATTCAAATTTTCTCTCCTGAAATTGTTTTTAACATTGTTTTTGGCATCAAACCATACCTGCTTTTAGGACCCAAATGTGCCCAGGTGGGAGTGTAGACACGCCCACATTCATTCTCACCTTTAAAAGTAAGGTCCCGTTATGGGCCAGTTCCCCCTGGAAAACAAGCGCTGATGACAAGTCTAGCCACTGATGTAACACAGAGAAAGGGCTGCTTCTGAGGAGGAAATTGGAACGAGGGAGTTTGGCTGGAGCAATGAGAAGCGTCTAGTGCCTTTGGGTATTAAGCAGACTGGCAGCACGATCCCTGGGAGGCAAAACAAAGATCGCACCCGCCTGTCTGACTCGGGGCTGGCCCACATCGCTCGAACCTTCCTGTCCTGCACAGTTTTCCTTGCTTAAGGCACCTCAGCTTCAGCCCATGCAGCAGCGGCTTTCCGGAGCCTGGTGTCCCTGTCCTCAGCATCACAGTCAGCTGGCAGGACCTATTGCAGCGGAGGAGGCTTAGATTAGCACTCCCTCAGCAGGACGGTGGCACAGGCGGCCCTGCCCTCGACTCATCCAGGTAGGCAGAAGGATGGTTTTTACTGACTTTCTCTGAGGCCGGAAGCAAAGAAAGGGGGTGGAAAACAACAACATAGTAAATGGTGTTTTAGTTGTGTCCTCCTGAGTGTTCATGGAGGGAGAGGTACGAACACCTAAGGGACAAGGACAGAGCCAGGGCAAGTGTCCCGAGAAAGGTATAAAGAAATAAGCCTTGCATGGCTCTGCAAACTGAGACAGACAGAGGAGCGAAGGCGAGCTGTTGGTGCAGTGCAGCATCTTGAGTCTTTTGTCACTGCCTCTGCTGCCCTTGTTAGAATTCTCACACTTCTCAGGCTTTGCCCTGGTCCCCTTGCTGGGACAAGCCCTTGTAAGCCAAAGTCCCTGTGGTGAGCTCAGGTGAGCTCCGTGCCATTTTTCTGCACCTCTCTCTTCTCTCTGCAAGTTCCCAGTCCCATCATTTAGAAACCCCCTGGGCTCCGGTGGACAGAACTGATATGGGTCACAGGTGCAGGAGCTGTTCAGATAGCTATGCTAATTACCCCACACCTGTTTCCCCAGGTTAATGTGTTGCTATTGGAAACCATGATCCGACTAGTAGTTACTGCTGTCTCCCCCTCCCCACCCAATTATGGAACAGACCCTGGACTCGCGGCTCAGTTCCTCATACAAGAGGATAAGGACAGAAAAGAACGAGTGGCGGGTGGAAAACTAGCATCTGTACATGAAGGTCATGAAGAAGAGAAATCGGTTCCCCTGGCATGAGAAGAGAGGGCCCAGGAAAGTATTCTAGCACTCCCGGAGACTTAGGAGATGAGAAAGCATCTGCTAATCTGGGTCCTGAAGCCCAGAGCTTAGAACAGGCCAAGTCGCTGTCGATGGCTACATGAATTGCCAGCACTGTTTTGCGCATTCCCTACATTTCTAAAGTTATTTTTCTGATAAATCTACGGCGATGTGCAGGGCATGCCCTCACCTTAAGCAAAGCAGGTATGATCTCCACATTGCTCCAGCTTGTGTTCTGTTTCTTACCCGATAGGTTAGCAAGTGGTATGCACTATTAGGCCTCTTAAAAAAAATTTTTTTTTTCCTCTTCAGAGAGCACATGAGCTTACTGGAGAGAGACAGAGAGAGAGTGAGAGGGTACGTGGGAAAGCACCCCAGGGAAGTGATCACACTGCAAACCCTTTTCCTCCATTTCTCCCTCCTTTCAGGATTTTGGACACACACATACACACACCTACCAAAGCTGCCAGGCTCAGGATTCTAAGTACACAGTTTGCCATGTGGGATCCAGCCACCTCAACCACTGCATTACTGTCTGGCCTCTCAATATTTTTTAAGCATTATTTTCTTTAGCATTTTGTACTTTTTCACTAACAGAATCAACCCTTTCTATTGCTGGAAATTTCCTAAGACAAACCGAAGTTTCTCTTTCCTGGGGAGCCATTTCCATTCATGAAAAATTGCCCGTATGCACTCAGGAAGTATGGCAGGTTGTAAAGCTCTGTAATTTGTTCCCCATCAACTAATAATCTTATTGTGATGAATAATGTAGTACTGTTAATGTTTCACCAGGGTTATGGATTGTGCGGCGTGTCGGCGGAGAAGCCGACAACGTGGTGCAGCAAAAGCCATCCTTTCTCCTTTTTCACACAGTGTAGTTTCTTAAACAGCTTGCAGTGGAGATGTGAGCTTTAACGCACAATATTCAAATTAATTCACATACAAAAACTATTAGCAATATGCCAACAGGGTTTTTACACAGATGTTGATTTCTTTTGCTTTTTCTCCAGTGTGCTGTTTTTTCATTTATTTTATTATATTATATTATATTTTATTTTCTTCTATTTATCAGAGAAAGCATGTACACACAAAACAAAGAGAAAGAGGGAGAGAAAGAAACGCTGAGTAGGGTCCTGTCCCACCATGATCCTCTTCCCTCAGCCCTCCAGCTCTCCAAGATTTTGGGTACCTGCACCCAGAGTGTTTTCAGGCCAATCCTGAGATTCGAACACATGATCAGCCATGGGCTTCCAAGTGATACAGGCTATACCACCTATGCTGGTCTTTTTTTTTTTTTTTTAGCTTTTGCTAAAGGAACCCCCTGCAGCAATAAAAGAATGACTTTTATTGGTAATAACGATGTATTGCATACTTAAAAATGTGCTTACCAGAGTGATACAGAGAGAGATACAGAGAAAGAGGAGAAATGAGAAATCATCCCGCAGAAAGAATGGTGACACCACAATCCCTTCTCCCCCATTCTCCTCTCAGGATTTTGGGTGCACGCACATGTGCCTAGCGTATTTTCTAAGCTGCCAGTTCTGAGTTTCAAACTGAGGAGTCGGCCAGGTGGGATCCAGCGGCCTTAACTATACCACCGGGCTGGCCTGACTGGAACTTTATTTTACTTTTTGAAGGATGAGATCAATATATAGGAAACAGATTTTTCAAGTTTGTGGGTTGATTCACTCCCTCATTTTTTAGAGAATAGTTTTGACGGCTTTACCTGAAATGGCTCTTGCCCTGAAACAAATAACGGAACTAACTAATTTTGCCCTCCTTGTTGCATTCAATTATGGTGCTTAATCTTTATTGTTTTGTTGAATTGTTTACATCAACATACAGTAAAATTGGCCTTACCATATACAATTCTATTAATTTTATCACATACAGAGATTTCTTTTTTTTTTAATTCTTTTATTTAACTTTATTTTTTCATTTATTTATTTATTTTAATTTGACCAGAGAGGAATAGAGTGAGAGAGAGAGAAAGCAAGCCACCAGGTCCAGGACTTGAATCGTGGTCAGCCATATGGGGGTCCAGTGTCCTTAACCACCATGTTACCAACCAGCCCCCACAGGTAGAGATTTCTACAACTACCATACTTATAGGAACACAGAGAAGCTCTGTCACCTCAAAAACCTCCCGCATTATCCTTTCCTCATAACATCCTTGCCAAGTTTCAACCCATCATAGTCACTTCTCTGTTCTTCATCACTCTGTTTTTGTATTTTGAGGAGGGCATGGAAGTGTCATTACATAGTTTGTGACCTTTTGGTTCTGATTTCTTTCATTCAACATGGTGCTTCTGAGATATAGCCGAGTGGTTGTATGTATCAATAGCTGCTTCCTTTTCTTAATTTATTTTTTAATTGATAAATGGAGTCGTATATATTTATGGCATATACCGTGCTGTTTCGATGTATTTGTACATCATAGACTGGCTAAATGATGCTCATTTACTTAGTCATCACCTCACATACTTTTCTGGGGGACAAGAACATCTACAATCCACTTTTCTGGTGATTTTTAAGTATGCAATACATCATTATCACCGTAGTCATTCTTTTATTGCTGCAGGGGGTTCCATTGCACAGATTAGCACACTTCGTTGGTGTAGGAAATGCGGGTGTTTAGTGGTTGGTGAGTGTGAGTAGTGCTACTGCTGTTGCACACACAGATTTCTGACTGAATGTAAGCTCTCCTTTTTTTTGAGGTAAATAGCTAGGACCAGAATACTCAAGAAACTGGCAAATCGTTCTCAAGAGTGGACGTGTCATTGTGCATCCCCACCCGCAATGTATTTCAACGGGTTTTCACGTCTATTGAAAGTAACATGTCGGTGGATAGGACGGGGCCCTCTTTTAGAAATGTACTGGTTCTGGTTAATTTTGTAAGTCATTATTTTTTTATTCTCTAATAAAACAGCCCTACATTTTCTGTCAGTTAACTCTTTTTTTTAAAAAAGAAGGCTAAAGCATATTTGCCTGCTTTGCTTCACTCAATGTATGGTTTCATTAGAAGAACGCCTCTGTGCTGGGTATGTGTGTTGGCCCTGGGATCATCACGATGATATTCAGGGCACCCAAAGACGTGCAGATGGACAGGGACTGCACGACTGGAGGAAACCGGGGTGCCAAGACCTCTTCCTGTCCTCCATCTCCATTTGTCCTTGACAAGTCCCGATGTCTTTCTCCACTTTACGTGTGCAAAGAGTACCCCGAAGGCTATGTGGCTCCTTCTGCTTTCCAGGATAGAGTTCACTCAGTGGTTCAGAACCCGGCAATTCAGAATTCCGAGTGTGAACCTTGCAGAGAGAGCAATACAGCACATGTATTCCGGTGCATAATTGAGGACTCGTTTGCCACACTCTATTATCTAGCATTAAACATAAAAGATGGTTGATAAATACCCCATTCCGTTGAAAACAAAAATGAGTCAAAATGTTATAGATTCTCTCCACAGGTAATAATTAACATTCCTGTGAATTTCTCTGTGTGCCATGAAGCATCCTTTAAATGGTATAGTATGCTCATGAAAATTTTTCTATGTTGGGGTGCACATGTATGTAAAACAGATAGAATAGCGACTCAGCCTCGGGGTATAAGACAGGGCTGGGGAGAGGGGAGAGTGTTCATATATAGTTTAATGACATGCACTTACGAAAAAATTTCAGTGATGTCACAACGGCCCATACAAAATTTTCACAAGTGAGCTAAACTATAGATACCAATGTACATGGGAAAGTGAAGCATTTTGGTAGTTAACAACCATAAGCGAAACAAAAGGAGTTAAGACATAATCAGGTCATCACGGGACATGTCTATAACTTCCCAAAGGCCAGAAACTCCATACCTCCAAACTCCCTCAGCCCCAGTCTGGGTACTCAATAATCGATTGCCAAATGATGAAAAACATGAATAAGTGAAAGCAAAAGTGAAGGAATAAACAAATAAATGATGGAAAATGATTTACCATCAGTGAACATAGCTCTTCTCCTTTTTAAAGGATTTAACTGGAATGAAGGCAGAAGGAATCTTGTGGAAAGTACTCACCTCCACAAGGTCTGTCTCAGAGACTACGAAAGGTGCTATCCAGTGACTGCTTGCATATGACTTTGCTGGGCTCTGTACACACAGGACCCCATAGATATGAATAAGATGCTGTATAGAGAATGAAAACGCTATCCGGTCACATACTACGAATAAGGCAGAAAGGAGAATTTAGGGGCAGCTGGTGCATGGTGTTAAAGGCAGCTAGATCCCAGAAAGCCGACTATGTGCTTTGAGTCCTGAACTTGGCACCTTGAAAAACATACCGGGTGCATGTGCATGCCCAAAATCCTGAAAGGAGGGAAAAAGGGAGGGAGAATGGTCCAGTATGTAAGGTATCAACGTTAGCTCCTGTAACAGAGCACTCATAGTATATCTTGGGCTCATGAGCTGAGGGTTGAGAAAGCCACTGGATTCCAATCCAAAAAACTTCCTGAGGGAGGGGGGCTTCCATACATCTTGTTTATGACTTGCAAACCCTTAGCAAGACTGACGGTTTTCTTTGCCACATCCAGCTGATGGTTTGTTTTGCACCACCAACTATGTAGCTGAATCAGGATTCACCCTGCTCAGGTGAGTCAGAGGCCATTAGCAAAGCTGCTTTCATACACTGGGTTAGTGATGGAAAGTGAACATTTTCAGGAGTCAGAAGGAGCCACAGGAGATCCTGTTAGTCAGAGTTGGAAAGTGAAATGTGTCTATTCCCACTTGGGGTGTGTGGGAGGCCTCTGCCCTCATTAGTTCCATGGGGATTTCTGCACGTAAGGCATTTGTTGTCACGTTTGGGTTGCAGCATGAAGACACAAAATTGCTATGGTTTGCGTGAGATGCAATCGTGTTTGGGCAAGAAAGCCGACAGTCATTTTTTTCATGAACTTTGGTTGAGTTCCAGCTTTTGCAGTTTGTCTCAAACCATACCATACAACAACGCCTTTGAAATACTTTCATTTCTGTTCGAATTTGGAATATCCTTTCAAACCCTTCATTCTAGCCATGCCTCTCAATACATACCTAATTAATTAATTAGTTCACCAACCATCTGTTGCGCTATCAAGTATTCCAGGGGCCAGCAATTCAGCAGAGAATAAAATAGCAGCTTTGCCTTCAAGGTGCTTACTTCTAATGCAAAAAGAAAGACCATTTAAAAAAATAGATCCTAATATGTGCTTTAGAGAAAAAGCAAATATAAGGAGGAAAAAACCGCTGAGGTTGTCTTGAAAGGCGTGTCTTAAAAAGTGAAATTTGAATGGACACCTGCAGACATTGAAAGAGTGAACTACTCGGTGATCTGTGTCCCTGAGCCAAGGACGTAGCAGGTGCAGTCAGCCTATGGCAGAAGCCAGGATGGCTGGTCCCTATATCAGACAGCTGCCTGTGGGGTCTACATCAGGACCTTTCATATTCACTTCAGTGCTTTCTCCAAGAACTAGGCTTGGAGCTGAATGAAGAAACAAACCTAGGCTGATCATCTGGACAATCCGTACTCATGTCTCAGATCTAAAAATGCCTTTGTTTTTTGCTTTTTCTTCTGCCTGAAACAGTTTCCCCAGACATTGGAATGCCTCTCTATTTCCTTCAGGTCCCTGATCAAATATCATCTTATCAAGAAGCCTTCCCAGACCACACTATTAAAGTGTCAGATAGGCAGTGTTAGAAATGGAAATTATTTTCTCCACCAAATCTGATTATTTTACGTGAGAGATGACTCCCTCTACACATTATGGGATTAAGAATGATCCCATTTGGGATGATAAATACTGGAACATTTCAGTAACCCAAGAAGCCCTGAGAAACAAATTGCTAATTCAGAACTTAAACCATCTAAATATGATGAACAACTCAGGATGTCTGTGAGTTGTTCAAGTGCAGACTCCAATGCGAGAGCAACCTGTGTGGCTCAAAATGAGCCCCCAGATCTTCCAAGTCTTGATTTTACTGGAGGCTTTTCATGCAAAATAAGGACTGATGCTTGGCAGGACCACCCATGCTCATTAATTTTCAAAGGGAATAAAAGAATTTATCAAAGGAGAAAAGCTACTGTGAGGTGATTCAAATTGTCCACCATCTGATAGTTTTATTTCAGCATTTTTAAACTACAAATGTGAAAGATAAGCACCGTGATTATTTGGATATTTGGTCAGACCTGGAACTATCATAACTCATTAGTAGGAAAAAAGATCCCTTTTTGGTGTTATTACCTTAAAAATATCTGCAACCAAAAATTGTTCAAGTCATCAAAATAATGCTCTTTCGAACACAGGGTCTGTGGCACTCTTTGCTTCAGCATCTCAGAAAAGAATTAGCCTCCGTGCCAGGTGGTGGTACTCTGGGGAGGCAACTGAGCACACATAGGAAAGGTCCGGTTCATGTTCCAACACCTCCCAGAGCATGCTGGGTGATCTTGTGCATACCACTGATCCAGGTCTGCTGAGACTTGAGTGGATCATGGCATGAAGACCCCGTTGAGAGTGCCTCTCTGTCTCTCTCTCCCTCTCTCTTTTTTCCTCTCTTCTTAACTCTCCCCTTTTCAGAAGAAATGAATGAACAAACCTTTTTTTTAAAGCCTATTCAAGCAAGAATACACAAGTAGGGACATTTCTTGAGTGTTTCCAGTGCATATTTCTGAGCACTTTAAATGTACTATCGCTAGTCTTTTTACAAGCAAAATGAGAAATAGTGATTGACTGTTTTAAAAAATAATTAGAATAATAATAATAATAATTGGGGAAGTCATAGAAAAGATATTGAACATTGAAGCGGGGAGATTAATGTCTCTGTATTGACTGACATGCATGGCATTCCCTTTTAAATGTACTATCTCATTTAATACTCTTTACCCGGTAGGAACTGCTATTAACTACGTTTTCTGAATGAAGAAACAAAGGCATACGGAGATGAAGTACCTCAAAACTCTGGTGGTCTATCTCCAGAAATCTCTTAGGCAAAATGGGAGAGATCAGTGTCTTACGGGCTGAAAAAACCCTGGAAAGGGCATCGGGAATCATGACTAGGAAGAAACCTTTTCTCCTGCGAGAGCACAGTGGGGGCCAGTGATAGGAATGGCACTGGCTCCTCTTGCCACCACAAAACTGAGGGAAGCAGAGCATCCTGGCTCTCCATCATTCCCAGTGTTTTCCAAAATTCGTTCACTTTCTGGAGCTCTTCCATGTGGGGCTGGGGAGTTTCTAATCTTTTCTGCTCTACAGCTGGGTACTTCTGTTCATTGTCCGTGCTACATAAGAAGGGCCATGAGCACTGTGAGAGGTCTGATCCACTTTAATTGGGAGATAAAAACAACTCCAAGACAGCTTTGAAAAAACCAAAAACAATTATGAACAAAATCCAAAGGGCACACTCCCTGATAATACTTGAGCCACGTAATCCTGGGCCATGAATGCTTCTTCAGGACACGCTCAGATATTTGTTTTTCTTGGGTAATTACTTGCTCATGCCTGTGTGTATTCTGAAGGCAGAAAGGCTGTTCTGAAAATATCTTTAGCCAGATGCCCTCTGCATCCCATCCCATCGGCTGTCACTTGACGTGAAACCAGGTGCACTTCAAGGTCTGACATTCAGCTGACTTCTGTTTATATAGTATGGAGAAACTTTTGTTCCCTTGCCCTATAAGGCATGTACCAGGAGAGATTTTGGGAAAAGGTCACCCAGATAGTAAATAATTCTGCAGAGCTTTGACGTGAAAATGCTCCAGGAACCTTTATCCCATCCTTGCCATTTAACCGGTGTGCTTTCAGTCATTCTTGGTTTTAATGAATGGCATGGATCAGAGTTTGTCTCTATCATTCCATTCATCAGAGGCCTAATCTGAAATCAAAATCATATTTTAACTTTGTTTTTATCCTCTTCCTGTGTTCAGGGAAAAGCATTGTGAACATCTCAAAAAAGAAAGAAAGAAAGAAAGAAAGAAAGAAAGAAAGAAAGAAAGAAAGAAAGAAAGAAAGAAAGAGAGAAAAAGAAAAGGATGAACTATACCCTGAGGAAAACCTAGTTAAAGAGCTAAGGAATGTCATCTTGATAGAAGAAAATTCCACTTTGAGGTTTACCAGTCCCTCCCCCCTGAAAATAATCTGGTCCTTGAAAAGCATATTATCTTTCATGGGTTAAGAAATACCCAAATTCTGCCCAGCCTATTTTACAATAAGACCTCGAAAAGCTATGTGATGAGCCGGAATGAGAGGAGTTTAAATTTTTGATGCAATCCTCTGCTTGGGAAAGTGATAATGCAGCTCAAATAACAGAGTATTTTTCTGCTACAGCGCAACAATCAACATAACGTCTGAGCGTATTAATAATTTCACTTCTAAACTTCTCGACAGGGAGTGCATGGGTCTTAATAGCATTGTCAAGATCCTTAGGGCAATTGAAAAACCCGAAATCATTACTTTCTACTGATAGGCTTCCCTCTCCCAGAGGATGCCAAAATACCTAGGGTAATGTAGATTTATTGAAATATTCAGATAGGCACTGCTCAGATATAACTTTGCAAGAAAATCTCCTTTTTAGAAGGGTTCTCCACAAGTATTTCAAGTGATCTCTTTTTTTTTTTTTTAATTTTTTGCCTTTGTCACTTAGAAAGTAGCTAATGAAGTTGACATTGATCTCAAATAATACTTTCCTGATGATTTAGGAAAACAAAGAACGAGCATGGGGCATGGTAAAATGATGTGGCATCTATGACTAAAAGCCCTCTTTGACCCATCACATCTGAGAATTTGCCCTATTTGGGCGGGATGGTCCCAAAGCCATAACTGCTGTTAAGCCCTTAACCTGGGGGCACCTGCTGACTTGGCATCCAATTCACGAGTCCCCCTTCCTACAAGAGCTCCTGTCAGAGCCTGGCAGGGTTTTAGCTGAGTAGAAATGGCTCTCTGCTGTGATTACAGCCATGCCCGAACCCCTAAAATGAATCCCAGGTTCCCCTCTCGGATCCTCAAATATGCAACTGGCTCTCAAATGGCCATCATGTAACAATCACCACCTGAAAAATATCAACACAATAGTGTCCCTGCCAGAAAGCACCTGTGGGGGGCCTGTTTCAGGTTGCCAGGGAAGGCTATTTTAAAGTGGCATGAAGTGTGCCCCATCTGAGATTTTACTTTGATTGGCTCCAATGGGGCTCTGCAGTGACAGATGTTGTGATTATTTAAAAAAAAAAAAAAAGAGTGAATTGCCATTTCTATGAAATGTCCAGAAGAGGGAAATCCATAGGTATGGAAAGTAGCTTAGCATTTGTCAGAGGCTGGGGGAGAAGGAGCTGGGGAGTGACTGCTAATGTGCATGGACCTTCCTGTGGGGGTGATGACAATGTTCCCAAATGAGATGGTGCTGATGATTGTCCATCTGGGTGAATGTGTTAGACACTGACATGTATACTTTAAATAGCTGACGATGTAGGGCCAACAGGTGGTGTGGTGGTTGGAGCACCGGACTTCCACGTGGCTGACCGTGGTTCCAGTCCCATGGCTTGAGAATCATGCCAGGGCGTGTGTGCTTGTGTGCCCAAAATCCCAGGAGGAGAATGGAGGAGAAGGGATTGTAGTGTGACCATCCCACCAGGAGGTTATTTCTCACTTTCCCTCTCACTGTCTCTGTCTCTCTCCAGCAAGCACCCACACCTTATGGTAAAACACTTAAACAAAAGCTGAATTTATTATATTTCAGGAAAGCTATTATTTAAAAGAAGAGGAAGAAATGGAATAGGAGGAAGAGAAGGAGGAGGAGGAGGGAGGAGAAAAAGAGGAGTTGGTCAGATAGAGCCGAGAACAACCAACCAAAAACAAAGAGGGAGGCTCAAAGTGCCCTTGCCCCTGTGTCTGCCGTCTCCCTGTTAAAGGACCCTCTGACAGAAGTAAGAATTAGTGGAATCAAGGGAAAGCCAAGCATTAATTCCAGCAACCAACTGCAAAGCTCAAAAGGACAGCAGCAAAAATCTGTTCTAGTGCCTCTCCACTGAGACTCTCCAATATATCTCCTCACAGACGGGCCTGTCCTTTCATTCCTTCATTCATTCATTTATTCATTCATTCTGCACTATTCTATACGAGGCACTGCAGCCTTATGCTAGGCATGGAAAACATGGAGAGTTAGACTCTTTCCACTGGAGGAAGTCAACAATCTAGTGGAGGACATAGAGAATCAAAATATAATATAAAACCGTGGGTCAAAGTGTTAGGAAAGCGATGTATGCAGTGAGTGATGTGAGCATCCGTAAGAGGCACAGACATCTTACAGTTAAATACAAAATTTCAAGATGAAGACTTATATCCCTTCATCTTCTTGAGCCTCAGTTTCCTCATCTTTAAAGTGGAGAATAAGATCTGCTTTGAAGGTTACCGTAAATTGTAAATAAGATGAAATGTGCCGAGTGTTTATCACACGGGGCTTCGATTCTTGGGAGTTACTGTTCTTAGCCCATGTAAGATGTCCCTCCAACCCTAGTCTTCTCTGAGTGCAGGCAGAGCTGACACCTTGGTTTCTAAGCCTGTAAATGATTGTTCCTTGTGACTGTAAGCCTCATGCTCCTGGCTTGGGACGTCGATCGGTGTGTCATCACACACACGCTCAGAAAGGCTTTTCTCTGCGGTTGTGTATGTTGTGTAACAAGAGAACTGCAAATGAGCACAGCCCTTTCCTTCTTGGATCTTCTGTTCAGGCTGAGTGGGGTCCTTCCATCAGGGACGGCTCCTTGATATGGATGTGTAACCCAGGCCACAAGGCCCTGACCAGGGCTGGAGCTGCATGCCAGGAGAGAAGAACGAGGATGTAACGTGGCCCACTTTTCACCTTCCTTCTTTTTTCTCTTCCACTCTGAAACAAGGAGAAAGGCTGCAGCTGCAGCTTACTACAACAGGGGCCAGCTCCGAGCAATACTGCAGACAGGGCAACGGGGCCCGCAGAGCCAGCGCTACCATCCATGGGTCAATAGCAGAAGAGAAAAGTCCATCCTATAGAGGACAGGTCCCTCAGTGCATGTTGAGGCAGGAAGGAGGGAGCGAGCTCAAGGTCCAAAGCACCCGATACTTACAGACGAAGGAGGACAATCTTTCCCACACACAGGAGGAAGCTGATTGGGACCTGCTCCTCCATCCTTCCACCACAGGGCTGTTTTCAGAGCAGGGCAGGACAAGCTGGGATGGAGAGTGCCCTTGGTCCTGCCTCTGACAAGCCTAATTGCTGCTCAGCCCCCATGCCGCTGCTTATGGGAGCCAGAGAAGCAGCACAGAGCAGGAAGTTTGGGGAGGGCCTTTTGGGAAGGCACAGAAAAGAGATGGCACTGCAGTTTGACGGTTCTGGCCTATTTCTCCTGATTCGAGCAGCACTGTGAGGCGGCGCAGGCCTCTGAGGTAGGTTATTCCCTCCAATTTCTCACAAGATTCGATTCTGCCATTTAAGCAAATGTGCAAAGATTGAGACAAGCCAGTTTTCTTCTGCATCTGTTAGGACATATATCGATCAAGGCAGGGGTGTTATTCCCTCCCTGTGTGAGTACACTCTGGCCTGGGGTTCCTTTGCATGTGGCTAGGAGCGGCAGAGACCATGGGATCAAATACCAGCTCCAGCACTTACTGCGCCAAGAGACTATGGGAAAACAGCAGCTCCACCACTTACTGTGCCAAGTGACCTTTAGGACATTCCTTAACCTCTCTGGGTCTGTGAAATGGGGGTAGGAAGTGACCTATGCCATTGGAGCATATGGGAATACACTGAAATCCTTGACTACAGCCCTTGGCCCATACCATGCACACAGGGAGAACTTAACCCTGCTACCATGCCCAGTGTCATCACTTTGTTGTCGTAAGTTGCTTTGTTTGGGGAGATGGAGCAGCTCTGAATCACTTTTCATTTTTGTGAGCTCTTAGACATCTTGCAACTGCCTGTGTTAATTCCCTCGGCCAGGTCACTTAGTCACTCAGTCCTGCTGCAGGCTGAATTGAGTCTGTGCTTTTTGCCTTTGTATGTTTATTTGGTATCTCCTTCCAAGATTGTCATCTCAAAGAGCGAGGAAAACTGGGGCCCCAAGCACCCCAGGATATACTCACCACTTTCCTCAGAGTCATCATTGTTGTGGCTGCTATTACCATTATCAGCAGTATTAATTATACCAAATAATAATAGAACATAATAACATTTATTAATAGCTTGCTATGTGCTAGGCTCCTTCTAGATACATTCCCATTTGATTCCAACAACCAAATGTGAGAAATTAATATATCTATTTTAAAGATAAAGAAACAGACCCAGAGCCCTTTCGGTGGTCACACCTCTAGTAAGCAGACATTCAAACCAGCTCCCAGCCTGGCCCTCTGCAGGAGACCTGCCCTCCTTACTTCTAACCAGAGACTGTTATTTTTGAATCTCCTCACCCCAATTCCCTCTGGCTCTCATTCAAGGTCAAATTTGAAATGAATGTCCCGGCGCCAGTTTTCATCAACCAGAAACTCTCAAGTCTCTGCCCATCCCATCCTCACGGTTAGCATCTTCAAATTGCAATCAAGATATAACTTGTTCCAAAAAGGTGGTTCAGTGGGAGACAGCAGAGAGTTTGTGGTTATCATCTAGGGGCCTGAGAAGGTTGAAATTTTTAAAGACCATCAGTTGGCATGCCTTCTCTAGAAATGAGTGATTTATGAGCAGTCAGGCAGGCCCCTGCTTTTATTTTTCCCTCATACATTTTATCATCATTTTTAATTGCCAGGAAAAGTTGGTATAAACTATAGAGCAAGACAAGGCAGCCTTAGTTTGCCTCTCCCCTCCCCTCCCCATCCATCCCCTCTCTCTTGGCAAGAGTAGACTGACCTAAATGCCTCTCCCAGCTGTTTATTTAAGCAGAGGGCAACAACAGTAGCCAATACTTGCCAGTGTACTCCCTAGCTCTCCCCAAAAGGCTCCTTTGTGTGTTATTTGAGATGTGGGCACTGGTTATTTCAGCAGGCCTATCTGAGCACTCTATTGTAGTCCACACAAGAGATGATACTCCAAGGTTTTGCAGTCCCCATGTCTAACTTTGTTGGAATTGGCATGGTTACCCAACAAAGAAGCTCTGCTCTATTATTCTTAGAACCACGCAGTCAATCAATGTACAGGTGAGAAGGACAGACTATGTGAATGGTAGCCCTGTCAAAGTCAGCTGGCAACAGCCATTCCATGGAAGATCGAGAAACACAGAAGCACAGATCATTCTGCAACGGAGCAAACTGTAGCACTCTTTCAAGCACTTAATGTTTAGATATATAGGAAGCATATTCTCTGTAAATTCACTTATCTTTTCTAGGAGCCTTGCCCATACCCTCCCTTGCTCTTAGTAAAGAACCAATACGCAGTTCTTTCTTTCTAGGGCTGAAAGTCACACGGTATTTAAAAATAAATTTCAGGTTCTCGAGTCAAGGTAAATCAGATGCAATATAATAGGTCAGCACTGGGATTTTAATGACAGTTGCCTTGGCCTGCTAATAGCATACTTATTAGGTTGATACTGTGTAAGCATTTATGTTACATAGTTATTGTGGTTAAATTGCATTATTATGTGATTTTGTATTTATGTAATAGAAGAGCCATTAATAATATGCACATTAACAAAACCTAATAAATGTGTGGCACTCAGGGTGGACATTAGATTTCCTTCATCAAGCTGAGTTATTTATTTCTGTTTCACCAAAGACTGAAGACGTCCGTTGCTTGGAGAAGGGCTTTTTATGTATTTTGGATTTTTGGAAAGCAGTAGTTGTGTTGTCAGCCATCGTTTGCATTTTTGAATCTGAAAACCTCCCTACCCACAAATGCGTTGGACGACTGTAAAGAAAACAGATAAATGCAAAAGGGCTTGCGATAATGAGCTGCAGCAGAGTGTTGTATTAAATGTATGTTACCCATACTCAACACCAAGGCACCCTGGGTTATATAGGCATCCAAATTCAAATGCCTGGGACCAACAGATGATGTAGTAGTTGTCACTGGACACTGTGATTCGAGTCCCAGACCCAGTGGTTCAAAGCTCACACTGGGCGTGTGTGCATGTGTGCCCAAGATCTCGAGAGGAGAATGGAGGAGAAGGGATTGCAGCGTGGTCAGTCCCGGGGGGTGATTTCTTGCTTTCTCTCTCTCTGTCTCTCTGTGTCTCTCTGGTGAGCACACACACCCTCTAGCAAAAATCTCTCTAAGAAAAAAAGAAATTCAAATGTCTGCCAGCAGGTATCTTAAATACATGGCAAACCAGAGAAACCACCTAAGAGCATTCAGTAATAACCAATGGTCACCATGAGGGGATACAGACTCAGTATTCTGGTTCTGATTTGGTTTACAAGAGAAGTCAGAAGTCTGAATCTCTCTCTCTACCAACTCTTGACTTCAGATTTTTAGTGCTATCCAGCTTGGGTGTTGCCAGTTGATTACTCCTGCCCTAGATGGATGAAGTTAGGTTTACTTTCCCTACTCCCACATGGGCTCCCTGAGAGCTGCTGTTGTTCTTACTCATCCTTTCGACCAATCTTCTATGCACTTGGCTTGGGGAACTTGCCGGCCTTCAGGTCCCATGTTTAGCACTTTGCATTCATTGTTTGTCTCTCTTTCACAGCCACTTAGTGGGTTGTTACTGCTGTCTTCACCACGTGGCAGCTGAGTAAGCTAAGAATTAAAGAAAGGGGTAGTATGCCAAGGTCCACACAAAGAAAAGGTGGCAAACTCGATCTGTGAACCTTTGGAACCTTTAAGTTTTGATCTTCTCATCTCCAGCTACACACCCTCTTAGACGTTCCCACATCACTCTGTACACCCCAGTGCAGCATTCTCCACTCTGGGTTACAACTGTCTTTTCCTTCTATCCCCTGAACCTAGTTGGAAAATTTAACTGTTGGATAGATAGATAAATGAGCAACATCATGGTGGAAATATGCAACCATCTTCCAACACTGAGGACACCAGATAATTTTCATTTTTTTGCCATCAGTAATTTATTTACAGTGAAATAGCACATTGCTTTATAAAGAGGGCAGAGTGGAGAATTAAGTATGCTTTCTTCTCCCTACTCTTCTTTTTTCATCTTTCCCAGAAGCTCTAGGCTTTCTCTTCAGGAGAAATGAACCTTTCTTCCAGTTAACTGGAAAACCCACCATCTATTTGATTTGGAACACACCACATAGCACCCAGATTGGTTCTTTCACATCCCCCGGGCACCTCTCCTAGATAGTATCAGCCGAGGCAACCACAGGAATTCCACCCACACAAAACAGAGGTGGACAGAGAAAGACCACACAAGTGGGAACAGGCAAGGAGGCTTTGCTTGGGGTGAATAGACAGGAAGCAGGAGGGCTGCTCTCCCATCTACTGAGCTAAATCTTTCACATTATCTCTTTGTATTTGGGGAGCGTGTGTGGTCTGGAAAGCTGAGGAGGAGGTTAAGCAGAAAGAGATGGAAAGTTAGGGCTTGGGGCTGGGAGGGTGGGTTCTCACTTGTACACTGACTCACCTCATCTTCCCAGGGCAAGTTTCATAATTACCTAACTAATGGGGAATAATGACACCACTTGGATCGGAGTTGAGAGAGGGGAAAGAAAAGCATGAGAATTCATTAACCACGTGTGAGGGTCTTAGATAGCATCTCTAAAGGATCATTATTACATCATTTCACTGCCGTTTTCCACCTCTTTCCACTAACAGGACACAGACAAATGCAAAATAACTGTGTAATAATACATTACTAGACAGACAACAATGCCAGAAAGTATAATAGCCTGCTACTGCCATGAAACTCCCCCAAAGATATATTTAAAATGTCACTGATGCATAATGTAAAATATGAATTGCAGGTTCATTTGGAGGATGCAATTTAAAATCCATACAGCTATACAGTGGCATTTCCCAGTGGGTTGTACTTTTTAGTTGTCTTTTTCGGAACACACAGAAAGAAAGAAAGAAAGAAAGAAAGAAAGAAAGAAAGAAAGAAAGAAAGAAAGAAAGAAAGAAAGAAAGAAGGAAGAAAGAAGAGAGAGAGAAGAGAGAGAGAGAGAGAGAGAGAGAGAGAGAGAGAGAGAGAGAGAGAGAGAGAGAGAGAGAGAGAGAGAGAAAGAAAGAAAAGAAAGAGAAATCCCCCAAGTACTTTCCGCACAGACATCCAAACTTCAAGGAACCTGCTTCTCCCCGGTTTTCCTTCCTGTTTGTGTTGGTTCCGCTGCGCTCCAAACCTAGTATCTTCTTGACATGTTGTCTTCCCTTCGGGACGTTTCTGCAGGCTTCCCAGGAACCCTACAATGTAGATTACACCTTTTGGAGATGTAGCCCGGCCACATAAGGAGACAAGTAGTTGAAATTTGTGTCAAATTGCTTGTTTAAATGACTTGAGCCAACTTCTTAAAGCCAGGACAGCAGGGGCTGAGGATTTTTAAAGTTGGCAGGGGCCAAAATGACAAGACTCAGCAGTCACCTGGTGAGCTGCCAACCCTGACTGGAGGCTTCAAAAAATAAACTTTCTCAAAGGACACAAATTAAAAGTCATGTTTCAGCATCCATTAAAATGAAATTATAGGCTTCCATCGCATCGTGCGCTACTTTCATTTTCATTATGCTTAAAATATTTCATAGATTGAGAATCGGTGGCTAAAAAAGCCGCGCGTGGAGTTGTCGTATGTGGTGTTATTGACAAGGGGGTATTTACAGAGGTAGTGTTCTTGGTGCATTTTTCCTGCAAGGATAGAGGATTCGTTATTAAATATAGGATGCAATAGAGAGTAAGGGTCATGGCTTGAAAATATCTGCCCTGACCTTCTCCAGAGACCGAATCTTCAGGGTTCCTCCCTCTGAAGAGAAAAGTTACCGACCTGCTGATCCAAGCTGCTCACAGGTGTTTTTGTTGACTCTCATTTAAATATACGTATGTATTTTACACACATACAAACACACCCACCCATACAAACATGTGAGTGTGTACACCCACACCCACACACACACACACACACACACACACATATGTTTTTATGTTTGAGTTCATTGTCGACATTTTATAAGTCCAGGAAATTTTATCTGCAAGCCCAGAACTTTAGCTTTTCTGAAAGATTGAAAGATACAAGGCCAGCAGGTCTCACAGTTATTAATATGCTGGGCTCCCACATGGCCAACAACAGTGCGAGTCCCAGACCTGGTAGCTTGCTTTCTTATTTTCTCTATCTCTCTCTGGTGAGTGCACATGCCCTATAGCAAATTTAAAATAATAATTAATAAAATTAGTAAATAATTTTTGAGAGAAATTTTTGCTTTAGGGCACATGCGCTTGCCAGAGAAACAGAGATACGGAATGTGAAAAATCACTCCACCGGGGAGATGGCCACACTTCAATCCCTTCTCTTCCATTCTCCTCTTGAGATTTAGGGCATGCACGCACACGCACCTGGGGTGAGTTTGAAGCCACCGGGTCAGGGACTTAAATCGCAATTGACCACATGGAAGTCCAGCAACATAACCACTATGTCATCTGCTGATCCAAGAAATAATTCTTTTTAAAAATAAAAGTACAGTACAGCTGCCTGGAACCTTCCCTCATCCCCATATGGCCAGGTTGGCCTGGAGCTGGGTGAGGCTACTCCTACCTTCTTCAATTCAACTGAGTTCACAACTGTCCCACTTCAATCTCCTGTCTGACCCTAACAGGTATTTAAATGTGCTACTGCCTGACTTAGAGTGAACCAAGCTCTTATCACCTCTAGAAAGGTTAAATATTTTAGAGAATGGGTGCACTGTATTGGGTTACCAGGAAATGGAATAAGGACTTGTTACCATAATGATCAGCCTTGAATGCCATGTTGCTTTCATTATAGCATTAATATATTTCAAATCTTTCCACTACTCAGCTTTCATCAACCTGGTTTTGCTAGCCTAGCATCTCAGGATTCTTCATTCGATCCAAATAAATGCACATTGAAGCACATTATTTATGTGTAACTACCCTGGGATGTGTCCTGCAAGCTTATTGGTGTTTCTAGTTTCCAGCTCAGCCATGGTCAACATGAAGACTTGGGTTTCGAACTTTCCTCCACAGGTTTGCAGAGTACCTGAGACTGGAATCTGCAGGTGCTGATGGCCTTTTCTCCTTCCTCT
Organism: Tupaia tana; assembly: GCA_026018925.1. Lineage (NCBI taxonomy): Eukaryota > Metazoa > Chordata > Mammalia > Scandentia > Tupaiidae > Tupaia > Tupaia tana. Next base: position 53,668,571 of record JAKSZU010000014.1, read on the forward strand.
TTTTCCAGGCCCTCCAAACCACCACAGCCAGTCGACTCTGCGGCCCCCTCTGCCACCCCCTCACAACCACACGCTGTCCCATCACCACTCCTCTGCCAACTCCCTGAACAGGAACTCACTGACCAATCGGCGGAGTCAGATCCACGCCCCAGCTCCCGCGCCCAACGACCTGGCCACCACGCCGGAGTCCGTTCAGCTTCAAGATAGCTGGGTGCTAAACAGCAACGTGCCCCTGGAGACCCGGTAAGTGCCTTCCCCGGCTCACAGAGGTTCTCCCAGGACACTCCACAGACCCTGGGTGTCTCCGAATTCTAGGGGGAGAGTCATTCCTGGCATAAATGATGAGACAGGTTTACCACCTCCTGTTCCCTTGGTAATCTGACCCTGGACGGTAGGTGATAGGTATTTCTTTGTTCACATGTGTCTCCTTTTAATGCTTGTTTACTCTGTTCGACAGCTCTTGTGTACCCAACTAATAGAATTAGCATAACATATTTTTACTCAAAGGCTCATGGGAAACATGCTTATAAGGGTATATTGACTGAAAGCTGCTGATAAATTATGCATTTGGCCTTTCTTGAAGTAATAAATGAAGACTCATTTGAAATGAAGTGTTTGGGGAGACCTTGAGAAACAATCCCTGATTCCAAACTGACAGAAGTATAATTTTAATTTATATTTCATCCAACGTGCAGTCTCGCTTTAATCCCTCCTGTACAAACTAACAGCTTGATGCCTGTGGGGCAAACAATAATGTATAAAAACAAACAAGGAGAAAGGGGCAGCGCTTGTGTTGGGAGGGAAGAGTTTGAAGATGATCTCCGGGACCAACTTTGTTTCCTTGTTGCCCCTGCACTTTCTTTTTTCCCCTTCGCTTATGGCCTTAATGTTCGCCTTAACACTGCCAGACCAACCGGTAATATGGCAGGCTGGCATGGGATTGGCAGTGAGAGCCGTGAGTGGGCTGTTCAGATACTGAAACGGCCTTGCTGTTCCTTCCCCAGGCGTTGCACGGTCTCGGTGCTCGGATTGCTTTTGTTTCTTTGTCCAGAAGAATCACAGAAACTAAACAGAGAGGGATAATTCATAAGGACTCTTTGAAAAGTTCTCCATTTATTTATTTATTCATTCATTTAATATTTTAAGAGACATTTTTGCTGTAGGGCACCTGCACTCGCCAGAGAGACAGAAAGAGACAGAAAGTGAGAAATCCACCCCCAGGGGGGAGACCATGCCACAGTCCCTTCTCCTCCATTCTCAACTCAGGATTTTGGGCACACACACACACACACACACACACACACCTGGCATGAGTTCTAAGCTACAAGGTCCAGGACTCAAGTCACAGTCTATTACATTGAAGTCCAGCAACGTAACCATGACACCATCTGCTGGTCCCTCCAATTATTTTTAAGGTGTTTTTGTTTTTGTTTTTGTTTTGTTTTGCCATAGGGTGGATGCACTTGCCAAAGAGAGAGAGAGGTAGTGAGAGGGTCACTGAGAAATTACACCTGCCCCCAGGGGGAATGGCCCTGCCATAATCCCTTCTCCTTCATTATTCTCCTGGAATTTTGGCATACACACATCCTTGCCCAGCATGAGTTTCAAGTTACCAGGTCTGGGACTCGAACCCTGGTTGAACATGTGGGAGTCCAGTGCCTTAACAGCCACACCACCTGCTGGCCCCTCCAATTATTTTTAAACTTAAGTAACTTAGGTGTGAAGAAAGATAGAAAGAATCTATAATCTTCCTGGGAATTGTCAGTGAATTTTTGGTATACAGCAGGAAGCAATTTTGAAGTCTTACCATTTAGAGTTGTTCCTTTATTTTTAGAGGTTTTTGCTATAGGGCACGTGCGCTCACCAGAAAGACAGAGATAGAAAGCGAGAAATCACCCCCCCCAGGGGGATGGCCATGCCGCAGTCCCTTCTCCTCCATTCTCCTCTCAGGATCTTGGGCGCGCACGCACACACACCCGGCGTGAGTTTAAGCCACCAGGTCTGGGACTCGAACCGCGGTCGACTACACGAGAGCTCAGTGACATAGCCATTACACTAACTGCTGGTCCCGGAGTTGTTTCTTATCTATAGTATTTTTGATTTTTAAAATAAGGTCGTTATTATTATCACTAATGTTAATATGTTGTACACCTTTGTCACTGTAATCATTCCAAACATTAACAGATTTTTTTTCTGATAATTATAGGTTGTTTTTAACCATGCCCACAGTCTTAATCTCTAAAGCCTAAAATATTTAAAGTCAATACAAGCTATACTTATATGTTATATATAGTACGTATATATAACAGCTACAGTAATGTAGTAATCCCTAATGAGCAGCTTTGCTAGAGCTAGCTGGTGGACCAGGCATGACTCAGGATGTTACCACAGATGATGGTGGTTCTAAAGACTGGCTGGGATTTTCTGTTCCCTTCCCCTCATATGTATGAATTGCCCTAGAGTTCACTGAACACTGGTTGGCCTATTTTTAAATTAACAGACTAGAATGTGAAAAGCAGCTTCTGAAAAGAAAGGCTACATTAAGTGAACTAGATAAAGGAGGGAAAAAAGAAAAAGAAAAAGAAAAGAAAAGAAAAAGAAGAGGAAGTGTAAAAGCTGTTGTAAGGAGAAGCAGCTGGTGCCCTCCTGGGTAAGGCAGCTGGATCCCACATGGCTGACTATGCAGTTTCAGTCCCAGACTTGGCAGCCCAAAAACACATGGAACACTGTGCATGCATGCCCAAAATCCTGAAAGGGGAATGAAGAAGGTACTGTATATACAATAATGGAAGCATAAAATTATAGTGACTGTATAACGGACAAAGGGATTAACTCTCTCAGAAAGATCAGAAAAAGCTTTATACCTGAAGAGCTGCTTGAACTGGGTTTTGAGGGATGAGTAGGAGTTTACAGAGTTGACTGTAAAAAACAGTCAAAAGCTATAACGTAATAGTTGTACCTATGCCCCACTTTTTTTTCCCTAAAAGCTTAGCAACCTAGAACTGGACAAATTCATTTACACAATGTTAAAATACTGTGAGTTTAATAATGTCATTTTATTTAACCCCCAAGAGACACTATTTGGTAGCTCTTCTTTTTAAGGACATGATACCACACTAGGATTCCCATTTCTATATTTCATACCTAATCACATTCAGGACAAAGAACCATTAAAGGTAAGACATTGGAAGCTGACCATGAAGTTGTCACCAATTTTGAAGACGCAGTGGAAATTTACAAACAGATTCCCTGCCCCTATTCTCATTAATTCCGACTTCTGGATGTGATGAAAGAATTCCAGAACTCTAGGAGGTAATGAGCAGGCAGCCTGCCACCCCTGGAAACTCTACGCCAATCCAGTGCATGTCTAAGTTGAGCGAGGAACAGGCCCTTGCCTCTTCGCATTGTTCTTTTGATGTCCCCATCCGTCTTAATGAGGCATGTTAGATCTCTGAACTATGCTTTTTCCATTTTTCTTCTATGACAAGTAGAATTGGAGGTGCTGATTAAGGAGGCATAGCCAGGAAATAGGACTGCACAAACTTGAAATTTAACACAAGACAAGAAAGCACACAAAGGAAGTTCTCTATCAAGGTTAATCATAGAAGGGACCAATGCATATAAATTTCTATAATGGAAGCAGTCAACTCATGTACAAACCATAAAATTATCCAACCAAATATAAGGTAGGAGAACTAATTGCAGCAGTCGGCATCATCTTATCTAAAGAGGTGTGTAACAAAATCACCCTGCCCGCTGTCTTTCTCTCAGCTTACTCACAGAAGGTCTTAGAATGAAGTCCACACTTGCAATTTTTGGTTGATATCATCTACCCACTTCTTTGACTGCTGAGACCGACAAGGTTAGGAACCTTCCTGGTTGGCTGCTTCTTCGGGAGTTTCTGAATCAGCTCCTCTTGTCTAAAACAGTAGGAAGTGGCTGAATGACAGAACCTAACTTTCTTTCCTTTTGTGTTTTGCTGAAGCAGGCTTCTCTCTCTGAATCTATCTGGCAGTAGATCACCAAAAAGAATCCCTAAGCAGGACAAAACTTTCCTTTGACTTTACTTTTTATTTTTTTAATAGAGGTTTTTGCCTTAGGGTACCTGTGCTCACCAGGGAGAAAGAGACAGTGAGAAGGAAAGTGAGAAATCGCTCTCCAGAGGGGATGTCCATGCCATAATCCCATCTTCTCCATTCTCCTCCTGGGATCTTGGGCATATACCCAGCATGAGTCTCAAACCACCAGGTCCAAGAGTCGAACCACAGTCAGCCATGTGGGAGTCCAGTGATATAGCCACTATGCCATCTGCTGGCCCCCTCTGACTTTCCTTTTGCCCTGAAATATAGGAAGCTTCATTTTAATCATCAAGATCCTCAAATACAAACAAATTTGTAAATGGCTTTTCAAATAGTCATCTATTATTCATTCTACAAATATCTATGGGAATCTACCATGTGCCAGGCACGGCAGATTCAGCAAAGATGAAGAAAGATAAAGTCCCTGCCCTTATGGAGATTCTACGCTTGCATAGACAGACATGAACATACGCTTATACAAATGTCCCTAATATGATAAATACACTAAGTGCCATAAAAGGTCTAGAAAAACCAGACCCAAGAGAAATAGCCATTTAAGCTAAGCCCGAAGGATGAGTAGGTGTTAATCCTTAAGGAGTGTTCGGTTTGGCAAGGACAAGACCCACCAGGAGCAGAAACCAGAAGAGAAAGGAAGCTAGAAGGTAGAAAAGGGCAAGATGGCACAAGACCCTGGGCTGTGTTAAAGATTTTGGACTCTATCCCAAGAACAACTGAAAGTCACCCAAACATTGAGAGCAAAATAGCACGATATCGTTTTGTCAGTAGCTGCGATGAAGTAAAGGTTTGGAGAGGGAAAGGGAGCGAGGAAAGGAGAACCAGACTGAAGGTCCAGTTTGGAGACTACGGTAATCGTTAGGTGAAGAGTGGTGTGCCTTGAATATGGTGGTGGTGCTGAGTATTCATAGATGTGAGATCTATTTCTACTGTAAAATCAAGAAATGAACAATTGCTAGGATTTAGGATGTTCTCCATTTTTTGACTTAAGATACTAGGCAAAGAGTGACGGAAGACCCACAGGTTTTGTGGCAGAAAATACAAATTCCATTTTGGACAGGTTAAATCTACCATGGAGGAGGTTAAGTATAGTTATTGGCAGACTTATTTTGATGCTAAAATAATATATATAACACACAGAAAATTATTCAGTTGCAAATAATAGTACATTTAGTGTGCCCAAATCCCTCAGCAATTGATTTTTCTCTTTAAAAAAAATTTTATCTAGGTATTTTGTTGAACTTATTCTACATGATCACATAGGCCTGTAGTAGCAACTGTCATGAATCACGGACTTTCTGCTCTAACACTTAGCTTTACGTATATGGTCCCATTTAATCTCTTAAACCTGAGAGAGTCCATTACGAATATATCACTATCCCTATTTAAAGTAAGGGGAAACTAAGGCTCAGAGCAATTACTCTCTAATTAATCACCCAACTTATAAGTAGCAGAGTTGGGGTTTGAACCTGTGTCCACTTGGCTCCAAATCCCTTGTTCTGAGCAACTACACATATTGCCTTTGGGAGTAGAAGACAGAAAAATAACACAAATGAACTGTGGTTATCCTGCTGGCAAACAACAAACTAATTTGCCTAGACCATGGTTGTGGTGAAATTAAGAAGTAACATAAGGCCAGAAACGGTCTCCGAGATGAACTCTGGCCTGTTATCGGGCATGAGCTTCGGCACTGACAAAATTAAGTCAGGCAAGATGTGAGGGACCCTTCTCTGCCACCCTGTAGAATTGCTCCAGCCTAAGATGGTAGATCTGAAGCCATGCCGCACTGCCCTGTAGTAGCAGCAGCAGCACAGGATATGTGTGGACTGATTCATCAAGGAGGTTTAACGCTCTGCATCTTATAAAATGCAAGTGCAGGGGCCAGCAGGTGGCATGGTGGTTAAGGCACTGCACTGCCACATGGCTAAATGAGGTTCGAGTCTCAGACCCAGTGGCTTAGGAATCATGCCAGGTGCATGTACGAGTATGTTCAAACTCCTGAGAGGAGAACAGAGGAGGGATGGCAGTGGTGGCATTCCCCCAAGTCCCCATCCCCACCGAAGGGTGATTTCTCACTTTCCTTCTGTTTCAACTGGTGAGTGCTCACACCCTATGGCAATTTTTTTTTTTTTTAAAGTGAGTGAAAAACTGCTACTTTGTTACTCCATGATTTGTAGGATTTTTTTTTCCAAACTGGGCTTTGCCAGGTTGATGGGAAAAAAGTCAAACAGCTTTCATGCCATAGCTAGAGGTTTGCTCATCCTGAGTCTCAGTGTCGTGGCAATTACTTGATAAAAAACTGAGCCTCCTGGCTTGATGAGTAGCATCTAAGGAATCTAATTTGGGGCCAGAATTTTAGAAAATGTTTGGTCTTCAATACAAAGTAATCTTAGTCTAATCTGGATGCTGTATCGGTAGTACCTATTTGGGAATCGAGATTCAAGACCTTTAGTAAATAAGGTTTTCGCAGAAAAGCAACGAGATGGTTGAAACATCTTCACCATGCTAAGTCCAAAGACGATTCCAACATTGTTCTCAGATTGATTTTTCTACCTAAGGATTAATTTTCTGACAGAATCACTGACAAGCTTGGTCTTGAGAATATTAAGCCAAGGTCACCTATGTTTTGTTTGTTGTGTGTGTGTGTGTTTTTTTTTTTTTTTTCCTAATGTTTTCGAGTGAGGTTGAAAAGTAGAATTCACTCATTCCAAATGCATTGAAGCACTTTTCAAATCAATAGGCAGCTTGATTTCTCCATATTGCAAAACATGATGCCCCCTCTAAATTCTCATCAGAGGCAACATGGAAATTAACAAGACCTTTCGGTTAGCCTTTCAAGCTCAGCCTTATTTTATAGCTTTACCTTGCCTTTTTGACACCATGCTCCCACCTGGCCACCAGCAGCATTTCACGTTGCAGTGCACTTTAATTTTGCAGTTTTCTTAGTCTTCCTTGGAAACTGGCAGCTTATTAATCTCAATAACTGAACTGCTCAATAGGCAAGCTCACCAATGAGAAACCAAGCTGTGTCTTTTTTTCTTTTTTTCCCCTTGGCCGATAGAAACAAGGGGGTAGGTGTTTGCATGAAGGTAATGGGGGCGGTAGAGGAAAAGCCAGTTAGGAGGGCCCCCTCTACCCTGCATCCCTTTCTGACAGTTAGCGGGAAAATAAAGAGTGCCTAGGCGAATCCACTGCTCTGCAATTTATAGCTTGTGGTGTTAAACACACTCAAGCCCATTAATAAGAAAATAAATAAGTGTCGTGGCACATGTGCAAATTACAAGGTGCATTAAGAAAGAAATAAGCATTACATCTTATTCAAGACCACTCCAGCCTACTCTTGGCAGTTTTTGAAGTTGGAAGCATCCTATGAAGGTGGAAGTACCCAAGGGAAATCTGTCCCTTTTAAATTGGGCCCCTTCTGTAAAATTAAAAACCTGTTAAGTGTTTGGGGATTTGAACTTCTTCCTTGCAAGTTACCACAGGTAAGTCTCTCAGTAGAAAGAACTTTTTTAAAAAATCCAACACTCAGCAGTCCATACCACAGGGACCCAATTATGGTTGAGGCCACCTCGTGGTCGTGCATGGAAAAAGCAAGACTCTGCCCTGAGTCTGTGTAAATGTCGAAGACTCTTGGGTTAAGTTCACAGTTGAAAAAAAAAAAAAACAAACAAATATTTCCATCTCTGTCTGTGCTCTTTCACCCATTCAGCTAATATCAATTGTCATTCCCTTGGGGCATTTCCTGAAGTCTTCCCAGAAGATGTTTTATCTGGCTCAGACAGGGAGAGACTTGACGAATTGGAAGGCCTTTACTAATTCTGGCTCCCCAAAGATCCCTTTCTTTTCATAGAAGCCAGAAAAGGCATCCAGGTTCTCCCAGAAGGAAGCAGATTCTGCAACTTTTCTGAAGGTTCTTTTGATTCATTAGTCTCAGCCTCACTTGCTTTTGTGAGTTGGAATCTTGTGTCTCCAGAATTGTCATCCGTCACAAGGTACTGAGACATTTTGCTCAGCTAGAACGACTCCTTTCGATGGCATAGGCGTGTTTAAGAAACTTTTCTCAGACGTTTTCTTCCTCTGAAACCCACCAAACCATCTGGAGCTATTCTGAGTCTCGTTTGCAAATACCCATTTTAAAGGTGAGAGTTTCACACAAAGGACCACCCTCCAAATTGTGTATTTTAAAATCCCTTCTAGTATCATTTATTGTTCAGAATAGCCATTTAAGAATCAGCAGATCCTCTCATCCCTATTTCTGTTATCAAGTACTGGAAATGTGCTTGCCTTGTACTTCAAGAGAGTGGTTAACAATTCTCTCCTATGCGTTCAATTGTATTAATGTTGCATTTCAGTTTGTTAAAGCTGCAGTTGGGAACAAGCATCCATGAGTACCTTTCTCAACAATTAGTCCTGGGAAGATGCTGCACACCATTGATTGGCATTTAAATCTTATTTTTAAAAAATATTTAAGTGAAGGAATTTAAAATTCTGTACCAAGGGGAAGGTGGAAACTGTTGCTCTTCTTACCTAGATAATATGCTGATGTGCTAATATAAGAATTTTAAATAGAAAGGTTAATATTGGAGGGGTTTTGTTGGGGGTGGGGGGAGAGGGAGATGTTGCCATGAGACATGTGCATTCACTGAAGAGAGACAATGAGAGGGAAAGTGGGAAATCATCCCGCCAGGGAGGATGGCCATGCTACAATCCCTTCTCTTCCTGGGATTTTGGGCAGGCATGCACATGTTCCATCATGATTTTCAAACCACTGTCAGCCCTGTGGGAGTCCAGTGCTTAACCATCACGCCACCTGCTGGTGACTTTTTAACTTCTCAACCCTGATCCTCTCAGGTGTACCGAGGAACATGTGATAAGGAGGTATAGGGACATATTAGATCCACTTCAGAGTTTGGTGGGACTCTAGAGAAATCTTCTGACCTGAGCTCCGTCCTCATCAATTCAGTAAAATGTGAGAATAAGTATACAAGCTCTCTGAGACCAGGACGGTGCTGTGTCTGCGTGTGTGTTCTCAGTCTAGAGCTCTGCTTTCTTGGAATGTTCTCCAGTGGTGTGCTGAAGGTAGAGAACTGCAAAGATCATCTTTTCCAGCTTCTAAATGTCAGGATCCACCTGGGAAGGAGAAATTGTGGCCCTCTTCAAAATCTCTTAGCTCCCTGCAAAGCACTAAACACTCGGTTTTTAGACATAATCGTCTCAGAAATACCTACTTTGTGCCAAGTACTGTACTAGGTATTTTACGCTATGTTACCTGAACAGAAGCCCTGTGGGATAGATGTTCTTGTCCCCTTTCAACATATCAGGAAAACAAAGCTTGGAAAGATGGAGGGTCTGAGACAGGGACAAGATCCTGGCGGAAATGCATTCAAGTACGTACACTCAAGCATTAGGAATCTGTCTCTGAGCCTGGCTTTTTTCTATTTTCCTACATTGTTGTTATAAGATTCTCTTTTCATGAGATCTTTATGGGAACTAAAGGCTATATTCTCATAGCCTGAAAACCTTTAAAAAAAAAAAAAAAAAAAAAAAAAAAAAAAAAAAAAAAGAAGCTCTTCTCCCTGATATTTCAAGAACACTCCTTTGATTGAGTCTCCTGGATCCAGTTAATGTGATGTGCCCACAACTGATCCTATAAGCTAGACAATAGCCCGCCTTGACTGGCCAGCCTGGATCACGTGCTCACACAGGGCTTGAGAGGGGCATGAGCAAAGCTTGCGCTATTAGGAGACCATAAAATGGAAGCCTGGCAGGCAGAAACCACAGACCAACGCAGGTCAAACGCAATGCTAGTTTTTCACAGCCCAGCTTCCTTCTCTTATTTCCTGATTATAATGATTTTTCTCCTCTGGGCAGACACAGTCCTGGCCTTGGTAGGGAGGTAGGGGAATTTTAGGGCACTGGGTTATCACACTCCTCTGGGCACAGAAGGGGGTTTACAGCTGATTCCAACATGAAGCAGAAAGGAAAGTCCCACTGATGAACGCCCACCCCCTTCTGATTCATCACCCTCTCTGGTTCACTTCTCAAACGTCCCACGACTTTACCTTTGAGTTCACGGTGGCCACTTAATGCATTTTAACTTTTATTAGTCTCCTGATGTCTCTTTTAAGCTATCATCTTCTTTCCTACAAAAGTGCTTGGATTCCACATTTTCTAATTAAAACACGCTCATTTATTGTCTTACTAACCAGTGCTCTTTACGAGGGCTCATGATGAGAAAGTGAACTCAAAGCATCTCAGTGCACTTCCTCTCTCCTGAAAATGGCTGGAGAAGCAGTTTTACCTTTCCAAAGTTGAATAACTATAAAGAATTTTTTTTTAATTTTTCTTTATAATAAAGTCATGAGTGGAAAACATTCAACACGCTTCAAGGTCATAATATTCTCAGCAATACATACCAATTGATCCTCTTGGTTGTGAAAATCCTGAGGTGGAACGCTTTGCAGGAGTCAGTCAACTTCATAACAGATGTAGGTAGCACCAGCATAGTTCTACATGTGATTAGAAAAAAGGTTCTGTCCTGAAATGTAACATGTCTTTATGTTAATAAGGATGCCCATTGCTACATTCCTGTGTATTAATACACTCCTGTGAACTAATTTGATGCTTCTAGAAGTAGTAAGGCTCAATGTGCTGGGGGTAAATGTAGCACAGATACATTGAAGCCCATGTAGTCAATCTCTCTTTCTCTCTCTCTCTCTCTCTCTCTCTCTCTCTCTCTCTCTCTCTCTCATTGCCAGAGGGCACATGCGTTCACGTGGGAGAGAGAGAGAGAAAGAAAACTCTGCCCCCCCCCCCCCACATTGGCATGGTTTCACCACAATCCTTTTTCTCCATTTCTCCATCCTATCAGGATTTGGGACAAACACTCAGACATGTTTTTCAAGCAGCCATGAAGCCATGACTAGGATTCGAACCTCGGTCAGCCATGTGGGGTCCAGCTTCAGTGTGCTGCTCTTAATCACTGTTCTACAGGGCCGGCCCCCATATAGATTTTCAATGTGATTGTGTGGTGGCAATGCGATTGTGTGGTGGCAATGTGATTGTGTGGTGGCATTATGTCCAAGTAGGAAGGACATGTCCAGTATGCATCTGGATATGTCTGAGTGTACTTTGTTCTCCGAGTTTTCGCCATCGTCTGCCTTGTGTGTAGAAGTAGGAAAGCTGTGTGAAGGGATCTCCTCATGTCCTACCTACGTGCTTGTCTTCCAATTCATAATTTGTTCAGTTTAGGGGAAGGAGAGAGGCATAGCACCCTTCACAGTACTAAAGCCAAAGGGCTGTTTTAGGCAGAAAGAGGAGAGAGAGCGAGAGAAAGAGAGCAAGGGAAGGTGAGAGGGTCTGGGGGTGTGGATATGCAAATAAGCGGATGCTCTCTGCTGGGACAGTAGCCCTTCGTTCTGACCCCTACATCCAGACAGACCCCTACATCCAGAGAGAGCATCAAGGTCAGCATGATGTGGGGTGGCTGAAACTGAGCCCCAGTTGTTTGAGGACAGCGGGTGTCACTTGGCAGCTTAGTCCGCCATTGCACTGCCGGCAGATCTCCCTGAGTCTGAGTGCTTTATAGAATAGAGGCTCATTAGGCTCACGATTCCAGTGGCTGGAAATTCCAGAAGCATGTAGCTGGCACCAGGCTACAACATGGTAGAGAGAAGCAGAGAGAATGGCGAGGCTGTGCGGGAAAGCGCAAGAACAATCCAGAGGTACCCATCTTCCTTTTGTAAGAACCTGCTCTCTCACGAGAACTAATTCCTTGTCCTGAGAGCTGGAGCTCACTGTCTCTGGGGAAACAGCATTAATTCATTCATGAGGCTGATACTTCCATTTGCCAATCACTACCTACTTGTCCCGGTCTCCCAACACCATCACAAATGCCAAAACCTGCACCTCTGCTGAAATGAACCATTATGCAACCATAACAGCAGCACAGAGGCAGAGAAAAAGACAGCCAATGTCTATTTTATAGAAGAGGAGAGTGAGGCTCAGGAAGTTTCATCACTCATCACAGCCTCTCGCTCTGGATGTCCAAGCGGGGCTGGAAGGTAGGCCTCTGGCTCAAGCTTGCCTCAGCAGCCCTCGCCATTTCCCTAATGATTAGGGGACGCTGGATTCAATAAATGCTGCACTGAATCTGCATCCAAAATTCCTTCTGCAAAAGAAAGGTTAAGAATTTAAGGCAAAGAATTAGAACACATAGTACAAAAGATTTTTTTATTTTTTTTGGAGAGGTTTTTTCTATAGGGTACATGTGCTTGCCAGAAAGACAGAGAGAGACAGAGAGACAGAAAGTGAGAAATCACCCCTCAGGGGGAATGGCCACACCACAATCCCTTCTTGTCCATTCTCCTCTCGGGATCTTGGGCATGCAGGCACACGCGCCCGGCGTGAGTTTAAGCCACCGAGTCCGTGACTCAAACAGCAATGGACTACATGGGAGTCCAGTAACGTAGCCATTATGCCATCTGCTGATCCCAGTACAAAACATTTTGTCCTTTCTGTAGTTTTATGACAAAATGTAAACGTTTTCTTGGTAAACACATTATTAGAAAGATAGAAAGTCAAGGGACCAGTAGATGGCGTAATGGTTACATCGCTGGACTCCCACACAGCCGACCACAGTTGAGTGCTGGACCTGGCGGCTTAAAACTCATGCCGGGCGTGTGTGTGCACACACCCAAGATCCTGAGAGGAAAATGGAGGAAAAGGGATTGCATCATGGCCATCCCCCCCAGGGGCTGATTCCTCACTTTCTCACTCTCTCTGGAGAGCACACATACCCTATAGCAAAAATTTATCTCTAAAAAAAGTAGAAAGAAATACTCCCTGCTTCTCAATTTCTATTTTCAAAGAAGTTTATCTAGAAGGTTATTATTTAGGCTCATGAAAATGTTTATGGGTATATTTTGTTAAGTATAATGTAAATGAACTTATATACATGCCATTTGGCAACTTCCTTTTTTAACTTAATGAGATATAGTGGAAATCTTTTCAGGTAATTTCATGTAGACCTACCTCATTCTTTTTTAAAGTCTGCGTAATATTCCATAATGCTGTAATTTATTTAATCAGTCTTTTCTGGATAGACACTTAGATTGCGTTCAGATTTTTCTATTACAAACAAAGCTGTAATGAAGAATTTTGCTTATTTATCTTTGTATACTTATGTGACTATATTCAGAAGTTAAACTCCTGGAAGTGAATTGCCAGATCAAAGGGTATGTATAATATGCATTTTGAATTTGGATAGATCATGCCAAATTGTGTCTACCTCGAATTTAAATGTATGATCTCTATTCCTCTTTCTCTAATGATCTGAATTTCTTTTATGGATTTCAAATAAGAGCCTCAAAGTTTACACTGCTGGATTTTAGAACACAGAATTGAGAAGATTTTCTTCATCAAGGACTAATGTACTAATTAATGCCCTAGAAATGTTGACACCCTTTCTTTCATGTCAGGCTTAGTTTGAGAAAGAGGCATAGCTGTGGGGGAGTCGGGCTTGCTGGCTTCGCTTGGTTCGAGCTGTAGGGCCCTCTCTCTTCATTCCCAAACTGTGCTGCCCTGTGGTCTACCTGATTGTAGGCACCTCAATTTTGCTGCCTTTTGTTTGCTCACTTATCACTTGGCAATGTTTAAATTTGCCTCTTCTCCCCATTTACCTTGCCTCTATCCACCTAGCGGGGATATTACAAGGATGTCTATGATGACTTAGTCAACTTTCCGAACCCCTGCGGGAAGCACCCGTGCGTTGGTACGATTGTTCAGTTACAGGGGAGCATTTTGATCAAGCGCCAGCAAATCCAGCGAGGAAGGCAGCCTCTTTTGTGGAAGAAGTGTGTGAGGGCTCTGTCAATAAGAGGCCCTCAGGCCAAACTTACAAAGTTACTTATCTGAAACTCTGATTTTATGCTAAATACAGAATTTTGTATTTCCCTCCTCCCATTGGTAATCCCATTACCAGGATTGTTCATAGGACTTCAGCTTCAGTCAGTTACTGTTTGTAGAGTCCTATTAGTAGTTAAGCACCGTGGAAGACACTGAAGGTAAGCAGCCCTTGTCTACTGGGAATTATTTTCAGGTGGAAGAAAGGCTATGGAGCAGGTCATTTATAGTCATATAGAAGGTTTTAGGATGGACATAAGCTCGGGGCACTATATGGGAACATGGGGTGATACACGCACCCATCCCTGCCTGGTTAGAAGCCCACCTGGTAAGGATAGTGTCTGAGCCCCATCTTGATGGAACAATGAGGGTTACTTCCATGAATGACTTTCCAGATAGTCAAGAGAATAAGAAAAGATCAGAAAAGCAAGAGTGTACAGCACTGTGGGTCAACCAGAGGGACACTTGGAGGACAACGCACGAGGTCTGTGATGTCAGGGCCACCTTCTGGGCTCTGTCAGCACACTGCAGTATATTCTGCATGGGCTGGGGTGCCTGCAAAGGGATTTGCACAAAGACCTGTATGCTCAGATATGCTGAGGAGGAAGAAAGACCATGGCTGACACACCAGAAAGGAGGAACTAGATGTACACCAGTGGATCTCATATTTAAGAATAAAAGAGGGAAAGCAGAAAGAGAGAGAGAGAGAGGAGGAAAAAAGAAAAGACCGGGAATGAAAGGGAGGAGATGTGTACTTACGGTAGGCAGGGTAGGAAATTCACTGGTAATTGTCTCCACAGCAGTGACAGCAACATTCATTGAGGGTCGACTCAGTGTCAAGTATGTGCTGAGGCCCTCATTTACACCACACATTATCCCTGCGAAGTACTTCCAGTCGTTTTTACTATTTTGCATTTGAGGCAACTAAGATTCAGCAACATCAAGTCATTTACCTAAAGCTGCACAGGTTACGGTTGGGGCAACCAGGTTCTGATTCCCACTTACTGCCAACAGGTTTACCCACTAACCCCCACCCTATCCAGCCTTTCAGAATCAGCAGGTACTGTGCCAGTCTGACCCTGCCTGTCCTCCTTCATCCTAGCTCCTCTCCACTTCCCTGTCACCACTCTCCACCTCTTCCTCACTCTCCTCCACAGAAACACATACATTACTTTGTTTCTCACTTAGCCACTTAAACTCTTGTCAAGGAAAACCTAGGCGTTAGCAAGGACCCGCATTCAAGTCCAGGCCTTTGAGATATATGCAAAGGTAGCTTCCCCCACCCAGACTTGCCTGTAGGTTTTGTTTAATTCTGCCACTTGCAAAGAAAATGCCCGAAGGCGGGCACCTGCCTTTTAGTCTAACACACCACCTCCCTGGCAGGCAGTTTTCAATTTAGCATGCCTCGACATGTCCAACTGCATCTTCATCAAAACTTCCAAGATGGGAGTGACAAGCTTTTGGGGGACTTATGGCAAACATGCATGACAGTTTTCCTTGACACTTGCATTTTTAAGAATCCTTGCCCCAGGCCCTCAGAAACCCAGTCTTTAAAAAACTAGGAATCTTTCGAGAAAGTCGAGCTTTCAGAGCCTGCTTCTCTGGGCCCTGTTTGGGGGCAGGGATGCTGTCGGATCTGCTCGAGAGTCTGTTGAGTGCCATGGCATGATTTACATGTTGATATTAAATGGTGCTTGCCTTTGTAACAGCATTTCTGGACATCTGATGTGTATGTATCTGTCCTGGGCATTGTCGGTGGGTATGCAGCTGGCCTACAAACACACTTAAATGGCACACTTCTGCAAAGCATTAATTTCTGAGTGTCCAACAGATATAGGTAGGCAGGCAGACATGTCGCAGGGGTTGTCATAAAGCTTAATTAATATCCCTGAAGAGCTCTCGTATCATTTCATGAAAAGCGCTAAATAATAAGCAAATATCATACCTATGGATATTACATAGATAAAGAAGTGTGATAGATCTTATATTTGCTCATGCCTCCAAGGATCTGATATAAATTCAAATGGGAAAATAAATTGTGTTAAACAGAACCATCTTTTTTTTTTTTTGAAGTTTAAAAAAGCAAAGTGCCCCAAACTTAGATGCTAGAAATCTCTATTGTTGATGCAAAAGAAGAAAATCTGTAATACACACCAAAAAATGAGTAACAAATTTTTTCTTTTTTTTTTTTACCTTTGCAATCCATTCATAGGATTGCTTTGTATCTGTCTTAGTCTGTTTGTGCTACTGTAATAGAATTCCTGAGACCGGATGATTTATAATGAACAGAAATTTATTGGCTCATGGTTCTGAAAGTTGAGAAGTCTAAGACTAGGGTCCAATATCTGGCAAGTTCCTCCTTGCTATGTCATCCCACAGAAGAAGAGCGAAGAGGTAGAGGAAGAGACCAACTGGGGCAGAAATGATCCTTTTATAAGGAACTCACTGCTGAGATAATAAACCCATTCCCAAGATATTGGTATCAACCCGTTTGCCAGGGCTGAGCCCTCACGGGCCTTTTAAAGGTTCCCCATCTTAATACTCTTACAATGGCAATTAAATTTTAACATGGGTTGGGAGGGAACAAATATTCAAACCATAGCAGTAGCTATGAAATAATTCAGATCTATTTTTGCTTCCCGTTCTAGGCCTTGAAGAAATCTCGTAAGATACTAAATCTGCCCCTTTAATTATTTTTTAGAGTGATTTTTGCTGTAGGGTGCATGCACTCTCCAGAGAGACAGAGAGAGAGAGAAAATGAGAAGTCACCCCCCAGGAGGATGGCCACACCCCAGTCACTTCTCCTTCATTCTGCTCTTGGAATTTTGGGCAGGCATGCCCACACACCCTGCATGAGTTTCAAGCCGGTGAGTCTGGGACTAGAACTGCAGTCAGCCTTGTGGGAGTCCAGTGTCTTACCCTCCATACCACCTGCTCACCCCTGTCCTCTTTAATTTTTAATGCATAGATAGACCTTCCTTCCTCTTTCTTTCCTTCCTCCCCTTTTCTTTCCTTTCTTCCTTCATCTACTCCCTGACTGGTTTTTGAACACCTACAAAAATAGAAAATAACTGTGCTTGCTTTTTCAGTTGGTTGATTTCCTTTTCATCTCTTTGTGGGCCTCAGTGTTCTTGTTTGAAAATAAAGGGAAATTGGGACCAGCCGATGGCATAGCAGTTACATTGCTGGACTCCCACATGGCCGACCACAGTTTGAGTTCCAGACTCAGTGGCTTCAAAATCAAGCTGGGCATGTGTGTGTGCATGCCCAAGACACCAGGAGGAGAATGAAGGAGAAGAGATTGCAGTATGGCCATGCTCCCTGGCGGGGGGCAATTTCTCACTTTCCCTCTTATTGTCTCTGAGTGTGTGTCTCTCTGGCACTAGCACAGGCCCTAAGGCAAAAACCTCTAAAAAAAATAAAATAAAATAAGAATTAGAACTTCATTTCTCAAATGAAGAATAACAGGGAAGACCAGTTTTTAGGCTAGGGGGAACAAAAACAGTATAAAACTTATGTGGATCTGGGGGAACCAGTAGTTAGCGTAATGGCTATGTCGCTGGACTCCCACATAGTCGACCGCGGTTTGCATCCCGGACCCGGTGGCTTAAAACTCACGCCGGGCTCGTGTGCATGCATGCCCAAGATCCCGAGAGGAGAATGGAGGAGAAGGGATTGCGGCGTGACCATCCCCCCGGGGTGTGATTTCTCGCTTTCTGTCTCTCTGTCTCTCTCTGTCTGTCTGGCGAGCACACATGCCCTATAGCAAAAATCTCTCCAAAAAAAAAAACAACCTTATGTATTATTTCACTGTGTAGAAATACAAAAATTGAAAAATAAATGTCTGGAAAAATAATTTAAAAAAAAAAATACTTATGTGGATCTGCAGAAATCACCTGAATTTTATTTACTGCAGTATTTCTCAAATATCATAGAATTCTTTCTTTGCCTAAAGCTAGTAATATACAAATATCCTTGATCTAAAGAGCATACTTTTACTTTGAAAGGTTATAATTCAGATCTTTTCTGACCTCATAATGGAAGAAATCCAGAATTTCTTCAAAGCCTTACTAAGAAGGAATTCTGATTTTTGTTTCTAAAATAAAACATAATTTCTCTCTCAGTCTGAACTTTTCACATTCATCCACTCCATATAGGCTCATTCAACAGGTTCAGCAATATTTGGACATGGTGAATAAGAACTGTTTATAACACAGTTTTCAGAATCTATGCTAACATAAAATCTTTTTTTCTATAAATGTCGCACCTAGAGAGCTTGCTGAGAATATAAACTTACTAGCTCTCACTCCAATCTCTTCCCTGAAACGAAAACCTGCTGATTTGGGTGGGTTGAAACATTTTGTAAGGTATGAAGTGGTTTTACTTTTTCTGCTACTGCTGATACCTAGCTTTTCGGTGATGCTTCTTGTATTTTTATAATGTATTACAATTTCAAAAATAAGCTCAGGGGATAGCAGGTGGCATGGTGGTTAGGACGCTGGACTCCTACATGGTCAACCATGGTTCAGATCCCAGACTTGGCACCTTTCTTTCTCACTCTCCCTCTCTCTCTTTCTCTCTGATCAAATTGAAGAATAATATTCTCTGGCCAAATTGAAAAAGAATAATGATAGGGGACCAGCAGTTAGCGTAATGGCTATGTCACTGGACTCCCATGTAGTCGACCACGGTTCGCGTCCTGGACCTGGTGGCTTAAAACTCACGCCAGGCCCATGTGTGTGCATGCCCAAGATCCCGAGAGGAGAATGGAGGAGAAGGGATTGCGGCGTGACCATACCCCCTGGGGGGTGATTTCTCGCTTTCTGTCTCTATGTCTCTCTCTGTCTGGCGAACGCACGTGCCCTATAGCAAAAACCTCTCCAAAAAAAAAAAGAATAATGATAAATAAAAGTAAATACATTAAAAAAATAAAAAACAAGCTCAGGACATGGGTAGAGGTTCCTCAAAAAGTAAAATATACAATTGCCATATGATCCAGTAATTCCTCTACTGGGTAGATCCCCAGAACAATTAAAAACAGATACCCAAACAAATACTTGTACACAAGTGTCCAAAGCAAATCTAACCACAGAAGACAAAAAGTAGAAACAACCCAAATGTCCATCAAGGGATGAATGAATTTCAAAAAGTGGTGTAGACACACACACACACACACACACACACACACATACACACACACACGATGGAATAGTATTCAGCCCTAAAAAGGAATGAAGCACATACAATTCCTCCCCCGCCAAGCCCCATAATCTCAGATTCAATCAACCATGGGTAGAAAATGTTTAACAAATAAGTAAATAATACAATAGAAATTAACACAGAATTAAAAAAATATTGTATGGCGACTATTTCCACAACATGTACATTGTTAGATATTATGAGGAATCTAGAGACCCACTGTGAACACTGAGCGATGACCCCACAGACACATGCTACCCTGGATATAGAATGTTACGTTAAGTAAAAGAAGTGAGACACCCAAGGTCACATATTTTATGAGTCCATTTGTATGAAATATCTGTAATAGGCAAACCCATAAAGACAGAAACCAAATTAGTGGTTGCCGGGAATTGGAGATGGGAGAACAAAGCAACGGCTAGTTACTGGGCAAATAGTATGCGTTTTTTGGGGGAAGCAACAAAAACATTTCGGAACAAAATAGAGACAGTTGTTGTGCAATGTTGAATGCACCAAATGCCAACAAATTGTACATTTTAAAATCGTTAATTTTATATTCTGTGAAATTTACCTCAATAAAATCAATTAATTCACTAAAAGAAAATGGCATGTCCTCTCAGTTTGAAAGATCTACTCAAGGTAGAAACACGGTTAGGCTGCAGAATCTGTCTCTTGCTCTAGTCTTTTCCAAAAAAAAAAAAAAAAAAATACTAAGAAAAAATTGTGCTCTTAAAACACGCCTTCATATAGTTAACTTTGAAGGCATAACACAAAATACCAGTACATGTTTTTTGTCTAATATTGGTCAATGAATCCAAGTGTGTAATATGTTAACATCCGAAAGAAGATTAACACAATCCCCATTGAGCATCATGGTAAATGTAACTCTGTTTTGAAGTTGTTGAGGCACCAAAGATAAGGAAATAAAGAAGGTGTATCCTTTGTTACAGAGTGGAAGAAAAAGCAAAAGATAAATGGCTTCTTCTCTGGATGAAGGAGGTTAAACATAGGATTTTTCATAGATGAAAACCATTCTGATCCTATTCTTTTAAAAGTAATTTGGAAGAGAAAATGCACCGTGAAATCTTCATGCTTGCAAAGATACCAAACCTATGAAGATAAACTGCTCTGTAGGTAGACAGAGAAGTGACAGATAAGGAGCAAGTACATTTACCAAAAATTCCTCTAGACTTATAGGAAGATTATCTCTGAGCTCCCAGTTACAGAACAGGAACTGGCCCAGAGATTAGTGTAAACTAATGCCTAAATATACATCGATTGGATTGCAATGGAATAAATGGAGGGAGGGCTGCAAAATGCACCACACCACTAAGTAGAATCTTAGAGATTAACCAAAAATGCACCATCCCACTATTCTCCAAAGCCATTCTGTGTCCACAGTGGAAATAGTTTATGTGATTGTCACTAATGTCGTACAAGAATGACAGAAAAGTTGAGAATTTGAATTTTTAAAAAATAAAAAAATAAAAAAAAAAAAATGAAGAGCCCAAAAGCTCCTCAGTATAGAAAGATGAAAGTGTCTCAAAGGATTTAAAGTAGTCATATGGGGGGCCGGAAGGTGGCATGCTGGTTAAGGTGCTAGATTCCCACATGGCTGATCATGGTTTGAGGCCCAGACCTTGCAGCTTGCTTTCTCACTTTCCCCCTTTCTCTCTGTCTCTCTCTCTCTGATCAGATTAAATAATAATAATAATAATAATAAAGTTAAATAAATAATTCTTTAAAAATAAAATAAAATAGTCATGTGTAGGAATAATGACAACATGGTATTGTTTATCAAATTTTTGAAAGCCAGAGTGACAGATCTCTTGTACAGGACCAACAAATAGAAGTGTCGTATTAGAGACAGTATAAAATGATCTTTCCAGATCTGTTCAAGATCTAGATTGGTTCATGCTTGTATTTATTTGCTAAAAATCTATGATGTACCAACCTGAGTGTGCCAAGTATGCTGGACGATCTTCCAGGGGCTGGAAATACAGTAGTGAGAAGGACAGGGTGACCCTGGCCCTCATGGAATGTGCACGCCATTAGAGAATGCAGATCATGGGCAAGGGGTGAATAAGATACATCTCAGGGGGATACATACCAGGGCCAGCCCCATAGCACTGTGACTAAGTACTGTGCATTGGGAGCTGTATTCCACATGGCCAACTGTGGTTCAAAACACAACTGCAGAGGCTTGAAAAGCACACTGGGTAGATGTGTATATACCTAAAATCCTGACAGAAAACAGAAATGGAGGAAAATAATTGTACCCATTGGGATTGTTTGTTCTCTCTCTGCCCTTCTGGTAAGAAAAATAAAAAGGATACATGCTAAATAAGTTGTCCAATGTAGGATGTAAGTGAGTGGTCCACTGTAGGGTGAGAGGACTGGACATTTATGCTTCACTCCCCATTAACCCATCATTGGATGCAGACTTTTCCCAGGCTGTGACCTTGGGTAACGTAGAGTGATAAAATGATGGAAAGGACTGATCAAGTAATCCTTTGAGGGGAGACGCTAAAGACTTGACAAAAGGACCAATAGGTAGAATGGTGGTTAAGGTGCTGGACTCCCACGTGGCTGACTATGTTTCAAGTCCTGGATCTGATTACTTACTCTCTCTCTCTCTCTCTCTCTCTCTTTCTCTCTGGGGAGTACATATGCCCTATAGCAAATTAAGGAAGAAGAATAATTAGTTAATTAATTAATTTAAAAAATGAATTATTTTATTTTAATTTTGTTTATTTTTTTTAAATTTCATCAAGAGGGACAGAGTGGGGGGAGGGAATTAAAAGCAAACCACCAGTTCCAAGACTCAAACTGCAGTCAGCCATGTGGGGGCCCAGTACCCTCAACCATGTTACCTGCTGGCCTCAATAAATAATTCTTAAGAAAAAAAGACTTGACAAAGAGGAGCCATGCAAAGATCTGAAGGAAGAGTGTTCCAGACCCAGGTGACACAGTGTGACTTTGACCTTGGCCTCTTTGAAAGACATCAAAAAGTATAGCAAAAGCCTCAGAAGCAGAGCAAGTGGAGGCTAGGAAGAGATGGCAAATCATAATGAGATGCCCTGTGGGCCATGATGAGAGCTGTATAGCTCCTAAGTAGAAAGGAATTGGGAGACTTTAAGCAAAGGAGTTGAACTTCCTTACTCTGAAAATCCAAAACCCAAAATGCTCCAAATGTAAAACCTTTTTGAGTGCCAACGCGGCATCACATGTAGAGAATTCCACACCTGATGTCATGTGACAGGTGACAATCAAAACCCAGGTGTAGAACATACAGTTTATTCAGTGTCACCAAGGGGAAAAAAGGCTCTCCCAGGCCTGGCGTTTGCTGCTGCTGTTATTTAGTAACTGATCCTATTTTCCACTGTTTTTTTTGTTTTGTTTTGTTTTGTTTTGTTTTGTTTTGTTTTGTTTTGTTTGAGAGGTTTTTGGTATAGGGCATGTGCACTTGCCAGAAAGAGAGAAACAGAGAGACAGAAAGTCATAAGTCACCCCCCAGGGGGATGGCCACGCCGCAATCCCTTCTCCTCCACTTTCCTCTCAGGATCTTGGACACGCACGCACATGCACCTTGCATGAGTTTAAGCCACTGGGTCCAGGACTCGAACCGTGGTCGACTACTTGGGAGTCCAGTGACATAGCCATTATGCTAACTGCTGGTCTCTCCACTGTTTTAATGATATGTCATGTTTTACTGTGAATAAGTATAAGAAAATGATTGCTTATTGGTAGCATATAAATTTGGAGTCAGGGTGGCAATACCAGTCAACCACAGATTGTCAATGTGGGTGTCTGAGATAGTGACACCTGTGCTTTCTGATGACTCAATGTACACAAACATTGTTTCATACACTAATTATTAAAAATATTATATAAGGGGCCTGCAGGTGGCGTGGTGGTTAAAGCGCTGGACTCCCACATGGCCGACCAGATTCAAGTCCCAGACCTGGTGGCTTGCTTGTTCACTTTCTGTCTCTCTCTGTCTCTCTCTGGTCGAATTAAATAATAATAGTAAATACAATTTAATGAATAATTTTTAAAATATATATTATATAGAATTACTTTCAAGCTATATATATAAGGTGTATATGAAACTTATATAAATTTTTTGTTTAAACTTGGGTCCCATCCATAAGATATTTCACTATATATATGCAAATATTCCGAAGTTCTAAAAAATCTGAAATCCACGCACTTCTGTTTCCAAACATTCATTTCAGGTAAGGGTTACTCAACCTGTAACGTGATGTGATTTATGTTTATAGAAAATTTCAAGCCCTTGTGCAGAGAATGAATGTAAAGAGAAGCAGCAGAGACAGGGAGAGACCTGTTCCAAGGCTGCTGTTTGTGTAGGTCAGGTGCAAAGTGATATAAAATTCTAAGTGCTAAGGAAAGAATGGGTTGCGTTAGAAGCAGAAAGAAAACCAAGTAACGATAGATCAGGTGTAAGGGAAGGGCAGGGACCATAGTGAAGCCTAGTGAAGTCGATGGCATGGCGCCCACCCAGATGCTGCCCTTCAGGTCTAGAGCACACAGCCCCAGTTGATGAGAATGTTGGCAGCCAAAGATCCCAGCCAAAGTTCCTCTCTGAGACCGGTCCTGCTGAAGAGTGCCACCTCTCCAAGGACTCCCCTCAGAACAGCCCAGATTTAGTGACTGACTAGTGTGAGAGGATGATGGCCCAGCCTTCTTGGGCCAAATTGGAACAACCCTGCAAAGCCATCCCAACTCCAAAACTCCCTGTAAGATTGACCAGGGCAGTTTTGCAACAGCATCACAGCGCAGCTTCTTCCCCTAGCCTGCTTCCTTCATTCCCCATGGTATCACAAGAATATTTTCTACTAAACTTCTTGCACGGAAATTTCTTCCCCAGGAGTTTGCTTCCTGGGAATGGTGCCTGCACAGCTGAATAATTGCTGGCTTCTTTTTTTTTTTTTTTTTTTTTCGAGAGGTTTTCGCTATAGGGTGCATGTGCTCACCAGACAGACAGAGAGACATAGAGACAGAAAGCGAGAAATCACCCCCCAGGGGGTATGGTCACGCCGCAGTCCCTTCTCCTCCATTCTCCTCTCGGGATCTTGGGCACGCATACACACACGCCTGGCATGAATTTTAAGCCACCGGGTCCGGGATGTGAACCGTGGTCGACTACGTGGGAGTCCAGCAACATAGCCATTACGCTAACTGCTGGTTCCCTAAGTGCTGGCTTCTTTAACCAGCATGAATGAACTCTGGAGAAGGAAGAATGTTTTAGAGCAAAAATCAACTGTTGTGTTTTGCTTATGCTGAACGTGAGATACCTAACTATACCCAAGTGTGGAGAGAATAGTTGATGCAATCCAGGGGTAGCTAGAATATTCTGGACAAAACCCAAAGTCTGGTGGTTAAGGTGGCTATTTCCCACATGGCAGACTGTGTGGTTCAAGTCCCAGTGCCTTAAAAAATAAAAACACCAGGCATTTGTGCATGTATCTCAAAATCCCAAAAGGAGAATGGAGGAAGAGGGATTGTGCCATGACCATACCCCATGGGAGGTGCTTTCTCTCTTTCCCCAACTGCATCCTCTAGCAAATACAAAAAGAAAGAACTTCCCCATGAGGATAATGACTCATTGACCATAGTCTATGTGTAACACCATGTGATACACAATCCGGAGTCCACCAATATTGGTTGACTTGTGACTACATACTTGAGATACTGTGTTGTTGCTGAGGTGGACGCAATACAATATCTAAGTGTATTAAACACTTCCTGTGGGCCAGCCTCTGAGCTTACCTATTATATTTATGTTCTCTTTCAGCCTTTCCAATCATTCTGTGATATAGGGGTATTGTTCCCAGTTTTTACAGGAGGCAGCTGAGGCCCAGGGAGATTAATCAACTTTCCCAACTTTATGTGATTCCTGGTGGTGTGACTCCTCTGTCCAACAGTCACCTGAAATGTGTACAGAAGTACTACTCGAGACAGAGATCTGAGTGGAGAGGGAGAGGCCATACCAGGGATGTACCTGCTAAGCCTCTCTCGACCTCCATATTTACTGGGTCAAAAGAGGAAGGAAAGTTATTTGTAGAGAAAGTTGCTTCTACAAGGAATAGAAAGGTAAGGGTAATTTCTTGGACGGGGTGGTTTCAGTAGCAATAAGGAGGGTATGGCCAAGTGATGCCAGAGGCTGGACAGCACACTTGGAATTTGGAGAACGCATTCATCAGCTCACACACCCATCTAATGGCCTCCTGTTGTTTTGGAGCGGGAAGGCAAGAGATTAGACGTTGTCATCATTTTTCCCTAAGCATGCGTTCAAGCTAATTGGCCTCCTGTGGTTTTCCAACAGGAAGGCAAGAGGTTAGGCATTTTTGCCATTCCCCCTGCAGTCATTCATTCGAAGTTCATAAATGAAAGTGTTCGAGAACCATGGCGTTCCTGCGGTTTCCTAACAGGTGGAGTTGAGGTTTCAGTCCAGGGTTGCCTGGCTCCGGCGCCTGGACGTATCCCACTTTACCCTCACGTGGATATTCCTTCGGCAGACATTTTTGAGCACGTACTATGAACAGTGAAAGATACTAGGAAGCAAAAGATATGGGAACTGCCTCTGTCATTTGACTGGAGAGAAGGGCAAATGCAGTAGCATGAAGCACAATATGATAACGGATGCACCCTAAGGTTCCTTCCTGCTCAAAATCCTCTGACTCCGCATGGTGCAGGCAATAAATGCAGTGGGAAGAACCGTTCTGCTCATTGACAGTATGTGATGCTGCGTATTGTTTTTTTTTTTCCCTCTACCTCTGGCTGCCAGGAAACACAAATGTAAGTCCCTTCAAAACGACTGTCCCCGCATTCCCACCTTATTGTGTATGGTGAATTCAAGGTCAAATTTGAAGTCAAAGTCAGAACTCTTTGGTTCTTTTTCACTACTGTATCAAGATTCTGACCAATTAACTTGCAAAATGTCAACAAGTTAACAACTCCAGGGGAGAAAAAAAAAAGATTCCTCCTTTCGTCCCAGACTCTAAAACGGATTTGCTCACAAAACATCGGTTTCTTTAGTGACCTCAAGAGACCTTGCCTGTCACATGGAGCAGTATATCATTTCATGAAGGAAAAAAAGTTTTACCATGAAAAATGCTATGTTATATCACAGTGTGACACTCTTTAAATATCAAGAGTCAAAGCTTCTATTTAGAAAACGGAAGGCAATAAATTGAGTTGCTAATTATTCCAGCTGTGAGTATTTTTGGTACGGCTGCAAATTTTGAAGAGGGCAAAATAAAGGATTTTCCTGTTGTTCATGGCATATGCAAATGTAGTGACAGTCCCCTATGAGCTGAAAGGTTCAGGGATGAGAAACCTTGAAAGCCTATTTTTTCGTTAAATCAAAATTGGTTTGAAGCTTAGGGAACTGTGATAGAAAATGGACTTTAATTATAATAATTGTATTATTGGCTTCTAGTTTTTTAAACTTGGGAAATAGTAATTATATATATGTATATAATATATAATTTATATATGTGTGTGTATATATATATACATATATATATAAGTTATATATATGTGTGTGTATATATATATATAAATATAAATGTTTTAAAAGCAACAGTTTGCTTCTCCATCCAAGCGTAAATTCCCAGCTGGAAGAAGGGAACAAGCACATTAGTACAGTCTCGAAACCCCTCTCTTCCTAATAAAAATATTTGGGGTTGGAGGTGGGAGCAGGGCAGGGGAGACCCTGAAAACTTCCAGTTACTGTGCTAATTAGAACAACTCATTCACTCAGCAAGTATCTAAAATGAGTTGAGCACTATTTTAGACTGGGGGAAGTGATTAATGGCTACATTTATTGACCATTCATTGACTATCATTATCAGGGCTAAACCTTCTATGTGAATAAACTCACTCAGGGTCCCTCAGAAGCCCACGAAGTGGGTTCTCTCATTTGCAACCTCCTCACAAGGTTAAGTTCAGGTTCACATAGTGGTAAGTATAGGAACCAAGTTTCAAACCTGGTTGTCTGAATCCCGAATTGCAGAGTTGAAACTGCATCCCCCGTGTGATCCTATTGGTATTCCAAGCAATGAAATTGATAATAATGATCATGAAGGAATACTCGTAGGTAGAAAAAAATAAAAAAGTCTGACTATAAACATCGAATGTTCACCAGTCTCTCTCTCAAGAGTATAAGAGGATTTTGCTTTCTATTTTTCTTAAATTTATGTACTTGATATTTTTATGTGTATATTTTACATTTTTACCAATGTAAATAGGTAAAACAGGAAAATAAGATAGAACACTTTAGGGGCCAGCAGGTGGTACAGAGGTTAAGGCAGCTGGATCCCACATGGCTGACTGTGTGGTTTGAGTCCTGATCAGCCAACTTAGAAAAATCACACCAAGCACATGTGCACACATTCCAAAAATCCCAAGAGGAGAATGGAGGAGACGGGATTGCAGCATATACTCCCAGGGAGTGGTTTCACACATTCCCTCTCTCTCGCTCTGGCAAGCACACTTACCCTATGGCAAAATTTAAACACAAAAACAAAAAAAACAAACAAACAAAAAAAAAAAAACACTTTCAAGACTATCTATAGGATCATTGGAAAAGTCACGACACATGACATGTTTTTGCATGAAGAAAGACATCATGACTTCCCTGACAACCTAATAGTTTTGCTATTCACATAGTGGCTAAGCAATTCAGTATCTACCATCATCCTTCTCATTATCTTCTTTGTCTTTGTTTTAATAGTCTATTTATCTCATGAGAGAGTGAGAGAGAGAGGGACAAGCACCTTCAACATGGTCTCACATGAAGATTCCATTCCCAGCCTTTTGCAGCTAGCCAGGATCACAGCACAAGCGTCCAGGTCAGGGGGAACCTCACTGTGATCTCCCATATGGCTTCCAGCATTGCAGAGCCTTGAGCCACCTTCACACCGCTCGGCCAGACCTAGCTCTTTCTATTTCCAACTTACCTCAGACGCTCCTCTCTGTTTCTCTTTTCCCTTTCTCTCCACACACAATCTCTCTTTATCTCTCTATCTCACTTTCTCTCTCAGAAGCCCACCCACAGGATTTTTCTTCACCCTCCTCCATGGCTTTTTGTATTGCAGGGTGTGATAATGGTGACAGAAAGTGTGGTTACTTAACCTTTCTCCAGCTAAATGTTTTATTATAACTCCTGAAAACCTAATTACAGTAACTTTACATGCTACAGTACCCTTTATGGGCTGCCTCTTTATTAAACTTACTCCTTTAGAGACAATAAACCTGATGCTTCAAAGGGCACGGCCAGGACCAGCCAAACAGGATGAAATCTGAAGTTCCTAGCGCACGCCTGATCTCCACCACTGAGCGCCCACTCCCATTCCAGGGGTGTTTCTGCCTTTTTTCCTTTCTCTGGCTTTTTATCAATTTCAGCCACTATATGTATGTATTAAAAGTCTTTTAGGGATTAATGGGCTGTGTATCAATATTTTCATCCGCTCCTCTGAATACCCGTGAGTTTATTTACTGGGGAGGTCAATTTTCTCGGTAGAACAACAGTCAACACCTGGTTTCCCTGATAACCAGAGCAGCTTGTTTTGCACACTGCACTGCGCTGAGACCGCTCTAGGCTGGGGCTGCGTTTCAGGGAGAGCATTCGTTTGCTGCGGCAGCCTTCCTGAGCTACGGCGCGCACGCCTCCTCGGTCCGTCAGTTGTCCTGCTTAGCTGAGTGCTACACTGTGATGAGATGGTGGGAGACAGAGTGGGAGACAGAGGGAGAAAAGCCTTGACCTTTGGAGTTGAGGCAGCACAATTATTTGGGTTTCACTGCCCTGCTGGGATTTTCCCCAGGGAATAAAGCCAAACCGACAAAACATAGGGAGACCGCCTTTCAGGATCCCACTGGTTACAAGCCGAAAAACGGTACTTGGAGTTAAGAGATTTTTATGTTATTTGTTTGTTTCTTTCATAGGGTTTAAGATTAATGATTGAGTTTCCTTGTGACTGACTCACAAAAAGAAAGAAAAAGAAAAAGAAAGAAAGAAAGAAAGAAAGAAAGAAAGAAAGAAAGAAAGAAAGAAAGAGAAAGAAAGAGAAAGAAAGAAAGAAAGAAAGAAAGAAAGAAAGAAAGAAAGAGAGAGAAAAGAAAAGGAAGCAAACTCCTTTGCCGGCGCCTGGGGTAGTTCAGCCAGCCACCACTTCTCAAAGTTTCCACTCTAGATTAGTCAAGCTCCTTCTACATCATAAGAATAAGAAAACTCACAGCATCTTGAATTGCTGGGATTCTTTTTGCACGGATGCTATGCATGAGCTTTTTGTTTGTTAGACTCCTTTTTAAAATCTTCCATGGTTGTTTAATCAGAGAGAATGTCTGCCCTTCGTTTTCTAAGGCAATTTGGAGCAGAAGCCTGGTTTACCAAGATTCTGCCTCAAATCCACAGTTTCTCTGTCATGTAAAGCGCATGGGAGAATGGCTGTTAGGCTGTTAGGTACGCTCGCTCAGTTTTCATTAAATGGTTTTGTTTACACATGAGGGAAAGTGATGACATTTACCAAACAGATTGATAGTTTTGGGTGAAGCGTTGATCACTGTGTTCCTAAGAAAGCCTAGAACCCAGGGTCCACAGGGGCCATCCTCTCTAGCCCTGCTGTTCCATTCTGAGTCCCCAACTTGTGTCCAGTATAATGCTCTATACTGGAACTAAAACCCCGCTCTCCCCTGTGACTCAGAAGAGAAAGAAGCACGCAGGCGTCTCTTTATTTTTTTGTAAGACATCAAGGCCTGGTGTTCTCTGTCTCTTGGAGTGTTAGCAAACTCCAAGGACAGCACTTTAGGGGCCCCTCATTTGCCTTTCCTTTCCAAGGCACAAGTGGCCAATTCTGAGAGCAATTGAGTTGTGCTTGATAAATGTCAAGTACATTTGGAAACTACACATTTTTGCTGACGCCTGGAGCCCTGAGCCGAGCCACTTCCATGGCCGACCGCTGGGAAGAAGTTCAGTTGGGGCATCACAAATGACTCATCGGAACACACTGAGCAGCCCCTGAGGGGGAAAAGCTGTCTTAATAACAAGTTCAAGGAAAAATCAGAAGTTTCCTAAGCCTTCTTGGTCCTCCCTGTGACCATCAAGCCAGACCATTTCTTTGTGGGTCTTGCTTTATTTTGATTTCATTATTTTATTTTATTTTCCTGCAGCATGTGACTGCAGTCCTTGGGTGAATCAAAGCTTGCATTTTTTTCAACTTATATTTATAAAATTTTGAAATATATAGAAAAGTTGAAAGAATAGCACCATATAAGAATAACCATCTCGTTTCAATAATTGCTATCATTTTGCTACATTTGTCT
The DNA here is from genome assembly GCA_026018925.1 of Tupaia tana. Lineage (NCBI taxonomy): Eukaryota > Metazoa > Chordata > Mammalia > Scandentia > Tupaiidae > Tupaia > Tupaia tana. The sequence goes on from JAKSZU010000014.1 coordinate 53,699,119, forward strand.
TATCTATCTATCTGTCTATATGAGAGAGAGAGAGAGAAATACAGATCTTTTGCTGAATCATTTGAAAGTTGCAGACTTCATGTCACTTCGCCTAAAGACATCCTCATTCAAAGCACGCAATTAAAAAATATATCTATCTACTAACAATCCAGTGTGTTCTCTGTAAGTCAGCCACATTTTGAAGGTGTAAAAATGGTTAGAGTTTCTTCAGCTTTAACTTATGTTAGCATCACCTAGGGAGCTTCTTAACTATAACATTTCCAGTGTAATGCCTCATTCTCAAGTCTGGATGAGGCCCAGGAATTTATACTTTAAAAAAAAAATTGTTAGAAGACATATGTGCCCAATGGAGGGAGACAGAGAGAGGCAAAATGAGAAAGCACCTGCCATAACGGGGAGTCACACTGCAATCCCTTCTTTCTTTTGTGATTTGGGGCATGCAGACACACGCGTGCCCAGAAAGTCCTTCAAGTTACCAGATCTGGACTCAGACTTCACAGTTGGCCACTTGGGATTTAGACGCCTTAACCACCACACCACTGGCTGGCTCAATCCTTTTTTAATAGAGCACTCAAGTGATGCTAAAATGGGTATTTATGGGACACAAGCTACAATCACTTCTCTAGAATTTTACTTTTTACTATTTGGTGGATTTAATTTTCTAAAGATTAGTAGCAACAGGGTGTAACTGAATTATGAAAGGAGCAGGATTCTGCACATCTTTGATATTTTTCATTAATCATTTTGAGCACCGGAAACTAGAGAGAGGGGACACGGTACCCAGTGTATGAAGAGATACCCTGCGAGGGTTAATGTCATGCCAGAAAGTATGCAGGTTGCTTTTTTTGTGGAGAGATCTGGCCTTGTGTATCCAAATACAGACACTTGCCTGCATGTGCACACACAAACTTGGAAACCTGTTTGGGAAATAGGAATCAACATGCCAGAGGGAAGTTAAATTTTAAAATGAAAAATGTTCACAGTACCGTACTATTAGCATTCATTATCTCGGCCTGGGAAAAAGTCATAGGTCATTCATTCAACCAAGAGTTTTTAGTGCACACACAGTGCTGGGCACTTTTTCTAGATGGTAACATACAACTGTGAGAGAATTAGATAAAACACTTGATTTTTTTTTTAACTTTTCAGAAATTCAGTTCTAATGATGAATACAGACCGTAAATAATATACATGTATTTGTACATATAATAAAGAAAGAATACATATAAAAGGTTACAACAAAAACATAGAGAGTAACAGAGGACGAAGGAAGCCATAGAAGTTCTCCCTGAGATATTCACGTTGAAGCGAAGTGTTAAGTGATGTGAAGGAACAAGCCGTGCAGTTACTTCCAGACAGAAAGAAAACAAAGTGCGAAGGCCCTGGGGCAGAAAGGTGGGATCAGATGAGGGTCAGCAAAAGGACAGTGGGATGGACAAGGGGAGGGAAGGGAAGAGTGGTAGAAGGTGCGGATCATGCACGGGGCTGTAGAACATGAGAAAGACTTCTGCTTTTATTCTGAATGTTATTAGAAGCCTTTACTGTTGACTTGTGATAGGCTCTGACTTCCTTTTGGGATGGCAGTATGGAAAATAGGCTGGATTGTCAAGGTGACAATTTCAGGCTATTATGGAGGCATTCTGCATGTAAAGAATAATCATTGTATTCTATTTGTCTTGTAAATGAGTGTCTTAAAAATAACATTAAGCCAAATATTAACTCCTTACTCTTCGTCTTGTTACCCTCCTGTTGCTAAAACATTGCTATTTGGGGCCAGCCCCATAGCACCATGGTTATGTGCTGTTCACAGTGAAGAGAATCCCACTCGGTCAACCACAGTTCAAGCCCTGGCCCCACGAGCTTAAAAGAACACACCAAGAACATGTGTACCCCCAAATCCGGACTAGATGGAGAAATGGAGGAAAGAGAATTGTGCCATGCTTATGCCCCTCTGGAGGCTGCTTGCTCTCTCTATCTGGCAAATGCACACATACTCTAGAAATTAAAAAACGTGTTTAAAATTCCTGCTCATCTATTTATTCTGTCCTTAGATATGACTGATGGCCAGGCATGGATGTTTAGACAATAAAGATATGAAAAGTAATATCTACCAGTATTGAACATCCAGAAGTTCACATTTTGGTTGGGGAAGACACATTTAAAAAGAAAAAAATGGGGGGTTGGCAGGTGGCATGGTGGTTAAGCCACTGGACTCCCACATGACCATCTATCGAGTTCTGAACCTGGTGGCTTCCTTTCTTACTTTCCCTTTCTCTCTCTCTCTTTCTCTCTCTCTCTGGTAAATTAAAAAATAAATAATAATAAATCATTCTTTTAAAAATGTACACATACACACATGCACAAAAACAAACAAAAATCCTAGCATATAAATAGAATCGTGAGTGCCCAAAGTGATGGGGAAGGTGTTAAGTTTCCAGAAAGTCAGGAGATGATCAGGAGAGGCCAGGGTAAGGTGGTTTGCGTGAGAAGAGCAGGAAAAGCCACTTGAAAGACTGTTGCTGCCTAACCTTAACAAAGGCCTGGTGGTGTGAACAGCTTGTTAAGGGAAGAGGTGTCTTTGGGTGTGGATGAAGCATAGAGCACTTGGGAGCTGGCGGCACAAAGTCAGAGAGGAGAGCAAAATGTTGGGTAGTGGTTGTAGACAGCCTGGTCCCGTGTTCAGGAGGATAGCCAGGGGTTTGTAAGCCAGGGCATGACAGGAAGGGAAGACAACGGGCAGGAAAGCTAAAAGGGAAGATTGATACAAGAGTTTTTCAGAAATAAAATGGGTGGAATTCTTTAACCTAGTGGATGGGAGAAGGTGAAGTAAAGGTTAAATGACTACAGCTTCTTGGGGGACTAGACTTAAGGAAAGTCCAGGGTCAGCGGATTGGGGAGGTAAAGGGAAGTAGGCTGAGTTTGGGTGTGACTTGTTCAAGATGGCTAAGGAACTTGGAAGACACGTCCAGCACACAGGAGGAATGTGGGTCTGGAGCGCAGGACAGAAGTTGAGCTAGAAATGGATCTGGAGACTCCAGACATGTCAGGGATGGCCAAAATCATTCAGAATGGGTAAGATCACTATGGATGTTAGAACTAGTGCTTCTGTATTTTGGGATACGAATGAATGATTCTTCTGATGTTTTTAAACTCCTTTGTTTTATTTTGATTCCCTGTTTTCACTACCCACTCTTGGAGAACTGCTCAAGGAAAAAAAAAAATTGGTCACAGTTCTAAATCCAATCCCAGTGTTTTTCCTTGTCCCAATTTTCTGCTGAGCATATGTGGTAGCTTCATTCTAAGGCAGTGGGATATTATTTACTGGGCTATTATTATTATTTAGCTATTATTTAAACTCTTCAGGTTTGTGTTTTGACATTTGTCATGCTTTCAGCTAAAACTCACGTTTCAGGCTCCTTATATTTCTCTGAAGAATTCATCATAATAGCCACTCACAGTGGACTGAACACTTTCTATGACACACTCCTTGGTTAAGTGCTTTACTTACATGATCTGTGTAATCTTCACAACTGGCTACAAGGTGCCTGCATTTTTAGTAACCCCCCTTTTAGAGATAAGGAGATAGAGGTCCTCAAAAGCAGCATTCGGTCACCTGGGTATGGCACTGCCAGGACTCCCATCTAGGCCTGTCTTGCTCCTAAATGCTGCTTTAAACATTATGCCTACTGCCTCCTCTTCCAAAAGACTCTTAAATATGAAGCTTTAAACCAGAGATATTGGGCAAGAAGTCTAAAGCCCTATTTATGGAATACAGCTTCTTGGCTATATTCATATCATTGAGTATGCTTACAGTACAAACCAAGCTTAAATATCAGTTATTTTAATGGTAGCTGTGTTAAATAATTCACTAATCAGATACTCATCTTCTGACATGATTATCAATCATATTGGACTTGTTTGATCTCTGTCAAGGATTAGAATACTTTCAAGGTTTTATCTGGAAGGAGTCACGATACAAATATTTGTAATGATAACGATCCTGCTTAGAATCCCGCTGGGAAAGTCTACTAACCCTCAGATGTGTGAGTAATATAGTAAGTCTGGTTAGAACTTCTAAAACCTGGGCCAGCAGGTGACATGGTGTTTAAGGTGCTGGATTCCCACGAGGCCAACTACAGTGAGTCCCAGACCTGGTGGCTTGATAAACCACAACAGATAAATAGATAGATGATAGACAGATGGATTTTTTTTTTAAATTAATAACTTCTGGGGACCAGCAGGTGGCATGGTGGTTAAAATGCTGGAATTCCCACATGGCCGACTGTGCTTCAAGGCCTGGATCTGACGGTTTTCTCTCTCTCTCTCTCCCTCTCTCTCTCTCTTTCTGACAAAACCCATGTGAAAAATAAAGAAATAAATAATTATTTTAAAAAATTAAAAACTTTTAAAAGCTATAACTGAATATTTTAAAAAGGGAAAAGGTTTAAGCAGTCTGACGTTTAAGCCCAAATGAAGCTTGCTCACTCCAAGCTTCAATTTTCTCATCTATAAAACTGGAGTAATGATGGTTTCCACCTCCTTGGGTTGATATAAGTTTTGGTTTCAAGTAAAACATTTACTATTGTAACTGATAAATTGCACGTGGTCAATGAGTCAAGTTGTATCTATTGTAGACACGAATTAACCTATATTAACATTTTGAAGTCTTAGAATCGCAGCTTAATAAAATTGCAAAATGATGAGAAGACTCCTCTTAATTCATTCACTAACGTCTCCCCTAAATGTTGGGCTCTGAGTTGGGGACTGACAGTGTAAGGATGAAAACAGAGTACGAAATAAGACACAGTTCCTGACCTCCACCTGCTCAGACTCGGGTCTACGTAATCCATGACTGAAAGTCCACTGTGTACTTCCTGGAATGATGGATGAGTCATCATCTTAAATAAGGTGTAGCTGGTCACATCTCAAGTCTTATACATGGCATGTATGAGAATAATCTGTTGTCAGATTGGTAATCCTTCAAGTGCCCTGAAATGATAGCCATCTGACCCTCAAGAAAGAATTGTATGATCTATATAGTCACTCCTCACTTAACAACTTTGAGGATTTACACCCAGTTCTCCAGCATGGGGAATCCTCCTTCTCTGTTTGTGTGCATCTAGGGCATCCCCTTTCTCTTTCTTTGTCTCATTCTACAGTCTATTAGTATGCACTACTCTGAGTGTTTGTAATCACACAAGACAGCATATTTCACTTATAAATTTAACTTTATTGTACACCCACAGTAGTACTCAGAATAAATAAAAATGATTACATTAGATTTATATTATTGTGTTGTATGTCTTGTGGCTTTCTGGTGCTTACCTAATGTATGCGTTTTGTATGGATAGAATTATATTATTCTGGTGTGGTACCCTATGGCACCACAACACACCACAAGACATCTTCCTTTAAGCTCCTCACTTATCAACCAGTTCTCTGAGTGACAGTCATAGGAATGGAATTCAGTCGTTAAGTGAGGAGTGCCTATACTATATGTTCCAACTGATAAGCAAAGATGTTTCCAGAAATAACTGTAATCACATGACCTAGAAATGCTGTCTCAGAAGAGGAAATAAGATTGGAGAAGGGAGAGGTAAAACCAGCCCAAGAACTAGAGTCAGAGACCAACAGATGGCATAATGGCTGCGTCTCTGGACTCCCACGTAGTCACCCTTGGTTCACGTCCCAGACTCAGTGACTTAAACTCACACCGGGCATGTACGTGGGTGTGCCCAAGATACCAAGAGCAGAATGGAGGAGAAGGGATTGCAGTGTGGCCATCCCCTCTGGAGAGTGATTTCACACTTTCTGTCTCTCTCTGTCTCTCCGGCAAGTGCACACACCCTATAGCAACAATCTCTCTCTAAGAAAAAAATGGCATATTATTTGCATATAACCTATGCCCATGTTTCCATATATTTTTAATTATCTCTCAATTACTCATAATATCTAATACAATGCAAATGCTATGTAAATCGTTGTTATTGTGCGGTGTGTGTATTTTGTGTGTTTTGTTTTGTTTTTTAAATGTTCTGTCTGTGGTTAGTTAGATGACTGGAGCCGAGGATACAGAGGGCCTCCAGTAAACAGAGTAACGGAGAAGGCAGTTGAGCAGTTCTCATCAGGCACCTGGCCGCTCTGATGCTTCCCATTTTTCCTGCAGGCACTTCCTCTTTAAGACCTCCTCCGGAAGCACTCCCCTGTTTAGCAGCTCTTCTCCGGGATACCCTTTGACCTCAGGAACCGTTTACACGCCACCGCCCCGCCTGCTACCTAGGAATACTTTCTCCAGGAAAGCCTTCAAGCTGAAGAAGCCCTCCAAATATTGCAGCTGGAAATGTGCCGCCCTGTCCGCCATAGCTGCAGCCCTCCTCTTGGCGATTTTGCTGGCGTATTTCATCGGTAAGTCCAGGCAGTCTTGTTCGCCAATCTTGGTTGTGAGAAGGTGGGGGACAGGCCGTGGTCTTGCAAATTTGGAGGCTGTCTGTTGTCTGTCCAATTTGTTTCTTGGCTCCTGAAAGACGTAATAATGAATGATGGATGGGAGTGATTTTTCTCTCCTGAAAGCCATTTAAATCTGATGAGTTTCTCCTTTATGGGTCTATATGACATTTATCAGAAGTGAAATTAAGCATTCTTACCGGATCCTTTCTTAGAGATGAGCTGAGAATTGTCATTCTTGCAAACCCATCCTTCACTCTCAAAGTAGCCTTCTTGTCTTCCCCAACATTGAATTTTAACCCAGGTCTGTGCTCTGAAATGCATGCGATGCTAGTTAACTTAATTCAAAAAAACAAATAGAAGGACGGTGGTCAGCATGTCTGAGAACATCTTGATATGCGGGGAAGCCAGAGTAGCTAGCTTATTTTCAGAGCAGTGAGACAGAAGCAGGACTGAGAGGCTAGACCATCCAACCAGGTCTTCACACAAAATCAATCACCTAGATACAGTTGACCTTGCCCACATCCCTGCCTTTGCTTCTGTCTCCTTAGCCTCAATTCTCGTCTCACCGTGTGCTACTGGATCTGAATCAGGCTCACCTCTCATGGCAGCTGTGCTCCTGGTGACTCCATGTGTGACTTAGGGTAGCAGATGAGTGAAGTCGCTGGGATCTCTTTCTTCCCATGCCAAGGGTGTTGGTTTCCATCCATGGGGTATATCCATCTAACTATAGAAAGCGGCAGATGCTGAGAGCTTAGGGGCAGGGTGCCACATGCATATGAGCATCCTGGGCTGGACAGAGTCTGCTGAAGCTCCTGGCCCTGACAAAGAGCCCTCGTGCTGCTGCTCTGTCAGCTGAGCTTGCCAATGGCAGATCTCCTGGCCCAGGCCACGGTGACGTTTGTTAACGTTTATTTGAAACACTTGATTGTTCTGGCTTGGTTTCAGGGCAGCTATGACAGACCTCCTCAGTTTGGCTGTGACATGTTGCAAAGCAAACCTATAAAACACCAGCTTAAAGAGGCTGACTCCAAAACAGTTCCCAGCATGTATACTGAAATTCCTCTCATTTAAGAGAAAGGAAAAGGCAACCCAGACTGGCCTTGCTCCTCGGAAGCCCTCCCTTTGCTCTCAGCACTGGGGGCTCCCACACTTCGTCATCCCCAGGCAGCCAGCCTGGTGCCTCAGAGAAGGAACTGGCCCAGCGTGACCCGGACCATTCCACACAAGCTTGCCTGATGGCAGAGGAGCTTGACAGAGCACCCCAAAGATCTGGGACCTTGCTCAAGGCATAGCAATACAAGCCAAAAACTGATGTAAAATTTTCACTCTATCCCATAATGTCGCTAAGCTTGTCTTAATATGGAAGAATAAGTATTTATATTCCTTACCAGTTGTGTTTTTCAGGAATGCCCTCCAAAAGTGAGAAAATTGAGATTCCAGGGAAAGGTGCTGTGTTTGTTTATTTGGGACTTTGCAGAAGTCTTTGGGCTCTACGCCTTAGTTCTACGTGGGGAGTAAGGCCTGACACCCAGGCACCCCAAGTTTCAAATCACATCTGCATCTCACTTACCTGTTAACAAAGGATGGAATGTTGGGTTTTAGCCGAGGAAGGGGGAAGACGTCTGCTGCTCCCTGCAATCACTGGCGTAGGTTCTTCTGTGTTGTGAGAGGTAGTTTCGTATGCTTCCCCTGGTAGCTGTTCAGGTGCTCAGTGGAAGCAAATTGAATGTACCTTCAGGGTCTTTGCATGATTTGGCTTTGTGTCAGAAACTTCAAAAAGAGTCCGTGGGCTCACTTCTCAGGTTGAATGTTCTGCTGGGCCAGTGGGCACCGCGGGAAGCCCAGATACAGAAACGGAGGCATTGCCTGCGTCTGCCAATAGTGTCCCCAGTGTACGTCCTGCTCCCCTTGCAGGAGAGAGATAGATGGGTACTGCCTGATTTATTGAGCGTGATAGTTAAAATATAATAGCTTTCTGTAAGGGCGATCATATACATGGGAAACCGTATAGTGAGAGTTTAATGTTTTAATCGGGTGTGTAACTTGTAAATGATGGATTAGGAAACATATTTATCCTCAGTCTGCAGGCTACTGGAAGCTGGACCTGAGCATCTTAGGATGGTTTATTAGTTTATAATCCATCATTTCCTATTATGTATGCTTTAGGTAAGATTATGCTTTGACCCTGGAGTGTTGAGGAATAGTTTATGACTCAAAATGAGTGATAGAATGGGCCAATTTACTCAGCAGTGATGGTAGTGAGTGTGGAGCTACAGGGCTACTCTCAGCTACTCTCCAGAGGTGGCCTGAGCCCCACAAACGTGGTGAGGGGTCGGAATCAAGAGAGCTGCCATTGGCCCCAGAGAAGCCTTTCTCCTTAGCCTTGGCAAAGGTGTTTGCCTTCTGGTTCTTGGTTTCCTAAGTACAACATGGGGGCATGGTGTTTATTTACGTGCAGAAACTCTGAAGTATGGTGAGGATTAATTAATGTGTATAAATCACTTTGAAGATGAAAAGCAGTATATTATTAATTACAAAGCTGCACAGGCAGAAACGGTACATTGCAAACACAGAGGAAAATGCTGCTGGGAGCAACCAGTGACTGTGCCTGCCTCGAAAACAAGCCATCGGGGAAGGACAGAAGGGCAACCTGAAAAACCGAGGTCCTTCTTCCTGTTTGGGAGACCAGAGCTTTTAAGAGCTGAGTCCCTTTTGGTTCATTCCTGACTCCACGTTCCGCTAGAACATGACAAGCCCTGAAATTGAAGCATCAGTCCCAGGACATTTATGGACAGGCAGTGGGTTCAGGCCTGCCAGGCACTGTGACAAATAGGTCAAATTATCTTCCTTGCATGTTCAAACCCATAGAGAGAGGACTTTCCAGAAATGAGCAATTTGGAACAGCTCAGCCCTGTGTCAAGTCCTTCCATAGACCCAGGCATGTGGGTGGGTGTGAAAGCAGAATGCCGGCCCTGGTGCAAATTGAAAGACCTGGGCCTTTTCCAACTCAAGAGCAATTCCTCCAGTTCCTGCTCGTACAAGTGAGGTCAGAGAACTTTAATGTTTAATTTGTTTTTTGTTTTCTTGTCGTTGTTGTCCCCCTACACCCCACTCCCAGAAGGCACAAGCACTCACCAGAGAGACAGAGGGAGAGAGAGCACCCCCCAGTGGAACATGGTCATACCACAATCCCTTTGCTTCCATTTCTTCTTCCATTCAGAATTTTGGGCATGCATGCACACATACCTAGGATGTTTTTTGAGCCACCAGGCCCAAAATTTGAATCGTGGTCAGCCATGTGAGATCTGGCTCCCTATGCACTGCACCCACCCACTGTGCTGTGGGGTCACTCGAGAACTCTGATGATATGCTCTTTCCTCAGATTCTCCTGTGCCAAATTCTCCTAGTGTACAGAAACTCCTGGAATAGGCTACTCTGAAGAGCTGCGTGAATCACCAGAGGACCACTTTGTGTGTCACCCAACCCCTGGCCTCAACAGTTTCTAGGGAATAGGGAATACTGATTGGGATGAATCTGGCTGTGAAACACAAGAGGGCTTCCCTCTCAGGAAGTTGTCTTTCTTCCTTGGACAATTCGAGTTCTTTTGTCACCTGCAACTTCTGAAATCTCCCTATATCCCTAAGTTTCTAAACCGCATAACCAAATAGTTTCTCACCTATTTTATACCAAATACACTGTGTTTTATCTTAGTACACTTAACAAAAACTGGTTAGAACCTTCTACCTGCTTAGAAATGGAAGCATTTCCATTTAAAGTGCTTTTGTATAATTATTCAATTTTGATCATATTCACAGTTGCTAACATGCACTTTAGCAGAAAAGGATATTGACAAGTTATAATTATTTGATAAATACTTCTGTGAGGCCCAGAAAGTGTAAGTCACATGGCATGTTAGTTGCAGGGCTAAGACAAAGTCCCTGGGGCTCTGATGCCCAGTCCAAGGTCCATCCTCTAACTCTTCTCTCAAGAGATTGCAGTTTGCCAATTTAACAAATACTGATGAAGCCAAGGTGATCCTTTTGTAGCATTAACTCACCGATGCCTTATCTAGTTCTGTCCTCATTAGCAAGTGAGAGTAGTTTGTTTCTCTCCTTCCTCAACTCATCTTTCTTTTCTTTCTTTTTTTTTTTTTTTTAAAGATTTTTGCTATAGGGCACATGCCCTCACCAGAGAAACAGAGAGACAGAAAGTGAGAAATCACCGCCCAGGGGAGATGATCACACCACAGTCACTTCTCCTCCATTCTCCTCTCAGGATTTTGGGCACGCACATACATGCGCCTAGCATGACTTTAAAGCCACTTGGTCTGGGACTTGAACCACGGTCAACTATCGGCAACATAACCATTATGCCATCTGCTGGTCTTCCCAAATCGTCTTCTAATATGGTGGACAGACACCATACCTCTGCCTCAATTTCCTAACCTATCCTCATATTTCCACCTTTTCACATATCTCCCCTTACCAGGGTCAGCAAACTTTTTCTGTCAAAAGCCTAATAGTACACACAGTCTCTGTCACAACTACTCATCTGTGCCTTGTCACTTGGAAACAGCCATAGGCAATAAATGAACCAACAGGCCGGGCTGTGCACCCATGAAACTTTAATTATGGACACTGGAATTTGAATTGTATGTAACTTTCACTTGCTGTGAAATATTACTCTTCTTTTGATTGTTTTTCCCAACTCTTTAAATGTGAAGTCATTGTGTAGGTCATACACTACACAAACAAGGCACAGACTGGATTTAGCCAGAGGCCATAGATGATCCACTGCGTTTGATTATATTACTGCTCATATCCAAAGAACACCTTTTCAGAGTGTCTCTATCTTTGTGGAAAAAAAAAAAAAAATAGTGCTTTCAACTGATAAGTTCATGGTAAATGAAGCAGGTGATTGACATTTTCTGGTGAGCAATTCTCCTTCATAATAAATAATTACATCTAACTTTCTGGCCCAAACCAAAAAGTAGGAAAAGCAAGCCACTTTTCTCTTTAGTTGAAAACTTTCTATATGATAAAATTTTTGTCCTAATGGCATAGCATTTAATTAGATTGCTTGAGACTGTGCTCCAATCCATGGGTGGAGTGGAATTACCTGGCAATTTTGCCACGTACTCACTTATCCTCAGTCTTCAGTTTTCCCAGGTTCCTCTGCAAATCCTTGCTTGTTTTGGAAATTACTCAGCACCTGAGGCCTTCCTGGTTGGGGTTTCCCAATCGTTTATAACAATGCTGGGTCATCAGATGACATCATCGCTTTCTTGTCCTCAGTTAACATCGGAGGAGATCTAGTTGCCTTAAAAGGCATAGAAGTTCTTGCAGGGTTACCCCACATCAAGGAAGAAAGATGCTTCTGATGTATGACTTTGCTGTTTAAGTCTGCACAGTGCTAGAAATTCTAAGATGAGAATCCACGCTATAGTCCCCGTGACTTAGGACTCAGGCTATCACCCCTGAGTTAAAAACAATACATTACAAACGTGAGCTCTGTCAGACTCTTCACATGGTTAGGAAGGGAAGGAGGTAGAGAGAAAGATAAGAGCATTTATGTCATCCCAAATTAGTTTTTAGCTCTTCATATCTCTGCCAAACTAAAATACATATATATATATATATATTAGAAAGTCACCTTGTCTTTTCTCAGTACAGTAATTCCTGCCAAATATGAAATACTATGTTTTAAGTAAGCTGCTCAACGCTCTGTCTCCTGCCACTCTGACTTTGATCTGGGAAGAACGCGGGCCATCAACATGTCAGGATGTTAAAAGTGTGGTAATTTGGGGTGCTTTCAGTTTCTTTTGAAAACAATGAGAGATTATTTTCTATGGAAACTAAAAGCCTACCATGTGTTTAAAGTTGCTACACTTGAAAATTGATATGTTGAGACTCATACTGATGAATCCCGCATTCTCGGCTGCTATTTTGTGTATTCTCATCTCACTGAACAGGGCAGGTTTGGGGAAAACATACAGAAGGTGACAGGAAATGATGAGAACGGTACACTCGCCTGGCATCCTTTGTGAGCATGCAAAATGTCGGCCCTCTCCTTCCAGTTCACTCCCTTGGACCATCCAGAGAGATGGCAAACCTCACTCTCCTACATGAATTCCAAACTGTGTCTTTACCTCCCGTTATCTAAAGGGCAAAATGCTAATGATTAAATCTGAACCATCCAGCGAATAACATTTCCATCCAGCTCCCTAGCCTCTGATGGTCAAACTGAGAAAAACAGTGCTGCCCACAAATAAGTCAGGGGACCCAGGCAGGTCACAATTCTGGCCTCCTACCAGCCTGTCCCTCTAATAGGTGTGCTAATGTGCTCTTAGCCTGATAACGCAGTCTTGCCAGTGCTTACACACTGGTGAGTCTTTGGCAGTGGGACTGCCATTTCATAACCGTACTTCTAATTTCAGAGGATCTCAGTTTAGGGAAAATTGATTCAATCATTCATTAGTTAGTGCTCTATCACCTAGCAGCCACGTGGCAATATTTGCACCTTGTGTTTGACATTCAGAAAGATGAATTCCTTTGATTCAGAAAAGAATATGTCCTCTTTAAAAAATATATTTGTAGGGGCCAGCAGGGAGTATGGTGATTGAGACACTGGATTTCCACATGGTCAACTGTACTTTGAATCCAGGATTTAGTGGCTTGAAAGTCACACCGGGCACATGAGCATGCATGCCTTAAATCCCAAGAGAATGGAAGAGAAGGGATTGAAGCATGGCCATCCTCCCAGGGAGTGATTTCTCTTCTTAGTTTCCCTCTCTGTCTGTCTCTCTCTCTCTCTCTCTCGTGATCACACACACCCTATGGCAAAAAAATCTTACTCCCCCCCCAAAAAAAATGTGTGGGCCAGCCCATAGCACATTGATTGAGGGAGCCAGATCCCATATGGCTTACTGCAATTGGAATCCTGGCCGAGCAGCTTGAAAAGCATGCCAGGTAGGTGTGCAAGCATGCCCAAAATCCTGATAAGAAGGAGTAGAGGAAATTCGGCATGATCATGTCCCATAGCAGGGGGTGGGGTGCTTCCTCCCTCCCCCACAAGCACATGCACCCTCTGGCAATTAAAAAAAAATTGCAGCCTGGAGGAGTTGAAATGCTTTAGCAAGGTCAGTGGCTGGGATGCCTTGGCTCTCCTCCCCAGGATACCCAGAAATTAAGAGTCACCCAGTGCTGGGCTTCACTGCCCTCACAGGAAAACACTAAGGATGAGAATGCCGAAGCAGTTTTGGGTTCCGAATTTCTAGAACAGAACCAAAGAGGAGTGAGTAGATGCCACAACCCCATGCACCCCAAGGACCACAGGGACGGATTAGATCATCTGCCAGCCAGGCCTTGGCCTCCACGGAGTAAGTGCTGAGTAAACGGATCTGGAATGGTCACCACCTGTACCGTTTTTGACTCACCTCTCAAGCCTTTGTTCTTTTCTTTTTCTTTATAACAATCCTTTATCTAAAAATCATCAGGCCAGAAGCAGTCAGAGGAAGTCGTAGCATCATTATTACCTTTTCAATAGACCCTATTTATTTGACCAAACCTTTTAGGATAGGGGCCAAGCCCATAGACCCTTCAGCTTCCACAAGAAGCTTTTAACTCTCCCATTTTATTTGCTCATTTATTTGTGTTTCTTTTATGATTTATTGAGTCGTTGGAAAAGTCACAACATATTTTTCTGGTTTTCTATACAAAAATGTGTCATGACTTTTCTAACAACCTAACAGGATTCTTGGCCTGACTTCTAATATGCTCTAAATAAATATTTTGTTCTACATTTTACTTGTGACACAATTGCCTTGTCTTGATAAACTAGAAGTGAATCAGCGTGATGTCATGGAAAGCTTATACGTGGTCTTTTATGTCAGAAACCTAGGTTTGAATTCTGACCCGTGTGAGTACAAGCCATGTGACTGTGGACTGGCTCTGTATCTCAGTTTCCTCATCCAAAAAGCAGGGCAAATTCCTACTTTGTAAGGATGCTTCAAGCATTCATTGAAAGATGCACATCACTTTTCTGTAAATTCAATATGCTGTCAGTTATGGCAAGTGTTCTTATGGGCATTTCCAAGAGGGAAAAATACTGTTGGTTAAACTATGGCATGATATTTTAGCATTTGTAATTCTTACAGTACTTGTTTAGGGAGAGTAGACACACAGCCCCTGGGTGGAGATAGCTGCCATGTCAGTAGATAGGCCCACAAGCCTAAAAGCCCCGTGAGATAACACCAGTTATAAGGTACCTTCTGATTTCAGATATGTGAAAATATGAAAAAATCAGAGTCCTATAATAAATGAACATGGTACCTGACAGGCAACAGAAGCTCAGAAAACAGAGCTGCTGTGATTACAGGATCACCTCCCACACCCCCGGGCCAGGTTCACTGAGAAGGAGTAAACCAGGATCTTGGGGTCATCATATCCCCAAAATACTGGCCAATACCCCTAACGTCTCATAGGTGAAGAATTAATATTTACTGAATTAATGAATACTGACTAGCATTAAGTCGGGAGCATTTATAGAAAGTATTTTCTGGAGCCAGAAGGTGGCATAGTGGTTAAGGTGTTGGATACCCACATTGTCCCACTGGTTCAAGTCCTACACCCAGTGGCTTGAAACTCACACTGGGCACATGTGAATGTGTGCCCAAAATCTCAAGAGGAGAATAAAGGAGAAGAGATTGTGACGTGGCCATTCCCTCTGGGGGATGGTTTCTCACTTTCTCTCTCTGTGTCTCTCTGTGTCTTCAGCAAGCACACACACCCTGTAACAAAAATCTTGCTTAAAAAATAAAATAAAGGAAAAACATAGAAAGTCTTTTCCAAGCACCCAGAATCCTCGATGCCTAGTTTCACTTGCCCCACACTCCCCCTTGCCCCATAGAAAAGGAAGCTTCTGGTTCCCTGATGTTGTAATTGTTTCTGTTCCCAAATTGTGTTTCCAAGTTAGAAAGCATTTGGGCCCAGGAACTCTTAGGAGCCTGTGTAAGCTCCACGTTTAAGCCCTCGAGCAGAAATGTGATTCCCTGAAACGGAGAGAACTCGCTGAGTGAAACTGGGAAGTGTTTGCATCTGGCATTCGGCCACCATTTGGCACTCACATTACAAAAGTGTAGCAGAATTTAGTTGGAGTTCAAGGTGAAGAAGCAAATAATGGCATAAATCTGAAAGTCTGTTGGCTGTTTCTCTGCAAGTGAGGATGTGCTCAGAAATGAAAGCAATCACTACCAGGCACCAAGCAGAGAAAAGAACTATTATATGGTGAATTAGGTCTGTGTACACAAGCCGTCCAGAATCTTTTGTGCTCTGAAATGCCCTGCTTAGCTATGTAGACTCATCTGACAGAACCTTGACCCAAAGCGAACTTCTAAGGCACACACACTTTCTCTTAAGGTCAGCCTAAACCAGTCTTCTTTGTGTTTTCCATTGAAAATACCTTTATAGAAAATTCATATTTTGGTTGCTAAGAATAGACACCCTGAATTTTTGTCTGAGCCCCTTTCCTCTCAAGCAAATCATTTAGAAAATTGATATCTTACAGTAAGATCCTCTGCAGAACTGGATAATGGTGCAGAGGCAAAATGCGATGCTCTGGAAAAATGACCCTCGTGGGAAGGTTCTAGGTTCACCTCTGGGGATGTTTCTGAGTATGCTAAGCATACGTGTGTTGTGATCCAGGACTGACTGAAGCTCAGGGTGGATGACATCATCCAGACCTTACTGGAGGTGCTATCTCTCTGTCTTTGTCTCTCACTTTCTCTCACTCATAGAAGAAATAAATGAATAAACTTTAAAAAAGAAAAACCCTCTAGGGACCAGCAGATGGCATAATGGTTATACTGCTGGACGCCCATATAGACAACTGCAGTTCAAGTCCCAGACCCGGCAGCTTAAAACACACTAGGCACATGTGTGTGCATGCCCAAGATCCTGAGAGGAAAATGGAGAAGAAGGGATTGAGGTGTGGCCATCCCCCCATGGGGTGATTTCTCCCTTTCTGTCTCTCTCTGCCTCTCCAGTGAGCACACGCACCCTATAGCAAAAATCTCTCTCTAAAAAGAAGGAAAACAAACAAACAAAAGAACTCCTGCTGAGTGCGAGTGCATGCATACCAAAAATTCCAAGAGGAGAGTGGAGGAGAAGAGATTGCAGTGTGGCCAGTCCTCCAGGCGGTGATTTCTTACTTTCTGTCTGTCTGTCTCTGTCTTTCTGGCAAGTGCATGCACCCTATAGCAAAAAATTTCTCTAAAAAGATAAATAAATAAAAATTAAAAATAAATTTTAAAAAATAACCTTATGCCTTGGGAGAAAAAATAGTTCATTAACTATACTAATCCATTTAATGCATTATAAAAAAGAGGCTAATGCATTGCCATGTTTTGCTCATTTTTTTTATTATTATCAACCTTTGGCCTTAAATAAATATCAAAATGTATCAGAAAATATAGTAGCACTGAGCTGCATGTTGGTAAGAAAGATGC
This sequence comes from Tupaia tana, assembly GCA_026018925.1. Classification (NCBI taxonomy): domain Eukaryota; kingdom Metazoa; phylum Chordata; class Mammalia; order Scandentia; family Tupaiidae; genus Tupaia; species Tupaia tana. Next base: position 53,716,070 of record JAKSZU010000014.1, read on the forward strand.
TTTACTAAAGAAAATAGTGTCCTCCCTTTTGGAGAAGGGAAAGACATTTGTAAGATGCATAATATGCACTAGCTTTCAATGGCTTTTCTCTTTTTTCTCTAAAAATCATGACTGTGGATGAGACAGGAGGAGTGGCTTTGCCTCGGACCTTTGCATTTCTTTCATCATAGCTATACGGAAAGGCCCTTCCCTTGAGATAGGTTTTCAGTTGAGTTAGGTCATTTGTGGGGAGATTTGTGCAAACATGTTCAGCTCTCCCCTCGGGACTCTGATCTTTATAAAAGGAGGGCAGATTACCTTGCCTTTGCCTTTGCCGTCATGATGCAATTCGCCTGGTCCGCTTACTTATATTACACCACGAGCGCCTTAAAGTCGCGTTAATGAAGTTTAGATTAGACTTGCTCATGTTCCACAGGGAACGTAAGTGGCAGCATGTCAAATGCAGGCTGTTCTTCAGGCCATGATACACAAGATGACAGCTTTCAAGGAAGCTCAGTGTGCCTTGAATCAGATGCATTTTCAAAACTGATTGTTGTTTCTTTTTTTTTTTTTTTTAGAGAGAGATTTTTGCTATAGGGTCCATGCCCTCGGCAGAGAGACAGAGAGACAGAAAGCAAGAAATCTCCCCCCAGGGGGGATGGCCACATCATAGTCCCTTCTATTCCATTCTCTTCTAAGGATTTTGGGCACACACATACACACACACACACACACACACACACACACACACGGCGTGAGTTTTAAGCCCCAGGTCCGGGACTTGAATGATGGTCAACTATGTGGGAGTATGGAGACGTAACCATAACACCATCTGCTAGTTCTCAAAACTGGTTTTGAAACTACCTTATTCCCCAAAGTTTACAAACATCGATTTCTGGGACATTTGCTAAATTTAGAGTATGTGTGTTTAAACTTTCATTTCTTAATTTAAAAATAAAGTTTTTAAATATAACGTCTCCTTGTGTCACAATCCTCCAGCTTCAGCCTCTCAGTAGCCCCTTAGGTCACAGGCACGTGGTCCCACACTGGCTTTCAGGCCATGCTGGAAAGTGAACCCAGACCTCCCCAGTAGTCTCAACCATTTTCAGTGCATGCCACTATGGCTGAGCCTAAACTATCTTTTAATAATAAGATTTGGGGGCTAGCAGGTGGTGTGGTGGTTAGGGCACTGGACTCCCACATGGCTGACTGTGGTTCAGGTCCCAGACCTGGCAGCTTGCTGTCTCGCTTTCCCTCTCTTTAATTAAATAAGTAGTTCTTAAATAAATAAATAATAACAAAATTTGTAGACTTCCTGAATTTCAAGAGAACTGTGGATTAAAGCCTCTTTTTCCTCTGAAAACAATTCTTATAACTTTGTATGTTAGTTTTATGTATTATGAGCTATATGGTAATTATTTTAAAAATGATTTGATGTGTATGTATAGATTTATACATACTCATTTTATGTTTTTCCAATGGACAAGAAATGTCACTCTGGCAGTAACTGGTCAGTCTCAGAATTCAGGAGATTTTAACAGAGTTTTTTCCGGACCTACCCTAATAAGCAATCCCATATAAAATAGTACAGTTAACAGGAAAGTTTAAAGATATCACACCCCCCCCCCCCCCCCACAGTCAATGGCCATACCACAGTCCCTTCTCTTCCATTCTACTCCTGGGATTTTGGGCATACACATATGTGCCCAGCATGATTTTCAAGCTGCCAGGTCCAGACTAAAACTGCGGTCGGCCATGTGGAAGTCCAGTTCTTCAACCACCATGCCACCTGCTGGCACCAAGATTTTTATATTCTTGAGTCTATTAAATATTTCTTCCCTTTGTCCCACAGTGTTTTTCATTAATGCAATTATATGACTCAAGGGTCAGTCATCTTTTTTGTTTCCTAGAAATATAGAGTGGTCTAAACTACTGTACAGTGAGAAATTAAGGGTATTTGTTTCTATTTTTATGCAGTCTGTTTTTATCAAAGGAAAACATTGTCTCCTCCCAAATTTACTTTAAAAAAAAATAATTGGCCTGCAATTAGTTTACACTTCTGGGGTTCTGAAGACCACAGCAGCAGAGTCAAGAGCCAAACAGAGAGAAATGAATACCAAAATGTGTAGGATGGGGACCAGGAGGTGCTGTGGTAGTTAAGGCTCTGGACTCCCCTATGGCTGAATGCAGTTTGAGTCCTGGACCTGGTGGTTTGCTTTTACACTTTCCCTTTCTCTCTCTCTTTCTGCCTCTTTCTGGTGAGTTAAAATAATAATAATAATAAATTAAATAAATAATTTTTTGTTTAAAAAGCATAGGATGACATTAAGACAAGAAGTAAGCAAAAGGCATAAAACTATAGATAGAATAATTAGAAATGTTGACTAGCAACACAAGCTATGAAATGTCATACATCAAGTTGGTTAAAATATAGAACAATTAGAAGACAGAACAAAAGAATGGGTGGTTTGGGGAGAGAGAACAAATGACACCTTGCATATCAACTTATCCATAATCTTCCACACCATTTCTTGAACTAGGAAGTCCAACCAAGGTAATGAGATGAAAAACAGCCATCAAATTGCTTGGAGGTGCTATATCATCACTCTTCTTACCTCCTTAAACTTTTGGTTACCTCATGAGCGACTTAGATAAACAACAACGGATAGCTCAGCATTTATCCAAATAAACCAGAAAGCTATCATGATAAAGGAAATTGAGTTTATAGGCACAGCAGGCTTTTTCCTAATAGATGAGAGCAATGTGTCTAATGTTGAACATCAATTTATATTTCAAATATAGTAAGAAGGGGGCCTCTAAAAGTAAATTATCCTACAAAATCACTTTGGTCTAAGGGTAGTTTGTCTTCTATCGTGTCTAATTGATATCCACATAATTCAGCTATAATCCTTGCTATTGAAAATGATGTAAGAACTAGAAAGAATGACGGTGTCCGTTAGTTGCCAGGAGAGCATGGAAAGTGGTGGATCCCAAATCACCTTTGTCTTCAGATGTAGTGCTGTTGAGATGACTCTTGAAGCCAGAGAACAAGTATATTTGTTTGTAATCAAACGATGGCATTCTCCAAAGTCTTCTTTTTGATCCTGATCAGAAATTGAAATGAGGAGGGGAATTATTTTATATCAAATCCTTTCCCTGCCTTATTTTGCTTCTATTTATGGTGTAAAGGAAGGTTCAATAGAGATATTGAAGGTTATGCTACAATTTTAGCTTCCAATCACATTTAATAGAGTTAGGAACTTCTAGCATTTAAGAAAGCCTCTGAATCCTGAATGAGGCAGGTTCTGACCTAGAATTGGACATGGATATGCCCAGACTGGAAGCCACTCACTCCTCACCCGAGTCAAGGCTAGTGGTAGTGGGAACAGGGAAATGGTGCAATGAAAAGAGCACGAAGGAGAGGTCAGATCCTCCTATTTGAAATGTGTGCAGATTGTGCATGCACACGCAAACACACCACACCCCACTATTCCTACAGGCCCTGCCCCTGCAGTTGTAGTCACAAACATTTTTTAATATGTTTATATATTTATGTTTATTTTAAATACAGAACATATGTACTTGCTGGAGAAATACGGAGAGACAAAGGGAGAGGAGGAGAGAATTCATTCCCCAGAGGGCATGGCCATGCTGCAATCCTTCCTCCTCCCTTCTCCTCAGGATTTTGGGCATGCACACACCAACACACTCAGTGTGATTTTCAAGCCACCAGGTCTGGGACTCCAACTGCAGTCAGTCATATGGGAGTCTAGCGCCCTAACCACCACGCCACCTGCTGGACCCTAATACGTGTAAATCTTAATGAAATATTTTGGCAAGAGCATTTGGCTTGGCTTTCAGGCAGCCAGCTTCCTTCCAGTCCTGCTTACAAAGGTGGAATCTCTCACAATGTGTGTTTTCGTTTGCACAGATATGATGCTACTCGTTTGTTTTGTCACCTCTCCCCCACTCTATATGTTCCACCTTTAAATAGCCTTGGATAGAATCCAGATTCATCTTGCTCTGTCAAATTTAATTTTTAAAAAGTAATATACACCGTACAAAATGAAAATACAGATAATGTGATTTGGGGCTTTTTAAAAAGTTACTGGTCTGCTGATTTGTGGCTTCTTCCTGACTCTCGGGCCCACCCTCTTCTCCCACCTCTACCCTAGTTGCTTTGGTGAAGGTCACTGAGGCGAAGGCGCTGCCTAAGGTCTGATGGTCTTAGCCCTGTTGGGGAAGAAATGTCTCTATATCTTTTGTGGTGATGTGAATGCTGATTGCACAGTGTTTTATTCTTTTCAAAACTGACAAGAATTAAGCCTTTTGGAAAGGTCAGCTGACCTAGCTATTCATATTGTAGTGAAATACCAATGACTTGTTTTAATGTCAAAGGCAAATAGAAGAGTAGATTCAATGGAAAGATCTGGGCCTGAATTTATCTTGAAGAAAAAGAATTTCTGTTGTGTTTGTATGACTAAGGGATTTATTATACAAGCTGTGTACCCCACCCAGGGAGAATGCTGTCAAAACATGAGGAAAATAATAATAATAGAGATCACACGAAAGCCAAGCCTGAACTCTTCTTGTAATTGCATGTCTGAGTACCCTTGCTAATTTTGCCCACGCCCTTTGCGATTCTTTTCTTCATCACACACTGCCAAAAACTTTACTGTGGCTGTGTCTGTATCTCCCACAATACCACAAAACGAGGCAACAAAACCCAAAACTAGCTAATTGAGAAGCTACCCAGAGCAGACTGAACTGGTTCTTGGCTTGTCATCATGCCCTTCCAAAATCACCTACCAGGAAGGCCATCATTCAACAGATTTTGCTACAGGAGTTAGTGTGGAGAGCTAGTCTGGACTTTCTCTTGGTGGAAATGCAAAGAGCGACGTCCACATGAAAAGTGGCTAAGTGTGAATTGCAGAAACAAGATAAGGAGTCTTTATATTGTACAAATAATACTGTCAAGTTTTGGCTGATTTTTCATTCATGTGATGGACCAGGTAGGATGCAGACCGTAATGCAGAGAACGGTGAGAGTGTGTGTGTGTGTGTGTGGGTGGGTGTGGGTGTGCGCGTGCGCATGCGCACAGAGAAAAGAATAAGTACATACCACAAGAAGAAGCAAGCAAAGGGGGAAAAAATGAGAACAGAACACATTTGAGTACCTACAGTATATATAGTGTATGTATGGAAATTCCTGGGAATATAAAAGGAGACGGAGACCAGATGAAGAGCTAGAGAGAATTACAGTTTCCGTTTTCTGTTGGCTCCTGGAGAACAAGACCCACATGTTCACCCTGGCTTCATGAATAAGCAGAAGCTCAAGCTTCATGGTCAGTTCAAAAAATCCTCTGACTTAGATTAAGCCAGTTCTTATTTTTCTACTGGATGATGAGGCTAGAGTTTTAGCCCATCTGTTCACAGCCCTGTCCCTGGCATCCTAAGAGACTCTATCCATTTATCTTCAAAAGCCAAAGAAAAGAACATGATGTGAGAAGGAGAAATAAAGCCGGTGGCCCCAGAAAGATTACTCCAATGCTGAACGGGGAGACTGAAAATCTCTACCTGAACCATGTGATCACAGAAGAGTCCTGAGGTTCCAGCACGTGAGGGTGGCTATGGCGTCTTGACTGAAGGTTTTTCCACATGTGCGTAAAGATTCTTTGCGTTGCAAAGAATTTTGATTTGGGGCTTTAATGCCTTTGAATGCGCACCAAGAATAACACTGACATGCTCTCACCATAGCCTTGGAATCCTAAAATAAATAATAGAAAAATTGTGATTTAAAATATAATTCCAAATACTAACTGGGGCCTGCTGCCTAGATGAGTAATAAGCTTCAATAAATGTGTGACAGGCACAAGGCTCTTCAGTATGAAGAGTAGTGAGGCCTCAGAAATAGAAATAGGTTTTTCATTACATGAGGGATTATGTTCAGCCTGAGTGTGGAGCCTGTTCCCGGGGCCACAGCTGCATCTTCTGCCTGCGGTCGTATTAACCAGTAATAGTAAAACAGTGACGGGCAGCCTGAAACAGCAATTTGTTTTAGGAAAGAGAAGAAGGTCGCTTTCTCCTGCTTAAATGGGGATTACCATTGTTGACTACACACCTTCCCTTAAACTTCTATTCGTCTGTGCAAATGAGCTGCAATTTGAGTCAGGTTCCACCTGGGTGCCTGCTGAAATGTGTGAGCAAGCCAAGGATGGAAAAATCAGGGTGGTTTGTGGTGAAATGTGTGAGCAAGCCAGGGATGGAGAGGTGAGAGTGGTTTAGGGTGGCAATTTAGGGCTGTTTTATTTTTACCTACATAGGCTCATCAACACACACACATATATATTTTTTTATTTTTTGGAAGATCATACTTTTTTTTTTAAGCAAACACAGCTATGTATCTGAGTTTTTCCACCAATATGGAGCTCAAAATTTTGCATGTGGCCTCCGGGTTTCCTGTGTTTTTACCCAGTCTTTTCAGGTCTGAAATGTGTGTTGGGGAAACTGATGTTAGCTCAGTGCTACATGCCCTGTCTCTTGGCAACCAAGGAGACTATAGGATCTTCAAGGACATCTCTCAGCAGGGATTTGAGAACAGTTTGGAGGCTCAGCTATAGAAAGGCACCTATGATGACTAGAGTTGATTATCAATTATGGATAGATTTTTTTTTTCATACATTAACACAGAATTCCCTTCTTGACCCAAATAATGATTCATTGAAATGTTATACTTCAAGGATCATTGCTCACATGGATCAGGAAACCTATTTTATAGTCTTAACAGTTCCTTATTGTGAAGGTCAGAAGGCCCTTGGAGTAGTTCAGTGAAGAAATTTGGATTTGATTTAAGAAGCGGGGTTTGAATCTCAACCCTTGCTAACTAAGTGCTTTTGGGAAAGTCAATTAAAGTCCTTAAGCTTTGTTTTGTTCAACCATAAGAAATGATTGATAACAGGTGCAATGACCTGGTACATTTTTCATAGTCTTTCCATATGATGGTTAAAATAGGTATTGACATAATTTTTTGTTTTAATTTGTCGAAGTATGATTGTGCTTGCCAGAGAGAGAGAGAGAGAGAGAGAGAGAGATGGAGAGAGAGCAAGCGCCTGCCATAGGGTGTGGTCATGGCGCAATCCCGCCTCCTCTGTTTTTTCATCCTATTGGGATTTGGGGCATGCACACATAACATGCTGGTGTGTTTTTAAAGCCACTAGGCCCAAGATTCTAACCACACAGCTGGCCATGTGGAATCCAGCTCCCCTAAGCACCAGGCATGGGCTGGCCTGATATTCTTTGTTATTATTAAGGAAGGTGAAAAGCCAGATTCAATCAGGTATGGTGAAGAGAAGAATGCCCGCTAAAACAACTGGCAAGCAGTAGGAGAGCGGGCCCCGATGATTGATGGCTCGAAATCTGGCAGGAGGTTTAATTTGATTAATTCAGCAATAGGGAGGTGCTTTAAGTTCATAAGCAGAAGTGTAATACAATAAAATTATGACGTGGTATCATGTCAGTTACCTAGTACATGCTCCATAAATAATTATTTGCTAATTGATTGAGGATTCAGGATAAATTGGGAAATGGGACAGGAGATAGGAGACTTCTCAAAAGGCTCTGACAATAATCAGTGGGCTTGTATTGGTGAGTGCCCCAGGCAGAGGGTGAGCCCTGGAAATACAGCATCTGAGTGAATCTGTGAGCAATTTCTTCTAAAGAAGAAAAGGCTAAGTTATGCTAGAATTTGATTCTGTTGACTATGGAGATAAAGAAGACAATATCTAATATGTCTGTAAGGTTACTATATTGTCAGAGTGGGAGATCTGAAAAATTAAAAATTAACCCACCGTCTTTAAATCACCACTCACTTTTCTGAAAGCTTGGTTGGCCAGAACATGTTTTATTGGTGTGTAATTCTACCAGGGTTGGCTAGAAGCCATTCTTTTTTAATGCACTCAGTAAATCTCTGTGCGGTTTCTTTATTATGAGAGGGCCCTTTGATCCAATAAAACCCATCAAGACCCCTTCTGAGGCATTCACTTTGTATTTTGTATAAAAGTCTGTAGTGAAAAAGGAGAACAGAATTGGCTTAAAACTAAACTCTAAAAGGCTGACAGAATTCCGCCATAACATAGTGCTTATCTGTGGTGCAAATTTTGTGAACTGAAACGAGGCATTAGGATATATGTTGAAATTTACATACCCACTTATAAATAGAGAAACACACTCCAGGACTTGAAGGCACTGCCTTTGCACATGTACAAAGCAGTCCTGGGAGTCTGTCCTGTTGCCCTTTTTGATTTGGGGCAGTGAAGCTTACAAATGAAAATCTTAAAAGAAGAAACTTGCTCTTTGATCAACTGGTTAGAGGCAGGTTTGAAACTATGATTAATCTGCTACGAAGTCACTGTAGGAGCAGGTTTAAATTCTGATGCATCTGCCCATGCATCTGCAGATGAAGCTGACTCACTGTGCCCAGGCCGAAGGGTGAGAAGGATGACGTTGGTTATGGGTTTATGGATCTGGGCAGAAAGGGCTGGACACTAGGGATTGAGCCTTTGCCCCCCCTCCCCTTGCCCTCACTCTGCATCACACCGAAGTCTCGATTTATTTTCTATGCTTTAATATTTGACTGAAGTGCATGAAATACACCCCTGGATGCTAGATGCCCAAAGTAAAGCATAAAACAATGTGCTTACCTGGGGGAATTTGAGAATTAGCCTTCAAACTAACCAAGGTAATTTAGGCCCCAAGGCACTTTCGTCTGAGCTGTCTGGATTGACTGTCTGGATGGTCTTCAGTGTGGTAAATAATCATGTCCCTATGCTTTCTTTTATCTTCATCCTTCCTCTCACCTACTCAGGTCTCTGTTCTGCTGTAAGGGTACAGGAAATTAGGCTTGGCCATGAAGCCAGCCATCCCAATTTCTGTCCAGTTTTTAACTCTATACATGGTACACATCTTTAGAGGATCCAAAGTAAGTAAGATTTTCAAGTTTAGTTGGGTTAAGACTGATGTCAGGCCCTTGCCTTCTTTACTTCACCCCACCTGAGAGAAAATACCATGATGCTGTGATAGCGCACTCCCAAAGTCTGCCGCATCCCCTTGCAACTTCCCTGACCCCTATGAGAGAAGATACTGGAGCTGATGCCGTGTCTTAGGTAAATTAGCTGTGGTGTGCATTCTTAGCAAGTCCTTAATTCGATGATAGATGTGGCAAGTTATTTTAAATGACATTTAAATTTAGTCAACGTATCAGCCAGGTTAGCATAATCTCAGGAAAACTATGGTGTTATTGTCTAATCGCCATCCTATAGCTGACAACACTCTGAAAGCCTCTTTAAAATAGAAAGGAAAGCTGCTGTTGAGAATTCAATGATTGCACGAGAGTTGTAAGACATCCAGGAGAAGTTTAGAGTGGAGTTTGGAATAAAGTGAACAGGCTCTTAACCATGGGTAAAATTGTAAAAGAACGGCTTATACTGTTCTTCCAAACCAACTTGTCATTTCTCAAGTGTATAATGAAATAATGTGTATGAATATTTTCATGCGGAACAGCTTCTCCCTCGAGTTTTGCCCTCTTCAGCGCTTCATGGTATATACAACAGAGTCTTTTTTAGAAGTGTTTTATGATCTCAAGACCAAGGGCTCCCTAAAAGATCCTGAGAGAAGCGTACATGAGTAACAACTCTAAGAGTACATTTTTCTAAGTAAATGATGATGAATGATAAGGAGGGATATTCATGGGGAAGAACTCTGAAAAGTATTGGGCATAGCAAAGAATGAAAATGAAATGCCAATGCTTCCACTGTGGGGCTGGTTTGATTAGCGCACCCTGGATAGTTTTTGAACATGAGATGAGCAAAGGGTTTGGCAAACACTGTCCATGTAATAGGAACAAATGTCCATTCGCATTCAATTTAGGGGCTTTATTTAAAAACATGGAATGGGGCTCCTTCTTTTATAAATGCTCTTGCAGTGATCTTTTTGGCTATAATAGTGCTTTGTGTGAAAAGGATAGATTGGAACCCGCGAGGTCTTTTTACAGAATATCAAATATTTTGCCCATTAAGCTGACTTGATTTGAAGAGGTCCTTGGCACAGATTGATGAAATAGTCCCAATATTATCACTCCTTATTCCACAGCCCAAATGGAGTAATAACCAGTCACCGCAGCCTTTGCTCATTAAAGAGGTGGTCAGGGCCCAAAGAACCACAAAATTATGCCTTTCCTCTCTGGCTATTTTGCACATTGTACAGGATTACAGTGCATTGGGACCACTTGCAGATCATCCCTAGTGGGAGTGACCCAACAAAGTTTGCCTTTGCTCTGACTCAGTGCAGTCCCACAACATCCCTGGGGCCATTTGGCCATCTCTGGAGGATGCTACTAGCATCTAGTGAGTTGGGACCAAGGATGCAGCTGAACATCCTCTGTGCACAGCACAGATCCCGGGATGAAGAACTGTCTGACTCAACATGCCATAGTTCCAAGGTTGGGAAGTCCTGCACTAATTGTTGTATAACCGTATCTTCAGAGAGACTTATTTCTTCTTTACCACTAGAACTTGCAAAAGAGCTCAGATTTGTACAATCATACTTCCCCATGTGGGTCTTCTTTGGCTCTATGACATTTACTCCTCTTGAGGCTACTTTTTGTCCTCATTGTCTGTGGTCCCCATCATGGAAGCAAGCCAGGTGTTAAGTTCCAAGCGGGTATTTGAACTGGTGGTCAACTCTGTGCCATAAAATGAGGGTTCAACTGAAAATGCCTAATGAAAAGCATCCCAGAATATAGATATTTTCCAAAATCTTATCATCAATTTTTCTTTCCATAAAAAGAAAATACAGTTTGAAATTTATAGAGCCAGTAGTGGCATGGTGGTTAAGGTGTTGTACTCCTACATGGCTGACCATAGTTCGAGTCCTGGACCTGGTAGCTTTAAAATCATGCTGAATGCATGTGTGTGCATGGCCAAAATCCCAGACGGAGAGTGGAGGAGATGGGACTGTGGAGTGGCCATCTCCTGGAGGGTGATTTCTCACTATCCCTCGCACTGTCTTTCTCTCCATCTCTGTGGTGGGTGCACTCGCCCTATGACAAAAAACTAAAATTTAAAAATGTTAGACATTTATTAAAGTCCTACTATGTGCAGAAATATCATTTTACAGCTTATTTAATTTTCTGAATTTTCCAATTATAATTAAGGAAACAGATTGAGAGAGGATAAGTAGCTTGTCTCACGCAAAATCAGTGGTTAGAATTTGGAATTCAAAACACAAGTCTATTTAATTCCAAAGTCCATGTTCTCATAATTTTGTATATTGCTATAAACATAAATATGTGCTTAAATGCCTTCGACTTTATGTGTTTGCATACCTAGGAGTCCTCAAAACCACCCTTACTGACAGTGTTTCCAAGAAAGGAGAAAATAGATTCTCTCTTCTCATATAATGACTGGTTGGCTCCTCTTTGGCCTCGTCCTGAGAGCTGAAAGATGACAAATTCCCTTGCCAGTTCTCTTCTGCAAAACAATCCATGTGAGGGCACATGGGAAGAGGGGGAGAAGGCAGAAGGACGTGAGAGATAAAATGAAATATTTCAGAACTAAAAGTGAGGAGGAGGCCCCAAAGTCCTGCTCAGGTTGGTCAGTCAAGACTAACCTGATAGAGATACTTTCAGCTAAATTTATAAAAAAAAAAAAAAGAACAACAATCATAAAACCATAGTAGTGGGCTTATACTGGGGCTTTATTTTCTTCATATAACCAACTAGGTACCTAAAGTCAGCAGTTACTGGCATTGTTTATACACTCAGTGATGCCATCTATCTTCCTATATCTTCACCTTCCCGTTCCCACAACCTTGAGTTTTTCCCCTTGGGTTTGCTGCCTCATTATCATAGGATGGCTGATGCAGCTCCAGACATCATATCTACCTTCAAGGAAGAAAGAAAGGATTTGTGTTCTCTTCCCTTTTATCAGGAAAAGCCTAAACCATTACTATCATCTCCCAATACACACACAAACATCCCAGCAAAATTTCAATTATACCTTATTAGTCACAACTTTGTCACATGGCTGTCATTTATTTCAAAAGAAGCTATGAAAGTTTTTTCAGACCTGTTGATTATAGGCAACAGAAGGAAAGAAGGTTGGAATTGTCTATGTACTCTAGAACCACCAGTGACTGAACAGAAAGGAAAAAAATCTCCCCCATTCTTGCCTGGGACAGCACTTTGAACATGGGCATATCTGTTTGCTAGGTCTGTCATGACCATGTACCGCAAGCTGAGTGGCTCACAAAAAAAAAAAAAAAAAAAAAAAAAAAAAAAAAAAAAAAAAAAAAATCATTGTCTCACAGTTCTGGAGGTCAGTAGGACCACACTGCCTTTGAAGATACCAAGAAAGGGTCTGTTCCAGGACTCTCTCCTGGCTTCCAGTAGTTGCTTGGCTGGTGGAAGCACAATGCTAATCTTCACATGGTGTTCATGTCTCCTTCTGTATCCGAATTTTCCCTTGTTATAATGACATGGATCATATTGGATTAGGGCCCACCCTAACAAGCTCATCCTAACTTGAGCATCTATGAAAGTCCTATTTCCAGAAAGGTTACATTCACAGCTCCTGAGAATTAGGACTTCAACATCTTTTGGAGAGACACAATGCAACCCATACCACGAGCTTTTTCTAAGTCCTTCTTAATATCTTGATAGTAGTGATGGTAGTTCCTATTTGTGAGCATTGACTAGATGCTAAGCTGTTCATATCAATTTTCTTGTGGTGCTTACTACACTACATGAGATAGGTGCTATCATTATTTCTTTTATAGAGGAAACTAAGGCACAAAAATATTCAGTAGCCTCTCCCAAAACACATCATTAGTAGATAACAGAGCCAGATCTCAACCCCATGTGTTTTACACTCTGAGTCCTTGCATTTAACTGTCATCTAGGACTATCTTAACCACAGCTATCTTCATCTTTGGTATATAATAAGTTTCTTGCTCATAATTCCAAATAAGGGTAGACAAGCTGATTTCCTTAAACCTTAATTTTTTTTCACAAAGACTTTCTTTGCTGCCTTAGAAACACAAATAAAATACTTCATTCTGCACCAGGCATAATGGTTTTCTCTTATTCAAATGCAGGGCCATCTGTGCAAAGTATTTTATTTCATCATTCATTAAAGTTCACTTAAAAGATGAAATCACCCTTAATGGAACAATGAAATGGAAGGATTCCCAAACTGAAGGTAAATGACAAAAATGGAGGGCTTCAGTTCCTGGCCAGAGTCTTATTGGGGACTACGGTTCTGCTTGGACAACCCCAAGAAGGAAGAGGAGCAGCTGGGGTGGGGGGTGGGGGGGGCAAGATGAAGTGGTACCGTTTACTGCCAGGAGGTTCACAAGGGTGAAATGCTGTTCCCATGTTGTGCCCTGGTCCTTAGCAGCCAGGACAGCCTGGAATTGATCTGCGGGGATGGGAGGAGCTTCACCTGCATCGCAGAGATTGCTGTGGCTAAACCCTCTAACCGATTCCTTTTGCCATAACACAGCCTTAGGAGCTTCTTAGAATCATCCAGGTCTTTGCTGTCATCCTCCTCCAGCAACAGGAGCACAAATGGAAAGCAAAGCTACTTCCCTTAAATAAAGGGCTGAAGACTTAGAGGGAAATTGGGTAATAGCACTGTCCCCTTACTTCCTTCGGACTGGGGGCAGACGGTGCAGGAAATTATCACAAAAAGCAAGTCATTACATTTGTGTGACACCTCGCAGTTCAGTATGGTAGATAGCTGGCACTCATACTCACATCTCACCCCTGTAGAAACAGCTCAGGTAGGGCCAAGAACATGTCCAAGGCACATGGCCAGTGGGCAGTAGGTTGGGCCCAGCGCCTGGGCAGCCAGACTCTGAACACCAGGCTCTTCTACCACAGCATTCAGCACCCCCAGAGAACTGGAATAAAGCATCATTATTTCTATGTTATAGGAAACCGAGGCACCAGGGTTCCTGATTTGAACAGACAGATGCTTCTAGAATCAGAAAAGAGAAAGTTTTCTATATATTGTAGAAGAATGAGGCACTTATCCCAGGCATTGTATCTCAAGGAGAAGTCTGTTTAGTGTGAGGAAGGAGAGTGCTTCAAGTGACTTCTGGCAGGCTTTCTGTCGGTCGGAATTCGTCCACTTCACAACAGCTTCTTTTCTGCAGCATTTATTTCCACACATTCTCTGAGTCAATGAATGGCCATGAGGAAAAGTCTCATCCCATCTTTCTCATACTTATTTCTGAGAATAAAACCTACTCTTTTTTAAATCAGGAGAGAGGGAAGAATCATAGCAGCTAACTATTAGCACTCAGGATGCTTCAGGGTAAGTGCTTCACTTGGATGGGTTATTTTAACACCTTATATTCTTATTAATAGAGGTAAAAAGACTTGTTCCCACTTGATGGAGGGCAAAAACAAGTCTTAGAAAGTTTCAAAAACTGGCCTGAGTTGCACAGCTGAGCAGTATCAGCATGAGCCAGAAATCAGGAGATCCATTTTTGTTCCTTCCTCTGTGTTAGCTCAAGGTGTGACCTTGGATAAGCAATTATTTTCCCAGGGTCTTCACTGCCCCCATTGGAACAATCATAGTGTCCATGCAACACCCACTCTGTGCAGGTCACTAGGCTTCGGCAGGTTCATCACCTTTAACCCTCCCAGCAACCTATGGGGTTGTACTATTTTTGTCTCCATCTCATAGATGAGGCAACTAAGGCTTACAGATGTTAAATAACTTGTCTGGAGTTACAGAGCTAAAAGCTTCCTGAATAAAAACAAAAACATGAACCATAATGCTCTATGTCCTGATGTGGGTAATCCCCAAGGCCCTTCAACTCTGACTTCCTATTATTCCATTATTCTATCTGACTTACTAAACTTAGTACACATTTCTCGTTTCCAAGCAAGTTGTTTTTGAATAGCATCCATGGCTTTTTAATTTGTATTGGGTAGGGAAAACAAGGATTACAAGGATAGCAACATGCCCCACCAGGGTATTCAGAAGCCAATTTCCTTGCACTGAGCCCAGGATTGGAGCCTCTGAGTCACCATGGATATAGCTTCCTAAGAACAAAGTGGTGGCAGGTGGCGTTGTGGTTAAGGAGCTGGACTCCAACCTGTCTGACTATGGTTTGAGTCCCAGACCTGGTGGCTTGAAAAATCACACTGGGCACATGTGCATCCATGCCCAAAATTCCAAGAGGAGAGTGGATGAGAAGGGACTATGGCATGGCCATCCCCCCGAGGGGTGATTTCTCTTTCTCTCTCTCTTTTTCTCTCTGTCTCTCCAATGAGCACATACACCCTATAGCAAAAATCTCTCCAAAAATAAATAAATAAATAAATAAATAAATAATGATATTAATAATAATAAGGGGACTCCCTGGCTCAATTTTTTTGAATAGATTTTTATTTGAAGCTATTTGAGAAAGCAGCTTCATGTGTCAGGAGTGCAAAGCAAAGAATGGGTTCAAAGTTCCTTGTATCATTTTTGCCACTCATTGTTGTCAGGTGAATCCTCAGGCCCTCATGTTCTGTCTCTTTTTTCTTGACATGTTAGCTTTCTCCTGTCCCTTGTCTATCTTCCATTGCTCTTGGTATCCTCCCTCCTCTCCTGTACCATTCACTTTCTAGCTCAACTCTTCTACCTCTTGGCCAGTGAAGGCCTGCTTTCATTGAAGCTTAAGCTTTCTCCTCTGCTGTGTGAAGACATTAACTGCTCACCAGCATCTTGGATATGGTGGTGGGGTTCATTGGTACTAATATACGTTGACTTCATTATTATGTATGCATGCTTTAAAAAAAAACCATGATATACCCCATAAAAATGTACCATGATTATATGTAAATCAGATATTACAATTTTAAAAGTTTTAAAAATTCTACTTAGTATAGAAATACAAGAATTACTTGTCTTTCACTCTTATTTTTCTCCCTATTTTTCTTTTCCTTGCAACATTAAGTCTGATTTCTTCTCTATCTGAATTTACCCAGCTCACATAATTTGCCTTTTCATTTTGTGAATGGAGATAATTTGTGAATAGAAATTACTTCCAAATGTTTCAAAAATATTTTCTAAGCATTTGCTTTAACATGGTCTTGTGAGCTTTTTTTTTCTCTCTTCCTTTTTTTCATGAAGAAATAAGTGTTTCCAGGAAAATAGAGCTTGGGGAAAAAAAGGAATGGATTAACTTCTCTTCCTGGGTCCCTTTTATTGATGATAATTTGGGGTCCCCAATTACAGATATGAACTTGCTGACCTCCCAGGTTGGGGAGGACGAGGGCAACTTTATTCAAACCCCTGCACAAGATAGTCCAGGAAGACGTAGTATCGGTAGAAGGAGTATGGAAGAAGTCAACAAGTTCTGAAAAAAGATGGACTACTAGCTGTGGACTTTTGAGGCGAGAGAGTCCCTGCATTGGTATTTGAATTATAAGGCATTTTCTCAAGTTTGAGATGATTCTAGGTACCTCCAAAGATAGACTTTGTCCTTTATCTACTCACCAGCATTCACTGAGTCTTTCTGCTAGATAGAAAGAAGTGCTGTGAAATGAGTGACTGAGATTCCTGCCCCTAAGGAGATCCCATCATACTCCAAGGGAAGACTGATATGAAAACGACCACTCACAGCACAGACCAGGGGCCATGCCTGTGCCTGGTAGGTAGGCAGTGAACTTAGACAAGAAATGGAGTACTTGTCTGAAGATACTGGAGAGAATGAAAAGGAGGCAACACTGACTTCCACGTGGAAGGATACAAGGGAGTGTGGCAGAAGGAAAATAAAAAAGAAGGACGTGTCAGGACAGAAGAACTAAGTGCAGGACTAAAGCCTGGGAAAGCAAGGTGATGTAGGGTACCACACATTGTCATCTCTGGAGCAAAAGCATGCAGAGAGCTCAGGTGTTGGTGGAGACGGACCTGTAGGGAAGAGCCTATGGAAGAGAGCCCTTCTGCTTCTTGAACGTGTGTTTGAATTTGATTCTTGAGTGAAGCAGAGTCTGCTAACACTTCTAAGTAGAGCAGAGCATGGCCAGTCTGGTGGCCCCATGCAGGATGAAGTGAGTGAGTCAAGACTAGAAGCAATAGAAGCTGGGGAGGCTGTTTTGAAGCCTAGAAGAAGAAAGTGTGAACGAAGCAGACAGTTGCAGGGTAGGCGGAGAGGAGAGCAGATGTAAGAGAGACATTTTAAAGGTCGAATGTCCAGGTTTGGTCATTGACTGAATCTAGTGGGAGGGGGGAGAAACACCAGGTGCCATTCTGTCCAGTTGATCGGATTTTTGCTCTGTCCTAGATAGAGTTACCTGGACCAGCCCTTGGAAATGCGGGGCGTTGGGGGTTAGGAGTATTTTCCTGTTTTTGTCATGCACAGTGGAAGGCCTATCAATTACAATTTCAGTCAGCTGCACTGGATGATACTGGAGGTTCTGGGACAAAGAACATACTTCCTAAATACCAGTAGTACCCCCGCCCCCACCTCATCCCTGTTTTACTTTGCACAGTTTCAGTTACCTGCCCGAAATTGCAGTCTGAAAAGAGGTGAATACAGGGCCAGCAGGTGTCATGATGGTTAAGGCACTAGACTCCTACATTGCCTGTACAGTTTGAGTTCTGGACCTGGCAGCTTGAAAATCATGCTGGGCATGTGTCCACGCATGACCAAAATCCAAGGAGAAAAATGGAGACGAGATTGTGGTATGGCCATGCCTCCTGGAGAGTGATTTCTCACTTCCCCTCTGACTCCAGTGAGCACTCAGGCTCTCTGACAAAAACCTTTAAAAAAAGGAAGAAGATAAGTGAATACAGTACAATGGGATATTTTGAGGGTGAGGCTAGATGGTTGTACAACAGTAAAACACGATACCCTGCAAGGCAACCCCTCATGAAAAGGTTCCTGGTTCAAATCCAGAGATCTCCCTGAGGACACCAAGTACATGTGTGCCCATGATCTGGGGCTAGCTCAGGCTGGGCAGGATAGCAGCAGCAGGAAGACCAGCTGAGGGTGCTTTCTCTCTCTCTCTCGCTCTCTCTGTCTGTCTCTGTGTGTGTGTGTGTGTGTGTGTGTGTCTTTCTCAGTCATGGAAATAAACTTTTTAAAAAAGATATCTTGAGGGAAAGAAACCACATTCACAGAACTTTTATTGCCGTATACTGTTAAAATTGTTCTATATTATTATTAGCTATTATTCATCTCTTACACTGTCTAAACTTTATTACAGATGTTTATGTATAGAAAAATATATGTTAATAATTTCAATAGTAATAAACATAATGTATAAATATATATTTTAAACACACACACACACACATACATATATATACACACACACACACGTATATATAGTTCTGTACACGCTGTGGTTTCAGGCATTTGCTGGGCTCTGTGGACAAGGGCACCATGGTATTTTCACACTTGTGATGAAAAGTTGGAAAACAGCAGAACTGCGTTTAGTAAACTCTCCTATTTTAATTCTTACTGAATGAGGCCTTCAAGTCAATAGATGTTGGAGGAAATAACAGACTTAGAAAAGTACCCACTTCTACTCTTCACTTGAAATGACATATTTCACTTACCTGGTGTTTTAACTGCCCCAGCAAAAGGAACAGCTAAGATGCAAATAACCTAATCTGAGCTGTAGAGAGCAGCATGGGTTTCCACTCATGTGGCCATCATGTACTTGGTTCTCTGAGGGTTGGGATCCATCTTGGATTTGAGGACTGGGCTCAGAGTGAGGGATTAGATCATTAGGATTAACAGCATCAGATTTGGGAATAATGTCACAGATATAGCTAGGCTAACCAGGTTAATTTAGACCTGCCCCCGCACAATACACATTTACTACTTAGCTACAAAGGACAGAGCCAAGGGCTAGATGGTGACCACCTTCCACCCCTAAGTTTTCTTTAATGAGTGTTTAGAGCCTCCCCATTTTCCAGAGATAAGATTCTCCAAAAGTCATTACTTCACAAGACAAAGCCATAACCACATCCCTTTCTTTCCCCTTTTTAAAAATTATTATTATTCATACCTTCAATCACTATACATCAGTTAGATTGTAAAAAGATTTTACCCAGCATGATACACAGCTTAGTCCAGTTGAGAATACTATACACATCCTCATCAACAGATAACAAACCATATTGTGTCCCACAAATATCTTCTCTCCTTATTTTCTCCTAACTTCTTTTCCTGCACTCTTCCTCTCCCACACTCTCCTTCCACCTTCTCTAGTGTTCACAATAATTTTTAATGCTTTGATGTCCTCCAGTCTTTCAGTCTCTACCATAGAGTGCGGACAGTCAGTACTTGTTAAGTGGAGACATACAATGTCTTTCATAGCCAGACTTGCTTCACTCAGCAACAAATCTTCCATATTTGTCCACTTTCTATCAAATTCCAGAGCCTTGTTGTTTTTTTATGGCTGAATAATATTCCATGGAGCATATGTGCCACACTTTTTCAATCCATTCATCCATTTGTGGGTTGGTTCCATGTCTTAGCAATCATGAATAGTGCTGCAATAAATATAGTTGTGCAAGCACTTTTGCAACTGAGCATTCTCCTGTCCTTTGGGTAGATACCCAGGAGTGGAATTGCTGGATCATCTGGTAGTTCTATTTGAAGGTCTTTGAGGAACCTCCATATTGTTCTCCACAGTGGCTGGACCAATTTACAAGTTTATTCATTAATTTCTTCCATACGAGAGAGAGAAAGCATATACCCCACAGGGTCTCACCCACAACCTTCAGCCACCCCCAGGTCATGGGCAGGTGCATGTCCAGTGTATTCAGGGAGGTCTTAGGACCTGAAACACGAACCTCCCATGTAGAACTGCCTCACAAAGCATTGTGTCTCCCCTCTGGTCCCTGAAACCTAGGGAAGGTCTTAGAATAGATAGTGCCTGATTCTTGGTCCCCTTTTCTTTCTATAGAGATTAATTTTGTGCTTTTTGTTTTACTATTTGCTCCAACAATCTCCTATAGGGTATTTTTCACTCGTGATCTGTCTGACTACCTGGTTATCACTGTTTCTCATATTTTTGGCTTTTTAGTGTTGTCATTTTGTTCTGTTTTCTTGTGAAGATCATGGTCTGCCTGCTGACCACCACTTGATTTTTATCAGCTTAGGTACAATAGCCTCTTCACCTTGGGGGCATGTCCTTCAGTGGTTTGAGGTTGGGTCAGATGGAACTTCCACCCTCCAGCTTCCCAAACTAAAACGCTGGCTTTTCTGAACCTCAAAAGTTGCTAAGATACTGTGTGTCTTTGGACACCATCCAAGCTGTTTCCTTCCACAGTCACAGCTTTGACGGAATATTTCCTCTCCCTGATATCGTTAGGTAGGTGACATGCCAAACCAAAGTTAGAACCGTTACAAGACATTTCTTTGAGTGCACTTTCTGTGGTTCACTCATTCATCTGCTATGCTGGAAGAAAAAAGTAAAATCAAAAATGCTCTATTAAATAGATGTGCCAAGTAACGAGGAAAAAAAGAAAAGTTTCTTCAACTTTTATATGCTCAGAATTGTCTCACAAGCATATTTTTGTTCCTTTCCTCTGTTTAAAAATTGATAACCTAGAAAGAAAGTCAGAAACGGGCTAGGAATGGTTTGTGGCACAAAAGTGGCACCTACTGGTAAGCTTTGGCTTAAATTTGAAGTTTAGATTTGTGCATGACCTTGACCAAAGTTATATCCTCCTGAGAAGGCTTCCTAATGATTTTCTATGTCTGGAAGGGCAAACCCTCTTTAGATGTATAAATATTAAAAAGCGCTTCTTGGGCATGAGGGCACTGGTTCCAGGGCTCCAGAATGACTTTTTCAGCTTGTAATTAAAAACATCTACTGGATAACTAACCAGCAGCAGTGTTTGCTTAAAGGAGCAAATGATTTAAAACTGGGTTGCACACTTAAGCAGAGGGACCTGTGGATAACTGTTCTTACCTCTGGTTTCTAGAAGCATCTATCCAATCCCTTGGGCTCCTCAAGCCATTGGGTTATTGATACCCACAGCCTTCCTTTATTTCTATCTTCTGAATTCTTGCTTACCCTGGTACCACCTATTCTACATCTTGGATTCTATGTCTTTATGGTCTACCTGAATCTATAGAACTAATCCTTAAGGACAATCAAGGCTTCCTCAGTACACTAGATGGTATACACTGGAGACTCCCAGCACTGGCTACACTGTCATTTTTTGAGAGATCATAAATTTTTTTCAAAAAGCAAAGGTTCTCCTATATATTTTTAGAAACATTTTTTTTTCCTTTTCAGAGGCAAGCTCTAGAGGATAATGCAAAGGGAACATAAATGATCAGGGGCAAGTTGTTGCAGCTTACTTTACTGAATTAAAGAAAGGGGAGAGATGAGCTTTCCCCCTCCTAAATGGTGACAGGTTCTTTTTGTTTTTGCATCTAATCTTCAGCACAATCCTGTGTAATGGGTAGAATTATCAACCACATTTTACAGAGAGGAAAACTGAGGTCTAGAGATTGTTGATGCAGTGCTGTGTTTCAACTAAATGGTCATTTTAGGAGTCTTTCTTACTCTACGGTCCATGTTGTACTCCTAGTGACATTAGACAAATACTACCTGTGTTCACTCATTCATTTACTCCATGAATATTTATTAAATGCCTGCTAATAGGCAGGTGCTGTGCTGGGGACTGGGGACTGAGGACACCATGTTGAGGAAGAGCAGACAGGAGCCCTGCTCCCGTGACGCTGGCTATGTGGCATCACTCTGAGACTCTGCATCCCAGTTCACTCTCTGCTCTGAGTTTTTTTTTTTTCTTTTTTAACCCGAGGGAGACGTTGACAGATCGTGAACATCAATAGTTATTGAATTGGTTTTGTCCCAAGGCTTCTTAAAAACAGTTTTCAATGAGTGCCAAGCCCTAAATGTCTCCCAAGTCCTACTGAAAGAAATCCGAGCAGGTTATATTTTCATCATCTAGCCACCCTTGGCCATGAGACACTGTCGGGCTTTTTCTCGAGAGACCCATTTTTCTCCACAGCTCTTCAGCCTTCTACCACTTGGGTTAAGTTTTGCTTTGTGCATTTATAGTAAATGCCTGCCAGACATGGGTGGAGCATGGTTAGAATAAAACAGTGTGGGTGAGGAAAGACAGATTTTTTTTTTTAAACTTGGTGGAAGCACTCCATGAGAGAAGCATTTATGCCATTAGTCCAGCTATACCAAAGCATGGATAAGGTTGCTTTTGTTTTTATTTTTGATCTCGAATGGAGGGTGTGGTGAATAATTGTCACAGAACACGTTTAGAATTGTTCCTGATTTCATGAATGTTCGTTTTCTCCCTCTGAGATTGGGGGTTTGGAGGGCAGCCACGCCCCTCATTCCCACCCACTCTGCCTGCTCAGTGCCACACTTTGACACACCTTATTCATTTAGTCTGCACTCTGCAAGCAATGTCTCATGTGCCAACCTATTAAACACTCTCATACCCCACCCTGCCTTTCTCTAATCAAGGGAAGAAGTTGGCTTGGCCACCAGAGCCCGGGCAGTGAGGGACCCGGATTAGTGCAACAGCTCTCACTACTGTCAGCATGTGGCCTAATAGAGTTGGTGGAGAGGGTTCTTTAGAGGCGCCGGTTCTGACAAGGAAAGCTTCTGTAATCTTGCCTTTGTTTAGAAATATGAACTTCGAAACCCTGCTGCAGAGAGTGTCGGCAGCCACGCTGATCCGAGGCCTTGGGCAAATTCATTTGAATTGCTTTGAAATTGGATATTCAAAATTCAATAAAAATAAGCCAGCCTGATGGGACAGCTGCAGCCTTCCACCCATCCAGCTGGGTAAGCCACGATGATTTCCAGGCCGAGGACTAGCAAAGCCCGAGTGTGATGGAAGATGAGCACCAGAGCTGCCAGAGAACTCTTTCTGGCAGCCCAGCCCACCGACGGCTCCCTGCCAACCAACTCATGGAGCAGGGCTGGCTTTGGCACTAAGTGGCTTCTCTTGCTGGCCTGCCCAGGCGGGGACGCTGTGCCTGCCTCAGTCATGGCCAGGGTCCAGGGGGAGGGGATGCCTCAAGGGCAAATGGATGGGGTGTCGGAAAAACAATAAAATCACAACACTCCAGTTGTTTGGAGAGTGGCTGGACTTCCCAAATACTCTGCCACAGATCCAGAGCCATCAGACGCGTAGGCGGGTTTAATTAAATTGTATGCAGATGCAGGCACACATCATAATTTGCCCTTGAACGAAAGCTACAGCTTTTGCCTGGAAAGAGGGATGTGGCATCCCAGAGGGTGGTTTCTTGCCACCTGCCCTGGAAGGTCCCTCTTCATCATGGTCCATTTGGAAATGCTGTTCTCCCAGGGATTTTAAAAGAAGACCATTCTACTTTCCCCTAGGCCTCAAGCCGTTTGATATCCCTGCTTCATGATGGAGTATGACAATTATTTGTAAAGCCAGCGATATAGCTATAAGAGATTTACATATATTGGGTCGTCGGAAAAGTCACGGTGTATTTTTCTGTGTTTTTCTGTGCAAAATACATTATGACTTTCCCAACGAGCTAATACATAGAGCAATATATGCACATACATGTATATGCATGTGTATTTACAGATGGATAGAGACCAACCTACAGAGATAGACTGTAAATGTGAGAAGAAAGTCTTGTTACTCCTAAGCAACTTGCTCAGTTTTCATAATCAGGCCCATCCAACCCCAGGCCTGGTCCAGGCTCTTTTCTTTATTGGAGTGTGTGTGTGTGTGTGTGTGTGTGAACTGCCTGGAGTCAGATTCCAGGGGAAATGTATCCGTTAACCTTCTTCTGATTGTCACACCTATACCACCCACAGAACCATACCTAAAGAGGGGTAATTGGAGCTGCCACATGCGGAGACATTGTGAGCGGCCCACTCTATTGGCCTGCGTTACGTATCGCCAGCCACTCAAGGGCCAGCCATGAAATTTAATTTGGAGTTTTACAGACACGTTCCGAATCCGAAATCTCAATAATAACTTTCCCTTTGCTCAGCCTTTTAACTGTGAAATTCAGTTGGGGAGTTTCGAAGCAGCAGGTAATGTCACAGCACTCCAGAGGGATTTTGCCAGAATTCTACTAAAGTGCTTGCAAGTGTCATTTCCATATTTAACTAATTTCAGTTTTTAATTAGCTCCATGTGAAAAATGAGAGTTCACGCTGAGCTCCTCTGTCAGCACAGACGCTTGTTTCCTTTCTAGGATCTCAGGACAATTAAGAAAAAAATAGTTGATGCTACAGTAAGTGTGATCGTGCACAGTTCTCAAGCCGTAACATCGTTCACTGACAGTAAGAATATGGCACTGCCAGGGCCGAGCTGGGAAAGAGCAGTTTGGAAAAGGGTTTCAGATACAGATTTGCAAGTCTCAGTCTCTGAGTGATTTCTTAGCTACAGAAAGTGTATTCTTATCCCTGAATTCTGCAAGATGACCCGAGATCGGGTTCTGAAAGAACTCGTATGGAGCAGGTCACTGTAAAGATGCTCTTACTGTGGATGGGAAAACAGGTTTCCTCGTGCCATCTCCGTGCTCACCTCCAGCATCCAAGGGCTTATCAGGTCATTTGATTTCAGATTCTTAAGGCCTTTGGCATCTGAGAGTCACTTCCTTCTGATTTCAGCTTTAAAATGCAGTACAGACGTGGAATTTGTTAAGCCTGCATTCAAAGTGTAAATTTACCACTTGGGACTAACATGCAAATGGAAAACTACATACACTTCTCCAAAAAAATGTATTGAGAGGTCCTGTTTTGCATAAACTGAAAAATATTTGATGTGATCAGGTTTCTGAAACAATTTCAAGGAAGCCAAACAAATAGAGGCCCTGCATTTCATTTGCATAGCATCCATGCTAATGGCATTATTTGTTTAAAAGAAAAGATTCATTAAAAGTTTTGAAAGTGATTAAAGTGGAAAGGAGTTAGACACTTCTTGTTAGTAGCAATTCTTGGAAATTGGTTTAGAAAGTAGAACTTTCTCTTTCCTTTCACCTGTGTTAGTTTTGGATTACAGTTTTCCACTGACAGGCGACAGTAACAGATGATGTGGTGGGTAAGTAGGTATCGCCAACAGAAATTGAGAAGAGGAAGTAACATGACCAGAAGAAGCCTAAAGTATCAGGTCTATGTGGTCTGAGTAGGGAGCAGAGGAGGATGCAGTTAGGTTTTCTTCCATATTCTCTTTTGTTTTAGAGAGATTTTTGCTATAGGGCACATGCACTCACCAGAGGGTCAGGGAAGAAAAAAATGAGAGAACACCCCATAAGAGGGATGGCCATGCCACAATCCCTTCTCTATTCTCTCAAGATTTGGGGCATGCATACAGACACACCCAGCATGAGTTTTAAGACCGCTGGGTCCAGAACTCAAATGGTAATCAATTAAGGGGAAGTCCAGCGATGTAGCCATTATGCCATCTGCTGGCCCCTCTTCTGTGTTATCTTGGCTACCACCTAAAATGAAGTCCAAAGACAAACAGCTCTATGAACCAGGTAGGCTGCCTTTTCAGTAAGAGATTTAGAAGTAGGTGTCCTATGGAGTTGCCAGAAGTGCCACCATTGGAGATTTGTTTGTACAAATGGTACATGAAAAATGGAGTCAAATTTCTGAACACCCAGAGCTATTTACACTAAAATAACTGCCACAGCAAGAAACAAGGACCAACAATGAAGGCTTAGTTCCCCAGTAAGTCCAGAGGCTGAATTTGACCTCCCTGTTCGGGAGATCTCCCATCTGAGCTCAGAAGATATAATCTCCTTTCCCAGGACTATGATGGAGATTCTCCTGGTATAGGAAGCATATTTGTGAACTGGGGAAAAAATACAACTTTTAATTCAGAGTTTTCTATTTGATGTTTCCAGGGATGATCACAGTTTGGAGTCCTGATATTTCTCTTCCAAGGTGTGACTTCTGAGTCATCAGACCTTTTCTGGGTTTCTCAGGGACAGCTAGAATCATGAGAAGCTTGCCGTTGCCTGAGGTTTGAACACCCCCCCCCCCATTCCTTTGAGTGTCAAGAACCCCTCTCTATCACAAATAACCACCACCTAAACAGGTGTCCACTGACATGGGATGGGCAATTAGCAATTCCAGACGGGGGATTAGTTTAATAGAGGTGTGAGATTACCGCACACTCTGTATGGCAATGATAAAATGAGCAGTAGAGGATGTGGAAGGGAATAGAAGCAGAGAGAAATCCCAAAAGGGGCAGTATTTTTAGAGATTGTTTGAATTCTAGCTCTGATAACTAAGGATAGAAACCATGGATTTGTTCTGGGAAGCATTCAATAATCCTTAGTAAGCCATCTACATATTTACTCATTTATAAAACAAATATTGGGTCTTCAAAAAAGTCATGATGTATTTTTCTATGTTTTTCTATACAAAATGTGTCATGACTTTTCTACAACCCAGTATTTTCTGGTATAAGGTAAGAGAACAGACCCTAGAATGTAAACTGCCCATCTTTTCTACTCACTAGCTACGTGAGCCCAGGTATGTTACTACTTAACCTCTCTGTGACTCAGTTTCCTCCGTTGGTATAAATGGACACAATAATAGTACCGATCTCCTAGGGTTTTGTAAAGATTAACGGAGACAGTTCTTGGATAGCCCTTAGCACAATGCTTGGAAAAAATAGAAAGTGCTAAATAAAGACTGTTTTTCAACATGTTAGGTTCAGGGTGTACAATAGTTCATCAGACAGGCATAGTTACTGCCCTTCCAAGAATACACAGCAGCATACATAGAAAAACTATTAGGAAAACTAATCACTCCACAGCCGCTGAAGTGTCGATCAGCCTCCCAATTTCTAGAGGAAATAAGGATATCAAATTAGGAGGACTGGGACCACATCAACAAAAGTAATTGGCTAAAGTCACTTATTAAATAATAATTCCTCCACATAGACAAGGTGATTGCATGTGCACCTGTCAAGAAATGAGCTACACACATACGCACACACACACACGCACGCGCATATACATACATACACACACACACACACACACACACACCATGACCCGAAAGCACATTTCTCAGAAATACTGTGGAGAGCCAAGTCTCCCTCACCAGTGAGAGCTGGCTCCTGACTGGTACATAGCACAGGACTGTGGGAAAGGACGTTGAAGGTCAACTGTGAGATCATTGGCACCTCATTAAGGAGTCTGTTCTAAGTGCATGGGGCTTTCCCAGAAGAAGAAATACAGTCTTCCTCTTAAATTCACATATGCTGCCCAGAAGCCCCTGGCTTTTTTTTTTCCCCCTCACTAAAACTGTCAGATGATTTACCCAGTATTTTTTGGACCTCATAGTTTCTGCTAGGAGACTGGAGAACACAAAGGAAAAGTAGCTCAACTCAGAAGCTTGCCTAGAACCGACCTTGTCTGTGACCTGGCTTTTGTGTGCCCTAAACTTGATCTCAGTACATCATCCCATCGCTTTCTGGTGGCCAGTGTGGGCCATATGTGTGCTTCTGTTCTTTCTTGAATGCTTAGGGCTGAAGGAGTCTTTCCTTGCAGTCTGGGTGAAAAAAAATGTTGTCTAAAGGAAAATAAAGTTGAACTGATTTGTTTCCCTGCTTTAGAAAATATAATGGAATTTCAGCTTTGGGTGGCTCTATCTGTTAAATATTCTAACCGAGAATAAATTTCTTCATAGGTTTTGTTTTTGTTTCTAGTTTTATTGTTTTTCTCTGTGTAGAATGTTCCAGTAACAACTGTTTGTTCCTGCTGTCTGAGAAATACAGCACATAGGTACTATAGCAGATTTATATGGTAGTAAGAAGACATCCACGTATTACTTTGTGTAATAAACTTCCTTCCAGAAGGGAGAGAAGAAAATAGCTTGTGCCTTGACTGCAGAGCAAGTTTAGTAAATATTTACAGGAATCAACACTGTTGGCACAAATGGAGTTTGCCGAGATCTCCAGGTTCCAAATTTTCTGCCTATTCTCAAGAGGAACAGACTTCAGGAAGTGGTAACAGCGTGCTTTCTAGGGGGAGGGCACCAGCACCCAGCCTAGGAGACAGTCGGACCAGTCAGTCAGCCTCATGCTGACTTTCCCAATATCAGATGTCTCCAAGGAGCCTTGGCAAGAGTAGAATCACAATGTGATCCTAGCTGAATTTCCTGATAAATTCCTCAGGTCCCACCCAGGATCCAATGTGGTTGATAAAGAGTAGTCCATATGTTTTACACACCAGACAGCCAGGCAATTTTGGCACTTTGTGAAAAGTGTAGATGCTTGATACGGATTCTCATCTGGGCAGAAAGCCATCCCAGTGCAACATGAAGAAGGGGCTAGGGCTACTCTGGGCATGGACAGTGCTCCACGGAGAACTTTGCGCCTCCTCTAACTTGTAAACAAGCTGTGGTAGACCCAGGATGGGAAGCCTCGCTGGCTCACACCAGTTCCCTTGGTGAAGGGTTGCCAGGTTAAATGAAGGATGCCCAGTTAAAGTTGAATTTCAGATGAACAACAGAAATGCCTTTAACACAAGTATGTCCCAAACATTGCACGGGAAAGTCCAATTTAACTGGCACTCTGTATTTTCATTTACTAAGCTTAGCAACTTTACCTGATGACCATGTTCATACTTAACACCCCCTTCAGGTCAGACCCTGGACCTAAACAGGATCAATAGTACTATCTTACAGTACTATCTTACCTTCCAGACGATTTTGCTCAAGGAATGGACATGTGATCCCAGCTGAACCAATCAAAGTCCTCACCTAAGATGTCTGAAAGTGAAACTCTTTTTGTCTGGGAACCCAAGGATCTAGTTGTACAAGTGTAGCACTCTTTATGTACATGGTTCTTCCCTCATGGATAAAATATCTCGGGTTTTTAGACTCCTTTAACAAAATACCAGAGGCTGAGTAGCTTATAAACAGAAATTTATCTCTCACAGTTCTGGAGGCTGGGAAGTCCAAGATCAAGGCTCTAGCAAATTTGGAATCTAGAGAGGACCAGACTTTGAGAATTCCAGGTTCACCTTCTGGCTATGTCTTCACATGGTAGAAGGGACTAGCTGGCCATCTGAAGTCTCCTCTAATCCCATTCATGTGTGCTCTACCTTTATGACCTAATCACATCTCAAAAGCTTTAACTTCTAATATGATCAACTTGGGAGATAGGGTTTAAACATGTAAATTTGGAGAGGAAGATAAAACATTCAAACCACACCAGAGAATAAAGACAAAGCGTGATTGGCTGACTACTCCTTACTTCATGAGCTACCTTAATAGCCTCCCCCCAAAATTCCCCTTTTCTGCTTAAGTGAGGTCAATTTGAGCTCTAAGTAAAACTGCCAGCAAAACTCTGAAGTTCAGCATCATAAACTATAGAAAAAAGGCATTTACCCTGGGAATGTTGAAGACAGAAGTGTACAAACAGATGCCCCAGCCACAGCACATCCTGTCTGGAATTTCAGTGGCTCCTCTGGCTTTAGGAAGCCCCACGCCTAATAGTGGAGAAGCAGGTGTGATCACCCTGTTAAATAGAGCAGAGATTCCACTAAAGCATATCTACCTCAGGTCAGCACCTCCACGGTAGGGGCTAACCAGAGAGTGGAGGACAGAGCCACTGTCTACAGTATCTTCTCTATAAATAGCTCTCCCACTAAGTGGTCCAGTGCCTAAAATTTCCACTTCTAGAATTTATATTTTGACTTAAAGCATGAATCCCCCCCATCATTGTATATCTGTTAATGATATAAAGTATAACATTATGGTGGGCAGAACTGGATGAACGAATATATCAAGGTCCAACAGATATTTTTTTTAATTCCATGGAAGTGGCTGATAGTTTGAAAACCAGATGTCTGAGGGAGTTGGGTGGGAATCCAGGAAACTTCTGATGTGAAAGGAAAGCATTCATGCATGTGACGCTGCAGAGTTTGAAGCTGGCCAGTGAGTCTCTCTAATCACCGGTCTTACTCAGGCAGAATGGACAGAGGGAAAGCTGAGAAGGAACCTCCTTGTTACACCATTGCACCTTGGCCCAAATATGATTCTGGCTTTTGTTCCCCCTCGTCTTTCCACCTTGGCTTGAATATCCATTTTCCATATTGCATCTTCTCAGCTGCTTCTGACATGCCACCTGTGTGGGCAGAGATCTGGTGCCTAGACCTGGAGGCAGGTGTTCCAGTGTCATGGAAATAGACAAGAGGAGCTTGTTCCTTCCCTTCGTGTTCTTTTTCACTAATTGCTCTTGGCCTGGCCTCACACGATACCTACGGCTCTCCAACTTGAGCGTTCACCAGAATCACCTGGAGTTTTCATTAATACACAGATACTTGGACCCCACCCCTGAGGTTCTGACTTGTAGGTCTAGAGTAGGGCCCAATAATGTATGTTTTAAACAAGTTCTCTGGTGATGCTGAATCTGCTGGTCTGGGAACCACAACCTGCAACTGTGGGCCTAAATGGTGAGCTTTTTGAGGGCAGAAGCAATGCCTAAGTCACCGTTGTACCCCCAGAGCCAAACTCAACACAGGCACAGAGGTTAGGAAAGGCTTGTTGACTGAGTTCTATCAGGGCTACACAAGCCTTTGTCCTATTGTAGTACCAAGGCTAGTTGTGGAAACACCCTGATATTGCAGATAGCAGATTAAAAGCAGGAAACATTACTAGCGAATGTATTTTTTTACACAGTGGTATCTCCAGAATATACCCACAGAAGGGGAGCAAGTAGAAAGAGCTGAGGCTCTTGTCTGGAAGCTCCATTTGCATGAAAGACACACTGTTTTTACTTAGACTATTCATGGTAGCTTTAGAGAGGTTGATGGGAATCATTTTGAATTCCTGTCCACACCTCTCGTCCACTGCTTAGGGTTGCCACTGATTTCATGTGTGTGTGCAATCAGTGAGCCAGGTCAGCAGGTCTTAGGATTTTCTTTAAAGCTTTCACCAGAAGTTCAGCTTCAAGACACACTGCAGTAGGGGCAGGGGGATGAGATCAGGGATCTGTTTTTCTCGATAAACACAAATGGCCTCTTTGCCAAGATATTTAACCCTTCTAGATCTCTTCTGTAAAATGAGCCTGGAAGAGATGACCCCTAAATCTTTTCCTGTATAGGGCTCTGTGATTTTTAATTCGAGAGGCAGGCCATCTCTGAATTAGAAATGGGCTATTTGCTTGAAACCTAGCTATTTGGAATTTGAAAGGAATTTTTCTCCAGTGTTGCTTCTAGCCAGTCCACACAATAACTGTGGTCTCTGGTTCTTAGCTGGGTCAAGCACTGAGCTAAGTGTTGTGCATGCTGTATTTCATTTAACATGGCAGCCCTTCTGGGAGACCGGGAGTTATAGGAGTCCCATTTTATAGATGAAGAAACTGAAGGTCTGAGAGGTCAAAGAAAAAGAAAGAGGGAGAAGAGAACAAAGTAAGAGAAAAGAGAAGAAAAAATAAAAGAAAAGGGGGAAAAGAAAGAAAAGAAAAAAGACAAAGGAAACTTTCTTAGAGCCTCCCAGCTAGTGAAGGCCAGGGCCAGGATGCAGATCTGAAGCCAGGTCTGCCTGATTGCAAAGTTACTCTAACCACCATATTCTATCCTTACAAAAGTATATTTTACCCACAATGCACCTGAAATGGAGAGACTAGCCATTAGACAGAAGAAGCCTTCTTTTTTGTTTCTTTTTCTCTCTTTTTTTTTTCTTTTTGGCACACTTACTAATATGAGACAAAAAGCATTGCAAATAAGGGTTCCAAGCCAAAATCTCCACGTTCAAAACGTAGCTCTATCACTACTAGGAGGATAACCTTGGGCAAGGCACTAAGATACTTAACCTCTCTCCCCCTTACTTTCTTCAGTAAAAAAACAGCTATAATAAAAGGATCTGCCTGTCCCAGCCACAGTAGCACAGGTAGAAGGGCGCCACTGTGTGTTGCTGGAGCCACGTGGGAGACCCAGGGTTGACTTAAACATACCAGGTGTGCCTGTGTGCAACTGTGATCCTGGCTGGCTAGGAGGCTGTGGGGAGAATTGTGGCATGGTGAGACCCTATCAGGGGTCTTTCTCTATATATCTCGAAGGAAAGAAACTTTTTATAAAAAGTATCTGCCTCTAGAGCTATCTAAGTGATGACTGGGGGTAGTCTATCATATTCAATATTTTAAAATGGCAGTTTCATGTCTAAATATTGAAAGAGCTTAGAACAGTGCCTGACACACAGTCAGCATGATGGTAGTTAGCGTTACTCCTACTGGAAATTGCATTGAGAGTTTTTGAGAGCTGGGGCATAGTAGGAGTTTAATGACTGCAGGTGAATTTATTGAATTGAATAGGAATGAGCAGCTCAGGAACACATCTGTGGTGCTCTGGGCTGTGGAGATCCACCAGGGCTGGGAGGAAGGCAGGTGAGGCAGGGGAGAAGAGTTACCAAATTTGAACAGACTTGGCTCTCTGGGCATCACCCTGGCATAAGGCAGGAAGAGCCCACAGCAGGAAAGACCGACCCCATGCATGCAGCCTCCCTAAAGCAGTCTTTGTCCTCTGACCCTGAAGAACTACAGAAAAATCCTCCGGGCAGAGGAGGTGAGGAGTTAGGTTTCATGGTTTGCTTCTTCTACAGCTAGAAATAATAAAGAAAGATAGCAAGGAAGAGCAACATGTTCCCCTATTGCTAGTGTTTTTCTTCCTTGGACCGCCATGTGAAAAGACAGGAAAAACAGAAATAATGGTGGTTTTGGGGGAACGGAAAGACCAATGTTAAAGGTTAGCTGTGACCTGATGTGGAGAGTGTTTGCCCGAGCTTAATAGTCCTATCACTTGATAGACTCAATATAACTTCATAAAAAAAAAGAAAAACTAGTTTCTCCCTCAAATTTTTTTTAATCGACAAATAAAAATTGTATACCTTGAGGCCGGCAGCTAGCATAGGGATTGAAGAGCTGGATTGCCACATGGCCAACAGTGGTTCAAGACCCAGCAGCCCAAAAATCGTAACAATAAAATAAATGTTAAAAGAAATTATATATGTACAATTTTCATGTATTATAAATATGTACATATGCATATTTATATTATAAATATTTAAGCAATATTTATAATATAATCTTTAATTAAATATATTTATATTATAAATATGTAATTTATCATGTACATGATGTTCTGAAGCAGGTTTAAACTGTAGAATAGCTGATCAAACTTTGTTTCAGTAATCTATGTTTATTCTAATGTATCTAATGTAATTAATACACCAAGCTTTCACAGATATTATTTTGGGGTGAGGCTAAATCGATCAAAGTTTTTAAAAAGGAGATTGACTTTAAAATGTGACTAGGAAATAGTAGGAGGAGAAGAGGTCAGACTTAGGGAAACATGAAGACAGTCAATGATGACTGAGTTTAGGGAAATACTGGAGGGTGCTTACGATGCATTGATGGCTTCCTGGCTCTGCGGCTTACCTGTGTGAAAGTGGGCAAGTTATTTTAATTTCTCTCAGCCTTGATATTCTCATGTGTAGAACAGAAATAATAATTGCTACCTCAAAACTGTAGGCTTTTTGTTTTGTTTCTTTTTCGGATGATCAGATGAAAAATTTCTTTAAAAGCAGGTAGTAATTGAAAGCCTGATACAAAGTGAGAATTCAGAAGATATTGTTTATTGCTATTACCATTATTAATCTTAGCCCAGCACACTATCAGACCTCAGTAAATTGTATTTTTTTAAACATAAGTTCTTAAGCCATCTCTCACTAAAAAAAAATATTTCTTAAATACTACCATGTTCTAAGCCTTATGATGGTTGTCAGGGCAAATTCAGAACAAGGGAAGGAAGGCTATTCCTCTCCTCTCAGAGTGCTCAGGGCCCAAAATCGGGGGAAAGGAGTTAGGATGATCCGTGAATAAGCAGTTACCACATAAAGCTGCAAGTACTGTAAGAGATGTGGATATGAAATATCCTAGGATAGCAGAAGATTATCCTAGTAGAGCCCTATTAAGCCACAGTGTTAGGAACCAGCAGATGGTATAGCAGTTTTGTCGCTGGACACCAACATGGCTAACTGCAGTTCAAGTCCTAGAACTGGTGGCTTGAAAATCACACCAGGTTCATGGGCATGTGTTCCCAAGATCCTGGGGGGAGAAGGGTTGTGGCATGGCCATCCCCCCTGGGGGAGGGGGGGTGATTTCTCACTTTCCCTCTGTCTGTCTCTCTTTCTCTGATGAGCACACACACTCTAAAGTAAATAAAACTCTTTTTTTTTTTTTTTTTTTTTTGGAGAGGTTTTTCGTTATAGGGCGTGTGCGCTCGCCAGACAGACAGACAGAGACATAGAGACAGAAAGCGAGAAATCACCCCCCAGGGGGATGGTCACGCCGCAATCCCTTCTCCTCCATTCTCCTCTCGGGATCTTGGGCAGGCACGCACACGCGCCCGGCGTGAGTTTTAAACCACTGGGTCCGGGACGCGAACCGCAGTCGACTACGTGGGAGTCTAGCGACATAGCCATTATGCTAACTGCTGGTTCCCAAGCAAATAAAACTCTTGAAGAAAAGAAAAAAAAGAAAAGAAAAGCCATACTGTCTAGAACGGCTCTGTCCAATAGACACATGTGGCAGAAATGTGTTCAGAGATTAACTGAGTTAATTTAAATATAAAAATCAAAGTGACGGGCCGGCTTGTAGCCTAGTGGTTGAGAGAGACAGATCCCACATAGACGATCGTGATTTGAACCTGACCCCAACAGCTTGAAAAACCTGTCGGGTGCTTGTGTCTGCAGGCTTGAAATCCCAACCAGATGGGGAGATAGATAAGGGATTGCTATGTGACCATGCTCCACTAGGGGATGATTTCTTCCTCCATTTCTCTCTCTCTCTCTCTCTCTCTCTCTCTCTCTCTTTGTCTCTCTATCTCTCTCTGGCAAGCACACATGCTCTCTGACAATTAGAAGAAAGAAAAAGAGTGTAAAATATTTCAAACACACTTATATTGCTTAGGCATGACCATGTTTCACTTTAACCACTGAAAATTTAGCATCTGAATATTCTACATGCTGTAAGTGTAAAATATAAACCAGATTCTGAAGACTTTGTACAAAAAAAGAGTAAAATAGCTCGTTAATAATTTTTATGTAAATTATATGTTGAACAGATAATATTTTTGATATATTGAGTTAAAATATATCATTATGTTTATTGTTACTTAATGGGTTACTAGATCATTTTGAATTTCACATGCAGAATGTGTGCTCTTTCTGTTGGGCAGCACTGGCCCGGAAGCAGCAAATGACATTCTGGGTAGAGAACTCCAGAAGACGTGGACATTTCAAAAAAGAGATCCAACTTTGGTTACCGTAGACAACTCTTTCTGACAGATCTGGAACAAAACGTGGAGGAGCTGAGGGCACCGATTGGAAGGCTAATTGTAGAAAAACAGAGTCGTCTCTAAGGTTCAGTCCTGACTAAGGGACTTGGGTAGAGTTGCCAGATTTAGCAATTTTTTTTTTTAAAGGACCAGCAGATGATGTAATGATTATATCACTGAACTCCCACATGGCTAACTACAATTCGAGTCCCAGACTTGGAGGCTTAAAATTCATGCCAGGCATGTGTGTGTGTGTGTGTGTGTGTGTGTGTGCCCAAGATCCCAAAAAAAGAATGGAGGAGAAGGAATTGTGGCGTGGTCATCTTCCCTGGGAATGATTTATCGCTTTCTGTCTCTGTGTCTCCAGCAAGAACATGCACCCTATAGCAAAAATCTCTCTTAAAAAAAAAGAAAAAAAATCTGGTGACTCTAGAGATTGGGTATGTTGTATAACTGTGACAAGCCTTAGTCTCTTCATAAAATAGAGATAGTAAAATAGAGATAGTAAAATATCTACTTCAAGAGTGTCTTGCAAAGTTTAAATACTGTCAAATAATACTAGTATTATTGATTATTAGAAATTTTAGCCTAAAAGAGCTCCATATTGAAAACCAGTCAGGGAACATTACAAATATGTCCATTTTTCTTTAGCTCTGAATGGGCTGGTCTTCCAGGGGACACCAGCACAGCCCCACCTAGAGGTTTACTGGGTTACACACACTGGCTTGGGCTCTTCTGAAGAGTTATGGGGGGACCATAGCTGTAAGGAGGAGAAGGCATATTAGGAACCAAGGGCCTCTCTGCTGTCCCTGAATGAGCCAAAAATGCCAGCAGCCTGGAGCACTGCGCTTGCTGAGGGAGAGATGTACCTCTACCACCCAAGAAATGTGTGTGACTTGAGTGTCACATAAAAATCCTTGAAATCAGCTCTATTAGGCAAATTGTCACAAACTCAAAAATAAGTCTAATTGTGTCCTTTATCTAATGGCAGATGAAAATATAGTTCTTTTTTACAGGTACAGGTCCTTTACATTCCAGAAAAAATGTATTCCTTTTCTCCCCTGGGATCAGCGTTCTCCTCATGAGAAGCTGACCACGTTGATATTAAATGTACCCAAGGACAGGGAGGACTACCAGGTCTTCATTTCCTGGGTGGTAGAACTAATGTCTTCTTTTTTTTACATGATGTTTCTTTCCATCACTATCAAATTTTAAATGTTCCAAGTTAGCTATGTGAAATCCACTTAACTAAAAACCTTTTAAGAGAAAGATCAAGCCCAATTTGCTAATACAAGGTTTTTTATTTCTGAGTTAAAAGAAAAAAATCCTCAAGCTAACCATATCAAAAATTAAACACTGAAAAGGACACTGGCAACCTCCCCATGTGCCTAATTTGGCTTCGCTGAACAAATGACCAAATTGAAATGAGAATTACATAAAGGAGTTGCTCACTATCCTTATTTCTTCAGCTCAGTTCTCACTCCTGAAAAACTACCAAGTCCCTAGGCAGGAGGAAGCACATCTGCATAGGCCATGGCCATGGCATCCACAGGCCAGGTAGAAAGAGAAAAATGGCGACCGTCGGTTCTAGTGGTGAACGAACCTCGGCAGTGCAAGTAGTTTGTCATAGACGCTCCATCTAATGAATTCAGAATCAGAAAGGACCATGAGGCCCCTTGCGTAGACTAATTTTATTAAATGTTATTTTTACTCCTGCCTATCTTGCAAATAAAAGTAGTAAAAATCTGGGGTGGTTTTCTCATTAATAAGGTTTACATTGCCCATAGGCTCCAGAACTCCCTGCCCTTCTTTAAGGAGATAAAAGAGAATGACAATAAAGAGAATGTCAGAGGGTCAAGAGATCAAGGTCCAAACCTGGCTCAGCCAACCACTGGCCACCATGACTGTAGACAAATTTCACCTAAGCAGGGCACAGGGTGCCTACCTAGGAAAGGTCTGGACCAGATGACCCTTGAATCTCATCTTCACTGTGGCCCTGCCATGCTAATGCACTACAGGAAAGGAAACTGTAGATGTTTCCCTGAAAGGGGATTAAGGCAAATGGGAAAAGACTACCTAGAGGGGGGCCAGCAGGTGGCATGGTGGTTAAGGCACTAGACTCCCACATGGCTGACCATGGTTTAAGAGATGTACCCAGTGGCTTGAAATGCATGCCGGAGCGTGTGCATTCTTTCCTGAAATCCCAAGAAGAGAATGGAGGAGAAGGGATTGCAGCATGGCCATCCCCTCTGGAGGATGATTTCTCATTTTCCTTCCCTCTGTATCTGTCTGTGTATCTCTCTCACTCCGGTGAGCGCACACACACTATGGCAAAAACCGTAAAAAATGAAAATGAAAAGAATACCTGGAGGAATATATTGCCAGTCTTTGCTGTGCTTGGATTCTGGCTGACAGCTGTCCTGCTGAGCAGTGGGCGGTATGGTACTCAGAGCTCGGGCATCAGGTATCACATAGCTCAGGGTCAGATCCCACCTTTACCATTTACCAGCTACAAGGTAAGTCTCAACTTTTCATCTTTGAAATGGGAAAGCAATAGACACACCTCAGACAGCTGGTAACAACTGCTCAGCCCAGAGCCTGGCGCATGCTAAGGGCTCAGTAGAAGTTAACCACGGAGCCAACAGATGGCATAGTGTGGTTAAGGTGCTGGACACCCACGTGGCCCACTGCAGTTCACATCCCAGACCTGGCAGCTTGCTTTCTCACTTTCTCACTTTCTCTCTCTCTCAGTCTCTGGTGAGTGCACATGCCTTAAGGCAAATTTAAAAATAACAATGATAGATCAAATTAAATCACTAATTATTTTTTTAAAAAAGTTAGCTGTGAAAGCCATCGTTGTAATGACAAACAACGCCAGACCCAGCATTAACTGAGATGTGTTTCGTGAATGCCTCCTATGCACCCGATACCGTCAGACCCCCACCTCCTTTATACCTACCTCACCTGTAAGGTTGCTCTGACCATCCCTCTCTCCACAGAGATCATGAGAGAGCAAGGACACATGGCTGAGGGGACACACACTATGCTGAGACCAGCTGCCCCGCCGACCAGCTCTGTCACACCCTCGTGTTTCCACCCCATTCCCTCCTCTGTAAAATGGGAATAACGATAGTGCTTACTCCAGATTATTGTAAGGACTAAAGGAGGTGTGCATATACACGGCATATGCTGAGTCAGTCCTTTACGAAAGTGTTAGCTTTTATTACAGCGAAGGAAAGTGAGGGTCAGAGAGGTACCCCAAGGTCATCTGCTTATGTGTAATAGTACAGAAATCTGAACCCTGGTGGGGATGAATCTGGTATGTCCCAGGGATCCAAGGTGGGGCATAGCTCCTCCCTTCCTAGATTCCTAAGCCCACCTCTGCCCCACCCCACCCCTACCTCTGGCTTTTCTGCCCAGTTTCAAGCTACCTGGTGGTGGATTCTGGAGCTCAGATCAGAGGGCTCACTGGGAGCACTTCGTTGGGGGCTGCCTGGGACTCAGAAAGGAAACCGAGTCTGGTCTCCCCTTCCCTGGCTTCCTGCATGAGGGAAGAAACATACCCTCCGAAGGGGAAAGGAGCGTGGCCGGGGCCCTAACTGCCACATTCCTGACCACCTCGCCACTCCTCGCGGAAGGCTATTCTTCACGGGAGAGTTCTCTCCTTTGTTCCAGCGCACATTGCACATCTCCCGATCGATGTGACATCTTAGCCTCTAAAACATTCATAATGCCTGCTTCTAGGATTCCGGTGGCCGCTCGATGCCCGCGGCCCGCGTCGCCTTTCCTTTGTAGTTGGTGGTCTCGCCGCTCGGCCCCTCTTTAACAGAGCTGCCGGTTGCTGTTCTTCAGAGAAAGACAAATATTGTTTGGGTTGTCAACACTGAATGACAAGCTCAGGGGGGAGAAAGATGCGTTTAGGTGTATACGGGTGGATTGGCGGGATGTGTTTTGTTATCACAAAAGCTCTTAAAATCCCAGGCCATGATTTACCTGGCAAATAAAACCTACAGATATTATCATTCTCTGAAGATATTTTGATCACACGGCTCTTTTCCTGGAGAAGGAAAGGCTTTTATTTCCTTTCTTTCCCAGGAAAAGAAAATAATAACAGCGGCAATGAGGGGTCTAGGGTGGGAAATGATACCCTACCCTGCGAGGCTTATGGCTCCAGGTGTGTGTCTGTCTGCATGAGGATGAGCTGGGCCGTGGGCAGTAGGAGACTGACCAGCGTCCCCCATACAGTACACTCCTGGATGCTCTGCACAAGTGAAAGAGCGTGGCTGTAAGCGTGTGTGTCTGCCTTGCGTCCTGATCAGCCCACTGATGCTGAGGGCAAAGGGGTGTCGTTAGAGGTCGCCTCAGCGCAGCAGACAGGACACACCCACTGTAGCAACCGTGGCCACCTGCCGGGCACTTGCAGCAGCAGATGTGAGAGGACAGGGGTAGGGACATAAGCTTGAGTTCAAGGGGACAAGAGCAGGGGTGAAGCTGTAAGACGCCCTGTTGGTCTCCTCCAAACACAGGAATTGATTAATCTCGCACCACTTCCCACTCACTGCACCATCCCAAGCCTGTCATGAGAACAGATTAATGTGCAGGTCCTTCTGCATGTGCTCCTGTTTGAAAACACACTGCGCCCTGGTCCCAGAAATGCCCCACGCCACTGTCACCTCGGGCTCATGGCAAACATGCAGAAGAGGTCAGAAAGCCTCCCTACTTTGTCAAGGGACTAGAATCAGGAAGGTCGCAGACAAATCCCTGCAGAGGATCGTTCTAGGAATGAGTGCCTTCAGAGATGGGGATGCAGGGGCTGTCCTTCCAAGCCCCCTCTCATTTTGGGCGGTCCTGCCAGGATTCTGGCATCATATCTACCTCTCACCCTTCATTTTTGGTGTAATTCCTGGGCCGTAAGCTTTGCAACCATTTTGGAAGCTGCCAGCTGGAAGTTGGACTAGAGCAAGTAAGTTTGCAGAGCATCCTTGGGAGATAGGTACACAAATCCCATTACTAGTAAAGGGATTTGTAGGCAGAACTTCCATGCAATGCTTTGAAAATTCATTCTATTCAGTGTATCGCAACACTGTCTGGGAAAAATAAGAGAAATCGTTTCACCCAGGCAGTTAGAAAGGGATTTTTTAAACTCCTTTGAGATTTAGAATTTTAAAACCCCTTCAAGACGTCAGGCATTTCTGAGAACGTTATCCCTCGTGGTTTGGTTTGCATCTCTTCTTCCAGGCAGAAGGTAATTTCGGCAGTGACGCTGTTTCTAAATAGGGTACCATTCATACGTTGTGATGGACTCTCACTTCTCTGAGAGAAAAGCACTAGACTCCACTCTACCCCCAAATGATAAGCAAACCAGTCAGGGAAAAAGTTGCCACATCGATTGACTGTGAGCCAGCCTGTCGGTTGAAGTTGCCAAACTGGTTTAGTTTATATTGACAATGGTGCCTCTTTTAGGTTAAATACCAAGGACATAGGCACAGAGGGCCACTGGATCTTTACAAAGCAGGTATCTATTCCTGTGTGAACCTTGATGGTGTTTAGGAAGTCTGTGGCCTACAAGCCCCATTCGGTCTTGACTAAGTAGTGGTTCACTTAAAAACTCAGAAAGTGGGGCCAGCAGGTGGCATGGTGGTTAGGCACTGGAGTCCCACATGGGCAACCATCGTTCGAGTCCTGGACCTAGCCGCTTGCATCTTGCTCTCCTCTTCCTGTCTCTCTCTCTCTCTCACTGTCTCTCTCTGGTGAGCACACGTGATCTATGGCAAATTAAAATAATAGTAATAATAAATTCAATAAACTTAAAACAAAAAACCCTCAGAGGGACCAGCAGTTAGCGTAATGGCTATGTCGCTGGACTCCCACGTAGTCGACCGCGGTTCGAGTCCCGGACCCGGCGGCTTAAACTCACGCCGGGCGCGTGTGCGTACGTGCCCAAGATCCCAAGAGGAGAATGGAGGAGAGGGGATTGCGGCGTGGCCATCCCCCCTGGGGGGTGATTTCCTGCTTTCTATCTCTCTGTCTCTCTCTGTCTGTCTGGCGAGCGCACGCGCCCTATAGCAAAAACCTCTCCAAAAAAAGAAAAAAAAAAAAAAAACCCTCAGAAAGCTGATGTCCTCCATTGGGGATCCTGAGTGGAGCCATGGGCAGGACAGAGGTGGGTTCAGAGCTCTGATTCTGAAGTTACACGTGTCTGGGTCTAAACCTCAGCTTTTCCATTTACGGACTGTGTGGTCTTGGGCGAGTCATGTAACCCCTCCGAGCTTTAACTTCCTTATGTATAAAATGTAGGTACGGTGAGAAGTGGGAAAAATAAGTTTTCTCCTCTTCCAAATTCTCCAGTATCATC
This sequence comes from Tupaia tana, assembly GCA_026018925.1. Classification (NCBI taxonomy): domain Eukaryota; kingdom Metazoa; phylum Chordata; class Mammalia; order Scandentia; family Tupaiidae; genus Tupaia; species Tupaia tana. The sequence continues at coordinate 53,757,763 of JAKSZU010000014.1, forward strand.
CTGTCTCACCCCACATAAGACAAAGTCCCTCCAAAGGCATCCACCCCACCCCACCCTGCCTGCCCCTCCGTCCTCCATTCACTCTCCTTTCCCGCAAACTCCACTCCTGCTCTGAACGCTCTTCCCCGGATGTCAGATCACCCTGCTTCACTTTTACACCTTTGCTCAGTTGTGACCTCTCACAGAGGCTGTCCTTGAGTAGTTTTCATGGAAGGAAAACAGCTTTCCATTTAGGTATTCCGTTAGTGTCTGTCTTCTAGAGACTGCAAGTCCCATGAGAGCAAGGATGTTTTGTTAGCTGCTTTATTCTTAGTGCCTAGGACACACCCGACACACAGTAGCTACTCAATAAACACTTGCTGAATGATGAATGATGAGCAAGTGCTGCAGTTGACGTGACGAGCCCAATACCTGTCACCATGTAAAAATAAGTTAGCTGTCACCATCTCACTGTGTAGACTCGTTTGCAACTGCTGATTTTCATTGCAGATTGCAAAGGTGCCTTTCCAGTTGCCGGAGCAAGTCCAGAGCTGGCAGTCGCGCATGTTGGCCTTGATGACTCCGCTGTGGTTCTCTTCTCTCAGCAGTGGCACATTTGGAATTGGCTACATTCCCCACAGGGGCCCCGGCTTTGTCTACTTAATTGGCTGGCGCAGAGGCAGGCAGGCCCAGCCCTGACCCTCGCCGTCATCCTGCCTAGTCCCTGAGTGCGCTCTGCCATCAGCTCCCAGGCCCTTGTGAATCGGGCTGCGTGCAGAGCCATGAGACCCAGCGGGCTTGGCGGTCCTCCCTCTCCCTACACTCTGCTTGGCCTGAAGTCTTCCATTTTCAAAGAGAAACCCCAATCTCCTCCTCAGGTTATGTATCGACAAGCCTGATCTTTAAAGATACCCCCTGCTCCTGGGGCCCTGCTCAGCAAACACAGAGCATCCGCAGCCTCCATGTTTGGCCTCTTTGACAAGCAGGGTCTGAGCAGCTCTCTGGGAAGTAGTCTGACTTATTGATTGACTCTCTTGTCAGGTTGATCCGCTGCCAGCCAATGAACACGGAGGGTTCTAAGTGGCACCCAGCAGGGCCCACACAGACCCTAATTACTATTTCAGACAACCCCCTTCCCTAGCTGCCACTTTTCCAGGCCTATACTCTCTCAGACTGTGTGGTTGCTGGAGAATTCTCAGCTACCACAACCAACCCCACTCCCTTTCTCTGGCTTTGGCTCCCTCTGAGTGTTCCCTTGCAAGCCCATCTGGTATAAAAACATAAAGACTTGAGTAAGAAAACACCACCCTAACTCCAGGTAGGTCTATTTATCATTCTCACGGAATTGTGGGACCTGCGTAGGGTCTGTCCACCCTGGCTCACTTACTTTTCAACACGCTAAGTAAATTTTCTCCAGCCGGCCAGAGGGATGCTGGCAGAGTCTGGCTGCCCATTGTGTTGTCGGTGGCTGGTTTCCCAGCTGCCACCTGGATCCCACCAGCTGCCACGTGGAGTCCTCCTCCATCCCACTCTCACTGACCCGTGGAGCCCTGTTGTTCTGTCCGAGGGTCTCTCTGGAGCATGGCCTGTCAAATCGTGATAAATTGTGCATTTTGGCCATCAGTGGCAGGGAGTGACATCAGGGAAAGGGCCTCCCAAACTCATTTCACTTCTGACCCCACAATGGCCTGAGCCAGACCTCGTGGAATGAGCTGCAGGAACACTCAGAGCACAATTGGAGGAGCGGCCGCCCCGCTGCACCCGAGACCTCCTGTTAAGTAAAATGGAAGTTATGAATCCAGCATTTACATGAAACCTCAGTAACTCTGGCTCCTGAGGCATCTCTACGTTCTAAGGTTGGCTTTGAGAGTAGATCAAAAATGGACATGTTTAAGAGCTAATGTTGGGCCAGCAGGTGGCTTGGTGGTTAAGGCACTGAACTCCCAGTAAAAAAGTAGGAGTCCAGGTTCAACTCTTGGACCTGGCAGCATGAAAATTATGTCGTATGCATGTGCATGTGAGCCCAAAATCCCAGGGGGAGAATGGAAGAGAAGAGATTGAGGCCATCCCCCCGGGGGGGATTTCTCATTTTCCCTCTCACTATCTCTCTCTCTCTCCAGTGAGTACACATGCCCTATGGCAAAAACCATAATAAAAAAAATTAAAAAAAAAAAAGCAGAGAGAGAATGAGAGAACTAGTGTCTTCTTTCATTTTTTTGTCTTTTAAACTGAGGACTTATCACTCTCACAAGAGAGTCCAAGAAGGAGAAAGCACCTCCCAGTGGAGCACGGTCACAGTGAAATCCCTTCTCCTTCATCTCTCCATCTTAGTGGGATTGGGGGCATACACACACAAGCATCTGGGATATTTTTCAAACCATCAGACCTAGGATTCAAACCACAAGGATTCCTCCCACAGTCAGCTACATGGGATCCAGCTCTTTTAACTTCTAGTCTATCAGGCTGGCCAATACTGTTCTGTTTTCTTTTTTTTTTTTTTAAGTTGATATTTTTATTTCTTGAGAGAGACAGAGAAACAGACACCCTCGAGCAGGTGTCATCACGACATAATCCTCCTCCTACCTTCTGGATAGCCAGGCGCGTGGGGTGGATGTGCCACTATAGCTGGGAAAAGCTAGTTTTTGTTGTTCACAAATATGCCGGTCCTAAATATAGGCTGATTCTTTCTAGAGGGTTTCAGAAAAGCTCCTGACCCAATAAAACTCAAAGAAATGCACAGAATCGACTGTATAAAAATGGCATCCCCTTTCTGTATAAGTGAATGTCAAGGTGGTCTCTGGCATGCTCCTGTCACACAGAACCCCAGCCTCCCGGCAGCTGACAGCAGGGCCAGTCTACGTCTTCACTCCTTCCACACTCCGTCAGTGCCAAGTCTGAACAGGATCCTGTCACTCAGGATCCGGGATGAATGTGTGTGACACACGTGTGTGCCACCAGGCCAAGTGGCCACATCTGAATTCAACAAGGTGAAGAAACACACCCCCTCTTCAAGGGTGAAAGGTCATTCATCAACCCCAGGGAGATTATTACGAGTTTTGAGGCAGAGACAGGTTTGCCAAGACTCCATTGCCCATAGAATTTGTGATCAGATCACTGTGAAATATGAAGCTAATAACCAGCTCCCCCTGCAATTCCCTTCTGAGTCTGAAATACCCCTGTGATCAAATTTCACAGCCAGTGGTTTCCTCGTCTGTTAAACAGAGATTATGATCCTACCTACCAGAGAGTCTTAAGATAATGTATGTATGTCTGCAATAGCACCTGCCATCGAAGGGGCTTATTGATTAGCAAGAGATAGTGATATAACATGAAATAATAATAATAGCCTTCTGTTTGCTGATGGACTGATCTGCTACCAATGCTGTTTGATCTCATTCTTTACACCTCTTAGTATGTATTTTTGTGTTCACAAGATCGTTACCTTACAGGCTAACTCTCCAAATCTGCCCCCATATTTCATTATCTGTTGTACCACACACTGATGGAGCGCCTTCTGTAGTCAAGACTTTCTGCCAGATCTTCCAGGGGGTCGAAGATGTGTAACCTCTCTTTGGCCCTGAAGGAGCCATTATTCTACCTGTAAGAAAAACCTTTACAATAGGTAAAAGAAGAGACTGATTGAGAGGCTGACTCCTCAGCCCACGCCACAGAGCACATCAGTAGCAGAATAAGAAACAGGGGCCTCATTAGTCAGGAAACTCATTTTCTTCACAGCTCCCTTGGGCCTTTATCCTAAGGACACTTTTGTCCATTCCCACAGGCCAGAAAGATTGTCTCATTTTCTTACTCCAGCATGAGAGAAGGAATGGTTGGTCAAAATTTAAAGAAAAAGAGAGGAAATGCCAACAGAAGCCTGTTTCTGACACACACACACCCCTAAAAAAAAGGAGGGGGAGAGACAGAGAGAGAAGATGGTTCTACCCCTGATATAATTCTCACTTATTTACTTAACGTTCAGCTCAACAACAGAAAATATGCCCAGACTCGAGTTCCATCTGCGGGTGCTTCTGCTGGGGGAGAGAGGTCTTACACTCCGTGGGTTTGCCTTTTCCCCTTTTCCCAGCTCCATCTCACTTTCTTATTTTTTCTTTTCACTTCTGGGAGTTGTCTGAGAAGTTACAGGTATACTCTGACCTTCACCCTTCTCACCCTATCTATAGTTTTCTTATTTTCAGAATACTTCCTTTTAAAGAGCTCCTGCAGCACTCAAAAAAAAAAAGAGGGGGTGGGATGGGGAAAGAGGTGCTTCTTCGTTCCCTTAAAACAGAGAAAACACAGTTTCATGGCTGTCCTCTTTATGTTCAGTAAGATTAGGGTATTGTTGGCTTGCCGTTCTCCCAAAGCTGACGGTTACAATATGTTCTGTGCCCTGGCATGACAAGATTGAGTATTATAAGAGGAGAACAGTTTTGACAAGAGTTTTCATGTGGATGGGGCATTGGGGAGGTTGTCATCTTTCCCTGAGACCCACCGCTTCCTTCCATAGATGTGAAAATCAAAGCTTTGTTAGGCCTGGGCCCCCGCTGCATCTGGAATACCTGTTGGTGTCTGTCTTAAAACACGGGGACCCCGCTCCTCCAAAGAACCGGCTCTCCATATAGCAGCAACTGGCTCAAGGCATGCCCTGGTAACCCAATAGTGTAATTTTTTAAAAAATCATTTTAAAATAGCTAATTCCTTGGCTCTCTTCACCTGGTAATTACAAATCAGGAGCTATCGTTATCTTGAAGCCGCCACGATTAGTTCTCATTTCCTGACCTCTGTACAGTGAAAATATGTCATTATTTGAGGCAGTAAAATCTGGTCTCTTCAAGTAAGTGACCTACATATAACGGATAAACTGCAGGAGGAAATTAGGTGTTACCTTGACAGAAAGTGTGCAGTAAATGTCACTTATTCTTATTAGTATTTATCATCTAGAAAAGTTGCAACTGTGGGCCTCACACTTGAGAGTCATGTACAGAAAGAAAACATGATTCAGAGATGGGGAAACGTGTAAGAGAAAAGCAGGAACACACACACACACACACACACACACACACACACGGATACCTCCTTGCGGCCTTAATCTGCAGCCATCAATCTAAACTGTATTGTTTGGGGATAGGTTTTTAACCTTAATAGAATGCAGCCTGACTTTAAGTGGTGGTAGGCATGCAGAATTAATTGCCGTGTGAACAATTTTCTAAGCATTGTTAATTGTGTTTCCTGTGGTTAATTGTTTCTCCCATCCCCATATCAAACTCAGAACCTTTCCCTGTCAACAGCCCTCTCTCTCCCACGGTGCTGGAAATGTAGCAACAGCATCAACTTGTGTCCAGTGGAAATGCCAGACAGACGCGGCGCAGTTATTGTTTGGAGGGAGAATATGCAGGAGAATGAATTCCTTATTTATTTGCAAATGAAGCATTTCTTAGATAAAGACTGGGAAAGAATATGAGTGTTTCAGGTTTGCTTTTCATTCCACTCCATAAAAACAACTCACCAAGAATCATTAGGGAGAGGGGTGTTTCAAGTCTGCCAAACTAACCATGGAGATTTGGTGTGGGCAAGCAAGGGTGACCAGAAGTTGGTCTGAGGTTTGAGCTGCATAAGGAAGTGAAGACTTCTGCAGACGTGCTCATTTCCCGAGCCAGGAAGGAGCAGTGCTTCTGACCGTTCTCATTCATTCGTATACTCTGGTAAAGTGAGAGAGAGAAAGAATAATAATACATCTGTTCAAAAGGACCCCATTCCATCACTGTCGCCACCTCCTGCCAAGGTTTTTCTGCAGCGTGCTGAAAAGTATCCACTTACCATGAAGACAAATGAAAAGGAAAAATATGTTTAAAGTTTGAACCAGAGAAACGGGCTTCCGAATGGGCCAGTACAGATACAGATGGTGTCCGCGGCACTGGAGTTTCAGAGCAGGTGTAATAAGTTAGCAGGCAGGTACCTCAGGTAGCCTCTTTGAAGCTGATTTGCATGTTGAGTAGTTGGGGGGAGGGGGAGACGCTCCTTGTCAATGCCCTGGACTACTCCTCTAAAAGCAGCTGAGTCCAGGAGGTGGGAAAGGCAGGAAGTGACAGAGCAGTACCCATGACTTGACTCCAGAGGGGCGTTTCCCTCTGTGGTGGTAGCCGTTGGAAGGTCTGGGCTCCGTGTTCTGCCCATCATGAGAGATCCCCTTCCCCAAGGCTAAGAGCAGCAGGCCTGAAAGAGGAGACCTACGACCCAGAGCTCCTGCTTTCCCTATAGAGCCAATCCCCGCGGCCTGGGGCAAGCCGGTTTTTGAACTGCAGCTTCCGTAAATGGCAACCGCTTGGAAAAAGGCACCTGGCCCTCCCCCTTGACATTTGCATTGCTGAATTATCTATTCATATTTTCATTACTTTGTCTCTCCTGCAGCAATGCATCTGCTCGGACTCAATTGGCAACTCCAGCCGGCAGATGGACACACCTTTAACAATGGGATAAGGACCGGCTTACCAGGAAACGATGATGTGGCAACAATGCCATCTGGAGGCAAAGGTGAGGTTACAGCTGCTGCTTGCCCTCTTGAGGTCACAGGAAAATTCAGAGCTCTCGCCAGCTGGTTGAGGTTTTCTAATCCAGATCTTGGAAGGTATGCCAAAAGGAAAAGAAAGGGGAAAAAAAAATTGTTGCCTTTCATAGGTGCCCCCGTTAAAAGCTGTTTGCTGTTCCTGTCTGTTAGCTGTGTTTGGCCGGAACGCTCAGAGCTGGCACGGTGCCTGCTCAGAGCCATGTGCATACCTATGCTATCTACAGCGACTGGCATGGTCTAGAGCTACTTGAAAGCATCCCAAGACCTGGGCAGAAGCAGCAGCCACGGCAGCAACAGCAGCAGCTGGAGCGGCAGCAGCAGCAGGGAGGAAGTCCTGCCTAATCAGAAGGCAGAGAACAGCAGGCAGCCCATGCCAGCAGCCTGGGTCCCTCTCCCAGGAGGAGAGATGCAGCCTCCCTGGGGAGGACTTGCCGCCTGGCTTGGCTTGAAAGAGAAAGGCTTGCAGTTGTTCTGCGTTGGGAGAGAATAGAAAGGAGTTTTGACAACTGGGTGACAAGGCTTCTCCTCTTAGAATGGTGAAGGGGACAATAGAAATGTTTATTGAAGCAATCAGGCAACTGTATTCTTGCAGGAAAAAAAAATAGGTGCTAACAAGGTGCTAAGGAGGAGGAAAGACAACAGAACCATGGGGACACGGAGCAATTAAAAGACAGAGCAGCCAATGGCATAGTTAGCTGGCTGGCACATGGGGGAAGAGCATGCTGAATTCCGGATCAAGTCACAAGTGGGAGGGTTTCTGTTCAATACAAACATGGAATTTCCTAATCTGCCTCTTAGCATATATAGCCAGTACACCCCCATGTTTCTTTTCTTTTCTTTTTTTTTTTTTTGGAGAGGTTTTTGCTATAGGGCGCGTGCGCTCGCCAGACAGACAGAGAGAGACAGAGAGACAGGAAGCTAGAAATCACCCCCCAGGGGGGATGGCCACTCTGCAATCCCTTCTCCTCTGTTCTCCTCTCAGGATCTTGGGTACACACACACACGCGCCCGGTGTGAGTTTTAAGCCACCAGGTCCAGAACACGAACCACGGTTGACTACGTGGGAGTCCAACGACATAGCCATTACGCTAACTGCTGGTTCCCATCCCCACATTTCTTAAACTACCCCACAGGGACATTCCAAACAAGGAGAAAGAGCAGTATGTACTAGTCACCTGTTCTGTGCCAGACTTAGCGTTGTATGTAAAACTTGAACAACTCAGGAAGGAGGACATTATCTCTGAGAAACCGAGATCCAAAATGTTCCAGAAACTTGTCCCAAATCAAACAAGCAGGCAGCGGTCAGTACGAACTGAGATCTGTCCCTGTGTATCTCTAGGCAGGATGTTGGAATTTTTCTTAGATCGTTCGTTTTCCACAGAGAAGATCCCAGAACGTATCTATCCTCGGAGGTGTACGTTAGTCATCCTGAGATGCTAATGCTTCTTAAATTATTCTCCCCAGAGCTGTCCTAATGCTTCGAGTCTGACTTTTTTGTCTTTTTATCCCGTCTTTAAGAATCACTCTACTCATCTGTCATAATCATAACACTAAATTACCTTTAAGTAAGCATGAAAAAGTTTTATCTGAGGATGAAATAATGTGCCTTCCATTATCAGGTAAAACTAGACCTCAAAACGAAATACATATTTTGTCCTAACTGACCATGTGCCTTAACTGGCCAAAAGTCCGGAGCCAAATTTATTGACCTAAGATTTAAAATCTGTTCCCCTTCAGTACTTGGCACCGGCCACTCCTGCTTCCTTTACAGCAGAGGTTCTTAGCCTGGACACTTTTGCCCTCCAGAAAAATATTTGGCCATATTTGAAGAACGGAGAGGACTGTGACTGGTATCTACTAGGTAGAGGCCAGGGACGCTGGCAAATAGCCTACAGTTCAAAGGACAGCCCCCTATGAAGAATTATCTCTATCCAAAATGTCAGTAGTTCTGCTCTTAGAAACCCTGGTTCAGGAAGTCTCTGTGTTTTACCCGTCAGTGTCATTTAATCTACGAATGAGCACCTCAGTTCTTCAAAAGAATGCAGAATATACATTTAAAAGTGAATACGCAAGCTGGCCCCATAGTGTGGTGTTAAGGGAGCCAGATCCCACATAGCCAACCACAGTTCGAATCCTAGCCTTGGTGGCTTGTGTGTCTGTGTGTGCGTATCCAAAATCCTGACAAGATGGAGAAAAGTAGGAGAAGGGATTGCAGCGTGACCATGCCCAGCAGTGGTGCTCCCTTGCTCCCTCGCTCGCTCTCTGGTGAATGCACATACCCTCTGGCAATTAAAAGAAAAGAAAGAAAGAAAATACGCATTTGCCATCATGGGCTCCAGGATATGTGTTTTATGTGTACACTCTGAGGATATACACAAACGCTTTTTACATTAGGTCCTTCACAAACTAGAATCACTGCTCTTGCCTCTGTAAATTAAGTCCAGCCACACCTCCCACTTGTAATTAAGCTCCATTCCCAACCCTCACCCCCTTTTAGCATCCCAGACCAGTTTGAGCAGAAAGCAGAAGAAAACTCCCCTCAGAAAACGACTCCTAGGAGTACACATTCCTAAATTAACGAAGGAAGAAACACTTTCCTTCATGTCTTTAGAAAGACCAGAATGTTTCCCTTCATGTGCAACATGCTTTTGGAACGTTGTGTAAGTTCAGATGTTTTCTGGATGAATTATGAGACAGAGTGTTTGCCAAATCATTGTCCCATGAATTTTGTCAATAGGACATTTATTTTTTTTTTTTTAAAAAAAAAAAGCATAAAAATTTAAAATTGTGTAAGAATGAAATAAAATTCAAATATACTTCCTTTCTGAATACCAAAACAACATTCTTGTAATGGCTGTAGATAGCGGATCTCTTCTAGAGTTGTTTTAAAGTTTGACTTCAACAATGACCAGAAAGGTTTTCCTTTCCTCACACATGCCTAACTTTCAGTGAAAATGACCTTAGGTTTGAATTTCTACACCCAGTGACCTCTCTCCTCCCCACTCCCCAATTCTATACATTTAGATAACTTGATCAATTCCAATTGACTACTTTTCCAGTGTTTCCAAGAGACAATCAAGATATATTGGCAATAAGTTAATTAAATAACACCCTCTCCATTTTTTGTGGTATACGATAATCCTTCACTCCAATAATGCTTTAATCAAGATCCACCACACATTGCCAGGGAGGTTAATCTTATTAAGCAATTACTGGGGAAGTATCCAACAGAAGCAAATTAAAATGTAAGCACAACACGGGCATGTGAGTCCCATCTAAGATGGCACATCAATAGAGATTTCATTACCTGGTCTTTAAGAGTGTTTACATTCTTCAGGTTTGAAAGCAGGGCTAATAGACAGGGCAGCCTACACACTCTGATGTGTTAGTGGAAACAGAGCACTTGATTAATTAGTTGGGAGAGTATGTTCTTTGGGCTTTGTCTTCCTTTCCCTTTTCCATTTGTTGTTGTTCATGGTTTATTTTTTCTCCACTCTCTTCCAATTAAACCTTATCATGGACAGTAGTTGGGTTTCACACCAAGAAGAGGGAGCACATAGAGACTGCTGGAATCACTCACCATCTTGTGTGTATTTCTATGTCGAAAGGAATGAACTCATACATCTTCATTACGAAGGCATGGAGCACTTTTTCTATAGATCCTAAATTAGATAAGCCTTGAGAATGAAGATGCAACATAGCATTCTGACCTGGTCGGATAACATAGGAAAACCAGTTTGATAGGCTAGGCCTGGGGGTAAGACATACAAGAGTTTTTAAAGGACATATTATATGTACCCAATTTGTACACTCATTTTAAGAAAGAATAAACTCCCAAATGAAAATGCATGGATCACCCTCAAAACTTATTACCGATTTTAAATTCTAAGCATCCTCTCTACAAGGGTTAGCAAACTACAGCTCATAAACCAAATCTGGCAAGTTGTCTACTATTGTTTAAAAAAAAAAAAAAGTCTTATTAAAGCACAGCCATGCCTGTTCACTTACCCTGTGCCTATGGCTCTCAGAACACAATAATGAAGTGGAATGGATGTGACAGAGACTATATGGCCCATAAAGTCTAAAATATTTACTCCCTGGCTCTTTACCAACAACAACAACAACAAGTCTGATGATTGTTCTGTATCATCTCCAACCCATTTCTACTTTTCTAGAACTTTTCTTATAACTACACACATTATAGGGGACTAGAAAGAGGAAGCCAGACTCCTAAGATGTTAGTTTTTCCCACTTGACTAAGCCCTGATTATAGTATACTCCTGATAACTTTGCATGGACAGAATTGTCACGGTACAGGACTCTGGAGCTGGTTGGGTATAAAAGCCTTCCCGTCGAACCTGTACTCGGGTCATTTATCTTCTCTTGGCCTCTGAACACTCATCTGTGAAATCACATGCCCTCATGAGCTCGCTATCCAGCATGGATAAGATAACCCTGTGTAATATTGCATGTGGTATCAGGCACTTATTAAGCTTTTCATGAATTGCAGTTGTCGTCATCGATGTCATCATTACATCTCTCACTTGGTCCATAGAACAAGTCCATGCGCTGCTACTTCTTATGAGATGTTCTTTTCCAACAGCAAAGACCACCTTCAGAATATCAGATAGACAATGATGCCACTTCATCATTTTCCTTTAACTTATGAGAATTAAAGCAAATCCCAGTGAAGATTTCTTCCCAAAGATTTGCTTGATGAGGTCAGGGGGAAGCTGGACTTCCCGTTCTAAAGGGCCAATGTGTTGCATGAGTTGGCCCACCCCCCGACAGCATTGTTTGCCTCGATGCAGCTTGAGTTCCATCACTGCCAGCCTGTCTGTTTTAAGCCCTACCATTCTCGGTTTATAACTCAGCTGTAAACATTTATTTGTGCCTGGAGCACATTTCTTTCCTACCCTTTGAAAAAAAAAATTAGAATTTCCAGATGGTATGCAAGTTGGAAAAAAATGGCAAAGACTGTTATTCTGTTTAGAAACATGTTTTTCTGCACTTGCCCTTTCAGCAAAAACTTCATAATGATTTTTACTAGTTGGCTTAATGCATGGTACTAGGAGCCAGATTAGCAGGGAGGTTGGTAATTCTTCCTCTGGCTCTCATCAGCCTCTCAATGAACATAACCCAGGGTTTCAAAATGATCGCTTCCCTACATGGGGCTTTTCTAAAGTCAGTGAAGTTCTCAGAAGGGCAAGAGGTCATTATGTTTGAGCCAAACATCCCATTACTACATATTTCCTGACAAATACACCAATGGCCTCCCTACCAACACCACAATGGCCCTCGTTTGGAGACCATGTTGTTCTGCCATTCTTATACATAGGTACGTGCATCACATGGGTAGGTCTGAGCTTCTGCTTACCGTCCACAGCTCAATGAAATTGTAGTTTTGGTTGGGTGCAGCAGCATCATGGCATGCCATAACCATCAATAAGGAGATGCAGCTTCCTCCCTCCTGCATTTGTCCTTAGTCTCATTAGACACACTTGTCTTCCCAAGTTGACCCTTCTGTGTAGCCCTCATACTTAGCACTGGGTCTGAAATGCAGACAGCATAGTGGTTAGATGTGTGGGTTTTGCAGTTTGTCAGTCCTAGCTATTGATCCACTGAAGAACTGTGTGACCTTAAGCAAGTCACTTAACTTCCATGAACCTGTGTCCTCTCATCTTAAAAAAAAAATGGGAAAAAATAATAAGGGTTTCTGCAGAGTACATGGCAGGTAGCAGCTACTCGACACATTTGAGCTACTATCAATACTAATAACCTAAACTATGTATTAATGCAGAAGCAAGATCACTTGAACAGTCACAGCTATCAATATTTGTTGACACTCTTACTGGCAAAGTGTTGACCATTTTTATCTAGGCCAACAAGTGGAGGTTTCATAAGAGGTAATGGCCACATTGAGTCCCAAGAGCTGAAGGATTTTTACAAAGATCATCATTGCTGTGATGTGAACACCATCACGGGAGCAGTGACTCTCAGGATGGAAAGCCATTGTGGAGGAACAGTCAGCCAATGGCAGGGGGAGCTGATGAGCCGCCAGTGTCTCAGATGAGCTATTGATATATTCTTGAGCAGTAAGCCTAAGGTCCTTAGGAGAATCTTTTCACTTATCTCTTGGTTAAATGGAAGACTCAGATGGTTGTCCTGATCCTCAAATAAATGGAAACGAGGTGTAATGACTGAAGCAATATTCTGAATTCAACTTTATTTGCAATAGATAAAAATATGTGAGGCAGAATAATCCACAAGGCAGATTTATGCGGAAATGCCTCTGGAGTCAGTTAAGTTAGGAAGTATTAGCACAAGGCTTCATTTCCCTGGTATGACTACAAGTCCATTCCCTTTATCACTTGTTTGGGGAATAGTTTCACTGTTTCCATAAATGAATTATGGCAACATTTTCTGAAATGATTAGCTCCTAATGTGGCTATGGAAGGCTGTCATTTTGCTCAACATCAGTCTTATTTAACTGGTTGAAATTTTAGGTACATGTTTCAGGAAAAGGTAATAGCTTCACATTTACATGGGCAATCTTCCGTGGAGCTAGAGTCAGGCTATCCTGTAAAATTGATCATTTGCAGTGATGCCTCTAAAACCCAGATTTCTCATCTCTAAGCTGGACATGAACTAGCCAGAACCATCATTTCTTAAGCATCTGCTTCCTAAGGCAAAATGATCAACTCCACTGTTCATTGTGCAGGTCATGGGTAGATAGCCAAGTTTGCCATGGAAGTCCCAGCTCTGGGAGGTGTGGGGTAGACTCAGCCCTGCCTTCGGGAACACCATGCCTGCTCATCACCTAGAACCCAAGGATACTGGCCAGACTTTCACAAAAATGATTACAGGATGCTGTTTAATGCCTCTTCTCCTGGTGCCCCTAGTTCAAACTCAAATGGAGTTTATGTACTCTGGCCTTCAGGCTACCTAGGTAAAGGATGATGGGAATATGATATATACCCCAACCCTGATATACCAGTGATTACCTACTAATCTAGCAGATGCTCCATAAATATTTATTTCATGGAGCATGAGTGAATGACCCACTCAACATTGCTTTAGGGCATCCATTTTTAATTGTAAATACATAAGATCAGACTGCTCTTCTCTAAAGCAGACTGCACAAAGTTTCCGGCACTAGAAGCAGCCAGAACACACAATACCGGCATTTGGAGCCAGTAAACTTGTGATTTTGTTTTCTCTGGCCATCACATCTTGATCCATGTGACCTGTGCCCTGCCCTCCCAGTCTGCCAATGTACTAACCACTCCCTGTATGTGGAGTTCAGCTGCTGTGGAAAGTTGCTCCCTGTCTCTTTAAGGCCCACTCCACCTCATATACCTTCTTCATTGATCGTGTCTACACTAAACAGCTTGTACTTTAAATTAAACCATCAGAAACTTGCCCTCCCAATCGGGGGTAAGTAGTTTCAGCTGTTTTCAGTAGCAAGGCCAGAGACAGGATAGAACAATGGAGAAGCACCACTTGGAGAGGGGTAGTGATTAGCCCAAAGGCACGCAGCTGGTAGTTTTCAGAGCCAGGATTCAAAGCCAGGGCTGACCAGCTCCGCTCTCCACCATGGCTTCTTTGAGGTCTCAGCTTCTCGGATGAGCATAGCCATTCTTTAGGTAAAGAGAAGAACCTTCATTACTAACTTTCCTTGCTGCGGGGCTCTCAGTGGTGTCTTGGGAGGGAGTGGCCATGTGGGTAGTCCTAGAACAGCTGGTACGGCTCCAGGGAACCCAGGTTCCAGGCCTCATTCATGAGTCCCGGCCTCCTTCCCGTGCTTCCCTATTTGACCTTAGGACAGCAGAGGCCTATACTCCTGACGCCAGCCCAGGGCCATGGCCTCCAGGAGGGCAAGTGCTGACAGGGTTCCCCACACTGGCTGCGGCAATTCACAGCAGCCTCCTTTTCTAGTTATCTTTTCAGGCAGTCTTTGAACAACATTTTTTTTCTTTTTTGGTTGTTTTTACAATTATAAAAGGTATACACTCTCATTTTCAAGGTTTTGTAACTTTTTTTCCTTTTGCTATAAGAAATCTGAACGTATTAACTGGCAAATTTGAAAGAGGTCTTTCAATTAAATATTGTATCAGTGTTCTTTTCTTGGTTTTTTTCTTTGGTATCTGCACTATGGTTCTGAAAGAAAATGTCCTTGTTTTTAAGAAAAACAAATAGACATGTTTACAGGTAAAGGAAGATCCTGTCTGTAACCTATTCTCTGCATTTCTTCGTAGTACAGGCCCACAGAGGACACTCCTGGCCCACTCTATAGCCCACAACAGAATATAGTGAGAGGCAACTTAAGTTATCTTTGGGTCCAAACCACTCTTGGTGAACAGACCTTGGCCGGAAGAGCCAGACCAGCCAGAAGGTACCGGCTGCTTGGTAACGAGGATGGAGTCCTCACTGGCAGCAAGCTTTACGGTTTCTTCCACAGAAAGTTCATTGGAGGTCTCTAAGTATCAGGACTAGGGCCCTCCCTGTGGTTCTTAACCTAGTGACCTTTCCACTCTGCCCCACCTCCCTAGTTTGTTTATTTTTTTTTTTAATTTTACAGAAAAGATAAAGAGTTTATTCATGACTCTTCAAAGGGATCCCTACGAAGGTTCTTTAAAAAGCAAATTCCACATAGAGCTTTCAGAAACTCATTTTATTTTTAAAAGTGAAGTCTGGTTTACATGCAGTTTTGTAAAATAAATCTCTCTCGAGCTCTCATTTCCTCCAGTGGTGATAAGAGTTTGGTTGGATACCTCCCAGATGGGCAGGTAGCACTATGGTCCAGCTCAGTAAGTAGTCACATTTCACACACTGATTGCCAGGTCAAAGCACGCGATCTAGGGAGCCTGCAGCTCTACCTGACCTCAGGGAGTGCGGCGTCTGGTGAGAGAGACTTAGAAAGGCAGGCGCATCCATGGCCGCACCGAGCAGTAGGTGCTGCTGGCGGCAGTGGTGTGTGAAGGCAGTGGAGAGGGAAACTCAGAGAAAGAAGTACTTCTCTGATTGGGGATGGGGTGGGGATGGTTTGTAAAGGTAAGTCCAGCTTCAGTGTGGAGGGCACTTGACCCAGACCAAGCCCTGACTTCTGATTCTAAGTTTGTTCCGTACGTATGTTTATTCCTGAAAAAGCAGGCTCCCTTGGTAGATAGATAGGTAAATAGGTGAGCAGGCAGCTAGACATACATATGCATGTATATACGTGCATAGCACACATGCACACGTGACTGTTTAGAAACTCCTTTACTGTGAAAAGAAAGCAGATGCTTTCCCATATTGTTTTCCATTCCTTTATTTTATTCCATGTAACTACATACAACAGCACTTACGTTGCTGTTATGTACAAGGCACTGACTAACTTCTTTGTTCACTTCCACTTGCTGCTGCCACCCCGTAAGGTAGTTATCTAGGGCTAGAGAAGTTAAGTAAATTGCTGGATATCACACAGCATGGAAGAACCAGAGACAGGATTTGAACCCAGTTCCATCTGACTCCAAAACCTGTACTTTGCCACCAGAGTGCTCTGCCTCATTCAGTGGATGGAATATTGAAGCAAGAAGCATCGGAAACCCTAGGGGAAGGTACGGCTACTGAGAGGTAGCCCACACTCAGTGGTAGCAGCAGATCAGTCACTGAGGTTGGTGTCTTGAAGTCAGGGTCTAATAGAAGAAGGAGGATCTCGCTACTATACAAACCAAGCCTCTGAGGCTCCTCGACTGAATTTCTCCTGCGCACCCACTCCCCGGAGATTAGTTCCCCTGCACATCTGCAGCATCTGGATTTGGCTTGACATTACCAAAGTCCGTTTAGGTTTCCACAGTAGATGAGAGGGCTCATGGGTGCTGATCCCCTACCTCTTTCATTTCCTGTCATTACCCAGCAACCCCCAAAAGCCCAGTAGACGTGAAGGAAAGCCCATCTTACTAAGCTGAAAGATGAATAGTGTTCTAAAAGTTCTGTTTTATTAGTAATGCATTTCTTTAACTTGTCACGTGATGATTGCTGAGTTGCCTTGATCCCTAAGCTGTTTTTCCCCAGGGAGCTTTTTACTACACTCCTTCCTTATTGAGTCCCTTTTATGATATCTGTTCCCTAGGAGACCTTCAGTTTGACGGGAGGGCTGGACATGTCTGTCAAAAGCAGCATTACTAAGTAAAAATTTGTTTCCAATTTATAGTAACCAGATCAGCTTGTGATAGCAAGTGTTTCCCCCTGGACATGCCATTATTTCAGCAAAACCCCCAAATAAACAGCACTCTGTTTGGCTTAAAGACTTACAGATCATATTTATTTTTGTATCAAATTAGTCTAAGAACTTTGCATGGATTAACTCATTAAGTCCTCACAGCAGCCCTATAAAATGAATAATAGTGTCACAACTATTGGGTGATCAGGAAAGTCATGACAGATTTTTGCATAGAAAAATACCTCATGGGACCAGCAGTTAGCGTAATGGCTATGTCGCTGGACTCCCACGTAGTTGCCCGTGGTTCGTGTCCCGGACCCGGTGGCTTAAAACTCACACCGGGCGTGTGTGCGTGCGTGCCCAAGATCCTGAGAGGAGAATGGAGGAGAAGGGATTGCAGGATGGCCATCCCCCCTGGGGGGCAATTTCTCGCTTTCTGTCTCTCTGTCTCTCTCTGTCTGGTGAGTGCACGCGCCCTATAGTGAAAATCTCTCAAAAAAAAGAAAAAAAAAAAAAAAACCACCTCATGATTTTCCAGACAACCTAATATATAGATGAGGAAACAGGCACAGAGAGTAAATATACTCAGTATCAAACCTAGGATTTGAACCAAAGCAGTCTCTGCTCTTAAACTTTGTATACCTTCCTCCCCCTGCAGGCTGAGTATTCGATGTCCGTTCTCACTGCTAGCCAACGCACAGAAGTTCAGAATGTTTGGCAAACAAACCATCTAGTCCTCATCTAAAGATCAGAACCACTCAGAACTTCTGGTGGTTTAGTTTCTTCTTAAAGATATTATATGATGAAGGCTTCCCAACTTCCCTTGGGAGCCCTTTCTCTATTATCCTGTGGTCAAAAGCTTCTTCTTAAGATCCAGACCACTGTTTCTCTTGCCTTATTTTAAGCCCCTGTTGATTTTTTTTTTCAGACCCACTATTGAGCTAAATAAAAAGGAATCATTCCTTCACATGTTAAAGAAAAAGAGAAAAAAATAACTGCAAACCTCAAGTCACCCTGTGATTGTCTATTACAATTAAACATGGAAGACCTTCAGAGATACAAAAATGAAACATCTCCATTTTTTTGGAGAGGTTTTTTTTTTTTTTTTTTTTTTTTTTTCGCTATAGGGCGCATGCGCTCGCCAGACAGACAGAGACATAGAGACAGAAAGCGAGAAATCACTCCCCAGGGGGGATGGCCACGCCGCAATCCCTTCTCCTCCATTCTCCTCTCGTGATCTTGGGCACGCACGCACACGCGCCCAGCGTGAGTTTGAAGCCACCGGGTCTGGGACACGAACCATGGTCGACTACGTGGGAGTCCAGCGACATAGCCATTACGCTAACTGCTGGTTCCCTAAACATCTCCATTTTTCAAGTGGGGAAACTTGAGACCAAGATCATTGATCAGTCTTGTCTCGATATGGCCACCAGACAGTAGCAGAACCAATAGGTTCTCTCACCTTTCATGCCAACCCTCAGCCATTTCATAATAGCTCCTGGCTGTCTAAGACCTTTACAACGCATGGAGGCCAAACACGGGTAAATATTGTCTGTCCATCCATTGCAGAAGGCAGAGGAGAGCTTATTTTTCCTCCTTTGCCCATCAGACTGAAGTTTTCAGATCTGCAGAGCCACTAATGTGATCAATGGCCCCAGAAATGACAAGACCCTTAAAACAAAAATGATTTCAATTCTCTTTGTTGTGTTCCAGTTGGTTTAGAAGGAGTTTTTTAAAATTTAATTTTATTTATTCATTCATTTATTTTAATTTGACCAGAATTAGACACACATACTCAGTGGGGGAGAGTGAGGAGGCAAGCCACCAGGTCCAGGACTCAAACCATGGTTAGCCATATGGGAATATCCAGTGTTGTAACCACCATGCCACCTGCTGGTCCCCAGAGTGATTTGTTTGGGTTTTTTTTTGTTTTTGTTTTTTTACTTAATTTTATTTATTATTTTTTAAATTTTTTGTTTTTAAGTAATTAATTTACATTCATTCATTGAGAATTGTCACAGCACACAAAATGTGATTTCCCATCCAGACTATGCTGCATTGTAGCTTAAGATAGAAAGATGATAATATGTGATTTGAATATTCCCTATTAAGTTCAGAATTCATTTCCAAGATTCACAAATGATCTTTATACAATAAGGTTCTAACCAGATTTTTAACCCATTTAGGAGATAAGGAAATGAAGCCCTGAAAGGTCAATTAACTTGTTTTCCTTGGGCACCTGCTAAAAGGTCCGAGATTTTCCTCAACTCTATTGCTACAAATAAAACCATCCTTGAAAGTATGAAAATCATAGGTAGTTCCTTTTATTAAGGAATCCTCTTTGAAAATATGTATTTCTAGAACTCCTTTATTAAAGTTCTGAGGGATGTTGAGTGTAGACAACCAATATTTCCAATATGAGCAGTTTCAAATAATACAGCAGAGATGTGTTAATGTCACTGAGCGAGAGGTGTGGCTTCTCCATGGTTCCTACACCACCCCCTCCCTCTTATTCAAAGAAGGTGTCAACCCCAGTATTAGGTCAGCCTCAGATTGAGTCCTCATTTTCTGCTGAATTGTTTTATTTATTTATTCTGGACTGATGTTTGTTCAAAATGTCAGAGTATATTGGACTTGATTGGGTCTGGAAAAAATAATGAAAGGCTGCAAGAATTAAATTTGGTGCCAAATAATTATCACCCTCCCCTCCCCTGCTGATAATTCTTGTATCCTAGTGACATTTGGGGTAGATAGAAGCTACACATGTCCTTATTGGACTCCAGCTGTTATTATATTTGATAAGTAGAGAGTAATCACAAGGCCAACTGTGGAGTAGTGGTTAGGGTGGTTAGATCCCACAGGCCAGCTACACAGTTGAAGTCCCAGACCCAGCAGTTTGAAAAAAACAGCAGTTGTGTACATGTAGGTGCCCAAAATTTTAAAAGGAATAAGTCGAGAAGGGGTTGCGGTGTGACCATCCCCCTGGGAGA
Source organism: Tupaia tana (assembly GCA_026018925.1). Classification (NCBI taxonomy): domain Eukaryota; kingdom Metazoa; phylum Chordata; class Mammalia; order Scandentia; family Tupaiidae; genus Tupaia; species Tupaia tana. Next base: position 53,777,501 of record JAKSZU010000014.1, read on the forward strand.
GTGCTTTCTCTCTCTCTTCTCTCCTCTTCTCTCTCTCTTTTTCCCTCTCTAGAGAAAACATGCTCTTCTAGCAATTTAAAAAATAATAATCCCCATAGAATATTTAGAAACCATTTTGCCAAGATTTCAGATGTCTTAGGATATGAGTTTATAACTTCGTTATTTAAATTCTAAGTGTTTTAGCTCTAATTTACAGAGAAATATGCCATGAGTGTAACCTTAATTTTTTTAATTATTAGAATGGATGTAAATGAGAGGAAGATATGGTGGAAGGGCGAACCGGAGCAGAGTAGAAACTATGGACAATTCAAAATAGTCTTCCAAAACATACAAACCAAAAACTAGTAGAACTGTATCAAACATGCACAACAAAATGTGATGTTCAGTGCTGAAGAAGATGAGAATGTGCATGTCCTGGATGTGGTTAGTTCACACCACACGCGTGCTCTCGAAAACCTTATGCTACCCCACGAGGATGTACACTGGCTATCTGTAAATCATACATCATAATTTTTTTTAAACCCTGGCATATAATTAAACAGAGATGTAGAACCAACTAATATATACCGATGTCACTAACTTGATGTCCTTTTCTGTTTACCAGTGCCCTGGTCATTGAAAAACAGCAGCATAGACAGTGGTGAAGCAGAGGTTGGCCGGCGGGTGACACAAGAAGTCCCACCAGGGGTGTTTTGGAGGTCGCAGATTCACATCAGTCAGCCTCAGTTCTTAAAGTTCAACATCTCCCTCGGGAAGGACGCTCTCTTTGGTGTTTACATAAGAAGAGGCCTTCCACCATCTCACGCCCAGGTATGTCCGTGCTTACTGCAGAACAGAGTTTAAAAACCTATAGCTACCACTTTACACCAGGGGGATGCCTCTAATTAAAAGGTGAACAGTAACAAGTGTTGGCGAGAATGTGGAGAAATTGGAACATCTCTCCTACGCTGGTGGGGATATAAAATGGTCCAGCCATTGTGGGAAAGGGTTGAACAGTTCTTCAAAGAGTGAAACAAAAAATTGGCATAGGACCCAGGGATTCCACATCTAGGTTTATATTAACAATCAAAGAGAACTGGAAGCATTACCTTCTTCTAAAAATGTGGACTCCAGCATTCATTGCAGCCTTATTCATAAAGTACAAACAACCCAAATGCCCAGTGGATCAGTGAATCAATAAAGAATATATATCCATGCGATGGGATATAATTCAGACATAGAAAGGCATGCAGTATTATGTTATCACATGCTAGAACATGGATGAAGACTGAAAACACTATGCTAAATGAAAGAAATCAGATGCCAAAGGCCACATGTTGCCTGACTCCGTTTATGTGAGTTGTGTGAAATAAGCAAACCCACAGAGAGAGGAAGCAGATTAGTGGTTGCCAGGAGCTGGGAATTGGAACTGACTGCGAAGAGGTCTGAGGTTTCTTTTTGGGAGAATAAAAGCACTCTGAAATTAGATAACTGTGATAGTTTATACAACATAGTGAATATATTAAAAAACCAATGAATTGTAAAATAGCAAAATCTATGTCATAGAAATTGTGTTTTGAAAACAATACTGACATTCCTATCTGAGGAAGCCAGTTTGGGGAGACTTGGAGATTAATCCTGAGGTACTTCGGTTTACACGTTCTGATAATTGGGTTAGTTTGTTCAAATATCACTAGGAGCCATTCCATTGTATATGAAAAGAGTGATGTGATATGAACCAAAATTCAGCAGGTGTTTCTCTGTGGCTTCCTTGTGCCAAATTCCCTGGGAAGTCCTTGGTACTGAAAGTATTCCACATGTTGGGAAGGAAGAGATTGGATTATATTATAAATCTCATTACTTTTCCTCTCATGCCTCCTTTAATTTCTCCTGGTAAGGATTTTATTATATATACCACTTTGAGTAAATTAACACTTACATTACTTAGCTTTCTTTTCAATAAGAACTGAATATCCTGAGGAAAAACCAAGCAGGATTGTCCTGCCTTATTTGCCTTCAGATCCAGCAAGAGCATCAAGTACATTAGGAAAAAACACTGGTGGAGGAAAACAAAACAAAAAAAAAAACAAATATCCAGTCAAAGCTGACTTCAAAATGTATTCGAAAATATTCATCTAAAAAATTCATTTAGGGGGACCAGCAGTTAGCGTAATGGCTATGTCGCTGGACTCCCACGTAGTCAACCGCGGTTCAAGTCCCGGACCCGGTGGCTCAAACTCATGCTGGGCGCGTGTGCGTGCGTTCCCAAGATCCTGAGAGGAGAATGGAGGAGGAGGGATTGCGGTGTGGCCATCTCCCCTGGGGGGTGATTTCTCGCTTTCTATCTCTCTATCTCTCGCTCTCTGTCTGGTGAGCACATGCGCCCTATAGCAAAAACCTCTCCCCCCCAAAAAAAAATTCATTTAGGACCAGCAGTTAGCGTAATGGCTATGTCGCTGAACTCCCATGTAGTCGACCACGGTTCGAGTCCCAGACCCGGTAGCTTAAACTCACGCCGAGCACGTGTGCGTGCATGCCCAAGATCCCAAGAGGAGAATGGAGAAGGGATTGGGGCATGGCCATCCCCCTGGGGGTTGATTTCTCGCTTTCTGTCTCTCTATCTCTCTCTGTCTCTCTGGCAAGCGCACGCACCCTATAGCAAAAACCTCTCCAAAAAAAAAAAAAAATCCAATTGGAAAAATTTAAAGCTTTAAAACCATTGGCAAATGCAAGACAGTCAGGTCACCGTTTCCTTGTCCTTAGCTCATGGCAGACATTGCTAATCGATGATAGCACTTTTCCTCACTGAGCCCTTGGTACAAATACCTCCGACATAACTCTCAAGGCAGCCACTACCAATCGACCAGTTGCAGCTCTCAAGAAGAAACTTATTTGCAATCCCATCTTTACTCTCAGAGATGATCGATAAAGGGACTAAAAAGGACTATTTCTTTTTAAGTAGGAAGGGCTGTGTAGGTTTTATGACTGTACACAGCCCATGCTAGAGGGACCAATATGTAAAGTGGTAATCAATGAGTCCTCCATCTATCCACCCAGCAAAATATTTATTGGGCTAGGTACTGATTATCCAGAGATGAGTTACCATCACAGCCCCTGACCCAGCAGAACTCCTGATACAGAAATTACATCTGCTCTTCAAAGAGAGTCTGATCAAGAGAAAGAGGAATTCTGTCCAAAAGTCCCTGAGGCATTTCCATAGCTTCTAGCTAGGTGGCAGGGTGCTGCTCTGGGAAACAGCCAAGGCAGGTCTCCTTGACCTTCAGGCTCCACTGATTCTGCTGCAGCGTAATGAAGGATTTACGGTGGTGCAATCTGCTTACTGGCGTTATTGGGTAAGTATGAGCATAACTTTCCTATCAGCCAGTTGGATGCGAGGAGCTTTGCTGGGGAAGACACTTCTTCCCCACGTTGTTGCAGAGCACCGTTCAGCTCCTTCCTTTGCGTGCTCTGGGTGACTAGGATCATGGAAAAGTCAATGGTGGTGGCAAGTCAAGCAGGTGACTCTGTAGCTGAGTGATAGTAGCCAGCAGGCAGAAGCATACTGGACCCAGTTTCCCTGCCGTCATGACACTCAGAATTCAAATACTCAGTGACAATGCCTTTTCTTCTTTTGTGACTACACCGCACTGTCCATCTCCTGCCAAGCCCGTGATTGTTCCAGTGATCGTCCTCTCAACACAGCTCACCCCAGGGACAGTCCATCACACATATCACATTTCAAGGGAAAGGAAATGAACAGCTCTGGGTTGATGTGTGCTGGGGTTTCAATCCAGCAGCCGATTTGGGAATTCAGTATGTGTTGCAGGTCAAGAAAGGAGGTACAGTGCAGATGCTTAGAAAGGCACAAGACAGGTACAATGTAGGGGCACTGCTTTAAAAAAGAAAGAAAGGAAGGAAAAGACTCCCTACACATTCTCACATTCGCTCGGTGTCATTACCAGCATTCATGTCCATTTGATGAGCTACATTTCCTCGAGGAGACGTTACTAAGCATTTTGAAGGGGTAGGTGACTAACTCACATCTCAAATCATTATAGAATTTCTCATTTCTATTGGCATATTCTATCAAGGAACATAAGTTCTATGGGGAGACTAGCCAAGGTGACTCATTTGAGCTGGAAAAAGAGAGAGAGAGATGTGTGAAGGGGGGAGTATATGAATTCTATTGGCTGTGTTGCATGAAATGGCCATGTGTAAATTTTATCGAGTATCAGGCACTAACCAAGAGCCTACAAGGTTTAGTACCCTTGTCCAAGTATATTAAATGCAGAGAAAAATCCTTTTTTACCTGCTTAAATTTTCCAAGAATCAGAGTTTGTCCCCGTTGACTTTTTGAAATTGGCTGTTTTACAGAGATACAGAAGCAAGCTGGCATAGGAGAGAAAGTCCTGGAATTAGGGGAGAACTCTAAAATAAAGACCCTGCTGCACACTCACCAAGTGATGGCAGGCATGTTCCTAACCCTCACTTAGCCTCAGTTTCCTTTTATACCTATGTCACCATCCTCATAATGTAGTCATAATGACACAACGAAAGAGTTGGACTGAGAAAACACCTTGTAAACTAAAGCAAAATAGATACGATATGTAAGTATTTCACTGTGCTTAGAAAGCCTGTGTAGCCCTAGCAAATACTGTATGTAAATAAGCAATTATGTAAATATGGTTTTTTCAAATTTTTTAGTTTTTTTTCTTTTTTACAAACCACAGCTTGATTGTAGAAAAATTTAGAAACCCAGCAAAACAAAAGGAAGAAAGTAAAAATACCCAGAAGTTGAAGCAGTTCTTCTTTGCTAAATGTTTATGTATTATTTTTTTCTGTAACAAAACATATCCTTTGTGGTTAAAAGAAAAAAAAAAAGGAAAAAAGGGACCAGCAGTTAGCGTAATGGCTATGTTGCTGAACTTCCATGTAGTCAACCGTGGTTCGAGTCCCGGACCCGGTAGCTTAAACTCATGCCAGGCGCATGTACGTGTGTGCCCAAGATCCCGAGAGGAGAATGGAGGAGAAGGGATTGCGGCGTGGCCATCTCCCTGGGGGATGATTTCTCACTTTCTATCTCTCTGTCTCTCTCTGTCTTTCTGGTGAGCACACATGCCCTATAGCAAAAACCTCTCAAAAAAAAAGAAAAAAGCAAACAAACAAAAATCCTACCTCAGAATCTTAGTGGCTTAAAACAAAGATGGCCATTTCTTCTTTACATCATTGGTTCTCAAGTGAGCGCTTTTGCTCTAGCCCTACTCTCATCCTGGGGACATTTGAAAATGTCTGGAAATATGTTTCATTGTCACAACTGGGAAGAGGTCGTTACTACTGAGTATCTACTATGTAGAGGCCAGGGATGCTTCTAAAACCCTACAGTGCAGAGGTCATCCACAACAGATTCTTCATCCCGAGTGTGAGCAGTACTGAGGTGGAAATCCTACTTCCCTCCTTCACCTGGAGGTAGTGAGGACTCTGCTCAACGTCAGCTTCATTCAAGGAAACAGACCTATGGAGCCTCCACTGTTTGAAACATGATCAGTTCCCTGTGCCAAAGGAAGGAGATTGTGGGGAACTGGGTATCTATTCCTAAAGAATTCTGTGTGGATTCTGTGTGGAAGTAATACCTAATCACTAAGCCCTTCTCATTTTGACCGAGGCAAGCCACACCCTAACTTCAGTGAGGCAGAAAGTACAATCTAAAGGTGCCCCTAAGTGGAAGACACCAGAAATATCAGTGAAAACCTCTAATGACTTACACATAAACCGTTATGCTATCTATCCTAGTGACTAGTCTTTAATTGTTAATTCTTTTCCTTAAAATGAACCTGTAAGGATTTTGTACATGTTGTCAAATTGGCTTTCTGAAAGTTTGTGCCAATTCTGGGACCAGCAGTTGGCATAATGGCTATGTCTCTGGACTCCCATGTAGTCGACCGTGGTTCGAGTCCCGGACAGGCGCGTGTGCGTGCGTGCCCAAGATCCCAAGAGGAGAATGGAGGAGAAGGGATTGTGGCGTGGCCATCCCCCCTGGGGGGTGACTTCTCGCTTTCTGTCTCTCTGTCTCTGTCTGTCTGGCGAGCGCACGCGCCCTATAGCAAAAAACTTCTCAAAAAAAAAAAGTTTGTACCAATTCCACTCGTAGCCACTGTGTAGATACCCATTATATTTACTTAACTGTCACATATGCTGGGTGTTTTTTCTTTTTTTTTTTTTTTTTTTTTGTTAAGAAAATTTTGCTATAGGGTACATGCGCTTGCCAGAAAGACAGAAAGTGAGAAATCACCCCCCGGGGCAGAGGGGATGGCCATGCTGCAATCCCTTCTCTTCCATTCTCCTCTTGAGATTTTAGGCACACATGTACTTGCGTCCAGCATGAGTTTTAAGCCTCTGGGTCCAGGACTTGAATTTGGTTGACTAGGTAGGAGTCCAGTGACATAACCATTAGGCCATCTGCTGGTCTCTTATCTTTTTTTTCCCCAAAGATTTTTGCCATAGGGCGTATGCACTCACCAGATAGAGGGAAAGTGAAAAATACCCCGTAGGAAGGATAGCCATACCTCAAACCCTTCTCTTCCATTCTCCTCTTGGGATTTTGGGAATGCATGCACACGTATACGTGCCTGACTTTCTTTCCAAGATTCAAACCATGGAGTTGGCTATGTGGAATCCACTGCTTTAACTACCACACCAACTGCTGGCCCAGGATATTATCAATGTTTAAGCTTCATTAGTTTGAAAGGCAGATATGTTTTAAATGTAGCATTCTTTGATACCTGGTTTGCATTTTTTTTTTTGGTAGAGGTTTTTTGCTATAGGGTATGTGCACTCGCCAGAAAGAGAAAGACAGAGAGACAGAAAGCGAGAAATCATCCCCCAGGGAAGATGGCCACACCAGAATCCCTTCTACTCCATTCTCCTCTCAGGATCTTATGCACGCATTAACACGTGCCCGGTGTGAGTTTAAGCCACTGGGTCCGAGACTCAAACCACGGTCAATTACATGGGAGTCCAGCAACACAGCCATTATGCCAACTGCTGGTCCCACGGTTTGCATTTTTGAAGACACAAAGAACAACAACAAAAAGCCAATCTGAGCTATTCCTACACTCCCAATTCGAATTCTCACGGGCATAAGGCATGTACAGCAGAAGCCTGGTGCATCTTGCCAAATATTTGAAATCCTACACACTGTGTCAGATTTGCTCAACCCCAGTTCTAGAAAGGAAATGGATCAGATGGAAAAAAATGTAATAATCTGACCTGGCTACAGTGCTATACGTCAAAGGAAACCTCAGAGGCCGTTGCTGCGAGTCAGGATCTTGGGTGGTTAAGGCATCTGAGCAAGTTTGCTTGACAGTTCATCACTGATTTCTACTGATGTGTCAAGCCAAGTAAAATCCTTTGCGAGAACAAGTCAATAATCGGCAAATTAGGTACATGATTAACCTGAGACAACAAGATGCAGTTACCGCTTGGGAGCCCTGCCGGGACCTCACCTTCTCCACAATTCTGTTTAGCAAATATTAAAAATGCCTATTTCATCACTCAGACTGACGGAGCCATGAGCCCAGTGACTTCCAGAGGCAACTTGGAAGCGCAGGGTGGGCTTACAGCTCAGCGGAGTGATTAAAGGAGGTACTAGGGACTGGAGGGCGGTAAGATAGAAACAGACGCTGTCAACCCCCATGCATTACGCTGGGATACATCTACGGGATGGAAAACAAAGCTCTACACACATTAAACACATTAACCAATAGAGGGAAGCTGTTTAAGAGAGCACAAATTACCCCATGATCGTACCAAATAAACGCAAATATGATAGATTAGGCACGTGTGGACCAAGATAAAATGAGCTGAGCAAACATTCCTATTTGTCCTCATCAGCAGAATCCCCCTAATGACATTTTTTAAAAGCAGATTTATAGACGGCGATTAGTGGTGTTAGTTTTTGCCAGCTCGGGTTTATCCTTTTTCTTTGCAGAGCCTTATTATTTGTTTGAAAGTGAACCCTCTCTTTCCTTGCCCCTTCTTTTTTGCCTGCATATGAATTTGGTTAAGGGTGGTACTGACAGGTTCCTAGGATGCTGGGACTTCCGGCTGGCCTGAGCACTCTGCTGCTGTCTCTCTACACTCTGACGCCTGTTTACCAGGCAGATGGGCTCTTCAGGGCCTCGCCTTCACGTGGAGCTGAAATGTGCAAGCGGTGGCAAGGCTTGGCTGTCATCTGCATAGCAGAGCTCATGGGGTGTTGTAGAAGCCCCTGATAAGATGTGTAATTTCGTCTTGGAGGGATACAGATTTTTACAGGCAGGTTTTTCAGAACCTTCCTTTCCAAAAGAGCTTGACGTATAGAGAAAGATTTGTAGAAAGAAGAGAATCTTGGGTATTTTTTTGTACTGGACTGGAGGTGCTGTTTGGAAAGGACTCTCTTAGGAGACACCTTATGCCTGTCTAATGGCATCCTAACAGCAGCCAAAGCTGCCATCTAGGCCAGTGGGCAGCTGCCAAGCAGAGCAGGGAGAAATCTCAGGGGATACTTGGGTTGGACAGAAGAGCTAGTGTTGAGGGAGACACATTGGGAGGACAATGTTTTTTAAGAAGAGCAATGCTTGGGGACAGCATGGTGGCATGGTGGTTAAAACGCTGGACTCCCACTTTGAGTTCTGGACTTGATGGCTTGAAACACACCCAGTGTGTGTGTGTGTGTGTGTGTGTGTGTGTGTGTGTGTGCATGCTCAAAATCCCAGGAGGAGAATGGAGGAGAAGGGACTATGGCATGGCCGGCCCCATAGGCAGGGTGGTGGGGATGATTTCTTATTTTCCCTTTCTCTACCTTTCTCCAGCCAGCACACATGCCCTGTGGCAAAAACCTAAGAGAGGAAAAAAAAAAAAAAAAAAAGGGAATGGCAATGCCTGAGTTTATGAAACTCAGAGAGAAAAACAGAAACGGAAAACAAGGACGGAGAAAGGACACAGCACCTCTCTTGGACCTAAATACACCAAAATCATGTGTTGAGACTGAGCAGAGTCTTGAGCTGTAATTCAGTTTACAAACTATCCAAGCAGAGGACTTTATCTTCGAGTAAAATCTTACATAGAGCCCCGTGCAGTAGCCCTCCCTTCTCTGTTGGAGATATCACAAGTCCCCAGTGGATGCCTGAAACTGGAAAAAATACTGAACCCTACAGAAAATACTGAACCCTTCAGATAGTAGGGTTTTTCCTATGGCTATGTACTTATAATAAAGTTTCATTTATAGGGAACCAGCAGTTAGCGTAATGGCTATGTTGCTGGACTCCCACGTAGTCGACCGCGGTTCGCGTCCCGGACCCGGTGGCTTAAAACTCACGCCGGGCGCGTGTGCGTGCGTGCCCAAGATCCCAAGAGGAGAATGGAGGAGAAGGGATTGCGGCGTGACCATCCCCTCTGGGGGGTGATTTCTCGCTTTCTGTCTCTCTGTCTCTCTCTGGCGAGCGCACACGCCCTATAGCAAAAACCTCTCCAAAAATAAAAATAAATAAAAATAAAGTTTCATTTATAAATCAGGCACAGTAAGAGATTGACAGTAATAACCAATATTAAAGTAGATGCAAAGTGAAACTGTGGATAAGGGTGGAATACTGTATATAAATCAGATAAGAGTAACAGTTCTATTAGCATAAATATAGTTTATAGATCAAATCCACATTTATTTTTATTACTTTAATTTCTATATATATTTATGTGCATGTGTGCATGTGTGTGTGTGTATGTGTGTGTGCATAGGTAGATAGAGATACGTAACTAGAGAGAAAGAGACTAAACTCATGAGGGTGGTTACCTCTAAAAATAGGTGAGAAAAATAGGACTTGGAATTAAGCTTAAAAGTATTTATTTGAGGCCAGCTGGTGGCAGTGGTTAAGACAGCTGGATCTAACATGGCCAACCAAATGGTTCAAGCCCTGGGCCCAGGACCTTGAAAACTACACTGGGCTCATGCATGTGTGTGCCCAAAAATCCCAAAAGGAGAAACGTGTGAGAAAGTACTGCAGCATGCTACCCTTCCACCATGCTTGCTCACGTACACCTTTTCTCTCTCTCTGACCAGTGCACATACCCTCTAGCAAATTAAAAAAAGAAAAGAAAAGAAAAAGAAAAAAAAAAAAAAGAAAGAAAAAGTACTAATTTTAGGCCATAACACAGTGGCACACAGGTGGCACTGCTGATTAGGAGGCTGGGGTCCCCCAGGCTCAGTGTCCAGCCAACCTGAGCACAGGGGGTCCCATTGTGCACACGCCCATGGTCCCGGCTGGTTGAGAAGCCAGGGCCCGTGAGGACAACAGAGCAAGACCCTGTTAAGGATGTTCTTCTCTGCCTCTCTCCCGTTTCCTCTCTTTCTCATAAAGGAAAATGTACTAAGATTTATCCATAACAAAATAGTGAAAGTAAAGCAAGACCCTCTATCTCTAACACACACATACATACATACACAGAGTGGGAATAAATACAACAAAATCCTTTTTTTTTTTTGAGAGATTTTTGCTATAAGGCGCGTGCACTCGCCAGACAGACAGAAAGAGACAGAGATGCCCGCACATGTGTCCGGCATGAGTTTTAAGCCACCAGGTCCGGGACGTGAACCACGGTCGACTACATGGGAGTCCAGCGACATAGCCATTATGCTAACTGCTAGTCCCAGGTCAAGCCTATTTTGAGTTAAACAAGTGTTGAGAGGCTATAGATGACTCTATACTACGTAACTCTCAGGATTCTATTTATTTACGTACTTTGTTTCGTCTGTATAGTTTTGAGAATAATCATAATGAATACAATGGCATTTTCATTAAAATTGCCCTTATAGTCTGTGGGTACTCTTCAGTGAAATTGTGGCAACTCCATAGCCTCCTGTTTAAGGGAGCCAGCTCTCACGTAGCCGATCACAATTTCAATCCCAGCCCCAGTAGGTTAGAAAACATGCCAGGCATGTGTGCATGCCACCCAAAATTCTGACAAGATGAAGAATTGGAGAAGAGATTATGTCTTGCTATACCTCAGTGGTGGTGGTAGGGAGCGGCAGGTGCTTTCTCCCTCTCCTTTTTTTTCCCTCTGTCTCTGGTGAGTTCACGTACCCGCTGGCAATTTAAAAAAAAAAAAAAAAAAAAAAAAAAAAAAAAAAAAAAATTAGTCTATAATTTTGAAAGGTAAATGAGAGAAAATAATTATTTGAAGGTTAAATCACTTAAAATATCTAACTACTCACATCCTTTGCCTTATTTATAGAAATAGATGCATTAGGGTCAGCAGGCAGTATGGAGGTTAAGGTGCTAGTTCCCACATGGTCGGCTGCATTGGCAGCTTAAAAATCATGCCAGGTGCATGTGCATATGTGTTCAAAATCCCAAGAGGAGAAGAGAGAAGAGAGGGGATTGTGGCATAGCCATGCTCTCTTGGGGTGATTTCTCACTTTCCCTCTCTCTGTCTCTATCTCTCTCTAGTGAGCGCACACACCGTATAGCAAAAACAAAACAAACCAAAAAGAACTGTTATACCCAAGCTTTGAAACTTTATTAAAAAAAAAAAATCACCATTACAGGACCTGTTACAGGTTCATTTAGAATTCTGCTCTGGGTTTTAGATCCTGACATGAACAAGGCCTCCGCTCTGTCTGGCGTCTGCTTGAGTAGGCTCCCTAGTGCCGCTGCTTGTATGACGTTATCTGAGCAGACACATCAGCCGGGACTCCAGAGAAGCCCAGCACAGATCTCAACACATCCTAATAAATGACAGTTACAGGGGTTCATATCTACGCTCAGAGATGTTAGGAAAAGCTTTGTTCCAGGGTCTTCACAAAAATTAATGGCTTCTGAAATGTCCGTTGAAGCCTCTCTCACTAAGGCTGTTTCATAGGAAAGCCGAAGTTGTAATAAAACAATGGTATTCATTAATCATTCTTCTGGTCACTTTCAAAAATGTCCTCCACTCAGAAATCCCTTCTGATTTAACAGTAGTGTCCCTGCCCACCAGAAATTAGAATAGGCAGCATTCCTTGAGGGTACAATGAACCAAAGATGACCTGTTTCACATGCATTATTTTAAGCCTCACAACAACCCTATGAGCTGAGTACTCCTAGTAGCACCCCATTTTACAAATGGAAAAAATGAGACAAAGGTTAGGGTCACAAAGCTGATTCGTATCAAAGCAGCCTTCCTCCTCTCTGGTGCTCAGGCATTGCCCAGAACACCTTGCACACGGTCATTTATGAAGTGAAATTACAACTCCTGCCCAAACCAGAAATTTCATCCAGGCAATGAAGGGGTGCTGGCGATCATCTTGAATGTGGCAGAGGCCAGCCTTGGTAAATACGGATCTGGCTGAACTGGCACAGTTAAACACCACAGCAGATAAAATTAAGAAGGTAACAAGACGGGCCCCTCCAAGAGGGTGATTATAAAGACATAAAAAATGATCCTGGGGAATTTGACAAAGACATCCAGTGTGCTTACAAGACGTGTCCTTTTTGATTGTTCTGCACCCGTCAAACTACAGGGATGTGGTGTTGTGCTCCTGTGTTCCACTGATTCCGAGATGCATGCAATGCTTGTCTTTTGACATCTCTGAAAACAGGATGTGTTTCACAATCGATGAATAGAGATAGAATGCTATGTTTGGGGTCACATATTTGTGTGTATGTGAAAACTCCACATTCATTCCAACAACAATAATTTCAGCTATAACCTGAATTTTCCTAAATATGAGATACAACAAACTTTTTTGTAACTAGAGATTCCTTTTTCAAGACAGAGTCCCAAGCAAACATTTTCCCATTTAAGTATATTCATTTTAAGTAGCCTCCAAATATTTACAGATAGTAATTCCGAATATCTATCTACAGATAACTACATCCTACTGTATTAAACAAGTCATGACAGGGTTTAATTATCATTTTAAAATATATAAGTACATATTGTAGGAATAATATTTAAACATTCCGTGGAATGCTTATACAGCAATTCCAGACATAGGAGAGTTTAGGCATTGACACATGGGCCAGTCCAGACTACCCTGAATCATAACCTCTAGCACTTCTGACCTGGGTGACCTTGGACAAGTCACTCAGCCTCTCTGTCTCAGTTACCTCATCTGTAAAATGGAGATAATAATATTACACACTCATATATTGTGAACTGTAATTAAGGCAATCTTTATAAAGCACTTAGAATCCTGCTGGCACATAAAAATGGTGTATGCAATTATTATCACGTTTTTCAAAATATATATAATACAAGACCCCAAGCAAAAAATGTTCAATTTTTTTTTTAAAAAATGTATTTGTATTTTTCTCATCATAAAGTAAAATATGGATGTAACGGGAAAGTAGAAAATATTAACTTTTTTTCATTGTCAGAGAGTACATGCATTTGCCACATAAAGAGAGGAATAAAAAGGCACCTCCTCACAGGGAGTGATCATGGTACAGTCTTTTTCCCCCCTCCATTTCTCCATTCTGGGTGTGTGTGCATGCACACACACGCATACACATACACACACACACATCCCTTGTTTTTGAAGTCACCAAGCCAAGATTCAAAACACAGTTGGTTGTGTGGCTTCCAGCTTCCTCTGCACAGGTTTTAGTCACTGTACTACAGGGCTGGCCCAAAACATTAACATTTTTTAGTATATTTTCCAAACCATCTTCTATTCACATACACTAATCACTTTTATAAAAATAGGATTATACCATACATAAGTTTTTACCCTAATTCTTTGCTTAAATAAGTGGCATCTTTGCAAATATTCTTCCACAAACTCATTTTAAATGCATCAAAAATTGTCTAGATTCTATGCCAAAAAATAATCTCCTTTTCTTTCAATATTATAAATCATTCTATAATAAACATTCTTGTAGATATATGTTCATGTATTTTTTAATAGTTTCCTTATGATGAGTTCTTAGAGTGGAATTGCTAGCTCAAAGGATTTATAGTACATCAAGCTTTTTATAACAATAATAATAACCGTAAGGATAGCTAACATTGATTGAGCGCTTACCATGAGCCATGCCAAAGTCACTATGACCCTCGAGGTAGGTATCTTTATTATTCCTGTCTTGCAGATGAGAGCAGAGACTCAGAGAGCTGAAGTACCATGTCCGAAGCCACAGTGCTGCCTGATGAAAGGTCCAGGTCATGCTTCATGAAAAGCCAGCCAGTGCCTATGATGCTATTCCCCTTTAGAGCTCAGAAAGTCATTTTGTGACTGGATGCATTCCCAGTTTGCTCCCTCTCCATGGTGATATATTTAATATATTTTCCCAACTAGTCCACACGAGACCCTCCTATTGATCTTGGGGTGGCAAGGAGGCAAATGTGACATTTGTGATCAGCTGTTGGCTAAAGACAATTAGATGAGAGCATGCAATAAATAAGAAGCCACATCAGCAAAGCATGGAAGGGAACACAGGCATTCCTCTGGCCTTGTGGTACAGTCTTTCAGCACCTTGAAGTAGCCTGAGATGCTCATCAGCTTCACTGACCTTTACCCCAAGGCTCTATGGGGTCAGTACTACAACTCCCTTGGTCTTCAGAGCAATACCTTCTCCCAGGTTGGATCAAAGGCAGCATGATGAGGTCATGACCCTGTGAGAAGATGAACTATAAAATCAATCTATTCAGGGGCTCAACAAATATTCATTGATTGTCTATACTAGTGATACAGAAATGAAAAGCATCACCTCAACCTTTAAGGAGATGGGAACCTGGCAAGTTAAGAAATGGCAACATCAAATAGGGAGGGCCCTGAGATGAATACAGGGTAGAGGGTAAGAATTGACACTCTACATCCACAATCATTCTGGTCTGGGTTGGAGTATTATCTTAGCTCTGTGGTAGCTGAGTACAGGGTAGAGGGTAAAAATTGACACTCTACATCCACAATCATTCTGGTCTGGGTTGGAGTATTATCTTAGCTCTGTGGTAGCTGAAGTGTCCATGGATCGCATCTCCAGATTTGGTTTCGCCACCCATAAAACTATGCCCAATTAGGTAATTGTCGAGGTAAATGAGATAATGCCTAGTGAACAATAAGGACCCTAGGGACATCAAGCAATCAATATGACAGGTCTACAACCCTTATGGCTTACTTGCAAGTAACCTTGAAACAAGAGGCCTTTATGGGGAGAACCTGCCATTGGCCTGTGGCTGAAACCAGTACTGACGTGCTAACTTCGTTTTGGCTGGTCATCAAGACTCTCATCTAGTTTACAAAGCTCGGGATCTTCCTACTCAGTCAAGTGATTCCTGTCTCCTCCCTATCTTTTTATAAATATATGAGATGGCAGAGGTTTGGGGAGACTCTCTGGGGCCACAATGAACACTGCATCCAGCCAAGCCTGTCCAGCCAAAGCATAACTTTTCTTGTGAAAGGAGGGGGTCAACAATATGCATCCTGCTAGCACCATTCTCTTGTAAGTTTTTTGGAGCCCATACCATATATCATTTACAGGGTTGTTCCCTGTGCCCATAACATATTCAACAAATGTTACCTATTATTACCAAAGGGCTGGCTAGTGAGGTTTGGGAACATAAAAGTAGGCCACCATTTCTAACCTGTAAGGGATTTTTGGACAGCATCCTAGAGAAGAGGTTATCCAACGTGAATCTTAGAAAGTGAACAAAGCAGCTAAAGAAAAAGAACGGAGAAAAGATCTTTCTAAGCAGGGGGAAAGCCAAGATACCCCCTGTTTTGTGAGCCGTGTCAAAGTTTTGCATAATAGTTGTCTTCCTTTTAGAAATTGTGCTTTTGTTTAGCTATTGCTTACCAAGGAGAACATAGCTTTTCCTTTTAGAACTGAATCTCACAAATCTGAAGTGACTGAGCAAGGCAAAGCCCTTTGGAGATTTACTTTTGTGTCTCTGTGTTGTAGATTTACAGTTGTATACACAATACCAGTTAGGAATATATGATAATAAAAAGGAAAAGTAGCCAAACACCATAATGCTGTGAGTTAGCCTTCTAACTGGAAACACTCATCTATAGACAGGAGTTCCTGTTAGGAACCAGGGCACACAGCAGGAGGTGAGCACCAGGCAAGCAAGTGAAACTTCATCTGTATTTACAGCTGCTCCCCATTGTTCACATTAATGCCTGACCTCACTTCCTTTCAGGTCAGGGCAGCATTAGATTCTCATAGTGCAAATCCTATTGTGAACTATGCATGTAAGAGATCAAGGTTGCACACTCCTTAAAAAATTTAATGCCTAATCATCTGAGGTAGAGCTGAAGTAGTGATGATAGCACTGGGGAATAGCTGCAAATACTCCATTATGGTGAGTCTTATAATTATTTAATTATGTATTATAATGTACTGTAATAGAAATAAAGTGCATAATAAATGTAACACACTCGAATCATCCCAAAACCATCACTCCTTCCACAGTCCACAAAAATCAGTCCATAGTAACAGAAAGGTTGGACACCACTGCATATGTGTATTTCAGAGAAAGCCTGGTCAAAAATAGGAGATCAGGCCTTATGACTGTGCTTTCTTCTTGTTCTCAGGAATTTTATGTGAAAGGATTAACATTCCCTGAGAGAGACCCTGTGGTCAAATAGAGACAACATTCTGTAGTAGGCAGGCCATAACATGTATTCAGCCAACATTTATTGAGCACTACTATGTGCCATGTATCAAAGGGCTGGAGCAGTGGCCAAAGCAGAGCTGGCCCTGTCCTTGCATGGCTAGTGCACACTAGTCCCGATGCCCTTTCATGAATTCCCAGGAAGGCCAGCCTTCTGGGGATGCATTAGCCCTGCCTTTCCCTGGCCTGGCCTTGTTACTTGCTGCTGTTCCTATTGGGAATCCCACTCTGAAACAGCTCTGAGGAGAGGAGCTGGGATGTGCAGCTTATTAGCAGGGATAGAGGCACCTTATCTCTTGGTAGTAATGCTTTATCCTTTTCTGTTCATGTTTCATTCCCCGTATGTCACCCTCCTCCCATACTAGACACATTCAAAATATATTCCTTTGGAACCTGAAAACCACAATTTTAGGCTTGATTTATAAGGAGAAGAAACTTGGCAGTGTCCATAATCTGCTTATCTTCAACCAGCAAACTGCCAAAGTCCCTATGAACCCCAGAGGGCCCTCATAGGAACTAGGCTCAGTGAACACACCAGGCAAGCAGCTTTCTTATTATTACAAAAAAAGGCTCTGGTTGCATCTTTTATAACCATTCATCAAAGCATTCAGTCACTGAAAACCCTCCATTGGCCTCCCATCACACCAAAAATAATTTCTGAAGTCGTTCCAAAAGGTAAGTACTAGAATAGCAGCGACTGTACTATTCCCTGCTAGGTCTCTTGGCACGCACAGCCCTAGCTGTCCACAGTAGGTGCTCAGTAAATTCTGATGGAGGCTTAGTCCTGAGGCCTGCTGCCTCCTCCTGCAGTCTGGGTAAGCAGCAATCTCTTCCTCACTTGCTAGACTTCACACATTGGCCCACTTGCTTTCCCCCAGCCATGCCAACCTCTTCTGCTGGAGAGCCCTTTGCTCTGGCTGTCCTCTTCCTAGAGTGTTCCTCCCCAATACTCACGTGGCTCCTCCCTTACATTTTCGGGCCTCTGCCAAAATAGCACATTCTTGGTGAGCTCATGCCTCATAAATGAATTTAAAGCAGGCTTTTCCTTTATTCTGTATCCCTTTATCCTGTTTTCTCTTTTTTTTTAATTTATTCCCTTTACTTTTTTTAATTTTTAAGATTATTTTTATACATTCAATTGTATATACATCATTCGGCTTGTAAAGAGAATTTACCCAACATGAAATAATACCTCAGACCAGTTCACTCGAGGATTAATTATTTTTTCTTTTTTTTTTTTTTTTTTTTGAGAGGTTTTTGCCACAGGGCGCGTGCACTCGCCAGACAGACAGAGAGAGACAGAGAGACAGAAAGCAAGAAATCACCCCCCAGAGGGGATGGCCACACCACAATCCCTTCTCCTCCATTCTCCTCTCAGGATCCTGGGCATGCATGCACACACACCCGGCGTGAGTTTTAAGCCACCGGGTCCGGGACTTGAACCACGGTCAACTACATGGGAGTCCAGCAACATAGCCATTATGCTAACTGCTGGTCCCAGGATTATTTTTCTTTTATCAAGTTTTTTTGGGTGTAATTTTAAAACTACCCAATGCACATGTTTTTTAAAGTGTATACTTAAATTCTTACAATTTGACAACTCTAGGGCCAGCAGGTGGTGCAGAGATGAGGACAGCTGGATCCCACATGGCTCACTGTGAGGTTCGAGTCCCAGACCTAGTAGCTTGAAAGTCATGCCAGGCATGTGTGCACGTATGCCCAAAATCATGAGAGGAAAATGGAGGAGAAGGTACTGCAGTGTGGCCATTTCTCTGGGGGTGATTTCTCACTTTCCCTCTGTGTGTGTGTGTCTCTCTCTGTCTCTGGTGAGCGCATGTGCCCTATAGCAAAAAAATACAAAAAAAAAAAAAAAATGACAACTGTATCCACCTGAGTAAGCAACACCATCACCGTGATTTATTACACTGCAACCCCCAAAAGCTCCCGTATGCCCCATGCCCTCACCCCCTAGCCCCAGGCAACTGCTGATCTGTTTTCTGTCACTAGAGATTAGATTGATCTCTCTTAGAGTTTCGTACACAGGGAGTCGTGTGCTCTTTGGTCCCTGGCTTCTCTGACTCAGCAGAACATCAGTGAGATTGATCACATTGTGCATCTCGACAACTCGTTCCTTTCATCACTGAGTAGGTTTTCAACTGTATGTGTACGCTACAGTTCGCTTGCCTGTTCTCCTACTGATAGACACCTGGGTCGTCTCGTTTGCTTTGCTTTATTTTTATTCATAACCCTTGTCACTCTCTGACATTCTGTTCCACTGTTAGACTGTCCATTTCAGAGGTCAGGAGCCTTGTCCTTATCACTCACTGCTGTATCCCCAGGACCCAGAGACGTGCCAGGCACATAGTGGGTATTCAGTATTGGTTGAATGAATGAATATTTTCACATTAGTTATTTCCCTGTAACATAGAAAGGGCATGACACAAGCTTGACAGGTGTGCTTCAGAGCCTTCTCTTCTGTGAACCCCAATTTAGAGGCCTTCAGGCCTATATGAAACCCAGTGTTAGCTGGGGCTCCCCTGCCCTTCAAACACTGGGCTGTGTGTGTCTTCACCCCGTGATCCTATAAATACACACACACACACACACACACACACACACACACGTGTATACACAAACACAAACACGCAAATGACAAGAGCTCGCCAGCACCCCAAACTGGTCACCTGTTTCTTGACTGGACTGATTTATCTGCAATACAATATACTAAGGGTGTGTGCTCTAAATTTGAGTGTGAAACTCTATTACTGCCTAATGGGGATAATTGGTATTCAGCAGGCTTATTCTAAGCATTAAGTGAGACAGCGCATGCAAATCACAGACCAGTGCCTGGCCTCATTAAGTGTTAACTCACGGTATCATCTGTGCTGTTACCAAACGATAGTAAGGACAAACCACAGTGTTTACTAAAGATTCCTAAAAACATTTCTTTTTTCTTTTTATTTTTTGTAATTTATTACAGAGCATGTGTGCTCACCAGAGAGAGAGAGAGACACAGAAGGGAGGGAGAGGTGAGAAAGCACTCCTGGGGGATGGCAATGCTGCAATCCCTTGTCCGCCATTCTCTTCTCTTCTCAGGATTTTGGGCATACACACACACAGTGTGTTTTTCAAGCCAGTGGGTCCAGGGCTGGAACAGTGCAGTCATCCATGTGGGATCTAGCCACCTTAACCACTACACCACCTAGCAGGCCCCCTAAAAACATTTTTTTTAAAGAGAATGCATCCTTTAGTTATATCACCAAACTCCACTATTTGGGTTTAGACCTCATAACCGATATTATTTCTTTTGGGCCTAAATATTTGTCGTTTATCCAGCCAAGATCTGTAGTGAATGCCACTGTGTGCCAGATAGTTCTAGGCCCTGGAAATACCGTGTTGAACAAGCAGACAAGTCTCCCACTCTCACGGAGTTCGTATGCAAGAGGGGCGGAGGGGGGTACTATGAATTAGTGCATAAGTAACAAGTGTTTTCAAAGCGGTGGGCTTTTGATTAAGATAGAAACAAAAAGTGACAGAGGTATGTTACTGGATTGTCAGAAAAGTCATGACGGGTTTTTCTATGCAAAAATATGTCATGACTTTTCTGACAACCCAATCGAATGAGTGGTCAGGAAAGCCCTTTCTGAGGTCATAATGTTTAGGGGGAAGCAGGATTGTCAAGAAGCTACAGACAAAGAACAAACAAGACAGAGGGTGGCTGGTGCAAAGGCCCTGAGGTCGGATGAGCCTGGCATGTTCCTGTAACACAGAGAAGAGCCGCATGGCAGGAACTCAGGGAGAGAGGTGTCTGGAGAGTTTGAAAGAGGCTGGTTCCCAAAGAAGCTTGCAGAGCAGGTACGGCCAGCACCCAGTAAAGCAGTGTGGCCGTTTTCCAGCATCCTTTCCTGTTGGCTCCAGCGAGATGTCTCCTTATCCCCAGGTAGCCAACCTCCCTGCCCATCAGCCTGGAGCACGGCTGAGCCCTTTCTTCCTCCTCCTCCTCTGTTCAGTGACATCTGGAGGGGACTTGCACCAGGCCAGCCACCAGATAGGCTGGCATCTGCTGCCAGATGCTTGGAAAACTGGGGCAACCTCCGTAGTTGCTACGACTCATGCAAATCCAATGCAAGTCGGTGCTGGCCCCAACCTTGCTCAGTGTCCTGGATGTGTTCTGTAACTTCTCTAGAAGCCATCGCTCTCTCCTGGGAAATGGGGACAGAACCAAATTCCTGGGAAGATGAAATGAGGTCACACATGTCAGCTTTTGCCATCGAGCCTGGCATGCAGTGTGAGCTGGACAAAGGAAGGTCTGTCTTACTTTGATGATTACTTTTTCCACTGCTACGAGAGTATGTAGAGAGAAAGAACCAAAAGAGATAAAGACGCTCTCTGTAGGGTCTTACACTGCAATGGCCCGGCCAGTCTTCCCAGCCCACCAGGGTCATGTTCCTGGCATGCACAAGTCCAGCAGGAACTGGACCCTCATCTCCCATAGAGCTCTGGCATTGAGGGGTGGCTACTTCTGCCGCTCCCCTGTGGCTGGGCCCTGGCTCCTGATGTCAAGGAACCTGTTTGACTCTTCTGCTCCAGTCCCACCTGTGGAGCCCATGCCACCAGTTGTCATGATATGGAAAAACAGATGGTGCTTCCTCCCCAGCAACTGCAGAACTCGTTCTCACAGTGGCCGGAGCAGTGCCTGCGACTGGGCCCATCACTTCTAGTTAAGTGACTGGGACACTGTGGGCAGGACCTAGGCAGAGGCTCCAGAACCAAGCAGAAAGGCCAAGCCCACAACCCCCCCCCCCCCCACCACCCCGGCTGGACTGTCCTCCTCCACCCCTCCCGCAGCCCTCCGACCTCGGAGAGAGCAGAGCCATGTGCTGCTCTTTGATGAGGTCGCAGCCTGGTGAACTGTGCCACGGTCCTCGCTGGAGGCACAAATTGATGAACGGGGCCTCCCGAGTGACCTACCACCGCCACATCGGTCCTGCCATCGCTGATGCAACCAGAGACCCTGCGGTCAAGTGGCTTCAAGCAACCTTCCTGCACGCACCTGGTCCCTCGCGATCCCACCCGCTGCTGACCGGGCGGCCATCAGAGGTGGAATCGACGTCAACGGTGGAGGCCGGAAGCTGCCTCCGGCAGCCAGAGGATTGATTTCTTTTCCGTCCGCGTCGACCCTCCACGAGCAGATGCTCCAAATAGCAGTAGGGTTATTTTGCCTCCCCCTTTCCCAGGGTCTTGGACCTGTAATAACCTACCCCCGAAGGGCAATGAGTCTGTCTTTAACCTTGCCCGCTTTGGCAGGGGTGGCTTTCAGAATCATCTCTGGGCTGCGGGCTCCCTGCCGTGGTCTCCTTCCCTGCTGGGAAAGCGACAGGCCCCACACAGCGGTCCAGCCTGTGCTGCTCTTCTCCAGCTCCTCTGGAAACCACGCCGTTATCTTAATTACCACTCCTCCTCCGCCTCCGCCCAGAAGTGGGGAGATTTATAATTGGATCAGTCAAATATTTGCTGTGGTTTATTTCTTTGCCTCTCGAGCTCTCGCAAAAGTTGCATTTTCATGCCGCCGTTGGATATGACTGATGACAAACGCAGCCCTCACGCTGCAGGCGGAAGGGGTGATTTTTCAAAGGCCAGAAAAAAGGAGCACTTTAGAGGGGGAGGAGCAATGTTTATTTTGGGTCACTGTACTGTCACCCTCAGGACAGCTACAAGAGACACAGGCTGCCTTGGGAAACGAACTTCCTCCCACAGCCGCCAGCACAGACCCTCCTTCTGCAGGGATGCAGTCACTCGCCTCCCAGCCCTCTTCCAGGACTTCTGGGGCCCTCTTAGATCAGATGTGCCCTGGAGCAGCCTTCTTAGTTGCTCCAGCACAGCAAGGTCTCCACAGTGTCCCTGGATCCAGGTCTTGGAACCAAGTGTCAGATATCCTTGGTTCTAGGCCTCAGTTACTAATTCTTGGTGCAGGGGCATGAAAAGGAAACTTTGGCCAGGGCCTGGGCTTCTGGAAAGTGCCCTCCTCCTTGTGTCAGTCAGTCTGCCAAGCAAACCGGCCAGACGGCAGTCTAGGAATCAGGAGAGGAGACCCTCCCCACCCCCGGACCAGATGGCCTCCTGCAAACCGGCTCGCACTGGCTCCTGGAAGGCAGGCTGCGCGTCTGGCTTGTTGGTCCACCCTCCATCCTCCCCCAAGTTCAAGTGGCAGCGAATGGTGCTGCGTGATGCCATTGGATCTGTGGGAACCTGTGACCAAATTCACCACGTATTCCACTCTAGAGGCTTCGGACACTGTAAGGAGGGCCGAGAGGTATAACCTGGCACACTCCTGAGCTAAGAGGAATAGACTCCTTGCACATAATAGAGTCGGAATTTGACCAACACAAGCCATTTTTTCTTGGGTGATCTCCTCCCCATAAGAAATGGAAAATATGTGGAACTTGGTGTGATCCTGGGGAGCAAACTGAAAAAGAGGCATGAAGTCAAGAAACCTGCAAACCCTGGGCTAAAGTAAGCAATCTCAGCATTTCAGTGGCTTCATTTAGTAAGCGTTTACTGATGGTTCAGGACCACAATTTCAGGCCCTCTTCCAAGGGCCAGTTCTAGGATCCAAGCCACTCTTACCTGTGGCCCCACCATCTTGGGCTTTAAGAGTGCCCTGGCTCCTTCCAGGGCAGGAAGGAACAGAGGCAGGAACGTGAAAGACTACACAGGACACCGAGGGCAAGGCAAAGCCAGAACTGACCCATGCTCCTCGCCAGCTGCAAGGAAGCTTGGAAAAAGTGAGATCCCCATGTGGGCAATGACTAGCAATCTCTATCACAGAGCTCCCTAAGGAACAGTGTCAAAGGAGGGAAGATGAGAAGCAAAGTGCAAAGAAAGAAAGCAGGCGTTCGTATCGTTGCATTGAGAATGGAAAGGCAAAGTCATAAAGGCCTCGCAAAACAAGCTCTCAGTTTTTGATGTTACGTAAGAACTCGCAAACACCTCCCAGCGCCCCATCCCGTCACACTGCACAGAGCGGTCCATGGCTCTGCCTCTTTGTCTCGCATTTAGGAAATAACATCAAAAGGCAAGGCAGTGGAAGTGATTATTGGAGAAAACACTTTCAATTATGTTCCAGTGTACTTCGCTTTAAATCGAATTCATCTACAAATTTAGTATTTTATTCACCTGCTAGTTAACAAATATTTATGGATCAGATACTATGCAGGTGAATTCAATAACGACAGTGCATTATACTGAGAGCTGAAGTTTTTAGATATGTTTACCATATACGAAGTACAGGTTGAGTATCTCTTACCCAAAATGCTTGGGAACAGAAATGTTTCAGATTTGGGATTTTTTTTTTATTTTGGAATATTTGCATAGGTATAATGACATATCTTGGGGAGGGGTCCCAAGTCTAAAGTTTATGTATTTTTTCAATGTGACAAGGAGAGAGAGGATGGGCGAGGCAGTCCAGAGGGGTTTTATGCTGCAGCCCAACCCAGTTTCAGCTGACCCAGATCTTGGGCACATGTGTGCACGTTCAGCTTGCTTAGAGAGGTCTCAGGATGCAAACCCAGGACCTTCCCCATGTGAGCCCATGTGCTACTGCCCCCCCTCTTCCTGCAACCCGTCACATGGAGCCGGGTATGAAATCATGTTGACACTCAAAAAGCTTTAGATTTGGGGCCATTTTGGATTTCATGTTTTTGGATTAGAGTTGTCCGAGCTGTAGTTAGTCTCCTAAGCCTTTGTGTGTACGACTCATTTAATCCTTACAAGAATGTTTTGATATGGGCCCTGCTATGACCCCCATTTTAAAGATGGCAAGACTGAGACACAGGGACTTAAGCAGCTTGTGTAGTATCACAGGAAATCAGTGACAGAGCTAGGCTTCCAGCCAGACAGGCCAGCTCTGACTGCCTGACTCTGAACCACTCCCCCTACCACACAGATAAGTCCTCTGCCCTCTTGGAGGTTCCATTCTCCCGAGGAGAGCAACGATAGGTATAAAAACAAATTATATTCATTTAGCGGCTGGTAAGTGCTTTGAAAAACATGAAACACAAAAAAAAAGGAATAGGATTGAGACACATCAGAGGCCATATCATATCCTCCCGACATGTCCCAATACCTTAGTTCAGAGCCCCTGGCTAGCACATTCTTCCTCACATGAAAACTGCCCTCCACGCTTCTGCAGAGGGTCTCTGGGGAGCCCGTCAAAAGAGATGTCCTCTGAAAAATGCCTTTTACCGGAGTAATTTGATTGGTTGGACAGCAAATACTGCCACTGGTCCTGAGCTGTTTCTGTGTCCCTCGCCTGGGCAGCCAGTTCACTGTGAGATGACCGATATCCAAATTAGTAATGAGCAATGGCCGCACACAAGTAATCACCTTCCCCAAACTCGTCCTCATGGGGGTGATAACTGGGACCCCAAATGAAGTATATTCTTCTCACCTCGGCACCAAGGAAGTTACGGTCATTCCTCCGGCTGACAGCAATTTGTAGACATGGGTCTTTGTGGTCGGACATTTGCGGGGTTGCTAAGGAACAAATGCTTTGGTTACAAAGGTCTCTGAAAGCAGCATCAGTTTGTCATATCACTTCAGATCATTTATTTTAGCCTGTAAAGACAGCTGTGACCAATGGGATGTGGGGAGAGGGACGCTAAACACAGATACTCATTTTCTGAGACGGGAAAATGTCTACTTCCTATGCAGTGGGCATCTCTAGCCCCCTGCATGAAAAACTAGAACCATATATTTCTCTTTTAAGATCCTGAGCTTTGTAAACCAGTGACTTATTGTCATGAGGTACTTTTGAAAAATGGCTATATTAGTTTCCAGGCATTGCTCAAAGTATTACCTCTTACCATCCTCATAACATCCTTGAAAGTTAGGTGCTACGACTTCCCAGTACAGAAACCAAAAGGAAGATCAGAATTCAAACCCAGGTTTCTCTAATGGCAAAGGCTTGGAGTCAGCAGGCGGTGTGGTGGTTAAGGCACTGGATCCCCACATGGACGACCTTGGTTCAAATCCCAGATTTGGCGGCTTGCTTTCTCCCTCTCCCTTTCTGTGTTTCTCTCTGGTCAAATTGAAGATAGATGATTGATTGATTGATTGATTGATCTTTAAAAATAAAAGATTTTAGTCTTTTGTTTTCAGTGATCACATTTGAAATGGAAACACTGACAACCCTAAAGATATGGAAATCTCATTAGGATATTCCTAGAGCTTTATTCTCTGAAGTTCATGGGAGGGGTGATAGTTGATGTCCATAACCTATGAAAACCTTGTTTATGGAAGGGAAAATGTAGTGACAGTTTAGCCCTATAGTGATTTTTTTTAAGAATTATTCAATTTTACTTATTCATTCATTTTAATTTGACCAGAGAGAGGCAGAAAGAGAGAGAGAGAGAGAAAGCCACCAGGTCTGGGACTCGAACCGTGGTCAGCCATGTGGGAGTGTCCAGCGTCTTAGCCACCATGCCACCTGCTGGTCCCCCATAGTGATGGTTTGTGTCTGTGGAAGACCTACACTTCCTATGCTCTCTGGAAATCAGAGTGCAAATGACTTTTCTATGCAGTGATTTTAAGAGTTCACAAGATTAACCCATTTCTACTTGGATTTGATTGATTTTCCTGTCAGCGAGTAAAAAACATTGGTGTCTTCTCTACCTTCGCTTTCATCCTCCTTTTTTATCCCATCTAGCCCTATCCTCCCCTCCTCAGAAATGTTCCTCAGAACCTTCCTCCTCTTGCCCACTGTTCCCATCAAACCCTGTCCCCTCACACTTGGTTTCTGCAATCACTTTCTAACTGATCTTCCTACTTGCTCTCGTTCTCCCCTTTAGAATGACTATATCCTACCCACAAAAATTAAGGCCACCAAACCTCTCTTTGATCATGTGGCTCCTACTTGCCTCCCACAGTGTTTCCCCTGTTACTCTGCACAGCCCCTGTCTTGCATCACATTCGTACTCTCCAAACCCTTCCCCATGCCTGGTTCCCCTGCATGCCCATTCTGTCTCTCACTCATCACTTCCAGGTCTGAACCAGATTCCCATTGAAATAGAGGTTAATATTTCATTGTTGGTTTACTAGACACCCGGCACCATGACGGCACAGACATTGCAGCTGAACGGACCAATAGCCAAAATCGTGCTTGGCTACTTAGGGGCTGTGTGACTTTGGGCAAGTTGCTTGACTTCTCTGAGCCACAGTTTTCTTCTCTGTAAAATATGGATACAATGATAGGGTTTTCTCAAGACTTGGATGGAACCGCGATGATTATAGCTAATGTGTGCTTTCTCTTCACTGTGCGCCAGACACCAGTCTCCATGTCTGAATCCCCACAACAGTCCTGTTACATAGGTGCTATGATTTTCACAGTTTTGAAGATGGGGAAACTGAGGCACAGACAGGGAAAGCTACTAAGTGTCACAGCTAGGATTCTTTCTGAGGCAGCCTGGGGCCCTAGTCTTCATCTTAGCCACTCTGCTGTCCCATCCCCTGCTAGTAGATTACAGTGAATGAGAGCTGGTCACATGGGTCTGCACTTCCACATCTGGAACTCCTGGGGAGCCAGATGCATTTGGAACTCATAATCAGGGGAAATATAGGGAAGTGAGAGTTGGCAGGAGCTGTGTATTATATAATACCCCAGTGGAGACAGGAGCACCAGTTCACACCTCGCACACACACACGCACACACAAAGGAAAAAAACACAGGGTTAAAGATTTTTGGATTTCAGACTGGCAAGTAAGAGACATGGCCTATCATAACACTAGTGGCAGAAATTATAAGCATAATCCCGTGTTTATTGTTATCGTTATAGCCTTCGTGGCTCTTGTTTTACCAAATGAGCTTCTAGTCGGATGGACTCAAAAGTGCTGCTCAGTTAGCTGACGGGGGAGGGGAGGGCTCATCATGGACTGTCTGTACCCTGTCTCACACACGGCACCCCCTCTCCTTTTCCTAGTATGACTTCATGGAGCGTCTGGATGGGAAGGAGAAGTGGAGCGTGGTGGAGTCGCCCAGAGAACGCCGGAGTATACAGACCCTGGTTCAGAACGAAGCCGTGTTCGTGCAGTACCTGGACGTGGGCTTGTGGCACCTGGCTTTCTACAACGATGGCAAAGACAAAGAGATGGTCTCCTTCAACACTGTGGTCTTAGGTAGGTGTGGGGTCTCTGAGATGGCGGGCGGGCAGGGGAGAAGAGACTGTGCTGGGCTTCTCTGAGAAGGCACATCTTTCAAGGTAGTTCCTACTGCGGATGAATCCAAGCCAGAACCCTTCATTTAGGGCTCCTAGGATCATCCACCAAAACTCACTCCGATCGAAACAAGAAGGCTGCTTACACCCCCTAAAAGCCACCTTTAGTCCCCAGGATTCAGTCATGGCTAGGAGCTGGGGTCAGGGTGGCTGGATCAAGTCCTGACTACACAACCCGAGCGAGGCACTGGATTTTATTAACCTCTGTTTCCTCATACTACAACAGAAGTAACCGCAGTCTAGCTAATAGGGCTGGTGTGAGGGTTAAATGAAATAAAGTTTAGGGGCCAGCAGGTGGCACAATGGTTGAGTTGCTAGATTCCCACATGGCTGAACACGGTTCGTGTCCTGGACCCAGCAGCTTGAAACTCATGCTGGGTGTGTGTGTGTACATGTCCAAAATCCTGAGACGGAATGGAGAAGGGGTTGTAGTGTGGCTATCCCCCTGGGGTGTGATTGCTCACTGTCTATCTCTGTCTCTCTCCAGCAAGCACATGTACCCTATGGCAAAAACCTTTAAAAAATAATAAAATTTAGAAGTATATAAATCTCTAAGTGTGTAGCAGAAACAGTAAATACTTACCATTCACATCTGGTCGGAATTTCTCTAAAAAATGAAGAAATCTCAAAACAAAAAGGTTTTTTTTTTTAACTTTTAAAAAAAAGGGAAAAGATATAGACTTTTTAAAAAAAAAAATCTTTTCTTTATTCTCAAGTGAGTAAATCTCCAAATGCTTTGATTAAGCCCTTGTCATTTTTAAGCATGTTTTAGCCCTGCTTTTTATTCACTCTTAAGGGAATAGTTGAGGTTTTATCCAAAATTTCCTCTTTTGTGTGCACACGTTCCCTTGAGAAGATTTCACGAAGTTCTCCATAACAAACTCTAAGAATTTTAACACTCAAAGAAGCTCAAGGCTTTTTCATCGAAGT
Organism: Tupaia tana; assembly: GCA_026018925.1. Taxonomy (NCBI): domain Eukaryota; kingdom Metazoa; phylum Chordata; class Mammalia; order Scandentia; family Tupaiidae; genus Tupaia; species Tupaia tana. The sequence continues at coordinate 53,806,306 of JAKSZU010000014.1, forward strand.
GACTTGGTCGTTAGGTTTTAGTCCTTTTCCTGATGCTCGTCATTGATCCTGGGTAGAACCTCTGTGAATCAGGGTCGATTGTTAAAACCATTTCACAGAGAATAAACTGAGGTTCGGAAGCTGCATCCCTCCAGGTCCCAGGACGTGGAAATGGTGGAAATGGCTGGGCTCCTGGGCCTGGCCCTTTGCCTTCCTACTACACCACATGTCCCCGCATCTTTTAGTTGCGGGTCTCAGGCCTGGAGAAGCATAGATAGGGTGGCTTCCTGAAGGAAGGCATGGTAGACGCAGGATTAAATCCTGGACTTCATAAACTTCTGTTTCCTCATACTACAACAGAACTAACCCCAGTCTAGCAAATAGGGCTACTGTGAGGGTTAAATGAAATAAAGTATAGGGGCCACATTTTCTCTCCCACATCCATACTGGGCAAGTCACTTACTTCCCCGAGCCACAGTTTTATCAACAGCCACATCCCCGAAGTGAAGGGCATTGCAAGTATCATAACATATGGGACATGTCCGGCATGGAGCAGTTCACTAAGTGAGAGCCAGTGAAGGTTTTAGAAGTACATCTGTACAGCTGTTTTCCCATTGACCACATTTTGAGAACTTCTCTATTGGCCTCACAAATTTCTGTGTGTGTGTGTGGCAGGGAGCTCCCTGATTCTGGTAAGATCTCTATAAGCCAACCTGAAATTCAGATGGCAATTCATCCGTGATTACGACTTCAGCATGGTATAAAACCACATGGAGTTTTGGTGTTGACCATAGGATTGAGATAAACCCTTATTCCCTCTGCTAAGGAAATCTCAGACCTTTCAGGGCTAGCCAATGCTCTAAACCAGGAGTTGGCACACCATAGCCCATGGGCCAAATCTGGCCCATTGCCTGTTTTCACAAATAAAGTTTTATTGGAGCACAGCCACGTTCATCTGTTTACATATTGTCTATGGCAGCTTTCCCACTGTAACAGCAGAGCTGAATTTTTGCAACAGAGACCATATGGCCCTCAAAGCCTAAAGAGTAACTGTGTGTCCCTTTTCAGAAAAAGTTTCCCAACCTCTGCTCTAAAGTAATGTAACTTTGTATGATAAAAGTCCCTGGGGGAGCATTCCAAAGAAAGGGGAAACTCCTAGAATGAGGTTATGCATCAGTGGGGAAAAAAGTAAAAGAATACAGACTAGTTCACAAAAGGAAGAAACTAGTGATAGAAACAAACTTAGGAACTAGTTAGAGAAGATGAGATTTTTTTTTTAAATCTTTAAGAACATGATGAGAAATGACTTCCTTTTTGTCACCTTGTGTTTAAACTCAAAAGACTTGATACACATATGGCAGCAAAAAAACATGCATGGCAACTGGATTACTGGGGTCTGCAAGGACTCGGTTGTATGGTTAATAACAGCAATCAGGCCAGCAGGTGGCAGGTGGTTAAGGTGCTGGACTCCCACATGGCTGACTGTGGTTTGAGTCCCGGACCTGGTGGCTTCATTTTCAACTCTCTCTCTGTCATTCTCATTCTCTCTCTCTCTCTCTCCCCTCCCCCCCTCTGGTGAGTGCCTGTGCCCTGTAGCAATTTTAAAAAATAATAATGATAAATAAAATTCAATCATTCTTTTTTAAAAATGTACATTTATTGCACATCAATTATGTGCCAACCCAGTGGAAGGCTTTTCATGTCCACTGGCTCAGTTATCTATAGAGCAGCCACATGAGGTAGGGACCGTCACCTGTTCTCTCCATTTCACAGTTGACAAAGCTACGGCCAAGAGCAGTTAGACATGTCATACAGGTCACACGCAGCCAGAAAGTGGTGAAGTCAGGATTCAAACTTTCAGAGAGGTTTTTGCTATAGGGCAACTCACCAGCGGACAGAGAGAGACAGAGAGACAAAAAGCGAGAAACCACCCCAGGATTCAAACTTTCTAGAACCTGTGCTCTTTTTTTTTTTTTTTTTTTTTTTTTTGGAGAGGTTTTTGCTATAGGGCATGTGCACTCACCAGCGGACAGAGAGAGACAGAGAGACAAAAAGCGAGAAACCACCCCCCAGGGGGGATGGCCACGCCGCAATCCCTTCTCCTCCATTCTCCTCTCGGGATCTTGGGCACGCACGCACACGCGCCTGGCGTGAGTTTAAGCCACCGGGTCCGGGACGCAAACCGCAGTCGACTACATGGGAGTTTAGCAACATAGCCATTATGCTAACTGCTGGTCCCTAGAGCCTGTACTCTTAACCACTGGACTTCTCTGGTTTCTAGCCAAATAAATTTCTTTCCCCTCAACAGCAAGGCTTCTGAATCCGACCTGTGCTCTCCCTGTCCTTTATCCACATAGACAAGGCACGTGGAAGTGAGAGTCCCTTCCCCCAGGCCATTACCCTCCCTCACGTGTTGGAGCTGGGGATAGCAATTGTCCTGAGAGGATTTCTCTTGCCCAGACTGTAGCTCAAAGAGAAGTCAAAGGTAATCGGCCTAATAGTCGGGCAGACATCTTGATGGAGCAATGATAGTAATTGGCCTGAAATGCAGGGGAAAGAGCAGTGTTTTATTTGGTTCAGAGGTTCTCCTACACATACCTATCATCAGGACATTCTCCATCAGGGCAGGCGGGAGCTCAAAAACCCCCATGATAGGAAACAGAAGGGAAAATGTTAGACGGGTGTCAACCAGCGATCACACTAAATATACCTTTGACAAAGGCAAGTCTTTTGATGTGTTTTGAAGAGAAACAGCCTGCTTTCAGAAATGAGTTTCATCTCAGAGGAAAACAGAGTGGCATTTCTGAAGCCCAGAGCAAACTCAATGGGAGCTACTTCCTGCTTCCTGGACTTATTCTCATCTCCAGCTGTTTTTACCTCAAGAAAACTTCAGCCAAGTTGATAAAAAAGATAGTCCAGTTTAACTGAGTGTCAGAGAGCGGAAACTAGAAAGGGTGGACTCCTTTTCAGGCAGTGTAAACTTCCCTCAAAACTGTCCAAATGTTTCGATTATAGAACCTTAGAAAAAATGAAAAATACTCTTTATTAAAATATTTACCCATTTTGGATTCTTCTACTCTCTTACATACATGTGCATACACATGCACGAGCACATACACTCTCTTTGACAGCTGTTTACCAAGGATCTATCATATACCAAGCATTGAGAAGATCTCGGGGGGACCAGCAGATGGCATAATGGTTACGTCACTGAATTCCCACATGGCCAACCACAGTTCAAGTCCTGGACCCAGTAGCTTGAAATTCACACCAGTCACGTATGCATGCATGCACAAAATCCCAAGAGGAGAATGGAGGAGAAGGGATTGTGGCATGTCCATCTTCCCTGGGAGTGATTTTTCATTTTCTGTCTTTCTGGTGAGTGCATGTGCACTATAACAAAAAAAACTCTCTTAAAAAAAAAAAAGAAAGAAAGAAAGAAAGAAAGAAAAGAAAAGACAGGAAGAAAGTGAGCTCAGTGGACAGCCGAGATCTGTTCTCCTCAGTGAGCTGGATGGGAGAAGATGGATACATAAAATGTCAGTTACAATCTCTGTAAATTACATGATTGTTTACATAGAAGACCCAATAGTATCCACAAAAACTTTCCAAAGTAATAAATGCATACAGTAAAGTGGCATAATACAAAATTAACTTACAAAAATGTATAGCATTTCTATATACAAACAACAAGCAGACAGAGACAGAACTGAAAGAAGTAATTTCATTTACCATAGGAATAAGATACCTAGGAGTAAAACTAACCAAGGAAGTTAAGGACCTCTATAAAGAAAACTATGAAAATATATAAAATATATATATATATAAAAAAGAAATAGAAAAGTACATAAAAAAGTAGAAGGACATCCCATGTTTTTGGATTGGGAGAATTAATATCATCAAAAAGGCAATCCTACCCAAATTGACCTACATATCTAATGCAATCCCTATAAAATTACAAGAGACATTCTTCACAGATCTAGAAAAGACAATCATAGAATTTGCCTGGAATCATAAAAGACCACAGATTGCCAAAGTCATCCTGCCCAAGAAGAATGGAGTGGGTACCGTCTCTCTTCCTGACCCCAAAATATATTGCAAACCTGTGATAATCAAAACAGCATGGTATTGTCACAAAAACAGACATGAAGAGCAATGGAACAGAGACGAGATCCCAGAAATAAACCCCAAAACATAGCCAACTGATCTTTGACAAACTGTACCAGTCAATCCAGTGGGAAAAGAAAAACCTCTTTAGCAAATGGTGCTGAAAAAACTGGGTATCCACCTGCAAAAAGATGAATCTGAACCCCTATCTGTCACCATTAACAAAAATCAACTCCAAGTGGATCAAAGATCTAGGTCCAAGACTGCAAACTATACAACTACTGGTAGAAAACACTGGGGAAACTCTGGGAGACAAAGACTTCTTAAGCAAGACCCCCAAAGCACAGGCAATAATCCCCAAAATAGACAGGTGGGATTACATCAGATTAAGAAGTTTTTGCACAGCAAAGGACACAGTAATTAGTGTGAATTGACAGCCCTCAGAATGGGAGAGAATTTTTGTTAACTATGCCTCAGATAAGGAACTGATAACCAGAATACACAGAGAACTCAAGTGACTTACCTGGAAGAAAATGATTAACCCAATTAAATGATGGGAAAATGAGCTGAATAAACATATCTCCAAGGAAGACATATGAACAGCCAAAAAGCATAGGAAAAATGCTCAACATCCCTCATCATAAGGGAGATGCAGATCAAAACCATAGAGATACCACCTAATGCCAGTCAGAATGACAAAGATTAAAAAACAAAAAAATGATTAGTGCTGGAGGGGATGTGGTGAAAGGGGAGTTCTCCTACATTGTTGGTGAGAATGTAAATTTGTCCAGTCACTGTGGATAACAATATGGAGGTTCCTCAAAGACCTTCAAATAGAACTACCATATGATCCAGCAATTCCACTCCTGGGTATCTACCCAAAGGACAAGAGAACACTCAGTAGGAGAAGCGACTGCACAACTATATTTATTGCAACATTATTCATGCTAAGACTTGAAACCAACTCAAATGTCCACAAACAGATTGAAAAAGCGTGGCACATATACTCTATGGAATACTGTTCAGCCATATAAAACAAGACCCTGGAATTTGATAGAAAGTGGACGGACATGGAAGATTTATTGCTGAGTGAAGCAAGTCAGGCTATGAAACAGAGATGTATGTCTCCACTTAACATAGACTGACTGTTTACACTCTACAATAGAGACTGAAAGACTGGAGAACATAAAAGCATTGAAAATAGTTATAGACACTGGAGCCAAAGTGGAAGGAGAGTGGGAGAAGGGAAAAATGGAGAAGTAAGATATTTGTGGGACACAGATATGATTTGTTGCCTGTTGGTGATATCATGTATAGTACTCTCAGCTCTCCTGCTGTGTGGCATATATCATGTTGTGTAAAAATCTCTTTACAAACTAAATGATGTATAGTGATTGAGTATATAAATAACAATACAAATAATAAATTTTAAAAAAATTTTAAATGGCAGTTATGAGTATTATAAGAACAAAGGGGAAGTGGTCCAAAACCAGACTGAGCAAAGCACAGAAAATATCCAGGAGCTAATTGTTTCCTAGGGTATAAATACCTTGGGCAAAGTCTTCCAGCCTGTGTGAAGACCTCAGCACTTCTCCAGAGGACTGCGGTGGCAAAGGGCTACCTGGACCTTCACTTAAACTTTGTCTCTGAAGATGTAAGTTTTGAGAGTTTGGAGCTTTGGCCTCAGCAATGTCTATTCCCACCAATCAGTCTTCGGCCCAGATATGCAGGAAAAGCAATCCCTACTTCACCGTAGGAGTGACTTCTAAAACTGCAAGCTGGATAATGCCCTGCTCTGTTTAAAGTTGCTATTTGTGCCCATTGGACTCACTAGCATAAAACTCAACACATCCGAGTGACATACAGAGCTCTCCCTGGATGACCCTGTCCCCCATCTGGTTCTCTCTAAACTCACCTCGTGTCCCTCTCTCCTGTTCACTACTTTCTAGCCACATTGGGGTCACTTCTGCTCTTCTTCGCGTCAGGGCCTTTGCATAGGCTCTTCTTGTTACCTGTAAATCTAGCCTCCTAGCTCTTAATTTGCTTATTTCAACTCATTTTTCAGTGTCACCTTTTTAGAATAGAGCATCCCTCCCTGACCATGCTCTCTAAGTAGTTTCCTGCTCCTATTCCTCCTATTCAGTGTTCTATTTTCTTCAAAACACTTAGCACAATTTTTATTTATTTGTAATATAGTTCTCTTTGGTTTCTGTTCTCTATTGCAGTGAAAGTTCTGGGAGGACAGGGACTATATCTATCTTATTTACCATCGTATCTCCAATGCCTTTCACAGTGCCTTGTGCATAGCAGGTGCTCAGTTAGCAGACTGAACCATAAGTCAAGAGCTGCAACAGCTCTGAGGTCTCACCCTAACTCCAAGCTAACACAATAGCTGGCCACAGTTCATGGATATCATCAGAAGACATGAGACTCCTGGGCCAGAGACAAGGGACTTTGTTACCCAGGGCAATGCATAGTCCAGAGTATCAACATGTGTGCCAGCTCCCCAGGCCCCATTTCCCAACAGGTATTGGGGGTGGAGGGAGGATGTCTGCAGTGTGCTGGGTAGCATTAAAAAAAAAATAGAAATGGAATGTGCATTAAGTTGTTTGCTCTTTGCTCCAAAAAGAGACATTGTCTTGAGTATATTGGATAGTAAATAATCTTGCCTTTAACCCTGGAGAGAGATATTATCTCTACCTCTCAAAGCTGTTTCCTATACAGACAACATTGAAAAGAAAGTCCAGGGGCCCAGCAGATAGCATAGTGTTTTCATCACTGGACTATCACATGGCCTACCGTGGTTTGAGTCTCAGACCCAGTGGCTTGAAACTTACACCGGGTGCATGTGCATGCGTGCCCAAAACCCCAAAAGGAGGAGAAGGAAATGTGGTGTGGCCATCCCCCCAGAGGGTGATTTCTCACTTTCTGTCTCTCTGTCTCTATCTCTTCAGTGAGTACAGGTACACTATAGCAAAAATATCTAAAAAAAAGAAAAGAAAAGAAAAGAATTATTAAAAAAGAAGAAAACAAAATCCAGAATTATGGCAGTTGGTACCTCTGCTCTCAAGATATTGGAAACATGAGAGACCCAGGGACAATGGTCCGCCAACACCACGTGCAATTGCAGACTTTAGATCCACAAAAACTCCTAAAATGCTTTTTGAATAAATGATGAGAGCTGAACCAAGTAGGGTGGGCCGAGAACCACTTAGATGCTTTTCGGCCCACCCTTATCTGGCCAACTTCAGGGAGTTCAGCCTAAAATGTTACTCATTAGACATTAAAGGAATTGGCTTGAGAGAGTCCACAGTCTTGCCTGATTTTGAAAAAGCGCATACATACATGAAGTTGTCCTCAGAGTGCCAGAAACCAACGACAGCCTGGTTCAGGAAGAAGAGTGCTGAGAAGTAGAATGCTGTGAGGGGAGGGGAAGCAAAATTGCATGATTTGGTTCCTCAATCCAGAGTGGGGGGAAATGGTAAAATGGATTTAAAGAAAACACCTCCTTGACCACACTCGGGGGGCTCCATGAGGAACAATTAGGCTTGATAGTCTTCTGAACCACATCATCAAGTCAATGTCCCCCACTCTCCAGGGTTGTATCATACACATATTGAGCTTAGCAGTTTATATTTCTCTTTTCATCATCTTAGTAATTTGGACCCTGAAAGTCTAAATGTGTTTTGTCTTCATTTAAGGCAAAAAATAAAGATCATAATAATTTTAATAAAATTTGTCTATTTCTGCGCAGACTCAAATCATCATGAAAAGGTTCCAGAATGATCCCTTGGAAAGTATTAATTGAGGGTACATATAGGGAGGTAAATCAGGAAACAAGATGGTTGTACAGGTTAGAAAAATGGAAACTAATTGAGTTTCATAAAACATAAGATCCACAAAAGTTATGCATAAAAAGACTTTTGTATAACCCAAAACCTAGCACTTAAAAAAAAAAATCTCTAAATCATGCCTAAATTAATCAGCCTTAGGTATCTGAATTTTTCTTTTATTAGAATTTCTTAAGGCCAGGGATATTTTCAGTCTACAAACTTGAGATTAAGAACAACTGTTATCATTTTGAAGAATCGCTTTCTGTACCTCAGACTAAAAACTGATACTCCCCACATGTCAGAGCAAATCTCAAATTCTCAAATGGATAGAAAGCTTTTTTTTTTCAGGGGGTGGGGACTTGTTTAAAACTTGTCAACATTCAAACACAGATGCATTCACAGCGTTTAGTTCTAGACAGGTCGTTTCTTCTGGAAAAGCAAAGGTGGCACCAATACTAGCCCTCCATTCCTACCTGGGTTAATCAATCGGGTCGTGGTTACTTCCCGGCAGCACCTAAGTTGTCCTAGTCCACACCATTCCCTATTCTCTTACGTCACTCGATTATATGTTCCCCACCAATCCCCTTTGGGCATACTGGTCTTCTATTAATAAAATGGTGGCTGGCTAGTTATTTGATTCTATACCAGCAGACAAAGGAAAAGGTAGCGCTAAATTTCTCTCTCTTTCAGATTCCGTGCAGGACTGTCCACGTAACTGCCACGGGAATGGCGAGTGTGTGTCTGGGCTGTGTCACTGCTTCCCAGGATTTCTAGGAGCAGACTGTGCTAAAGGTATGTGCCACTACGTTCCTGCCGTGGTTGGGAAACCAACCCTAGGCTTCTCAGAGGGTTGAATGAAGGAGCACTCAAGCAGCCTTCCTGACAGTTTCCACTGGGACAGCTCTTAAGCCCACGCATGCTGGACACCCTAATGTCTGTAGACGCACACCTACTAGAGGGCCTGACATCTGTAAGCCTATGCATGCTAGACAGCCTAACATCTGTAAGTCCATGCCTGCTAGAAGATCTAACATCTGTAAACCCTCCCCCGCTAGTGGGCCTAACATCTGTAAGCCCACACCTGCCAGAAACTCTAACATCTGTAAACCCATGTGTGTCAGAAGTCCCAACATCTGTAAGCCTGTGTATCTAGACAGTCTAACATCTGTAAGTCCATGCTTGCTAGACAGCCTAACATCTGTAAGCCCACACATGCTAGACAGCCTCACAACTGTAAATCCATGCCTGCTATAAGGCCTAAGATCTGTAATCCCACACCTGTCAGAAGCCCTAACATCTGTAAGCCTGTGCATGCTAGAAGCCCTAACATCTGTAAGCCCATGCCTGCTAGAAGCCCTAACATCTGTAAGCCTACCCCTAATAGAAGGCCTAATATCCAGAAGCCCACGCCTGCTAGAAGGCCTCACCCTCTGGCAAAGAGTAGAATTTGATATATGACCACTGGCCACTGCCTACAGGAGCAAGGCAGTTATCCTTGGCACCAAGGTGTGCTTAGAAGAAAGATTTGCTAAAAATGAGATGGTCGGATTTCCTGTAAAAGCAGAAGTGAATTACCATCACTCCTTTCTTATAATCATTAACTTGTATGTAATGGAAGATTAAGCATCTCAGGGTTAGTAAATTTCATTCATTCTGGCCAGCTACGCTCTTAATCTAGGAAGCGCTATTTATCTTGGTGGAATCGGTTTTAAATTGTATTATTAATTTATCTACACTGCTTTGCACAGAATGACAGGGCCCTGGGATTCTTGGGGGAAAGATAATATGAGAAAGGAAATGATTCTCACAGGAAGAGAGAACTAGGGGACTGCACACCTAGCTTTACAAGAGACCTTCAGCATGACCTTCAAGTGGCTCTAGCAGAAGCACACGGAGTGGGAACAGAGCTCCTCACCCTTTTTAGACATGGCACACATATGCACACACACACACACACACACACACACACGTATATCTAGAAAAATATATCCACAAAATTGAGCTGAAACGATATTTATATTTACTCCTTGTTTCTTTTCGATTTTCTTCCATTCCATTTTCTTGAAATGCCTTTTATGGCTCAGTACACTGACTCCCCACCCATAAATAGGTCATCTTCCAGTCTGGAGAACAGTGATGGCAAAGTGAAGGGCCTTTTGGCAAGGAGTCAGGCAATCCTGGGTTCCACTCCCAGCTTTGGCATGATCTCTGAGCCTTGCTTCCCTCTTCTGGAAAAACAGGGACTCCCTCAGAAGGTCACGGGGAGCACCGCGTACAAACGCAGAGCCCCTGGCGGGACACACTGTAAGGCCCCAAGGGGTGGATTTCATTGCTTGCTTATGTTTTACTTTATTTGTATATTTCGATAATCTTTTCATTATTTTTATTTGCACATTTGCTCTTCATTAAAAGACCCTCTGCCTTGACATTCTGAGGGGCAGTTATTAATAAAACTGCTCGGTAAATGCTACCTAGTGCCATTGATTTCTCTCACCCTCAGCACAATCGCGGGAGAAATACTCTCTCCAACAGTCTCGGTATTTCAAAGACAAGATTCCCATCCTAGCCAATGCTAACTGATAAACACAGGGGGCTTTTTCGTACCTGAAGTCCTGGGTTTGGCAGCATGTGCATGAGAGCGATTCCTGAGTGACACCACTTAGAGACATCTCCTCTACAGTGTAGCACAGGGAGAGGGTTGGCAAACTTGTTGGACATGAAAGGATAAGAAAGCGAGAAGCCACCAAATAATTCTGCTGGCTGTGGCTCAGCCCTTGCTCTCTGCGTCCAATGGCACGGGCCACATCAGCCCTTGTTCTCTCTGTCCAGCGGCGCGGGCCGCATCAGCAGGGTGAAAAATGGAGACGAGCTCCTCCCAGCACTGCTCAGGCACGAGAGGCCCAGATGGGCAGGGAAGATGATTCATGCATCGTCGTGCCTGGTGCTTTTCCTGGCGGTGGCTTTATTGGAAGGAAAACCTCAATCTCGTTTGAATGGCTTTTCTTGCGTAATCTAATTTTCCTGGGAGCGAAGGCATTAATGAGAGGAAGGACAGAGTAGTCCTTTTATACGTGGCTGTAAATGGGCTGAACTCAGCTGCACGGCCTGCGAGCTGTAAATGTATATTAACACTGACACACATCGATGTATTATTAATCCTAAAAACCGTGTGTGCTCTGACTGCACAACCAGCTACTGGCCTTTCAGACCTAAGTACCCCCGCCATTTAAGAACTCTTCGCTCTAAATCCATTTGCAGACGGGAGTCCATTCTGCATTATGGATCTGTAATGGGGTGTGCATTTAGCTGCTTAAAAGGACTCTCGGTGTGTGTTTTGCATTCACCACCTGCACCGTGGCTGGACACACACTCCAGCCGTGCATTAGCCATGCTATATAATTGATCCTTGCGAAACAAGTATTGAGTGGCTGTTAAGAGTAGTTACTCAGTCCCTGTTCCTGAGATCAGGCTTTGAACTCGTTGTATATTTTAATTTAGCTGTTGATGCATACTGTGGACAAAATTGTAGCATTTAAAGAATAAAATGGCTTTCCTGTTGTTTCCCCCACTTACTCTGGACAAAGTTGGTTTAAGAGTGTTAAGAGTAAGTTTCTACCTTTTTTCCCTCAAGGTGTTTTTACTTTAATATTTTCTAAATGGTCACCATTTAAACTACTTTCATTGTTAATAGAGTAGATTTTCCTCCTTTTTTTTTAGTTTTTGCTATAAGGGTATGTGTACTTGCAGAGAGAGACAAAGTAAGAAATCACCCCACCCCACCCCAGGGAGGATGGCCATCCCACAATCCCTTCTCCTCCAGTCTTCTTTCAGGATTTGGGGTGCAAACATACATTTGCCCAGCATGAATCTCAAGCTGCCAGGTCTTGGACTCGAACCACACAGCCCGCCATGTGGGATCCAGTGCCTTAAACTCCACGTCACCTGCTGGACCCAGATTTTCCTCTTATTATGAAACCTTATTTCCCAAACTCTGACCTTTTGTATCTACTCTTACATATGTGCCAAGTTCATGGACCGTCATTATTATATTAACGTATATCTTGAAGTCAACTCATTTTTGTTTCATAGATAAATTCCTTTTAAAAGAACAATGTCAAAACCAAAAAGTTGAAGAAGGAAAAAAGGAAACTAGAATCAATGCTGTAATAAGAAATGCTAGTGCCCCATCCAGAGAGGACTATTTTCACTCTGTTGATGATCCTAGCCAAGTTAGCTTCTAACATGCTTGTTTCACACCAAGAATCCCGACAGTGGACTGAACACATGTAAGCCAGCCTGGCTTCTAGAGAAACTCAAGTCTTACACACCTCACCTCACAAGTATTAGCTCCTAAGCATAACAAAATTCCCCAACTACGCCTGTGGGATCCAGGAGAACCGTGTGAAAAAAGGCACACGGACGCCACTGTGCCAGCCTCACATGGGTGAGGCTCATGCTAGCACTGAGTTACTTCTCACATATTAAGCTGCACTTCCAACAGTTGTTAAATAATGACTGTTATAATGGCTATGAATACTAAATGTGTACCAGACGTTGTGCAAAGTACCTAACACATACTGTCTTATTTGTCCTCATACTAATAATACGCTGTAAATTCTAGAGAATTAGAGAGGTTTTTCCTATAGGGCATGTGCACTTGCCAGAGAAACAGAAAGCAAAAAATCACCCCCCAGGGGGAATGCCCATGCCACAATACCTTCTCCATTCTCCTCTTGGGATCTTGGGCAAGCATGCACAGGTGCCTGGCATGAGTGTTTGTTTTGTTTTGTTTTGTTTTTAAGAGCTATCTTTTGTTATAGGGCATGTGCACTCACCAGAGAGACAGACAGAAAATGAGAAATTACCCCCCAGGGAGGATGGACAAGCTGCAGTCCCTTCTCCTCCATTCTCCTCTTGGGATCTTGGGCATGCATGCACACACACCCAGCATGAGTTTTAAGCCTCTGGGTCTGGGACTCGAACCACAGTCAACTACATGGGAGTTCAGTGATGTAACCATTACGCTATCTGCTGGTCCCTAAATTCTATTTTAACCAATCCTCCTCCCTCAGTTTTTAAAACTATATTAAAATCATTTCAGACTTGCAGACAAGTTGCAAAAAATAGGACACAAGTTTCCATATAGAGCTCATTTAGCTTCCTCTAATGTCAGAATTATAAATTTCCACAGCTCAATTATCAAAACCAGGAAATAAACACCCATGCAATGTTATTAGCTAATCTACAGACTTTTTTCTCATTTGCTCTTCCTTTCTGGTTGAGAATCCCACATTACATTTAGTCATCAGGGCCCCTTCATCCCTCCAATCTGTCCAACCTGTGACAGTCCCTCAGTCATTCTTTCTCTTATATGAACTTGACCCTTGTAAAGAACAGGTGTTTGTGGTATCTCTCGATTTGGGCTTGTCTGATATTTCCAAATGACTAGATTGAAGTTACGCTTTTCTAGGAATATGCTCTGCTCTCCTTTCCTCCATGGGTCCTGCCAAAGATTCACCTCTGATTTGGATAAGGCAAAATAAAATGTGGTTGTATGTGTGAGTGTGTGTGTGTGTGTGTGTGTGTGTGTGTACACATGTGCACCTTACACGTTAAAATGTGGTTCTTTGCTTGGGTGTGTGTGTGCCTTTCTCCCTAAAGGCAGAGAGGCTGGAAGGCCCTGTCCCACTGGTCCTGCACAGTCTGTCAGTGGCCGTGACAAGGTGCCACTCACAACAATTTTTGAGACTGAGGTGCTCCCAAGTGTCAGCAGGAAGTAACCAGGAACAGACAAAATGAGGGGGTCGTCATGTAAGTGCCAGGAGGAAGGACAGCTGCCACCCAGAACAGTGCGTCCCCTGTCCCAGTGGTGGCCCATGTTCATTTCCCTTCTCCCTTGATACAGATCCTTAGGTGGCCTCAAGCACAAGGTCCCCATCACAAATTCGCAGTCACCTTTGTTCCCTCGCTGACAGCTGCACCCAGGATGCCTTGGTCCTGCCACCGCTACTGCGGGCAGCCGCAGACTCAGGCCCTCCTGCAGAGGAAGAATCCGCCACGTTAGTGAGCGAGATTCTCATCGCATCCAAGCGGCCGGCTGGGTATGTGTCCAAGTGACGGAAACACAGATTTACTCTCTTGACCCCACACTGTACTTCCCCGTGCCCTCAGATGTGCAGTGCAAGTGACAGCTCCTTGTCATCTTATAAACCTGCCAGTCCGCATCAGGCACCGGACGACATCTTGGCAGTGAATGGAGGGATCAGTCAGCATGCATGTGCGGAGCATCCATCCACAGCCCCCACGGTGTTGGGGATGCTCAGAGGCTCCCAAGTCAAAACTGGAACTGACCCTCACACGGGAAGAACAGACAGTGGCCTGATACATTATTCTGAGTCCGTTGAGGGGACAGTTTATTAGTGCATTCGATCAGTGCATATGACGAACTGTAAGAGAGGTTTGCACGGAGAGCCAGAAATACAGTGATAAATAAGCCAGGAAGCCTGCAGCTTCTCGTCTGACAGCTACACCCTCAAAGTGAGCAGGTCCAATCCTGTAATGAAGTGATGAGAGTATATGTTATAAATGGGGGAGGAGGGGGACCACCAGATGGCGTAATGGTTACATCACTGGACTCCCACGTAGTTAACCGCAGTTTAAGTCCTGGACCCAGCGGCTTAAAACTCACACCTGGCATGTGTGCGTGCGCACCCAAGACCCTAAGAGGAGAACGGAGGAGAAGGGATTACAGCATGGCTATCCTCCCTTGAGAATGATTTCTTGCTTTCTGTCTCCCTGTCTGTCTCTCTGGTATGCATATGCACCCTGTAGCAAAAATGTCTCTGAATAAAAAATTAAAGGGAACTAGCAGGTAGCATAGTGGTTAAGGCACTGGACACTTTCACATGGCTGACCATGGTTCGAGTCTCTGACCTGGTGGCTTGCTTTCTCATTCCCCGCTCACCCCGTGTGTGTCTCTCTCTGGTCAAATTTAAATAAATGAATGAATAAATAAAATGAAATATTTTTTAATTAAATAAAATAAATAGATAATATGAGGGAGGAGGTCCCCCTGTGGGGTCTGTAAAGATGACCCCAGTGCAGCCACAGAGCTTGTGCCAGGAAGGACATAGGAATCTAAAGACTTTTTTTTTTTTTTCTTTTTTTTATTATCTATTTTTTTTATTACATTGAATTACATATAACTTTACAGTGTATTACATTGCTTTTTCAAAAGGGAATGCCATGCATGTCAGTCAGTACAGAGACATTAATCTCCCCGCTTCAACATTCAATATCTTTCCTATGTTTCCCCCAATCATTATTATTATTACTCTATTTTTTGTGATAAACATGATTTTTTTTTCCAATTATCAGATCATAAAGTTCCCCCACGTGCCGTGGAATCTAAAGACTTTTTATACTCACAGGACCTAGAGAGGGAGACACAGCACAGTCCTCAGGAAGGAGCTCCCGACGAGAGGGCTCACCCACGCAGGTCGGCAGCCGAGAGAGAATGAGGACCCCTGGGCAAAGGCCTTGACTGGGGGTCAGGGTAGGACACACAAGCCAAAGTGTGAGGGGATTTTACTGGTGCCTCTGAGTGTCACTAGGGCAGAGTCAGCGAAGGGAAGAGAGGAACGTGTGGTCGGGACCTGCCTCGCCACACTGGTGCGCCTGGTCACCCGAGCCAGGTGCCCACAGCCTGCTGTGAGGATGTCGTGATATCAGGAAAATCTGAAGTTCTTAGTTACTGAAAATTCTAATGCAGTGCAGACTTATGAGCATAGCTCATTCATATCAGGGAGTATGGAGAAAACTCCATGGAGGAAGACTCAGTGAGGCAATTACACCGAATGGTGTTTTTTGGTGTCGACTTCCACGAATTGTATGGTTAATAAGCAATCTGTTCAGATCCAGAGCTTGAGGAAAAAATGGCATTTCTCTCCCTGTCATTTATTCCATTCTGCATCAGGTGCCTCTGCCGGCCAGGAATAACCGTGCTTACTATTCAACTTTTTATTTATGCTGCAGGGTTTTTGTTGTTGCTGTTGTGGTTACTCCCCTTGCATGGCTTTGTTATTACTTTAATGCTATTTGTTGTGAGCTAGAGGTTTTTTTTCATTATTATTTGTTTTCCTTTTATTTACTTTTACTTGAAGGCCTTTGTTGGCTTAAGATGCTTCCTGAGGTCGTTTGTAAAGCAGCTTTGCATTTCCGAAGTGAGGGAGCGGAGGCTTCTGACTTTTCTGTTTTGACTCTGGGTCCTCAGATGGCTTATTGGGACTGAGCTCCAGGCCCCAGCCTACAGCAGTAACTTCACACACCGGAGCCTTAGCTGTTAGGTAATACGCATTTAATAGCTATTAGAAATGACAGCTCCTGCTGCCAAACAGCTGTCATTGGAGGCCCAGAAATGCCACAGCCACGGGGACATAAAATCTTCTCTCTAGGGGCTGGTTTCAGCTCCTATCCAGCTTCTATGGAGCCTTGAAAAAAAAAGAGAACAGGGGTCCCACCATTTTTCTCCTGTTAACTAGCAAATGTTCTCACTCCCCAGTCGGTCCCTCATGGCCAAGTGGTAGCACTGAAATCGAGTGATCATTGTCATTATCATCATCACCATAGCTGCCATTTATTGAGTTTTTACTATGTGTCTACTACTGCACTGAGCAACTACATAATTATCTCATTTAATCACCAGGGGCCCTGCTTTATAGGTGATCATTATCCCCTTTTATAGATGAGAAAAATGAGGCAGAGAGGTTGTGTTAGTTGTTCAAGGTCACTCAGCTAATAAGTGGTGTTGCTGGGACTCAAACCAGGCAGTCTAGCCTGCACTCTTAACTAGACCAGCCCGAAGACTGACTCGGAAGATGTGCAGTGGGTAAGCCCTAGGATTACCTCTGTTAGGAAAGGAAGTGAGAGTTCAGTAGGTGGAGAGTGGCAGAACTGGCATTTGACACCAAGTCCCATTGAGTTCAGGGCCTGCTGCTCTAACCCGTTCTCCTTGCAGCACCAGGGACACCCATCGCCTTCCTCATCCCACTTTCTGTCAAGCCATCTTTCACTGACCTCCAGTGTGCTCTGTGCAGTTTTTCCTGCCTATCCTCACAGCCTCTGCCCTGTGTGCTTGGCCATCAGCCCTTCCCGAAAGGCATTCCTCTTCCTCACCACCTCCAGACTTCTCCCAGAGCTACTAGAAGTATGCCACGAGTCTCCTCAAACACCTTCAGTGGCTCCCCTTTGCCTGCCACAGTGGTTACCAAGCTTTGGTTTAAAGACATCTACCTGGGGAAATTGTTATAAATGCATTTTCCCAGTTCCCTCCCCGCATGCCAACCAATTCTACGGGGTCATCAGGAAAGTCATGACATACTTTTCTATTTTTCTATGCAAAAATGCATCATGACTTTTCCAGTGACTCAATAAATTAGCACTGGTGTATGGTTCAGGAATGTGCTTTTTATCCCTTTACTCTTAATAGACTCCATGAGTGCACACATTGGGGGGCGGGGACCTTCTCATGCCTTCTCACGGTCAGGTCACACCATGATTCCTGTCCTCCAGTCCTCCAGCTGTCAGATCCTTGGCACAGGTGCACACGTCAGCATGTTTCAGGCTGACCAGCTCAGGGATTCGAACCCAGTCACCATGTGGAATCTGGCTTCTTTTGAGCAGCACGTTACTGTTGTTGCCATGGAGCCAACTCAGGAATGTGCCTTTTGTTTATTTTTGTTTTCGTTTTTGCTATAGGGCATGTGCAGTTGGTGGAGAGAGACAGTGATAGAGAGGGAAAGTGAGAAATGCCCCCCCCCCCCGGGGGGGAATGGCCACACTGCAGTCCCTTCTCCTCCATTCTCTTCTTGGGATTTTGGGCACGTGCACGCGTGCACACACACACACACACCTGGCGAGATTTTCAAACAGCTGGGTCTGGACTCAAAGCAGAGTCAGCTATGTAGAATCCAGTTACCTTAACCTCCATGCCACTTGCCGGCCCAGAATGTACCTTTTTAACAAGCCTTCCAGGGGGCTTTGAAGAGGGTGGTCGGGACCCACATTCTGAGAATAAGAACACGTTTCTCAGAGTGACGGTCCAGGTCTTCTGTGACCTACATTACTTTGCACCATCACCTCCCACTAAGGCCTGTAAGGTACAGATTCCAGACTCTTGGCCCTCATGCAGTCTGAGGCCCTGCTTCTGCCTCTGGTCATGCTGCTTTCTCAGCGGGGATGTCCTCTGTCAACCCCAGCCTTCCCCATCAAACTGCTGCTCAGCCTGGAAGGCAAGCTCACGGCACCACCTCCCTGAAGCCACCCCAGAGGTCAGTCAGGGTTTAGCAGGATCTCGACAGAGGCCCTTACACACGCCATGCCACACTCTAGCTGAGCAGTTATGTGGGTTTCTCCTGAAGGCAAGCTTCTGGCAGCTCCCTTATAACTCCTTGTACCTGGCTGGTCCCAGGACCTAGAATATGCCCACTAAATGTCTAGGGACTGAAGTTTGGGTGACAGGCTGACAAAAATGAAACTTCGCCATAAAATATCAAGAGCTGAAGCAAGTGTTGGAGGACAGGGTTCCCATTGGTCAGCCTAACTGTGCAGAGATTAATCAGCCACCTCTAGGCACAGGCTTAAACAGGAGGGAGGGCAGGAGAGATGGCAGGGGGCGGGAAGAATGAGAAAGAGTTCATGGAAAAGAAATGCCATGTATCCTGCAGCTAAACGTGCCCGATCTCAGGACAGAAAAGAGATTACAGAGGGGAAGGGTCGTGAGGGGTCCCCCTGCCTCCCAGGAATGACTCCCTCAGCTTCCTTGGCAAAACGCCTCTTCATCCTTCCAGCTGGCCTCACCTCTGCCAGGTCCCATCTGTCCTGGCTGGGACGACCATGGACCCTCAGTCATTCAGACTCTCTCTCTCACACCTGTCTCCCTCTGCCACCCCAGCTCTCCTCACAGTCCCCACACGTGCAGATGACTCAGAGACACAGCTGATATCTACAGGAATGTTCCAGGCCCATTGCTGTTTGATAGCTCAGTCTTATCTCCTTCCTTCCACCCCTGGCCTGGAGAAAAGTGCAGGGATTACTTGGCAGCCAGAGTCCAGGAGGAGGCGCGTGAAACAGATGCACTTGGAACATGGTTTGCAGAAAGGGACCGAGCCGACAAGCTTGTCACTACCACATGTCAAAACTGCTCTGTGTGCTGGGCACTGTGTGCAAAGGGCTTCACGTGGATTATCCCCCTTCCTCGCCACGTTGTACACCGATGCCATCCCCGTTTCACAGCTAAATAAGCCAAGTCTCCAAGAAGTTAAGGCACTTACCCAAATATTATTTAAGGACTATACTCTTTTTTTCTTTTTTTTTTTTTTTTTTTTTTTTTTTTTTTTTTTTGAAAGAGAATTTTGCTATAGGGTGCATGTGTTCCTGGGAGAGACAGAGAAACAAAAAGCAAAAAATCACCCCCCCGGGAGGTTGGCTGTGCTGCTAACCCTTTTCCTCCAGTCTCCTCTCAGGATGTTGGACATGCATATACACACACCTGGCATGAGTTTCAAGCTGCCGGGTCCAGGACTTGAAGACCTTAGGACTATACTCTTAACCATTAGATTATAGATACCCACACTTGAGCACTGATTAGAATCACCCATGAGCACACCGCCTGCTGGGCTCCACCCAGATTTCTGATTCCGTGGTCTAGGGTACTAGCATTGATTTCAGGAGTATGTTAAATCTCAAAGCTCTCAGCCCCCATGCCAGGCCTTCTGGATCAGAATCTGCACTCTAACAGGATCTCTGGGTAACTCTTGCACACATTCAGGTTTGAGTCTAACTATCTTTCTAAATGCACAAAGTCCGCCCAGACACTGACATCACTGTTACCGTGTGCTCCCCCAGCTCGCTGAGCAGGTGTGCAGGAGGTGCTGCCTCCCAGTGTGGAAGTGGCAGTGAGCATTATCTGGTGGCCACGAGCGAGTCCATGTGTGGAAGCGCCAACACTTGGTCACTCATGGTGTTGCATTACCGAACAGCACTCACTTTCCAGGGCTGAAATCAGCTCCCGCCGAATGAAATTTCTTCTGAGATGAAGAAAACTTTTTTCTTCTCTCTTATAAACGACTAGATAGGTAGCAGAGCAGCCCTGGAAAGCAGAATGCCTGTCCTGGGGGAAACTCACACATTGGGACATGAACAGAGTTGGGGAAATCTTGAGGTTTTAGGGAAAGCTTCTCTATTGGAAAATACGCCGTCTGTAGAAGGAAGTCAGCTGGGATGGGAGACAGAAAAGAGGCGATTGGCCTTGTCTTATCTCTTTACAATGTGACCAACTGGAACAATTTTCTAATCAAAATGATGATACAATTACATCTATTGATTTTCTACCTTGTGCCAGGCACTGTACAGAGTGAGTAAATAGTAACTTCACATGCATTATCTCATTCCATGCCCTTAAAAACATTATGAAGGCCCAGCTGCAGTGGCCCCATTGGTAGGGCACTGCAGTGCAATACTGGAGCCATGTAGGGACCCGGGTTCAGATCCTGGGCCAACCCAAACACACTGGACATTCCTGCCATCTTGGCTGGCTGAGAGGCTAGGGAAAGGATCACAGCGAAGTGAGACCTCACCAAGGGTTCCTCTCTCACTCTCTTTCTCTCATGAAAGAAAGAAACAAAAATAAGCTTAAAAAAATAATAATAATACATGAGGAGGCCAGTTGGTGACATGGTGATTAGGACAACTGGATCCCACATGGCCAATGGCGTGGTTCGAGCCCCAGACCCGGCAACTTGAAAAACATGTAGGTGCATGTGTGTGCATGCCCAACATCCCAACGGGAGGAAGGATTGCAGCATGCCTCTCCCACACGGGGGATGATTTCTCCCCACCTCTCTCTGGCAAATGCACGTGCTCTGTGCCAAATTTAAAAAATAAATTAAATAAATAAATAAAAGTAGGCACTCCGGTATTCTTATTCCACTTTAAAGAAAGAAACAATCGAGGCTTCACATAAAATGTCCATAGCCACACAACTGTTAAAAAGCAAGGGAGGGAAGGCAATTAGGCTGCTTAACTCATAAGCCTCCACCACACACCGTACCGTTCTACCTGCTGAGGAGACAGGTGTAAATAAAACAGACACCCGTGCCTTCAGAAAGCTTCTGTGCCCGTGGAGAGGGAGACACCGACAATTTGCCAATTCATCTTGATGTTGGAATCACAGCCAACGTGTAATGCTGGACTCGAGCTGCAGAAACACTGTGTACTCTGAAGAATTTAAATATTCATTATGTAATTAATGCTTTTCGGTCACAAAAAAAAAAAAAGCTTAGACTTTGTTTAAGAACAGCTTAAGTACTTATCGATTGAGAACTTTTATAACTCTCAAAATGGAGGCATCCCCGTATCTCTACAGGTATTTTAAATGAATTGAATTAATCATAGGCTTAAAAGTCTCTTGCGATCTTCGTTAACTTCCCTGGGTTTAATTAAAACATCTGTGCACTTTTAATTTATCGATTCATCCAACTCATATGTCATGTTTTTAACACACCCCAGCATGCTCTGCATCATTTTTAACCCGATTTCCACTTAACTAAAGCAATTAAATTCACCCCGGATTAATTAAAGCATCCATACTTTCGTGCTTAAGTCAGCGTGTGCTTCTTTCCCCACATGGCTCCTGAATGTCAGAGATTTGACACACCTGATGAGTTTTTTGTCCTTCTGGAAATTCTTCCCTGAATCGCTTTCTTGCTTATTAATGTGCCATTTGACAGAGTGGCGATGAGGAAGTTGGTACACCTGAACTTTGGCCCTCTGAGCCGGAGACTCTGGCCCTGTCTGTCAGGATGCATCCTCTGCCTTCCTCTCCTCGTGGGGGTCCTGCTGGATCTTGGCCCCACTGAGACCAACTAAGCTGTCTGAGAATTCTGGACAGGAATGGGGAGGGGAGGTACTGCTCAGGCCGGAGGTGACCGCTACAGCCGGAATGGCGGGAGGTCTTTGGATTTGTACTGTCGTAATTACTCCCTAGAGCTGCTAGCCACGTCTTCACTCTTCCTCCCTACGCAAACAGTCCTTCACTGCTTTGTCCATGTATTAGGTAGGGGAAACTGAGGCGCCAAGGTCAACAGGCTTCTAGGCTAGGCATGGTAAGCTGTTCACTGGGACAAGTGATCCCCCTGGAAGCGAGTTCAGATCTGGGCTCCCTTCAGCCACGGCAGCCCTGGGTGTGAGCACCCTCAATTTTCCCCCCAATCTGAAAAGCCAAAGATTACTTCTCATCATTATTATTTTTTTTAAAGATACTTTTGCTTTAGGGCTCATGCGCTCACTGGAGAGAAAGAGAAAGACAGAGAGACAGAGACAGAAAGTAAGAAATCACCCCCTGGGGGGGATGCCCATGTCACAATTCCTTCTCCCCATTCTCCTCTTAGAATTTTGGGCACGCGCAAACTCACACACACACACACACACACACACACACACACAGTGTGAGTTTTAAGCCACCGTGTCCAGGACTCAAACCGCAGTTGACTACATGGGAGTCCAGCAACGTAATCATTACACCATCTGCTGGTCCCATCATCATTATTTTTATCTACACTTATTTAATGGTTCATGAAGCTGAGCATCTTCTTATACTTTTATTGGCAGTCGATATTGTTTCCAATAGGTCCTTTGACCCAGGTTTTCATTCATGCGTCTCTTTTCATTGATTTGTGAGAGTACTCTGTATTGCAGATACCAAACTTTATTCTGTAAAACGTGTCAGAAGTATTTCTCCAGTGTGGCTCATCCCTTAATTTGGCATAGGGTGTCCTTTGTCTTATAGAAGATGTAAATTTTATTTAATCAAATCTAATCTTTTCCTTTATGGTTTCTAGAATTTATGTCTATTTTACATAGCTCCCTCCCAAGAAAATGAAATTAGTCAATATTTTTCAACACTTTCATAGGTGGTTGGGTTTTTTTTTTTGTTTTGTTTTGGTATTTAACTTTTTTAAGAAAATTTTCCAGAAGGCACATGCACTCCACCAAGGAGACAGAGAGAGAGGGAAAGTGAGAAAGCATTTCCCCACCCCCATCCCAGGGAGATGGTTACACCACAATCCCTTCTCTTCCTATTTTCAGGATTTGGGCTATGCGTACACGTGCATCAAGTATATTTTTCAAGCCGCTAGATCCAAGACTTGGACTACACCATCAGCCATGAGTGATCTAGCCACCGTAACCACCAGGTCACTGGCTGGCGCTGTATTTAAATGTTAACATCTGTATGGAATTTGCTTTGGAAAACAGCACAGTAGCAGTCAAACTTCATTGCCCACTGACTGGATTGCCGATGGCAGGGCCGCATTTAGAGAGATGAAATGCACTTTTCCTAACACGGGTTAGTTCAGCTAAGATAATTCTACATCCTTGAAAGACAAGGGGGCAGCAGTTTGGATTTGGGGGTCACTGAACTCTGGTGTTCTGGCCTCTGTGACTCAGATATCACATCTTCAATGAAGTCAAGGAAATCAGAGCATCCTTTCCCATCACTTTTTCTCCACCGCCCAACCTAACTACGGACACACTAATTAGGTTCTTCATCAAGACAGCATGACTGTTGGGTCATCATAAAAGTCATGACACATTTTGGCATTGAAAGGCATAGAAAGATACAGCCTCACTTTTCCAACAACCCAATACTTGCATCCCAAATTGTTAGTGTTATGTTGACCATTTACTCAGGGTGCTAGATTCGAGTATTGTCAAGTTTCTTTTCGAAAAGGGTTTTAAATCAGATCACAAATACTTTTTAAAAGATGCATTTTTAAAATTCCTTTATCATGTCTCGTGTAGCCCACTAATTATTTGTCAAGCTGCAGGCCTTTCCCTCAGCTTTGATGACTGAGCTTCACTAATAACCTCTAACTTCTCTCCAAGGATTCTCTCTACTGTAAGCTCTCAGTGGATAGGACTTGTTTTTTGTTTTGTTTTGTTTTTTAAAAAGCAGTAGACATAGGAGGACCAGCTGGTGGCCTGGTAGTTAAGGGAGCTGGATCCCACAGTTACCTCATGGTTTAAGTCTCAGCGCTGGCAGCTTGAAAAACACACTGAGCACATGTGTGTGCATGCCCAAAGTCCTGACAGAGTAGAAGAGAAGAGATTGTGGCATGACCATTCCCCATAGTGGTTGCTTTCTCCCTCTCTCTCTCTGTCTCTGTCTCTCTCTCTGATAAGTGCACACACTCTCTGGCAATTTTTTAAAGAAAGAACGAAGCAGTAGACCTGGATGGTTTGTCCCACCACGTCCCACTGAGTAGGTAACACTGCTAGTACTGCTAGTTCACCTTATCCCTTACAGAGAACTGGGGGAGCATGGGGTGGGAGCTCCAACATGATCGTTAAAACGAGCTTCACACCATTTAGGTGAATCTAAATTGTGTCTTTTTGTGTGAGTGTGTGTGTTGTTTTTTTTTTTTTTTTATCATCAGCCTCTTAAGTTGTCAGTCGTTAGTGGCAGCAGTAATTTATCTTTCTTCCACGGGAGTCATAGAGCTTCCATTTACTAGATTTAGTAAAACAGCAACAGTCAATTCGTGCAAACATTTTAATTAATTTTAAATAGAAGTTTGTGTCCCCAATGTTCTGCTCCTGGAAAGCCTTAGGAGGAGGAGGAGAAGGTGGGGACACAGAACGCGTGCATGTGGCTCCTGACTAGCTGGGATCCATGCCCACCTACAACCGGAGGAGACTGGAGGGGAGAAAGGAGGGGCTCTTTGTATTAGCATTATCTGATCCCCTGGTGGGAGTGGGTGTGTGTGTGTGTGTGAGTGTGTGTGTGGGGGGGGGGGCCTGTGTTTTTTGTAATTTTATTAGCCCTTGAAGTCAGATTCGGGGTTCAGTTTGCAATTTCACAAGAGCATTCACTGACTGCCTACCGGGGCCGGCTCCTGTGGGAGCCTTTATGCACTTTATGACTTTATCCGTTTAATCTGCCTACCAACTCTGAAACAGTTTTTTTAAGTTCAGTAATCTTGCCCGCGATTATTGCCAAGTTCTGGGTAGCTTGGCAAATAAGACATTGAGTTTTGAACCCAGATCATCCTGTCACAAAAAAACCTTTGTTCTTTCCACTTTGACCATGGTATTTCTTCACAGAGGTTAGGGTCAGCGTTGTTTTCTGTAACCTGTCTTCTAAAATACTGATTGTGTAATACTCAAAATGTAACTGGTGTTAATTCCAGAGTTACCCACTTCACGTCTGGTCTCTGGGATGAGGATCAGGCAGACCCTTAGGTAGTGCGATCCTCTGGGATGAGTCACAGTGAGGGTGAATTAGTTGCCCCAGAGAGAAGGCACCCTCCATGCAGATCAGACCTGACCGCTAGAGGGCGCTCCTCCGGCATTTGTCTGCCCACTCTCTGCCCCAGGGGCACCTGGATGACTAGAAAGCTTCAGCCTCCAGCTAGCCTTCTGCTTTTTCCCGTGTCATCAGCTACTCCCATCCAATGTCCTGCTTTCCAGAGAACATCATGGAGTTCTGCATTTTGACCACACTAGGGTCCTTCCTTGAAGGAAGGCCACATTTAGGATGTGGAGGACTCTCTGACCGGACTTTTCCACTTTTTTCCCCTGAGTAAATTAAGTAGATCACAATTTGAATTGGACTTCCTAGGCACTTTGTTTTAAATAATACCCATTCTTACCTTCTAAACAATCACATTTGTTTCCCATCAATTGGAGTTTATTCTAGAATAAATAGAACAGTTTCTAGAAACAGTTTCACACTAATAAAAAAAATCTTCATTATGTTTTATCAATTAATAGAGACAATAGTGGGGGCCGGCAAGTGGCATGGTGGTTAAAGGCACTGACTACCACATGACAGACCACAATTCAAGTCTTGGACTTGGTGACTTGCTTTCTCACTTCCTCTCTCTCTCTCTGTCTCTCTCTGATCAAACTGGAACATAATAATGATAATAATAATAAATAAAGTTAAAATAAAATAATTCTTTTAAAAAAAATAGAGACAATAATTATGTGCACCTTACTTTCTGCCCTCCTCTATTTTTTGGAAGGGAGGGAGAAAGGTGTGTGGAGACTAGTGGTGGTGATTTGACATACCTTTCTATGCCATTCCTGACAGCCCTTCCCGTATATAATCCCCAGGTCAGAAACAACCCTTGGAATGTGACTACACATAGAGGGGCCACACTTCTCAGTGCCTCCTTATTTCCACGTACAGGGCTGGGAAGGAAGGTGGGAAATGTGTGGATTCTAGTCTTCCCATTCTGTTACCTAGATCAGAATTGACAAATAGGTTTCTCTTAAACACCAGCTCTCCTACTCACAAGTCTCAGCCTAGGCACTGCAGTAAAGATTCTGAGGCTCTGTCTAGGCTCAGGGAGATGTGATGCCATGATCGATTAATGATGTCTGCAGTGGTGCAGGAAGGAAGAGTGGAGTTCGTGTACAACACACATTTGCCACATCAGACCTAGAGTTTAGCATGAGTCTCATGAGGAACTGACACCGAACAAACTTAGTCTTCGTATCACGCTCCAAACTTCAGGAAGTCCACCATTTCTCATACTAGTTCATACTTGTACAGTGCCTCATTTGAACCATGGGCGCTGTGGGTTCAAAGCGCTTTCCTCTATCCCGTCATAGGTAATCAGCGTCTATAGTAACTCTGGACAGAAACCCTCTGCTTATACATCCTAGAAATAGGAAGCACACTCCCTGCATTTAAAGGAAGCTCATCTAAATTCAATGTGTGGCTTTGACGGTTTCCCTTTTGAACTCATTCTTTCCCTCTGGCAGATGCATAAGGATAAGATTTCTGCTGGAAAGCGTGCCCCCAATAGTTTTCACAACTGTCCTATTATGAAGCATTTTCGGGGGAACCAGCCCCTCGTTCAGATGTCAACTATTGAGATGTTTTTATTTCAGGTCAGTTTGCAATTAAGGTGAAACGTTCACGTCCCCAGTAAGAAAGGTATTATAGGTGCAATGTGAGCTCTGCCTCAGAAACTGTTTTTTCTGCATCTTTTATAAATGGCCATTTTATGCATGCCCATAACCCCACTTCTCAGGAATCCCTGAACATCAGGAACACAGAAGAAAATTTACCTAATCAAGCCAACATTGAGAAAGGTGGGACTGGATGGGAATCAACAATGATAAATATAGTTCCTGTCCTCAGGAAGCTTACTTTGTCTTTAGGAAAAGACAGTGTAAGCTAGAGGAGCCAGCAGATGGCATGGTGGTGAAAGCACTGCATTCCCACATGGCAGACTATGATTCAAGGCCCAAACCCAGCGGCTTGAAAAACACACCAGGAATATATGTGTGAGCATGTCTCAAAATCCTGAAAGAGCTGAGAGAGGAATAGAGGAGAAGGGATTAGGGTGTGGCCATCCCCCCAGAGAGTAATTTCTCACTTTCCCCTTCTCTGTCTCTCTCAAGTGAGTGCACACACCCTATGGGGGAAAAAAAAAAACTAAAAGAAAAAAATCATAAGCTAGAGAAAAGTTAATTGCTATAAAAACTAAATAGAAACCAACCCAAATGTCCACAAAGAGATGAATGGATTGAAAAATTGTGGCACATATACTCCATGGAACACTATTCAGCCATAACAAAAACAACAAGACCCTGGAATTTGAAAGAAAGTGGGCAAATATGGAAGATTTGTTGCTAAGTGAAGCAAGTCAGGCTATGAAAATGAAGCAAGTCAGGCTATGAAACAGAGACATTGTACATCTCCACGTAACATATACTGACTGACTGCACTCTATGGTAGAGACTGAAAGACTGGAGAACATAAAAGTACTAAAAATTGTAATGGACACTAGAGACAAAGTGGAAAGAGTGTGAGAGGGGAAGAGCATAGGAAATTTGGGGGGAAAATGGAGAGGTGAGACACTTGTGTGTGGGAGGCTGCACACCAGGTTTCTCAGAGAACAATTATATATTAACAAAGGCCATGATTGGCTCCCCTTCAAAAACCTCACCTTCAAAACCATACTCTGATTGGCCACTAGAATCCCTCAGATTTGCATATCCGGCACCTCATGATTGGATCGTGGTTATAAACATGTTGGTGGGCCGTGATTGGTTGTAAAAGGTAGGTTGCTTTGTAGACCAATCATGAGGTGCCAGATATGCAAATCTGAGGGATTCTAGTGGCCAATCAGAGTATGGTTTTGAAGGTGAGGTTTTCGAAGGGGAGCCAATCATGTCCTTTGTCATTATGTAATTGTTTGTTCTCTGAGAAATCGGCGATATTCGCTGGTGCGCAGCCTCCCATACTTGTGGGACACAGATAATGTTTATTATCTGTTGACGAGGATGTGTGTGGTGGTCTCTACTGGGTTAGACTGAGGTGTATATCATGCTGGGTAAAGTCTCTTCACAATCTAAATGATGTATAGCACCTTAATGTATGAATAATAATTTTTAAAAATTCAAAATAAATCAATAAAAACTAAATAGAAACATGACAACAAAAGGAGACTAAGAAGGCTGGCTGGGTCAGCTGACTCTAAAGTGGTATGATTGGGTGTGCAGTCGCTTCACAGCACAAGGCGCTCACCTGGCTGTGCATGTGGCACACACACTCAGAATTCTTGGAGCCTGTGCCTTGCAAACCACAAGTAACACCAGGAGGTCTGGGAACAACTGGGTTGGTCATTTCTGAAGGTCTCTAAATGCCAGTGTCATAGCCAGAGTCATACTTCCGTTTTAGGCTCAAATGAAAAGGTTGGCAATTTAGGTCCTTTACAAATGGATCCTGCAATAAGAAGTCCAAAGCCTGATGGAGATGACTAAAACCCCATTCCCCGTGAACTCTAAAAGGGAGGAATTGGCACAGTTGAATCCAATTGGAAACATAGACAACCTCAAACCACTGAATTTGCAACCTTCTTCCCACCAAGAGATGCCAGGGAGCCTCTGCTGAAATGGGAGCTGAGAGGGCTCTTCAGCCCGCCCTCCTTTTCTAATAGTCCAGGCGTATTTTATCTTTATACTTTATTACACTTTTACACGTTAAGACAGGAGCAATTATTTCATCATGGCATCCATAAGGAAACTGAGGCAGAGACAGAGTAAGTGGCTCAACGGTGTCCCATCTCCCTTTCCTTGTAATGGACATCCTTTTAGAACAAGTACGTGTCAGCTAATCTGAAGGTAAAACGATCAGCAAAATGGATTCCAGTCCCGGACACCACCAGCACCGACAGTAACGACCGAGAAGGCAGTGTCGCTCACTTAAGGTCCAGCTTTGGAGCCGCCACCCTAGCTCCCACTGGACTCCTCTGCTTGTGAGCTGTAGGACTGTGAGCAGTAACTTCACCCACCATCTGAACTTCATCTGTAACATGGGGTTCCTGATTGCAAGCTTTACCGGATAAGGTCATTCTAGTGCTTTAAATAAAAATTGCACAGGAGCATTCTGCACAGTGCCAAGCCCTTAAGCATCTAGTTGGTGGTAGCTGCTGCCATTAATAGCATTGTTGTTGTTTATTTGATGGCACAGATGGCACTGCACCTCCCTGATCAGAGCCTCCCAGCCTGGGACATGGTTGCAAAGCCACATTGCCAGGCAGGCCCTCCCTCCTTCAGCTGACACAGCCCTTCAGTCTCAGCCCCTTGTGACATGGTGTTCTGACTTTGGTTTCTGCAGCCGCTTGCCCTGTCCTGTGCAGTGGGAATGGACAGTATTCTAAAGGGACGTGCCAGTGCTACAGCGGCTGGAAAGGCGCAGAGTGTGACGTGCCCATGAATCAGTGCATCGATCCTTCCTGCGGAGGCCAGGGCTCTTGCATTGATGGGAACTGTGTCTGCTCTGCTGGCTACAAAGGCGAGCACTGCGAGGAAGGTAAGCACCGCAGGCCAGCAAGCAGCCCTGGAGGCATTTGCAGGGCCTGACCTTTGCTAATGAACCAGGTCCCAGGCTCTGTGTTTTGCAAAGGAGGCTTCAACATTTTGCACAGAAAACTTCAAGCCCATGGACTTAGATGATTTATTTCGTTGCAGAACAGAAAAGGCCTATGGAGATGGGTTTTCGAAGGAATGTTTTATCTTCCTTTATAGAAATTAGCTTCATTTCTCTTCTATTTTTCTCTTTAAATCACTGTCTTTGGCTTTCTGGCTTCTCTTTTCCTCTATTCTCCCCCATCCTTCTCTTTCTCTACAGCTCTTCTTCTCCCCCTCTCCTTATCACCCTCTCCCTTTTCTTCCCCTTTATTCAAAAATCTCTGAACTGAGAATTACTAAAGCTACCCAGAAAAAAGAAACAAGAATCTCTCTAAGCCCCCTATCTTCCACAAAGCTGTGTTTTGGCTTTGGAGGGCTTTGCGGGGGTGGGGGGCAGAGGGGTGTTTTTTAACTCTTCCTGGTGGTTTAGGACCCATATACATCTGTATAAATATTCCAGCAAAAGTGAGATCAACAATAGAGAGCAGTCAAACTTGAAAAACTATAGGTATCGATATCATTGAGAAACACCATGTAGGGCAAATTAGCCTTGTTACCTACAATCACAGAGAGCGAGAGGAGTGTGGGTGTGCAGAGGGGGCTGGGATTTGATGAATTGTGAAGAGCTCGCTATTGCAGGCACTTAAGAGCCTCTAGCACACATGGGTAAAAACTGGGGATGTTATAAACTGAATCCACTGTGACAAAATAGGGTCAGAGATCAGGCTCAGAATCAAGAGAGGAGGGACGGAGCTGAGAGAAAGAGCACCTCTCCAGTGGTGTTCAGAAAACGGCTCTCACTGGTTAGTTCTTTCAGGAGAGTTATTTTGTACCGAAGTGTAGGGACTGACTTGTAGAACTCATAAGGCAAGAGAACTGAGCCAAACTTCCTGTCTCTATCCCCCATCCTCTATGTTTGCCCTTCCTAAATAGGGTTTCTAGTTGCCAACTGCTTCTCACCATAGGAAGAAGCCACCACAGCTGGTAGGAAGGTGAGGACTTAGCAGCCCTCAGCCCATTGCTCACTCTTCAACCTTTGCATGCATGGCTCAGTCCTGGTCTTCACCTGAGCTCCTCTTCTCCGAATCATCTGCCAGTGAAACGCCCCCGGACAGCTCAAACAGCCTTTTCCCCTCCCATGTTGCCAGTGGAAATACAAATGCCAGCTCCCCCAGCAACCCAAGGGAAGCAGTGAAGCCTTTCTGTGCAGGATGGCTTGAAATGACCAGCCAGGGCGTCCCAGTAGAAAAGACCTCATTGGTCTGGGACCAGCAGTTAGCGTAATGGCTGTGTCGCTGGACTCCCATGTAGTCGACCGTGGCTCAAGTCCTGGATCCGGCGGCTTAAACTCACGCCGGGCGCGTGTGCGTGTGTGCCCAAGATCCCGAGGGGAGAATGGAGGAGAAGGGATTGCGGCGTGGCCATCCCCCCTGGGGGTTGATTTCTTGCTTTCTATCTCTCTGTCTCTCTGGCGAGCACATGCACCCTATAGTGAAAACCTCTCCAAAAAGAAAAAAAAGACCTCATGGGTCATTTCAGGCTCCTGTTCCCTCTCAGCTTCTCATAATCACACCGATGACGAGGGATCTCAAGTTCTATGAAGTTCTCAGTGCTAGTGGATTCGGTCTCTCATCCCATTAACTTAGGGATTTCCAGAGTTCTGCACAAAGTAACCAAGCATGACAGCTCTCACCACAAAGCAATGACAGTGCCTTGTCCTTCCATACACTCGCACAGACTTCCCTTGTGAAGCCTCCCCCCACTCTATGGTTTTTAGAACTATGGATACAAAGAATCAGCTTCCATATCATTATTCTTGTAAGATTTTTCAATATACCAATAGTAATGCTCTTAGTGGGGCCCAGGAGTCTGACCCTAGATCTTCACTTGCTCAATTCTCTCTCTATTCTTCCCTCTATTTTAAAAGGTAGCTCCCCTATGTCTGCATCATAAAACCAAATTGGGAGTTTGGAGGGAGGAAATACTGATTTAATAACCCTGCATGAAAGGTTAAAGTTCTTAAAGATAAATGGATTGCAGAAGGCAAAGCTGCATTCACTGAAAACATGGGAGAGGCCAATAATATGACAAGAAAGGTTAAAATGACCTTTTGCATGCATCATCTGGTGAGGAAAGTGCCAGCACAATGACATTGCCAGTCTTCGAGTTTTGTTCTCCAGTTAAGATGGTGCACATCTGTCTGATTGGAATTTCAAGTGATTTTTCAACTTTCTCACTATCCCAGCCAGTCTTATTTAAATGTTCAAAGTGAATTAAGTAAGCCACGTGGATCATTATGAAAGGATGAAATCTCCTCTATTGATTTCTGCTACCCAAAAAGAATGAACAGGGGTGATTCATATGCTGTTTTCAAAATAGGAAATGGAATCAGAAAGTCTGGCTCAGCACTTTTTCTTCCATTTAGCTTTTTTATTTCTGATATTCATCATAGTCATAACATTCAAACAATTTACCTGAAACGGCCATAGCGACGAAATCAATAGTTACCATCCTCCATTTTTTTGCTGCATAAACGTTGTTGTATGATTAACAAATTTGCACAAGAAAATGAAAGGAAGTCTCCGTGAGGTTTCCATTCAGTGATGTCTGGGACAGTGAGAAAGTGACGAGAGAGGAATTGACATATTCGTTTAAGTCGGCCATGTTTCCATGTCAGTTTCATGGTTGAGTCATTTTTCAATGACATTTAACTTCATAAATGTAATTCATGGTTCTTCAGGGGTTTATAGTACATATTGTTTGTAAAACTCCTTGACCTCCTTTTTTATCCTTAGGGATAGAAATTGTATTTGCAACCCTTTTTTGTCAAACCTACAGAGGGCCCAGGACTAAATGAGTTCTAATGATTTCAGCTGCCAGGGGGCTGGTGTTTCAAGGCACATGTACTTAGCTCATAAAGGCCACTGTCCCCCTTTTACGTATCAAACTGTTTCTATTTATAAAGCTTTGCGAAATGCCATAGTCCCTCCTGCCTGCTAAAGACTCTAAGGATGTGGCTACAAGACCATCTTATGAAATTGAAACTAAATTTAAAATTCATAGCAAAACTGTTTCTCTTAAAATTTGAATTTAGTTATTTTATCAGCGGCTGTAATTACATAACACAAAGGGCATATTTACTGGTATCTCTGACCAAAAAAACAAAAGTTAGCTCACATTTCTAGATACAGTGTTTCTTTCAATGACTTTCTAGTACTGGGCTAATAAATCTCAGTAGATTTTTCTTCTCTCTTCATACCATAAATCAGGATACAGCAGACAAAGCTAATTTATCTGGAAGAAAAATGCCATATTCATTTTTGAGGGATATTATTTCATCCTTTTTAGAAAAAGATTATGATATATGTTTTGGAAAGCTCCTAGTTGTTGGCACCTCACCAATTGTTTTAAATGGCTAATTACAGATCGAGAGCAGTTTTTGAGGCAATAACACACAAGATATTTTTGTATATATTTTGAATTTGCTATATTAGAAATGGGGACAGAGTGAAAAACTAGAACTTTAGGATTTCCTGTAGTAGAAGAATATGAACATGATTGGTTCTGAAAGAATCGGTTCCTGTTTTGCATATCCCAAAATACAAATTTCTTCCCAATGCAAGAAATTGTGAATATCATTTCTTTCTTATCAGTCCTTCACAATGGACATTCAAGCCACTGATGCCAACGCTCTTGGCAAAGTCGGCTGATCGTTATCACGGCAACCGTGGGCTGAGCACCTGCCACATCTCCTTCCCTGTGCGGGGCACAAAGCACAAAGGCAGTGCACAACTTTTTATACGTGTCTTCTAGGGGCTTAGAACTTTCCTTCCAAATTTTCCTCCAGAGGTGCTCCACCACCATGAGTGGAGTAAATGTGAAGATATAAGAAAGGTCTATATCAGGGCTCAGCAGATGACATAGCAGTTACATCTCCGGACACCCGCATGGCTGACCATGGTTTGAGTCCTGGACCTGATAACCTGAAACTCATACCTGGCATGTGTGTATGTGAGTGCCAAAATCGTGGGAGGAAAATGGAGGAGAAGGGATTACAGCGTGGCCATCCCCCTTGAGGGGAGTTTTCAGTGACGCTGTCAGCATGGTCCAAAAAACTCAAGAAGAGAATTTAAAGTGGTCTCAAGCTGGCAGTCTCCCTCCCTACCTGTTTTCCCTTTCTCCCCCTGCACCCCCTCTAAGTGGCAAAAGTCATGCTTTAACCGTGGTGAAATGTATGTCTTAGTTAAAGAAGGTGAGGCGACCTCCACACCTCATTTACCAGGTAGCATCTGAGCCCTCTGCAAGAGCACGGATTCTTCATTCCAACCCCATGTAGTGTCAAGCCCTCTTCTCTGATTGCCGTTCTGTCAGTTCCCAGGAATACCTAAGGAAACTGGCTAACCTTGGGAAAACCCTACAGCTGGAAGGAGGGGCATTCTCATGCAAAACGTTCTTATCCTCAGGAATGGGTCTTTGCAGATCACGCCTCTTCTCCTCTTCTCAGTGAGTTGATTCCCGGGTAATAATCTTCACATTACAGACTAGAATGTATATTCACTCTGATGATCAAAATGGCAAAACAATTGACGATGAACTAGGTGAGACTACAATGACCAGTCTGACCATTAACTCACCTGATTGGCTATCTGGTGGAACGCAGGTACCCTAGTCACACGTACACAGCCCACTCAAGATTACCTGTAGGATGGTTGTCCCATTTGGGTCATGTTGACACCCAAATTTACCTCTTCCCCCTGCACATTTACTAACTCCTCGAGTAGGTGTGAGCTCAGAGAATGAAAACTAATTTTAGACTTAGCCAAAGTGAAACTTAATTAGGAAAATGACTCATTTATGAGTTTCATTGTTTTTTTTTTATAATCCTCTGTTACCTTTTGAAGTCAAGTATTAGCAAAGTTAGCATGAGCCTCTCTATAGTGTAGGATAATTCAGTTTGGCAATACATGCAGAGACACCACAGGTATTCATATTCCAATCACAGAAGATCCGATATGGTTCGGTCAAGGTACTAGTAATTTTAAGTGCAAGGTGCTGAAGGTGGAATGGTATGCCAATATATCTTATTCCTCCTAATTCTGCTTGCGACATCCTCCTTTTTCTCTTATATCCTCTTCAACTTTGAGATTTGGTGTTATAGCTAGTAAAAAGCCTCTCAATGATCGCAGGTGACCTTCAAGAGATCATGTAAGTACCACCTGGACTGCTCTGTTTCCTTGCAAGTGGATAGGAAATGGTCAACCACAGTCCATTCAGCACTGAGCCCATGTCTCATGGCCCATTGCCTATGAGTGGTCAACACTTTTCCTCTTTGTTTTTCTTTTCTTTTTTTATTTCAGTTGATTGCTTGGATCCCACCTGCTCCAGCCATGGGGTCTGTGTGAATGGAGAATGCCTTTGTAGCCCTGGCTGGGGTGGCCTAAACTGTGAGCTGGCGAGAGTCCAGTGTCCAGACCAATGCAGCGGGCACGGCACGTACCTCCCGGACACGGGCCTCTGCAGCTGCGATCCCAACTGGATGGGTCCCGACTGCTCCGTCGGTAAGCCAGGAGGTTTTCTCTCTCGCTTTCCCCACACTCTGCCCTGTTCTCCATCCCATTCCCACCGAGGTGGGAATCTACTCTTCACACGGAGCTAGGGACAGGGGACTCGGCTCAGTTATGTGGTGCCTTTCTCACTCTTCTCGGTCGTGGAGTCTGTGATCTTTGAGGAACAAAAAATCCTGTGTTGGTTCTTGTGCCTCGTTGGTTCTGTCACCCCCAAATGAATGAGGGGCCCAGGAGGGACGCTTCTATTTGCATTGTAAGTTTTCTTATGTACACTCCCTAAAGGTACCAGAAAACAAAACAGAACAATTCAGTCCCAGACAAACTGAATGGAACGTCCTATAAAACAGAAAAGATGCTCCCTCGGGGTGCTGTGTGAACATGTTATAAAGCTCTACAATACTCCAGTGACAGGAAAATAATGAAGTTGCACTGTACACTTTATTTTCCTAAAATTAAGAGGATGTGTCTTACCTCCCGAGTGACCTTAAAAATGGAGCGGTTCAACAGTTCAAGCCAATCCCAACCTTCCCGAGAAAGACTCCGTTCACACTGACAAGTGCCTATCCAAGCAAGCGATCATCATTCCGCCCCCTTCCTCGGGGTAGCGAGACAGCTGTCAGATTGCCATGGCAATCAGGAAGGGAGTAGATGTGAGGCTTTGCCTACAATGGGAAAGAAATGAATATTTCATTCCAAAAAGAAAAAAAGAGGAGTTAGTTAAAATGGACTATTTTAGGATGTCTTCTCAGCCCACTCGACTCTGGCTTCAATTCTAATGCTGGTGGTCCTGGCAGAGTTCTGCAGAAGATGGGGGGGAGGCAGGGAGCCCCAGATCCAAGGCCCTGTTGTGCTACAGACATGCTGTGTGACTTTGAGTAAGTCACTGACCCCTGCCCCCGGTCTGGTTTCCACTCCCCCAGTAGACGGTTGTAAGGATGAATGTCTGGCACGTGCTTGTCCTCGCGTGAGAGGTCTGAACGCCAGAGAGTGCATATCTGTCTGTCTGTCTCTTCCCAACCACAAAAGACTTTGAGCTCCTTTGAGAAAGAGGCCGTGTAAATGCAGCTCGGTGGCAGGGGTTGTCACCGCCGCCAGGTGCAATCGGGGAACGGGTGGGTCTGTGGTCATCACTGGATAGAGCCGTGGGGTCACCAGCCGGCCTCTTGGGCTTGGCCAGTTCAGGTTTTCAAGACAGGAAGAAGCCCCGCTGGCTGGGGAGTCAGGATCCATAGGGTGTCTTTTCGAGCGGGTACTTCCCGGGTTGCGTTGCCAAACCGAAGCCACTGCCTGACTGCTCTTGAGAAGGTCTCACCTGGAAGAGTGGTTCTCGCACCCTTAGTGAGTACCAAAACCACCTGGAGGACTTGTTAAAACACCCTTTCTGAGCCCTGCTCCCAGAGTTTCTAATGCAATTGTTCTAACCAGGGCATGAGAATGTACATCCGTAACAAGTTCCTGGGTGATGCCGATGCTGCTGGTCCAGGGACCACACTTTGAGAACCACTGCTCTAGAAAGAAAAACAACAACAATGACATTGTAACAGTGGATTCCCCCCAGCCAGCAGAGGAAGGTGCCTGGGCCTCCGGGCCTGCTTCAGGGACCTGGGCCATGTGTGTGGTCTGGCCTCCACGAGGGTTTCCCCAGCTGTGGTGTTGAGCTGTAATCATTGTTTTTCTTCCAGAAGTGTGCTCAGTAGACTGTGGCACTCACGGCGTCTGCATCGGGGGAGCCTGCCGCTGTGAAGAGGGCTGGACAGGCCCAGCTTGTGACCAGCGCGTGTGCCACCCCCGCTGCATTGAGCACGGGACCTGTAAAGATGGCAAATGTGAATGCCGAGAGGGCTGGAATGGTGAACACTGCACCATTGGTAGGCAAACGGCAGGCACCGAAACAGGCACATATTGCTTTATTTTCATAAATCGTAGATCTATAGTGACGGTCGCGCATTGCAACGGGCTGTTCCTTCAGGGACGCAAGTGCTCTCCAACATTTCTGCTGCCTCCTCAAATCTCTGGGGAATAGGGAAAGGGAATAGTGAGGTCACGAAATGGAAGGAGCTTTTCCGTCCTTCCAGAATTCCGGGGAGGGGAGAAAAGGACCTGAGCAGACAAGACACCCATCCAACTTCTGCCCTGGACGGGAGAGAATGCACACGCATGGGAAATTGTCAGTGCCTGGAGGCTGCAAGCCTCCCACGTCACTGGTCTGCCAGAGCTTCCTTCTCCAACACTTGCTGATTCTAGGCCAGGGTAGAGCAGCAGGACTCCCGGGTGTCTTGGGCAGCCATTTACTGCTGCAATAGGCTCCAGCACCTTCTTGCTATCCCACGGCGCAGTCCTCGGGCTCCTGACCCTCTTCATCACCTCCACCACCGTGAAGTGTTTCCTCCTTTGCTCCCATTTCATTCTCACTCCACCACCTGGCTAGTTGAAGAAACTTCAAAAAGTTTGTGGAAAAGTAGATAAAATACAAGTTTATTCTGGTGCGAAAAGAATCTTTAACTTCCACACACAGGTTTTTCGTAATATGCATTTCCCATGAACTTTTTGAAAACCTTTCACCTAAGCTTCTTCCCTACGATAATCTTTGTTAAAAAGTCCTGGTTTTAAAGTTTCTTGGTTTTTGTTTTTTTTTGTTGTTGTCATCACTGTGGTGTGGACAACGCTGGATTGAATATACTTTATTCCTTTGGAAGAAGAGCTGAGAGCCGATGCTTTCTGACTTTCCACATCACTCAAACAGTTGGGATTACTAAGCTGTCAACCTCAGCATCATTTTACCTCCAGTTTTTACTTTTGTTGTTTAGTTAAGTCAAGCCTCAGAGCCATTTCATGCCTAGCCAGCTAATCTATTGGGTTGTTGGAAAAGTCATGACGTGTTTTTCTATGTATCATGACCTTTCCAACGACCCAATTCTTTGCCTGCATGAAAACTCTCAGGGAAGTTTCCAGCCCAACTACTGTTTGCCCCTTTGAATCTAGTCATCAAGTTGGGGACTCTCCCCTCTGTGCTAGCCCAAAACCCTCCACCACAGACAGGCCCCTTAGGGTAAGAGACAGGGTTGGAGCTTGCCCAGGACTGACTCATGAGCTCAGACTCAGTTTCCCATGCTGTTCATTTGGGCAGTTAAGCAGAGATCAAGTGGGCTGACTCTGCTCCGATTTCCCGTTCCACCTAATTGGGCATCCTGGGGGCAGCATGCCAATCAGGGCCATGACCGCAGCACCGAAGCCCTGCTGGGACAGTCTGTTGGCAGTGAATTGTTTTTGCAATCTCTCAATGACGCTCCAGGTCCTGCTTCCCCTGCAGTTGCTTTCATCTTCAGCTCCCTGCAGGGTCTGAGGGATAATTCAGAAGACTTTCCAGGGAGGGATGTGCACAACCCAACACCAAGACCGCTCTTACCATAGCCCCGACTCTGCAGGGGCCTTCCTCTTGATGCGCTTTTGCATGTCGGGTGTGATTAATTACAGACTTCTCCCACCCCCATATTGCCATTGCCTCTACCCCTCCCCCGCAAAGAAAGCTCTTGCTAATCAACAACCTTTGAGCAGATAATCCTACTTTTTCTCAGTTCATACAGTTCAACCTCCCCTCCCCTTGGCTCCCCTTCTCCACACCTGAGGGAAGAGGGCAGCATTTGTGTTCCCACCATGTCCCACTGACTCTCTTGCCTACAACCTATCTTTACTCTGGAAATAACTCTCAAGAGGGCAGTCCAGACAGATCAGATCAGGAGTCAACACGTCATGGCTAGTGGGCCGGCTCTGGCCCACTGCATGGTTTTCTTTGGCCTACAAACTAACAGTTTTCACATTTTCTAAGGGTTGAAAAAAACTCCAAAGAAAAACATTTCTGACTCATGACAGTTCTATAAAATTAAAACTTCAGTGTCGTTAATCAAAATGTTATTAAAGGGCAGTCACACCCATTTCACTGAGGTCTTAGAAGCTTCCACCTGTATCTCCAGGTTGAGTAATTGTTAGAGACCAATGGCCCAGAAAGGCATGATTTTTAGTCTCTACAGAAAAAAAATAAGGCTGACTCCTGCCCTAGATAGAGAGTTACACAAGTCTAGAGGAAGGGAGAAGGAAAAGGGAGGCAGGTCAACACCCCCATTCAGAAAAGGACTTACAAATGATGGCTTTAAGAATGTTAGAGGCCAAAACAAAGGGAAAAGGTCCAGATATCACAGAGTAGGAGTGGAGAAAAAAACAATATGTGAATTGAAATGTCTTTAGGATCTTTGAGAATGAGTTGGAGATGACAAGTTTGGTCTCGGTAGAGGAAGGCGGAGATGGCCCACGAGATATTACCCATGCTATAGTCAATCTAGTCCTTTGTGTGAGATGAATTAGAAAAAGGCATTCCTGCTCCTTAAAGTGTTCAGCCCAAGCGTCACATCTCTGTGAGGCGAGATACAAGCCTTCTTGAGAGATGCAGAGAGCATGCAAATTCCTATGCCAGGTAAAGCTTCCCAGATCAAGAGGTGCTGGTTCAGGAAACTCTCTTGTTCAGAATTACAATCTCCTGTGACTTTAGAGTTCATGTGATGTGTATTACAAAGCTCTTTATCACCAAAGCCTTTCCTTGTGAGAAATTAGGGTTCTGTGGCTTTATTAGTAAGACGTGTCATCTCCTTGCAGTTATGTTCACTGAGGTTTTTCTCAAAAACATAAGTCAAACCTCCCTTGGTTGGTGAAACGTGCTATTCAAAAATGAGGGAGAGGCTTGCTGGTGCATAATTGCTTCTTTTCCTTCTCAGCCTCTGGCCCCCAGTGCTGTTTCGCGGAGTTTTAGTCATCAGTTTGAGCAGACACTCCTGTCATTTCACTTAAAGTAAATGCCACAATTTACAAGCCCAGAATCAGTCCTCCTCCTCAGGGATACTGACAGTCAGAAAGGAAAGGGAGGTTCTTTGGTCCTTTCCAAGCAGAGCCTCAAATGCTATAGTTTGAAAATAGAAAATAAATAAGAGTGAAATGGCACCTTGTCAGCAAACAGTACATCAGGAGACTTAGGGTAAGGCAGAAACATGGGTGGTTTCTCGGGTTGTCTGTAGCCTGTTTTGAAAAGGTCGTCATAAGGTGGTTTTCTTGGGGTCACTGCAAATAGTCAGCAGAACAGGTCAAATCAGCCCCGTGGATTGCATTTATTGTACTAAACGAAACAAAAAGGTAGATGGGAGAGTGGGTGAGGATGAAAGAACAGACATCTGAAAGTCAACTAAAAGCACCAGTATCTGTCCATGTTTGGTCAAATGCATTTCTGGAATTTGCAACCAAATGATTTATATTTGGAAATATAGTACATATTACTAACGATGTCAGCATGAGGTATAACGTTGCAGTGTTGACTGTTAGCGCTAACTTATCAGCAAGCTGAATCCTACCATGCAGTTATTTTTACCTCTTTGTGACAAGTGAAATACCAGGTATGGCTAAAATCTACAGAATTATATAGATGCAAAATATATTTTATATCCAAATCAACCACAGTTCATGTGTCCCTTTGGAATATGATAGCATTATTTGGATAGGCTATAGTTTACTCTTGTGAATAAATCAGAAGGCATATTGTATGGTTAGAAGGGTTTTATTCTTTAAAATATAATCTTAAAATGGGTTATTGCTGTTATCACTACCATCTGCCACCTCCGCTGCCACCATCCCTTATTAAAACTGGGGATCTAGTATCAAAAGGTCATCCGCAGGCTCTAACACCAGGGCATGAAGGAACTATAGAATTTTTATTAGGTCACAATCACTAAGAACTACAGTAAATTCAGATAAGTATCTCTTATGTTATAAAGAGATGAAGTAGATGCTAGCATGTTTCGTAAGCACAATAATTGGGCAAAGTGGGACAAACAAACATTTGTATTAAGAGAGGATGCAAGGAGGGGAGCTAAATGCTAATAGTGGACTGTTGTGGTTATCCCTAGACTGCGACTTTCCAGACACCCACTCCCAATAATACCGACTAACACCCCCACAGACTGACTACCAACCCTGAGCACCTGCCAACCCCGGGTGGACTGTTGGGTATCTGACAACGAGCAAGGTCTTTACTGGTTATTCCAACTTGTGTATTTTCTCTGTCTGATCCTGACCTTCAGTTGCATTTCAGAACCATGAGGACTTGATTCCTAGGACCGTATGGAGCTGAGTGACCCGCCCAGGTGCCACAAGTCAGAACAGTTTTCTTTTCCCTCTATTGCACTGGGCCCTTCTATTTTTCCTCTTTAATTGGTTGGGGAAAGAAATAGGTTCCTGTGATGTTAATAAGGAAAATGAATCTTTACCCAAGGTAAAACCAGCCGTGCGACAATCTGATGTGCTGATTAAGTGATTGTCATCAGAAGTAGACAGGGTCACAGTCCAAGAGGGAGAGAGGGAGAGAGCTTCTGAACAACAGGGAACAGGCTGGGAAGAACGAGCCTGTCAGAATTAACCACCTTCAGTCTGAGGACAGCTGCTTCTGCATCGCATTCCAGTTTTCATTCTAAGTTATAGGACTTTTTTTTTTTTTAATAGCTATTGTCCTTGAACATTTGAGCTTTCATGACTCTACAATGAGATCAAGTTGAGATGAAATTAGCCACTGTGGAGCCATCCTGACTACCAGGTCTGGGAAGCAGCTAATTCTGATTGGCTAATTAGCCTATTCTCCTGGGGGCTCTTATTGAAGCTATCCTTGGAATTGTTTTTTTTGTTTGTTTGTTTTTTTTTTTTTTTTTGGTTTTTGCTTTTTAAAGTAAAAACCTGAAGCATTGACTTTTCACTGTTAAAGGTTATGGGACAAACCTTTAGCAGAGTGCAAAATGTGTTCCATTGCTGATTCTCCCCAACTCATGATTGGGCAGAAATGTGAGCCTTCTCACTGCAAATCAGGAGTCACCACATGAGCAGATATTCCCTTTGAGTCTGGGTCAGACTCTCTGCCTGAGATCTCCCATCCAAATCCAGAACAAAAAGTTGGCTGGGAGACCCTGCAACAACAGGGCTGGCCCTATACCTCAGCAGTTAAAGGAGCCAGATCACACATGGCCTCCATAGTTCTAGTCTTGGCCCCAGTGGTTTGAAAAACATGCTGGATATATGCATGTGCATGCCTATAATTCTGACAGAAAGAAAAATGGAGGAAATAGGATTGTGGCAAGGCCATACCCCATTGTGTATGTGTCGGGGGGTGCTTTCTCACTTTCTCTTTCTCTCTCTGGCAGGTGCATACACCCTCTGGCAATTAAGAAAAAAAAATTAAACAAATTTTGTAAAAGTTACAGGGACATATTTTCATGTCACTTCAAAAAAAATAATAAAAGAAATAAATAAAAGAAGTAACAGTTACAAGTAGTGCGATGCTCCTGGGAGTGTTTGGTTTTTTATCTTACATGTTGAAGACCATCTTTTCAACATCATTTGTAAAGTAGGCAAAATAGAAACAAACTTGATCCTAACTTTATGATTCAACCATTCTGTAGTCTTTAGATTTCTTCTTATGTGATTTAATAATATCTTCCATGTAACAAACTCCCATCCCAAAAGAAAAGGGAAGACAAATTCTTGGCATTTGGTTCTGTGGAGAGAAGTGACTTGAATGGTAGCTCCTCTGTACCATTTAAGTCACTATGTGAACATTCCCTTAATGTTTCTAGAACTAGCTTGAAGTCCACAGTGACAGAGCGAGATCGAACACAGAAAATATCTTTATTCTTTTTTAAAGAGAGATTTCTGCTATAGGGCACATGCACTCGCTTGAGAGAAAGAGAGACAGAGAGACATAAAGTGAGAAATCACCCCCCAAAGGGGATGGCCATGCCACAATCCCCTCTCCATTCTCCTCTTGGGATTTTGGGCATGCACATGCCTGGTGTGAGTTTTAAGTCACCAGGTCCAGGACTTGAACCATGGCCAACTACGTGGAAGTCCAGTGATATAACCATTATGCCATCTGCTGGTCCCAAAATATCTTGATTTAAGATATTTCTTACTTTATAAGAGCAAAGAACTAAAAACAGCTAGGAAATTTTGAAACATAAACTTATGGGTGAGAGTTAACATGAGGAACATTCCAGACTCAACAGGAAAGGAAACATAAGAAAATAAGAGCTGTTGGGGAAAATGGGCTATGTTGCTCTCATGCAGTGAGTGCTCTGTGCGTGAGTTTTCCAGAGACTCAGCACTCCTCCCAGGTCCTTGATTCTTGGATCCCATGAGAAGCACTGAAGACTACATTAAAGGATAAGGGAAAACAAAAAAGGCCCTGGAGAGCTGAATTCACTTGGACACTGGTGATGGACACCTTTCTCATCACTTGGTTTCTGGTACATTGTATTATACTTGGTCATCGGAAAAGTCATGACATATTTTTCTATGTTTTTCTGTGTAAAAATGCATCATGACTTCTCTGACAATGCGATAGTATCATGAAAAGTAGACTAGCTGGTGAAGAGGGCTGTCTGTGTCCTAGGCTTGACTGCCAAGAGCATTCTGTGTCCTAGAGCAAGTCAACACGTTTTTTAGACCTCATGTGACCAAAGAAGGAGTTGGACCACATCA
Organism: Tupaia tana; assembly: GCA_026018925.1. NCBI lineage: Eukaryota > Metazoa > Chordata > Mammalia > Scandentia > Tupaiidae > Tupaia > Tupaia tana. The sequence continues at coordinate 53,850,341 of JAKSZU010000014.1, forward strand.
TTGCTTCCCAAAGCATGATTTTTTTTTAATGGATACTTTTTATTGGTGTACAAATATACTTTATTGAACAGTTATGTAGGACTTTAAAAAGAAAAGTATTAGGGAAAACTGTAACTAGCACATCAAACTCATGATTATACAGATAATATTGCTTAGGGATAGGGATATGGCAGAAGTAGGTAGCAATATTAGGCCTGAGTAAATTTGAAGAGAAATATTAAGTAAATAGCAGTGCAGATATTGCAAATATCATAAATGCAATATGTGATTGACAGAATTTAGAACACACTTGAATGAGATGATCTCTAAGGACCTGTCCATTCCCAAGATTTTATTGCTTTTGGTGCAGAATCATCTGAATAGGCCATTCTAATGCAATCAAGCCTTTCTCTCTTGTGTAGGGCAGGTTTTCTGTAGTCCCCACAGGATGTAGTGCCCAGTAATATGTACTAGACACTTTCCATGAAAGGAATGGGCACGGCAGAGTGTTGCCCCCTGTGATGCCTATTGAATTACTGAGAATTGTTAAGGGTGCCTTTCAGTTAGTCCGGTACTTCATTTATCTGCTCTCCTCAACTCCATTAATATCCAGTTTACCTAAGGAATCTTTTCTGTACATTGAAAAACTTTCTTGAATAGTTTGAATAATTAGGCCCCACTTTAGTCATCCACATCTTTTAAAAGGAGATGGGCCAGCAGGTGGCATGGAGGAGGTGAAGGCAGCTGAATGGCCAACTGTGTGGTTCAAAATCATGTGGCATGAAAATCATGCCAGGTGCATGTGCATGCATGCCCCAAATCCTGAGAGGAGTCTGGAGGAGAAGGGACTGTGGTGTGGCCATTCCCTATGGGGTGATTTCTCTCTTTCCCTCCCTCCCTCCTTCTCTCTCTCTCTCTCTCTCTCTCTCTCTCTCTCTCTCTCTCTCTCTTCCCCCCTTCCTCCCTCCCTCCTCCCCTCCCTCCCTCCCTCCAGCAAGTGCACATACCCTTTAGCAAACTAAAAGAAGAGAGAGAGATGGCATTGAAACATAGCTGTCTATGTCAACTTCACTTAGATTCGGAACAATGAAAGCATGATAATGACGTGCTGAAGAAGAACCCAGGCTTTGTGTCATGTGCCCCAGTCTCTTTGTAAAGTAGGGATAGGGAGAGTACCTGCCTCAGTGGGTTGTACGGAAAAGGATTTGGCACAGTACGTACCATAGGCTAGAGCCAAATAAAATGTAAGCTAATGTCATCTTTCCCCACCGTCATTTCCTAGTACCAAAGTAAGATAAATTAAAGGGCAAGGAAGGAATCTTCAGAATAAAATTTTCATTAAGACATTTCTGCCACCTTCAACCTCCATTTCACAAATCTAGTTCCAATCCATCAAGCAGTTAGTAAGCATGTCAGAAATAACTCCTACCCGCTGTTTATTTTCCAAACGAAGTTCTGTTCTACAACCTACCAGCATCTGGTTCTTACAGAGAAACAGAAACCCCACTTTTACCTAGAATTGAACCTGCTCACCTTACCAAGCACCCTGATAGAATCAATTTTTTATGCTAATTATTATTGTAAAATTGGGATTTGCTCTTTTTGATCAAAGTTAGACATCTTATACATATTCTGGGGTAGTAAGAGGTCTATGAGAATTGGTTTTTAATTCTGGGTTTTATTTTTTTATTAGTGCAATTCAGAAGAAAAAATCTTCTCCTTTGAAGTATTACTTGAAAAGTCTATTAGGGAACAGAATAACATTTACATTCTTCTATGAGACAGAAAGCAAGTGTGTGCATACACGTGAGTACAGAGGAAGAGAGAAAATTTTAAAAAGAGGGGAGAGAGGTATTTTTGGCAGGCTCTTCCCATGTCTCTGTCTCCCTGCCCCAGCCTGGCAGTTAGGACCACAGGCATATGCCTCCACACCCTGCCTGTTTTGGGGCAAAGGGGGGCAGGAAATCATCCTGGACCTCTCCTAAGGGCCTTTGCCTCTGGACAGCAGTGACCTCCCACTTGTGCCACTGTAGCTAGGCCAAACTGCAGTTCTTTCAAGCCAGTATTTCTCAAACCAGGACCCACAGACATATTCTTTAGGGTGTTGAAAAGACACAGCATTCTCTTCTACAAAGAACTCTGGCATTTCTCAAGTCGGAGGATGCTGCCTTAACAGTGTCTCTTAGAACTCGCTGTCCTGGTCTCTCCTTCCTACTCCTCATTCCATGTGTCTGAGTTCCAAAACTATATTTGGGCTGGTTCTTTGCATCAAGGAATAACTTAGGAAACCCAGCTTTGACTCGATAAAGTCGCCGGCATGCCTTTTGGAGAATCAAGACTCTCATTTCTTCTCTGCCCTAATTCAGCCCAATAAACTTCACAATTACCCTCCTGCCTTTCACGCTGCAGTTGCTTGACTCCTTGGAGCATGACCCGTGCCTAACATCTGGGGAGTCTTTGCAATTCCTTGGCTCATCTCCTGGGTTATCAAAAGCCACACGGGGTATCCCAGATGTTCATAGGAGAGACAGATTTTACATTTCCTCCCAAGTTTCCTGCCTATGGGGTTCAATCTTTCCCCATCCTTTTTTTTTTTTTCCCCATAGCATTCTATTTCACAAGCTCTTTTTAAAAGGCTTGCCTTTATTGCCTTTAGAAAATATGGTGCCGTTATTCTGAACACCCGCAAGTCAAAATTGGGGTTTATTGCTTGTTCCTCTTTATCCTGCACTTGTATAGATTCCTAAGATCAGACCTGCAGAAGGCAGCCACGTCATTGGCCATGTCTGAGCTTCCGCATTTGTGGGTAATAAAGAAAGAAACCACATGAAATAGCAGCGAGGCAAAATTCAAGTATTTCATCCTAAACAGTCTCAGGATAATTAGAATGGATTACATTACAAGAGAAAATGCATTTAGTTAATCTTTCCTCTAATTAAAAAAATATCCCTAGTTTTAAGTAAATTGTTTGTTTTTAAAAACATATTTTCATTGTAGTCAGTCAAGGAGAGACCTGTTCAGTCCTCAGTGATATAAGGAAACACTGGCAGAATAATTAAAAGCTACCAGTCAAGTGGGTTTGTTTTTTTGGTTTTGTGTGTGTTTGTTTGTTTGTTGGTTTTACTGGTTATTTAGATCCTTGAGGAGTCCAGTCTTTCCTCAGGGACTCTCCACAAACAACCTCCTTCCTTAGTCCCTGGTGGCATAACTCTGTTCTCAGATCACCAAAGGTGTGGTTAACACCCTTGGCCAGCCACGGCCAAGTGAGAAGGCTAATCTAGCAGAGGTTTATGTTCCACGTGAGCCGGAATCATTGCCAAAACGAGACTGGCAGGGTTAGGAGAAGTCCTCAAGACCAAACAGGGACACACTCCAGCCCTCACTGCTTCTATTCCAAGACAGACAGACCCGAATGGCCCCATGCCCTCTGAGTCTGTCTCACACATAAAGAATCACTCATATCCTCTCCAGTGTCTTCCTCCCAGCTGTGGAGCTCACACCCCACTCTTACTGCAAGGGTTTGTAGATATTTCCAAAGATGTGGAACCTGATCAGATTCTTCATTGAAACCTGCTGCCTGTAAAATGTACCAAAAGAGAAGGATGCAGCACCTCTTCTACTTGCGGGGTGCATGCCAGAGGTGTGGTCTCTGGGCTAGCCAGTACCCTCAGTGCTCGGTCTCCTGAAGTCCTGCTGTGTTTGCACAGTGATGGAGAAACCAGCACATTCTGCCATCTCACCAGCTAGCCCCCAAATTCCTTTGAAAAAAAAAAAAAAAAAAACAATCTTTTTTTTTGCCTACAGTGCCTCTCCCAAACGTTTGTCCCAGAGCTGCGCTGTGGAACAGACCCCACAGAGTCCGTTTTGTTTCCTCATGTCTCCACACCCTCAGACACACTCCCTCAGCCTGGTGTAGTGGAGGAAGCCAATCTCTGAATCCCAGCTTAGAAGTACTCAGGAAGCCCCTAATATTGAGATGAATAGCTCATTCAGAAAATCCCCTTCCTTCCCACTTAGGTTAAAGGTTGCCTCTATTTTCAGCTGGCTTGATGCAAATTAAAGAGCCCCTGTGCTCTCCCTCCCTCGTAGTGATCACTTCACAGTTAGAATGGATAGAGAACTGTGGACATGTCCCCTGGATTGAGGTTCCAGGATTTCTGGCACGACTCTTTGAAGCTACTGTCTCTAATCCTGCATGAGACCCAGCACTGCAGCTCCAACTCAGAAAAACTACATCAGTACACCACAAAAACTACCCCAGAAAAAGAAAGGTTAACCTATGTTCTAGAGGCAGAAAGCTGTCCAGAAGGAATTTCAAAAGCTGAGAATCCTGAACCATAAATTCCAAGTTTAGCTGCAGCAGCATGGGGTCAAATTAGCTTGGCTAGTGAAGTTGGTTAGTGCTTGGCCCACGAGGTCACCTGTCTAAAGCTATAAGCAGGGTGATGGGCTCATCACTGATAGGTGTGAATTGCATTTTTTTTAAGTTTTAAAATTATACTTTAACTTCAAGAGAGATTGCCAGACAGCCCTGTCTAGGTGTCTAGAAACAATGCCAGGGACTGGGGAGCCCCAAAGATTATAAAATAACCACCTCGCGAGCACAGAGGAAACGTGTGTGCCTGATTTTATTCCAACAAGTTAACAAGCTGTCAATCACCAGTCCCACGACTGCCCCTGAAACACACTCTCTCTAATGACACAAAACTCAAAGCGGTGGCTTGTGCTTTGTAGAGAGCATCTTGGCAACAGGGCAATGAGATTGTTTCTCTGTGTTAGGTGTGTGTGAGCTCAGGAAGCCCAAATGTCATTGATAGCTGCAATTCTCGTGAATAAGGAAAGAGATTGAAGGTATCGGAGACAGTGCAAGAAACTAGCTTTTTCCTATTAATCCAGGGAAGGCAGGCAGGTCGAGTGCGGTCCCTTAAGCGTGTTGCTATCAACTCCTCTCCATACTTTGAATATGAGCTGATTTAACTTTGTATTTCTACTTAATGGGGCCAAGAAAGATCTGTATCCATTCATTTACAGATCTGTTCTCTGGGGGTCTGATACAGGAAACGTTATCATATTGTACGGAAACCTAGAGCAGACAACAGTCTGCCCAGAATAAAACAGTCTGAAACATATCATATATATCAAAACCCACTCCAAACTCTCAGTATTTCCCATATTATGGGAAATGATGTTCATAGAATGTTTAAAATTCTGTTTATAGAATGTAACATCTTTCCTCTGCTAACTATCAACATTCTTTGTTAATGCTTCACTCTGATCATTTTTGTGCATTGAGAGGTTGGGGCAGTGTGTGTAGACAAAGGACTATATGAGATTTGGAATCAAACAGACATGGGTGCACATCTGGCCCCCACCACTTGCAAGTCGAGTGGTCTTTGGCAAGTTATGAATCTTCAGTAAGACTCGGCTTTTCCCAGCTGTACATTAGGAAGAAGTCCTGCTACAAGGACATCACATGTGGGAAGCATTTAACACAGCGCCTGATACTCCATGAAGGTTAACGTAGAAATCATCCATGCTACACCTTCATGCCTCTACCGTAGTTTTCCAACTGGGTCTTCAGAGAGTGAACAGTTAAGAAAGCAGAGGCGGTAACATCCAACCACACAGAGTGGGCCAGATTCCAGAAAGAGAGCCTGGAGAGCTTAACCTCACATGTTAACACAGGTATCCTTGGCCCGCCTCCTATTTCACTGCTCCAGGATGAGCTCATTGAGACCCCTCGTTCCTATTACTTCAAGGTGGGAGGGAACCAGCAGTTAGCGTAATGGCTATGTTGCTGGACTCCCACGTAGTCGACCATGGTTTGCGTCCCGGACCCGGTGGCTTAAAAGTCACGCCGTGCGTGTGTGCATGCGTGCCCAAGATCCCGAGAGGAGAATGGAGGAGAAGGGATTGCCGCATGACCATCCCCTCTGGGGGTGATTTCTCACTTTCTGTCTCTATCTCTCTCTCTCTCTCTCTCTCTCTCTCTCTCTCTCTCTCTCTCTCTCTTTGGCGAGCGCACGCGCCCTATAGCAAAAACCTCTCCAAATAAAAAAAAAAACAAAGGCGGGAGAACAGGAACAGAGAGTAAAGCCAGCAGAGAGCTAGAAGTGGCCCAGTTAGGACCCAGCAGCCAGTCAGAAATATGGGTGTTACAGACATTACCAAGAAAGCATCCAGGTGTCATCCCTGCCATGACTGGGATTCACACCTCCTCTGCTTCCAGCTGAGTGATAACAAGGATATGCAATCATTCATAAAACATCTATTGAGCATCTAATGCATGCCAGCATGGTGCTGGGCGCGATGCCTAGCCCTCTGTGTGACCATCCCTGGGGCAGCAGGGCAACAGAGAAGTGGCTTGCCGAGAGGCAGGTAGTAGTCTAAAGAACTTCAGACATCAACTACATTTTATGTCCACATAAGATTTTTTTGTTTTCTAAGCCAAGACACCCTTTCCGGGGGTTTTGCAAATAATTTTTGGTATATTCTTCAACATCGTTTCTTGCTTTCAGAGCTTATCAAGAGATAGACGTAGGGGTGGAAGCCTTTAACTTCAAACAATGGTTTAAATCCATTTGTAACACAATGTAATTGCATAAAAGAAAGTAGTCAGGTATCAAACTGTGTGGATACACACAAATGAGTCCCTCATAAGTGTTAATATGTTCTACAACAAGGAAATTCAGTTCAATCAAATGAAGATGGCAACTCATTAAAATTTGATTTTCCCTCCTATCCCTTTTTATCTTTTAATCCTCTATATATGGCACAACTTGTTCTGTTAAATAACACTCATTAATGAAATCTCTTCTCTTAGCTATAGCTATATTTTTATTTATTATGAAAACCAGCAGATGCTTTTAATCTAATTTATTTGGATTACTGCTTGGACATCTCTAAGTAAGAAAACTTTAAGCTGTTAAGGTGGAATTATTAGCAAGGGAAGGAGTGGGAGGAACCAAGTTCTCCTCTTTTCTCTTGGCACGAGGGGGTTAGGCAGGCCTTTCCTCTGTAAGGGGAGTTGGCCTAGCTTTGGAGTGTGCGGGCACTATGAATTCATGATCTTCGTTCACATAGGGAAGGGAGGGAGGACAAAACCTATGGAAAGAATTGTAACCCAAACTCCCTATACGGGTAAGGCAAAAGCAATGGTAAATGAGTGTGTTAAACAGGGTGTAAGGCAGCAGGGAGTGGTAATAACCCAGAAAGTGAAAACCCCATCTATGGAGACACGACCCAACCCCAGCTGAACACTGCCATGCAGACATGCAAGCCTAGCTTTTCCAAAATGTCCAATTGTCAACAGAAATCAGAAATGGGGATTATTATACATACTCTTTTCATCTTCAAATGTTGGCAAGCAAATTCAGTGTTTATAAAGCTGCTATCCAAGTCATTCAAACAAGGCTGGGGACCAAATGGATCACCCCTCTGCAGCCACTGACCCCCACCTGCAAGGCAGAGTTAGTGTTGAATTAGGGAATATCATTTGGCTGGATTGAGATGGGAATAGCTTTGGCCTCTTTTGTTTGATGCCCCGACTCTCCTTGGTGACTGATTTAAACTGGTGGGAGTCTCATTACCATGGCACAATGGTGATACTTTGCACTTACATGGTGAATTTTCTCCAAGGAGCTCAAAAGACTTTGTGTTTCCTCGGTCAACCTCACAGCAAGCCTGTGAGGCAAGCAGATAGCTATCATCCCCCCAAAACACAATGAGCAGCAACAGAGAGCATTTTACACAAGGCAGCCAGGTTGACTCATTGGTTTAAATCCATGGTCTACACCATTGGCAAATACAGCATTCAAGAAGCATGAACAGGGCTTCCCATGACTGCCTCCTCTGCCGCCCTTTCTGGCTTATCTTCCTTCCATCTGCTCTAATCGACAGCTAAACTCCAAATCTCCACAATAAATACAGGCAAACCGAGCCAGTCGCTAATTCTCGTTGTGCGTGTGAGTGTGTACACGTCTGTGTGTGCATGCATGTGTGTGCGCCCACCTGACTTCTCAGCAGGCCCAGCATGGTACATCCACACCCATTCCAACATGTCTCTGCATTGGTCATTGGTCTAATGCCATCCTCTGAAATGCTACTCTTAGAAATGTTCAAGTCCTAGAAACATCACACGGTTATCTCCAGGAACCTAGATACCTAAATATTTCTCACAATGCCCAATAATTTGTGCTGCTTGGGGCCCCTTTGTCCCTTTGTCTCCGTCAGACTGATAGAATTACAACTATGAAGCCTCCTTTACAGAGGTGGCCTATATGCCCTCTCTGAGCTACAGTGGGTCAATTGGAGTAGCCATATGAAACAGGGGTAAGGGCCACAGAGGTGCAGTGGAGGGCGGAGCGAGGATCTTCTCTGAGCTTCCCTGGATAGGACGCTCACGAGAGTAGGATGACCAGTAGTGACTGGAAGTCTTCCACACTCTTCATTTTCCCCTCTAGGATGGGCTTCAGAGGCTTTGCGATCTAGGTCCCTGCCCTACCCCAGCCCCTCTGCTTCCTGGGCATATACTCTTTCTGACCTGCTCTACTCAAGGGAATTCCTTGGGCTTTTCAGGCATGACCCAGAGAGAAGACTCCAGTTCAGCAGTGTAAACCTGTTGATCTTTTTCCCAGGACAACACAGCACAAGTATTCTGCATTTTCTAGATTGCCTTGCTCTTCTTTCCAGATTGTCTCAGATCAGGCTACTGATTCCTGGGAACAGTTCCCAGCATGATATTCCACTCTAATCCTTCACCTTCTGTGCATGCGGGCATGCTATCAACATCCTTCAGAGGCAGATGCAAAACTAGGAAAACACCTGGCCATTTTAGATGCATGTGTTGGGGAGAGAACTAGAGGTACTGGCATTGGCACTAGTGAGGCTGATAAATCCACCAGCCTCCCACCTGATCCCACGAATCAGGACGTTCTTCTTTAGAGTCAAAGGAAACTCCTTTTCCAGGGATGCAAACCTTAACAATCCAGCAGAAAGACATGGGAACTCTCTCCTTGATCTAGTTGGGAGCAGAAATGAAGTATCCAGGATCAAGTGTGATGTTTGAGCTCTTCCCAGTAGATCAGAATCAATACTGAATATTTAAAAGGTATGTAGATGAAAAAAGCCATTTCTTTATATACTCAGGTATAAAAGGTTTGCTGCCTTGGGAGAAGTCAACTTGTGCTTTCCACTTGGCTATGCAGAATGGAAGCTGTGCAGGCTTTCAAAGGTCAGCTGAGGCTTCCCTGTATCTTCATTCATCATGTCTCTCAAGGTATCAGATGGATCGATTCTAATTTGTATTTTTCACACGCATATACAAACATACCTTCTTGGGAGTTAAAGGAACACTGTGTTGGGGACATTACTGCATATATTCTAGAAATTCAAAAACGTCACAGAAGTCACGCATATCCCCCATGCTGCCAAACTTGGTAAAAGCCAAAGCTTGACCCACTCAAAAACAGCTCAGAGAAAATGCCAACCAGAGCCCATTGACTGAACTAGCCTTCGGATTAAATGAACACCTGAAGCCAGATTCAGGGAAGCCCATGCCAGCAGAGACACTGGGAGGTGAAGAGCCGGGCCGCTGGAGCTTTCACTGTCAGCCCCACTCGGGTTTCAGAAGCCAAGGTGGGGTTCGGTTGAGCTAAGTACCCGGCCGGACCAACAGATCATTTTAAGTTGCTTCTGAGTACCTCATCTCAGCCCTCCTGGGATGGCTTTTCCTTGACATTTAAATCTCACCTTCCATCACCAGTGAGATTAGGTTACACTAAGTAATACAACTTTAAAATATTTTGTGAGCAATAAAAGCAAACGATGGCAGTGTTATAAACTCGTGCCTTTCCAGAGATATTAAAATGTTCCTGATATGGATCTCAGTGAGGTAAAAAGCTGCAAGCCAGGACTTTGAGGGAAAGAGGCAAAGACTCTGAAAACAGTGTGAAGCTAATCTATAAGGAAGGTAGTTAAAGCCAAGCCGGGAACAACTTCAGAAGTCAGAAGGGCACATTGTTGGGGGTTTCCCCTCTCGTTTGTTTTTCCTCCCAGATTGAGGCTTTGCTTTCTATTAAAATCTTGGCAGTACCTCCCAAGAAAGGTGATCCCTAACAGAACCAACTTTGGACAACCCTGGCATCCAGCAGCCAAACTTACTATTCAGGAAGATTCTACATTACCCCTTTCTTGGAGCTGAAATACAGCAGGTGCTCAGGAAGTGCTGGCTAACTTGAGATTGTATTAGCCCTCTCTCGCCTCCCCAACCTGCCCAAGTCATTTCAGACAGAGCCAAAGGAAAACACATGCGCATTGTACCTGGGAATAGCTGGGACACAGTAAGAGGTCACTGTGAGTTAGCTTCAAACCACCAGGTTTCTTAGCTGCCACCACAGCCCACTTGTTAGAAGAGCTAGGGGACCAGCAGATGCCATAATGGTTTCGTTGCTAGACTCCCACATAGTCGACCACAGTTCAAGTCCTGGACCTGGTGGCTTAAAACTCAAGCTGCAAGCGTGTGCATGCATGCTCAAAATTCTGAGAGGAGAATGGGGGAGAAGGGATTGCAGCATGGCCATCCCACCTGGGGAGTGGGGGGTGATTTCTTGCTTTCTGTTTCTCTTTCTGGCAATCACATGCACACTATAACAAAACAAAACAAAAACAAAAACCTCTCTAAAAAATTAATAATTTTTTATTAAGTCAAGAGCTGGATTGGAAAGGGACACATCTGAAAAATAAAGGGTTTCTCCTGAGTTTTGGAGCATTTGGACTTGAACAAAGGATTTTGTGTGTGGGTGTCTATGATACAGTGCATAGAAGGAGGGGGACAATCACCCCCAACAGCATGAATAACAGTCCTGGCAAGGCTCTCTTTTGATATATATAAAACACATATATATGCAAAACTTATGTGGTATGAGAGGGGTCTTCAAAACATTCATGGAAAATGAAGAAAAAAAGAAAGTACATGGATTTTAAAACTTTTTGCACCAAAATAAACTTGTCCTTTAATTCCATTTTTAAATGAACTTTTTAAAGTCCCCTAGCATATATGTGGCATTCAATTTTCATGATGAGAAGAGGAATAAGGAGGGAAATGTCTAAAAATTTTTCTGGGGAGGAAATCATGAGGAAAAAAAAAAAGTTGAGAGCTATCAATCTGGTAGAAAAAATAATAGAGTGATTCGTTACTAGAACCTTAATGCAAGTGGCCTAAAGTGTCTTTAGGGAAGTCACATTGTGGCCTAGGAACCTTTCTGCCAACTTGAGTTTCTGTCTTTATCTCCCCTGTGCCTGCTGGCCCCATTTTAGAACAAATCAGTTTGGGCTGAAATAACCAGACAGGCCCAAATAATTGATTGTGTACCTGTTTTTAATTTACTGACTTACTGAACTCCCTTTGCAGATAATACCAACTAACAGGTATTGAGTACTTAGCACAAAACTTGCCAGATCCAGTGCTAAGTTTGTAACATGGCTTCTCTCCTCTAATCCTCATGTCAATTTTGTGAGGTGGATGCTATTAGCAGCATCATTTTGCAGGTGAGAAGCCTTGCTCAGCGAAGCTAAGCTACGTGCGAAAGCCTTCACTGTCAATGAGAAGGGCAGGTGAGCTCTGAACCCAGGTTGACTTGACAGAGAGCAGGCTTAATCACTGCATTATTTACACCCCCTGCTTTGCAGCAGGAAGGAGTTTTGGGAGCCCAGCACTGAAATCAGGGCCTTTGGGCACCAGGGAGCCCCCCTTACCTGTTAGTGAACTCATCACCTGCAGGAGTGTGTCTTGGGTGATCGAAGGACAAAGCCCCATGCACTTTCTTGGTTCACCCCAAGCCAAAAAATGCAACGAGTAATCTCAGATTCCAAAATAACTCATTGCTGCTCCACATAGGCATAATTGGCCAACTTCCCTAAATTTCAGTTGACTTTCTATCAGAGTTCACATTTCCACCAACTTTTCATTAAATTAATTATTCAAAACAATTCAGAGTTAGCGTTCTCACAGCAACTGTAACTCTGCCATGACTAGATTAAGGCGTAAATTGAACAGCATGTTTTGCAATAAAGTTAATTTTATATTCACCAGAGAACTGAGTTATAGTTGCTGTGGGAACCATCATTTCGAATCTCTTGACGTTGGTGCTTTTAAATTCTCAACCACAACCTTGCACACGTAGCATATTTCACATGGACATTTCACTTGCTTCACGCCATGGCATGGCTACTCTGAACCTGGAAGTTCTCTCGGAAACTCACATGGCAGCCTTCAGGCTTTCCCAGCCTTCTTACTTATTCTGGTTACTTACGACCCTACTCAGAGAAGCAGTCAAAAAACCAAAATGGTTCTCCTTTTACCTTGAAATTGTCTGTTTTCGAGGAGGCGACTTTCCTTAGAAGCACCAAGTTTCGGGCAGTGGCAACCAAAGCGAGAGATGCCGTAGTATTTGTGGATCTGTGCTGTGTTATTCAGTGCACACGAGTGACCCCTAAAAGCTCCAAGTCCTTGCATCTGCCATAATCATGCAGGCATGCACAGCCATGCATCAGAACGTGTTGGAGCCCCGGGAAAGCTAAGCAACATTTCCCAGAGCCACATAAAACCCAGGCGTCTCTAAATCAAGACGCATTGCAGAGCCTCTCTAAAGGGTACGTTCAGCAGAACTAGAATAGAACTCAGGCTACATCTTGATGGTGTGGAATTAGAGACATGCACCAAAGTAAAGACAGAGGCTTGTTTGGGAGAAATAGCAGAGGAAGATGAAACTCTGTGATGATTAGAGATGCGACTGTTCCATCTACAAAGATTATCGATTTCTGTAGCTTTATTGGAAAAATCAGTCATGCTTTCTGCCTCCTGGGGATTGCTCTGCTGCAACTGGGAGTGTGTATGTGTGGAAACTCTGCAGGTTAGCAGCTGAGTAGCATCTTCCATTCACCATTCAATTATCCATTTAGCTAGAATGTGACTTAGCAGAAACAGACTGCTGTTTTGCATGTTTAAAACGTATTCGAAAGGAGAGATTTTTGTTTCTCTGTGAATGAGAGGAAGCTCTTGCCTTCCTAAGGGTGCACTCATTATGCAGAATTAAAGAAGAGTACCTAACAACAGCATAGGCCAGCTTGTCAGAATTTGGACTGCTGTACTCTCAGGGAATGGGTCTCCTTATTCCTCAGACAGTGCCACTCATAAATGTACCTCCTGATTGAGACTATTGCAAAATGTGTAGAAAAAGGCCCTGTAGTGGCCTCCCCATCACATCCTTGGTCAGATAAAAACTGCATTAAGAAGTAGACTAGACCCTACTTGTCAATAGAGTCCCAGAGAGCAAGATCAGTTCCTAATGATTCAGGGTTTCCTGGGTCACATGAATGGGAAGGGTGAATGACAGGTGACTCTGGGCTCGTGACTGAGGGTGGGCACAGGAGACACCCTCCCAATCAAAGGAACGGAAAGAGGATGAAGAAATACAGGAGGGATTGGAGTGGTTTTATCATTTCTGCATGAGGTAAGAAGGGCCCTAAGACAAGATAAAACTTGGACTACTGTCTGAGGCCATTTGATAGTTAGTGTTTTGTGACCAGGTCTTCAGAGGATTTGGAGAGATGGGTTAATAGAGTAACCAGTAAATATAACTATATATGGGGAGTCTTCAAACATTCCTGTGAAATGCTTAATATGAAAAATCATGCATGGATTTCAAAATTTCTTGCACCAAAATAAACTCATCCTTCTATTTTTCCATGAACTTTTGGAAGGCCTCTGGTATAGTTCACATACAGAAAGACAGCACTCTTTAAGTGTGTTTGAGTGCCACAATTCAGACGATCAGCTGACCTGCAGGGATAAATGGAACACAAAGAAATTGAAAGACCAGAAATGGAAAGTAATTGTTATTGAATGAATGAAAATACAAGCTCATGGAGCCCCCATAGAAATCAGCATATTGTAATCACTCCATGAACGTTTGATATGGAATTGGTATTTCTCCCTTAGAGGTCCTTTCATCCCTTGGTACTTACACACTACACTCATCAAGGCCTAGGGACCAAGTGGGAGACAAAGGCCAACCCTTTCAGCAAGAGATACACCAGATATGACACCACCTGGTAGGACACCATGCAGCAGCTTCCCATGGCAGAATCCTCAAGTGCGTAGTCTGGCTCTTGGCTTCAGAAACTCCATTTTGTTTGTGTTCAGCATGGGCCAAGCTCTAGACTGAGTCCCTCACATTTAAATCCAAAATGCTATTCGTTAATTCATAGAAGAAACCCCACATCTCCTGCTCAGTGTATTTTCTCTCTAAAGGGAAATCTATATGGGAAATGGAGCTCAAATCAGGAGATGGTTTGGGGAACAAGGAATCAAAGCAACAAGCTTTGTATTCTGAGCCTCCTTCTTCCTGAAGAGCTGCACCTGGCTAAAGGGGAGCACAGGACCTGAGATCAGAGTTGGACGGGCCTGGGCTCCACCTCTCCATCTACCCTTGCGGTGATTATGACCCTGGATAAGTTAATTAACTTCTCTGTCAGCTTTTTCCGTCACAAATGATGATGATAATGTGTACTTATATGGTCCTTGAAATGGCTCGACACCGTAATAAAGATGTGAATTGCGGAGCGCCTGGTAGGCACTCACACGTGGCCGGCGCTGTGGCTTCCCTCCCCTCAGTCGAGCAGGACACACTCAATTCTGAACTGACCCTGACTCTCTCTTGCTCACAGGCTCTTTGTTCACACCCTAAGCAAACCCTCCACTTTCTACTAACATATTTTTTCTGAGCCTGGCTAAGATTTCTAAGTCGATCCTTGATAGTTTCACCTCACACACCTCTTGTGTTTTAAGGGGAATTCTGTAGATAACTTGTCTCATTCCCTTATGTGCAGATCTTGTTCATGGAACTCTCAGGAAATTACCTCATTTTTCTCCTTTCCACTTAAGTCTTTGGAGGGCACCTTCCTGGGGTCTTTGCTGTACTGACTATATGAGTCCTATTTTAAATAATAGTGTAGAGTCGCTCTACTACCAATTCAAGTCCAAGTCCAAGGCTTTCATAAACCACAGACAATTCTACTATTTGAAGACATTTTTCATAATTATTAACAATAATAACCATCTGTTGGGGAACATTTAGTATGTACCTACATCATGGATTCTCTCACTTAAACCTCAATAACCCTCTGGGATAGGTTTATTTCTTGATCTGGTTTTATAGATAAAGAAACTTTGTCCAAGATCATGAAGCCAAGGAATGGGGCTGAGATTTGAACCCAGGCAGCCTGGATTCAGAGCCCACTACCATCATGATCTAGGTACTGTTACTAAGCCAATATGATCCTTTAGTCCCAGAAAGCAGCAGAACCTGCTGAAAGGCCCAACATACCAAAACACATTACTCAGTGTGAACATCTGTGCCCTTGGCCTCGACCTTTGGGCCTTGACCCTCATCCCACTTTCTGCATCCGTGAAAGCCAATGAAAAGAGCCCAATCTTTATTCCCTATCTTTGATGATGACCAATTATCCCAGTTTGCCTGGGTCTCAAGGTCTCCTGGGATAAGACTTTCAGTCCTAAAACCTGGACAATCCCTACAAACTGCAGTGGCTGGCTGCCCCCATTGAGAACAAGTACTATGGAGCCCACCTGCCTGGTGTCAAATCCTGTCTCCACTACTAACCAGCTCTGCTACTTTGGCCAACTTACTTAACTTCTCTGTGCCTCCATCTCCTTACCTAGAGAACAGGGATACAACAGTACCTATACCATGGGGTTGTTGTGGCAATTAAATAAGCTAATGCACGAGGAGTGTGTAAAAGGACTAGACTCACAGAAATATGTCTATGAAGGTTTGTTCTTACTGTCATTATTACATACCAGGTTGTGAGAAAAGTCACGCCGTATTTTTTCTGTTTTTCTATGTAAAAATGTGTCATGACTTTTCCAACAACCCAGTAAAAACCTTTCTAAAATTGAGAATTTCAGTCCTGGGGCAGAATCTTTGCCTAACCCATTTAACATCTATAAGAAATAAACATTTAGTGATTGCCTTACATTTCTAGAAGTTGTGCTAGGAACAACACCAACATAAAATGGCAATTTATTGTTGACCTGATTTTATACTAGTTAAAAGAGAATCGTCAGCCCTGCAGAAGTAACAAGTCCGTGCCCACAGGCCTCCTAGGTGTTATTTGTATTTTTATGACCCTCCTGTGGCTATAAGGATGCTCAGTGGGTGTAGAAATTGGATGGTTAAAAATAACAAATAAGAAATCAAAGTCGCGCCTTGTCCCTATTTCCATACCGGTAGGTTCCACATTCATTATTTGCCGGACAGCTGTGGGAATACGCAATACAAGCTACAACACTTGATTATCCTCCAAGAACCAAATTAAGCCATTGGACTTTCTTATTATTGTCATCCCTGCTTTTGTGTCACTCTCGTCACCCTCTTAATCTACCAACGTGCCTTCTATTCTTCCTCACTGGGTGCTTGGGTCTGTCTCTTGCAGTCGAGAGGTATCTGCTTTTTACAAGTTCAAAGGCATGGACCCACACCGGCACTCACATGCAGCCCCTGTCATCAGGTTGGTTTAGGGTCCTGGGCCACAGCCACCTGCTTCTTTGGCATGGGGAGGTGTCATCCTTTCAGGGGGTTGGGGTGTGACCTGCAAGATGCTTTTCCCCCACCCGGCCACTAAACGAAGGACACCGTGAAGCAGCATAGATAAGCCATGCAGTTGTTTTTTGCTTTCATTCAACAGAGATCTCCAGAGCAAGGCATTGGGTGGGCATTGGGACAACAGTCAGAAGCAACTAAGCTAATGTCGACCTCGGGAGGTTTAGAGGATCCCAGGAAGATGGGCCTTAAACCACTGGTTCTCCACCTCTGCTTCACACAGGAACCACCAGGGGAGCGCAAAGAAGAAGAAAAAAAAGAAAAGAAAAAAAATGATGCCTGAGTCTTATCCTCAGAGATTCTGATTTAATTGAGGCTGGGCAGCCTACCAGGAGGATTTTTTAAGGCTCTCTGGTGGTTCAGATGTGTAGTAGCCAAGTTGAGACCCCCTGCTGAAACAAAGGACTCATTAGGGTTACGATGAATGCCTTAGAGCAGGAGATGGTGCCATGGAGCCTGTAATGGGGAGGAACCCGGAAGCGGAAGTCAGGAGAGCTTTTCCTGAAGAAGGACCGACAGCTAAGGGTGAACGGCTTTAACCAAAATGGGCTTGGGGAGCGTAGTCCAGGGAGAGAGATCAGCAAAAGCCCAAAAGAAGGGTCCAGACTATATTCTGAAGCATCGGGGCAGTGCGGCTGAAGCCCAGAGACCAGACACAGGATGGAATGAGGAGGGAGGAACCGGCAGAGCCAGGTAATGCAGGGCCCGTGGAGGAGGCTACATCTAGGGGTCAGGACTTAATTCTAAAGCAGGGGCTCTCACCTTGTGCAGCCATCGGGACCCCCTGGAGGGCTTGCCAAAATGCAGATGATTGGACCAACTTCCAGAGGCTCTGGTTCGGTAGGTCTGGGAGGGAGTCCAAGAATGTGCATTTCCAAGCTCCCAGGTGATGCAGATGCTGCTCGCCCCGGACCGTACTCGGAGAAGCTCTGCTCTAATCTGAAGCAATGAGCGCCACTCGCCACTCTCGGAGGGATTTCAGCAGAGCCGCCACAAGCCTGGTGTCTGCTTTAGCGACGTGGTGATAGTCACTCCCACAACTAGCCCACTGCATCACCTTTCACCAGGTGAAGTAGAAGAAAGGTGATGTTCTAGGAGAAGAAAACAGGCACCCCAGCAAAAGCACAGGCTTGTGCGAGACCCCAACGCTAGTGGGTGATAATGATTCAGTGTGAATTCAGTCAGTTATAGCATGGGGTTCCCTTCCACGAGCCATTCCCATTTAACCATTGCCTAAACTCTTTCCTCCTCTTGTGATCTTTTACTTGAAGATAATAATCATAACAAATATACTTTACTTGAAAATAATTTAGTAGTAATTTAATAATAATAATAAATACATTTTACTTGAAAATAATAAAATAATAATATGTTAAGAAGAGCTTGGAAACATAAAAGTATTTTTAAAAATAAGATGCATCATCCTTTCTCATGTTTCTTCAAATGTGAAAGGATTCTTTTCACCTTTTTTTAAGTTCATTATTTTTTTCCATAGCCCACAGTTTCCCACACAGACAGAAATGATGCCGGTCAGTGAGAATCCAGGTGCGTCCAGAAACATGCAGCTTAGACAGCGAGACAGCTGGATCCAAATTTATACCACCTCGCAGAGTCTCTGCTGCTCCTGCTGCTGCTGCCGGGAGGGGGAGGGCGGGCAGTGGTTTCTGCCTTATGAGCAAAAGACCGCATAAAGGCTCACTGGCCTCCCCAGGCCCTGACCCCTGCACCCCCATACTCGCACCTCCACAAACCCTCAAAGACATAGACACTGCGGAAACAAAGAGGAACATCTGCCTCTCTGTTCTCCACGTCTTTTCTAACAAAGCAGGGGCAGCTGTTCAAGTGCAGGTTCGTGGCCGCGTGTCCACGCCAATTTGTGCCCGGAAAGAGAGTCCCCACACTGCTCCCTCCTGAACACGCGGCTGAACAAGAGGGACAAGCCCTGCGGTTTCCCGTGACCAGGACGCTTCATTGGCAGCCAGTCTTCTAAAATTAGCAGGAGGTTTCCCCAGAGTGTCTCGAAGCATCAGATGAATTTTCTGAACACTGGCTACTGCTGTTGAGTGTAAATGGCGGTCCCCGGTCCCCAACACCTCGGCTGTTTGCAACTATAAAGAGCTCTGGACTGTAGTGGCAGTTTCTGTGTTAAATAGAGCTAGTGTTTGTGTGCCCCTGAATTCTAACAATGTGCACCTCCAGGAAAACAGTGATATTTAAGCCAGTCGGGGGGAAGGGTGTCTTAACTAAAGTAACATTCAAAAATCCAATTCTTCCCAAGAGAACAAGCCACATTTATCCCACCTTCGAATCTCCTGCCACTCATAACTGCCCTTAGTTTCGGTGAGTTTCTTCTCTCTGCGCTGGACCAATGTGGCATTACTGGATTTTGGCTGGTGGTCATGGGAAGAAGGTGGATTTCCTAGAAAGGATGCAGTCGTACGCTGAGGGCACATAAGAAATCTCCATTTTCTTTTTTGAAGAGTTTTTTTGGATTTTTTGTTTTGTTTTGTTTTGCTATAGGGCACGAGCACTTCCTGGAAAGACAGAGAGAGGCAGAGAGACAGAAAGTGAGAAATCACCCCCCAGGGGGGATGGCCACGCCGCAATCCCTTCTCTTCCATTCTCCTCTCAGGATCTTGGGCACGCACGCACACGCACCCGGCATGAGTTTAAGCCACCAGCTCCAAGACTCGAACTGCAGTCAACTACGTGGGAGTCCAGCAACATAACCATTATGCCATCTGCTGATCTCAGAAATCTTCGTTTTCTTAACCTGAAATAGGATAGGCTCTTAATTTTTTTCTGATGTAAGCATGAAGCAAAGAAAAATGGCCTACGCTTCAGCCTATGCCCTGAAGAGAAAGCTTCCCACTAATTACAACATTTCCAACAACTATATTCACACCAATAATGATAAGTGCTGCTATCTATTGAGCCCTTACAATGTGCCAAGCTCTGCTAGAATCTTTGCCATTTTATTTAATACCCATGACATTGGTATAAAACAGGGATTGTCATCATCCTCATTAAGTTATTCAGTCAACAAACATTTATTGAATGTTCTGTGCCAGCTGTTTTTCAAGACACTGAAAATATCTTAATGAACAAAGAAACAAAAATCTCTGCCTTCCTGGAGGTCATATTCTATTGAGAGGGGCAATAACTAAGATTAATCTGTAAAATAAATAGTCTTACAAACAGGCCGAGGCTCCAAGAGGTAACTGCTGGTCCACGAGCCCCCAGACTGGAAGAACCAGATCTAGGTTTCAATCCCAGAACTCTTTGACTCCAAAGCAGTTAAGGTTTTTCTTCCTTATCTGTGGGGAAACACTTTCCACAAACGTTGAACCCTGAACCCGGGGATAGTCACGTGCCCGATGCTCCCCTGAGCCAAGCAGCAAGGTCTCCCTTGTCCGGCTCTCCTTGTCGTTGTCTGCATTTGTGTAAACCTGTTTATGTTTTCAAGGGCACCCTTACCTGGGCAGGGTGTTGCTCCCCGTGCTTTTCTAAGGTGTGCTCGATGCTGAATGTTACAAATCTTATTTTTCTCTCCATACCCCTCATGCAATATTAGCCACTTCTTTCTACCTCTAAATTGCTGCACATGCAGAATATGCTTTTTTAGAAAAGCCTTTTATGGTAATTATAGCTTTCTTCGAGTGCATTTACGTCCCTCTTTTTACTGTGCCAGAGACATTATTTTGCTCACGCCTAATTTTTGTTAAGGCAGAAAGCCTGCCTACCTGGTAACTGTGTTGACAGACCTTTTTCTTCTTCCTTTTTTTTTTCTTTATTTTGGTTGGAATTTATGTGTAGAAAAGTCTTGGAAAATGTTCTGTTTGTACTCTGCCAGCAGCATTGAAGATGCCAATTTCAGTCAGAAGTTATTCATTCATCCTTCCCCCCAACTCTTTATTGAGAACTGGCAATCCAAGAATACACAGGCTAGATGTGGTCCTTCCCTGAGGGGTTCCTACGATCACAGGAGAGCCCAGGGCAGTGGTCTGATGGTACACTGCACAATTCTCGTGGCACCATTCCAGCTGTAGTTACTGACAATGCTCGCATTTCCTGTGACAGTGTTCACTCGTGACAGTGAAATGTCTTAGGAAGGGCTGGCTGCTACAAGGTCTAGCAAGCATCACAGAGGTGCCAGCTGGCTGTGATACAACGTGGTGGGTAGGACAGCGCAAAGGGGAATATACGGGTGCCCCGACAGATGTAGCCAGCCTACACTTGGCAACTCTAGAAAAGGCTCCAGGAGGAGATGACTTCTGAGTGAAGATCTGAAGGGTGGGTTGAAATTAGGGAGATGAGGAAAGGGAAAGAAAAGGCCAAATGGCTTCAGTCCGACTGACCAAAGCCGAGAGTGGTATTGAGGTCGGCTGGTGTGGTGGGAGGCAGTCTGCACAAGGTCCGTGGACCAGGTTAAGGTCTTCGGCCTTTACCCATGGATCAGTTCAAAGATATCGAAGTATTTTCAGCTATATCCAGAGTGGAGAGAAATGAGTGATGGTGCAAGACTTGAGGTAGGGAGACCAGTTAGGAGGCTTTGACAAGAGTCCAGACCAAAGGAAGGAGGTCTTGGACGAATGGAACAGCAGTAGTGGTGGGAGTAGAGGTTGAGTCCAAGATACTTACGAGGAAGAAAGGTAAGAGAAAAATTAAGCAGGAGGTGACATAGATTAGATATAAAGCAAGGGGAGAGCGGTTGAAAATACCTGCAAGTTTTTGATCTTGGGCAATGAGTTACATGAAGGTTCCATTCTTTGGTCAAAGGAACAGAGCTTAGGGGAGGAAGAGTAAAGGGCAGAATTCCATGAAATTTGAGACGCTTATAAGTAGAGAGAAGGGAGGGTCAAAGAGTGGAGTCAAAGATTCAGGATTCAACCAAATATAAAAATATGGTTTTCAGTTTCAAAATTCCACATTGGCTCTCTATAGGTTGGAATATGAAAGAACCAGCCACAAGATATGGCTGAAGCCCCTGAAATTTCTCCCAGGGAAGAGGACACTTAATCATGAAGAGTGAGGTCTGCTCTACTTGTGAGTCTGGAGAAGAAGGGCCAGGCTGAAATGCTAATGCACCCGCTGATTGTTTCCCATTCATTCAAGCGCCCCCATGTGCCCGAAACCAGGACGGGCACTGCAACCCAGCAACAACCAGGCAGGTCCAGATCTCATGGAGCTTTGTGTCGAGGGCAGGGTTTCTCAACCTGGGCATTGTTGTCATTTGGGGCTGCACCATTCTTGGTTGAGACTGGCCTGGACATTGTAGGATTTCGAGGAGCATCCTTGGTCTCCACCCATTGGATGTCAGTAGCATCCTCCCCCACATTGTGACAACCAAAAATGTCTCCAGAGATTTCAAATGTTCCCCCAGAGAGAGGGAGACTGCTAACTACTGATTTAGGGTCACCATAGAACCTGAAGTCCCTAGGCAGCTGGCAATCTCTAGCCACATAAACAGGGAACCAAACAGGCCTGCCTCAAGGGACTCTAGATTGTGTTCTTCAAGGGAGGCTCTCGGAGAAGTCAGCGGTGCTAGCCTCAAATCCAGACGACTCCATATAGACTTCCCGGGTGCCCAGGCATGAGCCCTTGAACCCAACCCAGCTTCAGTTATAGCGTCCTCCAGAGAACAGCTGCCATCTGATACCCATTTGGCCTCCAGACTAATTACTTCCCACGTTTTGTTTTTCCTTAAGCAGAAGCTGGCTTTGCACTTTACAAACACAAAGAATCACCTCCTCAGAAGGCCACCAGCAGAATGAACTTGTTCTGGGGGTAGCTTGGGGTTGCCTAGCAACGCCACGCACCTACCAAGGCTGCTTTCTTCCTCTTCAAGCTAAAAGCAAAGTCCTGTCCATTAATTCCCAGCTGCCCTGAAACTTCTCAGAGATTTGCTAGCTTCCTACTGTTCGTGTTTTCATCTTCCTCAGAGGATGTGGAGAAAACCCGCTACTGTGGTCTGTTTATCTCACTTCAGTGGGTCAGGAGGGGGGAAAAAACCGAAAGCGAAAGAGAAGGCGGGGGAAGTCTCATTCGATCCAAGCACATGCGTATTTTCAGTGCAGACCTCTGACTGCCATGCTACTGCTCTTTGCAAATGTAAATTTTATGTAGTGGACGTGGATTTCCTACACAACGAGGCTTCTGCTGAGACTTTGGCCGTGATTTTTGTCAGACATGAGACCTCCAAGTAGCTAAATAGGAAAGCACATCTAATAGACACCGTGCTGAGCAGACATTGGTAGGTCTGCCGTTTAGTGTATACCGTGATCCATCCACCAAGACCCTACTGCCAGAAATCGTAAAGCTGGAGGTGGCCGGAGGCTGCAGATACTCTGTTTTCCTTGAGGACCTGTGAGCTGTCCCTTGGGCTTATCCTGCTGAGTTCCATTTTGTTCCTGGAGAAATGTGTGGTATTTCTCTGAACATGGGGGATGGCCTCCCTCCAAACATTCTCACAGTGTGAACAAGGGGGCATGTCCTTGACTTTCCAGGCAGAACCAGTCACCTCACTGGTCAGGAAAGGTACGGAAATGTGAAACTGGGCTTTGGAGGAGAGAAGCGAAGACCGGGCAAGGCTTGCTTGGTGTGCAAACAGCGGCGCTTCATTTGCATGATGGATTTAGTGCCAGACTGTGTAGCAAAAAAGAACGGACGCCCTGGTCACAGTCTCCTGGTTTCCCCGCTTAAGACAGCTCAGCTTCCTTACAGGCACTGCCCCATGTGCTGCTCACCTTCTTCTTTCAGATGCAACCCATTTTTCATTCTAGAAAGAATGAGAAAGAACAAGCACGAGCAGTGAAACTCAACTGCAGACCCTTGAGACTTTCTTAAGAGGAGGGCTTTAAATTCCCACCACTGGCATTTGCGCAAGTTAGGTTTACTGATGTTCTCATGGGGTGCTGCAGAGAAGGGGAAAAAGGTGCTCAGTGGAGGCCTCGGGAACAGAGGAGAGACGGAGAGGAGAGGTACGCTTTTGAGGCACAGGATTTGGGCCAGTTTTCAAATCAATTACCTCCATCATTCGGAAACTTCATCCCTCTGCCATGGCCCAGTTTAACTTGGGCCTCGTGCAATTTAAAATAGATACAGAGGGGCCAGCCCGTGGCCTGGTGGTTAAGGCAACCAGATCCCACATGGACAATTGTGTGGTTTGAATCCTGAACCTAGTGGCTTGACAGACATGCCAGGTACATGTGCATGTGTGCCCAGTTTCAAGAGGACAATGAAGGAGAAGAACTTGCAGTGTAGCCATCCCCTCCCCCCCCCACCACCAGGGGTGATTTCTTACTTTCTGTTTCTCCAATGAACAAATGAACAAATAGGAGAAGCATAAAAAAAATAAATAAATAAAAGGTATAGAGAGATGGTGGCAGAGGTAGAGGCAGGATTTGAGATAGAGCTAAATATTCAGGGAAGTTACTTTCTCAGGAAAATTAAATTAATGGTCGTTGGAGTAAATTTAAACAAGGTAACAGAACACACCTAGATTGCACAACTCCATAAATTTACTCGAAGTCATTGCAGGTACTTAAAACAGGTGAATTTTATGGTATGTAAATTATGCCTCAGTAAAGCTGTTAAAAGAAAGGAAAATAAGAACATACCCAGGGATTCTTGCCAGCAAGTAAGCTTTGTGGGTGTGGCCATATCATACCAAGAGGGAGCGCTTCTTTCTCCATCCTCTGAAGGGCCACAGAGTCTCTGGCGAGACTTCTCCATCTGTCTTTAATGCTCGCCTTTCTCTTCTTTCCTCACCAGGACTCCCTGTGTCCAAGCTCAGGTCAGGAGAGTAGCAGCTGCAAGAGTTTTGGGTACTGGAGCATTTAATTAGGAATTGGGCAGGCTGTTGATTTCTCACATGAAAGAGGAAGGAAGGAAGGAAGGAAGGAAGGAAGGAAGGAAGGAAGGAAGGAAGGGAGGGAGGGAGGGAGGGAAGGAGGGAGGAAGGGGGAAAGAAGGAAGGAAAGAAAGAAAAGACAGCAATAAAATAAGAATTACCCACCCTTCACCATCCTTCCCTCACACACATTTGTATATTTCTCTTTTTCCCAATTCAATGCACTCGCCTTTACTCCTTCCACACCTTCAAACCCTGTAGCCGTTTATAATCAAGCTATAAATAGGGTGAGTGATAAACAGCTGACATTTTTAAGTGCCCTTTTAACACGAAAGATGACAAGAATATGAAAATGGCCCAGCAGAATCATTCAGTTCTCAGTCATGACGAACTCATGATAATTATAAGTAAACGTGTCTTTAAACTTCTAAAACACAGATGGCACTTTGTCTCCATCCAGGGTTGATAAGGAATTTTTTCTGCAGAAGGTACTTCTGAAAAATTTTAAGGGAAGGGGAGGAAGGGAAAGCTAAGAGAAAAGCTTAGTTCGAGGTAGCATCGATCCAGCTGCTGGCTGGGATTCACAGCTCAGCTAGTCTGGTTGTCAGCTCAGTGCCGGTCTAGTGGTCTGGGGTGTGCATTGAACTCCCCCCGCTTTGGGAAGGATGTCTCTGACCTCTTCACCCAGGTCAGGTGTCATGGGGGATCCCCTGCATCTGCCACCCCACTCTGTCTTGCACCTGCATGTGTCGCCTGCTTCCCCGACTCTTTGGAAGACAGGCACGGCCCCACTGTGAGGCTGACCCAGTGGCTGCCCCGCGGCATCGCCCCCCCTCTGCATGGCTCCCCTGCCTCCCTAGCGCGGCCTCACGTCCCTCTTTCTCATCCTCTCCATTTCTCCAACCAGATGGCTGCCCCGATCTGTGCAACGGCAACGGGAGATGCACACTGGGTCAGAACAGCTGGCAGTGTGTCTGCCAGACCGGCTGGAGAGGGCCCGGATGCAACGTTGCCATGGAAACCTCCTGTGCTGATAACAAGGATAATGAGGGAGGTGAGCAAGTGTCTTCTAATTCCCAGCCCCTCAAGAGCCGAGTGTTGTCTATGCTTTCGTCATGAGCCACTTTTCCTCCGGAAAGCCCTCCCCTGCGCTGTTGTTCAGTGTTGTAATGTTTCCTTTGAAGCAAACACAGCAGAGAATGGGCGTCCTTGGGCCAGCGGATCCTCCTGGAGGTGTGGGCTGTCAGCTCCGGGGTTTGATGCTGGCTTCAGATCCCCAAGTACCTGCAGCCACAGAAAGGTGGCTAGGTCCTGGCACTGCACTGGGGGAACTGGTCCTGCCAGACCTCTCAGGAGTGGGAGTTACAGTCCGTGACAATGGTGATGACTATCTGGTTCACAGTCGCTAAGAAACCACAAGCAATGTCTCTCTTCCTCCTTGCATCCCTCCGAGATGTCACTTTACAGATAAGGAAACTGAGGCCTGGGAGAGGTTAGGTAATTTTTAAAAAAATAATTCAATCTCCCATAGTAAAATTGGGATCTAAACCCAGCTCTGGTTCCAAAGTCCATGTTCTAACCAGTCGTGGGCAAACTGCAGCCCATGGGCCAATGTCAGCTTATAAGCTAAAAATGGTTCTAACATCTTTAGTGGTTGCGGCGGGGGGGGGGGGGGGGGGGGGCTAAAAAAGAATAGTATCTATTTCATGGCATATAAAAATTATGTGAAATTCAAATTTCAGTGCCCTTAAAGGTTTTTTAAATGACTTTATTGAGGAATGATTGACATATAAAAGCTGTTCATATTTGATGGATAAATCTCAGTGAGTTTGGGGATAAATACATACCTATAAAACTAACCAGACATATCTAACCATATCTGTCACTTCCCAAAGTTTCCTCCCACCCTCTTTTCACTATTATGGGATTTTTTTGGGGGGAGGGGTATTGGTTTTTTTGCTGTCGTTGTTGTTGTTGTTGTAAGACTTAAGACCTGTACTTTTAGCAACTTTTAAATAGACAATACAATATCATTACGCATAGACACTATTTTTTATAGTAGCGCTCCAGAGCTTATTTATCTTGCATCCTGAAACTGTCTTTTAACTGATTACCCCCCCATTGGAATATAGTAAGGCCCATTTGTTTATTTTGTCGTTGGCTGTTTCCACTCTCAATGACATGGTAGCACAGCAGAGACAGCATGGCCATCAAAGCCTAAGTTTTTTTTTGTTTTTTTGTTTTTTTTTAGGTTTTTGCCATAGAGCACATGCACTAACTGGAGAGAGAAACAGTGGGGAGAAAAGTGAGAGATCACCCCCTGGGGAAATAGCCATACCACCATCCCTTCTCATCCATTCTTCTCCTGGGATTTCAGGCACACATGCACACACACCCGGCATGATTTTCAAGTCAGCAAGTCTTGGACTCGAACCATTATCAGTCATGTGGGAGCACAGCGCCTTAGTTACTATGCCATCTGCTAGCCTCAAAACCTAAAATATTTATTCTGTGGTCCTTTACTAAAAAGATTGCAGACTTATCCCTGCAACCTAGTAGTTAAGGGGACTGAATGCCGCATGGCTGACCATGATTTGAATCCTGGCCTCAGAAGCTTCCAAAACACACCAGACACGTGTGTGCATGTGCACATGCCCCCAATCCCAGCAGGATGGAGATGTGGAGGAGAAGGGATTAGAGCGTGATCACACCCCACTGGGAGTGCTTGCTCCTCTTTCCCTGTCTCAGATGAGCGCATGCACCCTGTTCTAAACCTCTAGGTTGAATTTGTACTTGTTATATTCAGTAGAGTGCTAAGATTCTGGGGCAAAAAAGGGTTGCATTAGAACTGGGTCTGCCTAATCTCCTGAGGGTACTGTGTGAACATTCATGTAGCTGTGCAACCCATCTCACCAAAATGAATGGCTAGCTGGTCTGAATCCACTCAAGGCAGCAGCTATTTCAGGATGTAAGAGGTTCCATGAGTCCAGTTATTTAACAGAAATGCATATCGGTCTCCCTATGCCAGTGATCACACTCCAGGACGGTCGGCAGCCAAGCCAAAGTCAGCCCCCGCCTCCATGGTCCTGGTGGGTCAGACGCAGTGGTGACGGAGGAGAGTATTAGGCACTCTATTTTTATTTTACTTTATCCTTGTTTTAGAAAAAAATGTATTGATCTCTTCTTTGCACAAGAGAGAGAGGCTGAGAGAGACGGCACCCCCAGAGGCTCCTGATGCCAGCCCCAGATCATGGCCCAGTGTACTCAGGGAAGTCTCCTGACATGAACCCAGCACCTTCCAGTGGGGGTCAGCTTCAGGAGTGTGGCATTCCCGCTGCACCATTGTCCATCCTCCACCTCACCCTCTTCCTGGACGTTTTGCAGTTCCTGTCCTCTACAATTGCCATGGTAGATGTGTGTAAATTGTAAATAAACAGATGTGCATACACTAATAGAAGCATACAATCAAAAAGTTTATAGACCTGCTGCAAGTTAGAGAGCTCCCTTTCATTCATTTTCTTTTCTGAAACAGCCAAAACAGAAGCCACTTCGATTCATTTTTTAACAAGGTGAGGCATAACTACATAATGCGTTTTTTTTTTTTCAAAAGAGGCAGAATCGGGCTACTTTTGCTGGGAAGGCTCCGTGTTTTTGCTTCCGCCTCCCTGGTGATTTCACTGAGCACAGCAGTTGCTTACAGATCAGCTTCTGCCTCCAGAAAGGAGCTGCTTTCCTGGCTCCCTTCCCTGATCTGGGTATCAGCAGCTGAAAGCTTAGCAAATTGAGGGAATGCCACGCACAGGGGAGAGAGGCCACTGCGGAGACTCAGTCTCCATGACACGCCCCACTACACCCACCCCCCACTCTATCCCTGATCCCAGCTCTCACCAGCAGTGACCAAATTCCTGAAGTGGTGGAGCTAAAGAGAGGCGGGGCTGAGTCTCCATGCCCGAAGGCTGCCCGACAGGCACAACTCGAGGTCCCTCCCTGCGGGCAGAGGCAACGTCAGAAAGGCAGGGCACAAAAGCAAATGAAGCAGTGATTATGCTAAAGACAATAATGGCCTTGTTATGGGAACTATTAAAGCAAACCTCCCAAGGAAGTAATTAACCACCAAGAAGAAGGCTCCACAAGGTGTTTATAAAAAGAAACTCCCAGTTAATTCAGAGTTTCTTATGTCAGGTGAGAGAAGTAGACACGGATTCTCTCTCACCTGGTGTAAGCAATTCACAATTAACTGAGTTCTTTTTTTGGAGGAGATTCCTCAGTGGTGCAGAGTATCCTGTTTATGGTTAATTACTTCCCTAGGAGGTGTGCTAAGCATTTTGCTGTTTATTGATAAATATTAAAGTTGCTCCTCAATCGGGCTCTAGATCCAGCCCTGCAGCAAGCTAATTATATCACGCCTGGGTTTGTCTGGGATAGGGTGGGCGTGGGAATGCTTCCTGGGTCGTGCCCTGCTCTGGGAATAGTTAGGAAGAGCTTTGGGTTTACAAACTGGCGGTGGGTTGGAGAGGCACCCAGGCAGAACGTGAGCAGCCCCGGTGGACACATTTGTTATAAACCTTGTGAAAGGGGACCGTGAGAGAGCATTCTTCTGAAGTGTGCTGGAAAATGCAAATCGCTTTTCCATCTAGGAACGTTCTACTTTAAAAAAACAAACAAAAACTCTCAGTTTAAAGTAATATGTACTTTTTATTTTAAACTGAGATTCAATTTTTTAAAAAAGCTTAAAGTAATAGTTTTTCTAAAAAAAAAAAAAAAACCTGAGATATAAGTACAGATAGAGATATCTGAAGCCCTGAACAAACGTTTTCATCCTGGGTTCCTCCATGAGAGAGAATTGAACGTTGGTACTTCACAGCCATCAGTAGTTCTGAGGCTTTAGCTTGAAGCAAAAACACCTGGAAGATTTGGTTATGCACAGATTGCCCTACCCTAGAGTTTCTGAATCTGTAGGTTTGGGGATGCAAGAACTTGAACGTCTAGTCATTTCCAGGTGAAAGTGATACAGGTGAGAACCACTGTCTAAGCAAGCCTGGGGCATGATGGTTAGGGCACCAGAATCCCGCATGCCGACTGGGTAGTTCAAGTCTCAGATTCTGAGATCTGAAAAACCACGCCATGCATGCTCAAAATCCCAAGAGGAGAAATGAAGAAGAGATTGCAGCATGACCACCCCCCATGGGGGCGCATTCTTGCTCGCTCGCTCTCTCTCTCTCTCTAACCTCTGCAAGCATGTGCACCCTCTAGCAATTTATAAAAGAAAGAAAGAAACAGAAAGACTGCTGTCCTGAGACACCCGTTTCAAATGTAATGAATTAACTTCTGTCATGTGCATCTAGAGTGGTAATAGATAGTGAACCTTTTATGGGAGGATCGAGAAAGTATTTATTCAGATATTTTCTGTATTCTGTGGCGTTTAGCTGAGAAACCTTGTTGAAAAGGGCTACCTTTGAAGAGCCTCGAAAAATAATTTGTGCCACCTCCCTGCCTCCTTACTCCGAGGCTCCCAACCCCAGCCATGTGGCACTAACATAGCCTCAGGAAGCAATGGCTGGTTCTGGAGGGACAAGCTTTACCTGCTATCGCCACTAAGAAATGAAACCATTCACAGACATGCCAGCCGGGGACTGTCTTTTTAATAGTGAGAGATCTTCGCTTGAACTGCTCACCCCAATTTGAAAAAGAAGAGACTCAAAGAAATATTTTTGCTTACAGAAGACAAATACCAGCTCATTAAAGCCTGAGAATACACACAACATGTGCACCAAGTGACAGGCAGATAATATTTAATTATCACCACCAAGAGAGAGGTGCGAGATTTAGTTCATCACAGCCAGGGGTAGGGGAGAGGGTGCAGATTTCCTCTAAAAGTGGGAACCGCAAGGTGAGGAGGCGTCGTTAGACTGTCTGGCCTGGTGAGACAGTCCTTCCTCCTTCCCTGCTCCCTTTGTCACCCAGAACTTAAAGTCAGGAGCTCCAGTCCTCGCTTTGCATAGAACCCAACTCCCGCCATTTCAAGCCAGCGAGAGAGTCTGTGTGAAGCTCCTGTGGAGTGCTCTTGGATGTCCCTCCCAGTCTGTGGGCAGGCAGGAGCGGCAGCACAGACCCGGGAGGGCAACAGCAAAACCCACTGGCCTAGAGGTAGAGGGGGTAGGAGGAAGCTCTTCCTAAGCCGAGCCTGTCCACAGTCACCTTTCTTCCTTATTGCACTAAGGGAGGCACCTCTTCTCCCTCTGCTCTGCCTCCACACAGCACTGAAAGACGTTTGCTCTTTCTCCTTCGCTTGCCTGGTTTCTCAAGAGTTGACGTTGCTAACATCATAAAGATTTTGAGCCTGAGCTTCAATCTACCTTTTTGTCCCAGCTCTGCAAGTCCCTTTCCTTCTCGGAGTCTCCATTTTCTTGTCTGTAAAATAGGCATGACGATGCCAGCTTCAGGTGCTGGTGTGAAGTTTAAAAGAGAACGCACATAATATATATTTTACAGGATGCCAGCCTTATTACATACACTCAGAATTATGCATGCATTAACATTATTAATAATGTTTTCTAGAATGGAGACTAAATACATATAGACGGAGCCCAGCCAGTCATTCTTTCCAGCATATATAATCACAACGCCTCTAACTTTGTGGCTTCTCAATGTCAATGCTGTGTAACTACTTGGAGAGCTTGTTAAAAGTCAGATTCTAGGCCCCGTTTTTATTAAGTCAAATATGGAATCAAGGCATCTGTGTTTTTACCAAACATCCCGAGGATCTGATGCAACCACATTTTGAGACAAAATAATGGTTTCTTCTGGGTAGACCCACCTGACCCAATGTCGTAGTGTCAATGTCCCACATCCCTTCCTCTAGAATTCTCAGAACACACGAGGAGTGAAGTGGGGAGAAAGGAATTTTATGTCTATTAGAAATAAGTCATTGAAAAGACAT
Organism: Tupaia tana; assembly: GCA_026018925.1. Taxonomy (NCBI): domain Eukaryota; kingdom Metazoa; phylum Chordata; class Mammalia; order Scandentia; family Tupaiidae; genus Tupaia; species Tupaia tana. Next base: position 53,881,791 of record JAKSZU010000014.1, read on the forward strand.
GAACACATTTTCATGTTTGGTTCCCGAGTGAATAATTTCAGTATGTTTTAGAAATGTTTTCCATTTCTAGTTAGAGAAGTGACTGATGTTTGTTTCCAAATTTAGAAAGCCTTTAACACTGTCAATAGGATGTGAATTCACCCATTCATCTATCCATGCACTTGTTCATTCATAGTTTAACAAACATTTGTTGAGAGTCCACTAAATGTTAGATGCTGGAATTAGGCCTTTGGAAACACTTAAACAAATATGACGTGTGTCCGTGAAGAGGTCACTATCCATATGGAAAGATCTTTATAAGGTGTGTAAGCACAATGTGACAATTATTACTACCCAGCATGTGATTAGTGATAAGGACAGAATGTCTTAGTTCAGTAGAAGCATAGAGAAAAGACTGTCATGAAGTATGGGTATCAGCCACAGGTCACAAGAAAAAGCCCATCACCATATCAAGCCCAGGGTCTTCAACCTGTCTCCCTAGAGAGTCATCCAGGCCACAGACCTGTATAATCAGTAACCCCTAGTACGGCCTCCTCAACCCACCAGCAACTTCTTTATTTCCCTCCCTTAATACAGACTCTGGCTTCTCTTCAGAACAGCATTTGCCAGCCCACCTCCCTCTGCAAGGCTTGGTTCCTTGTTTCCCTCCAAAGGAGGCTGCCTGGGGTTAAGAGATGTGCATGCTGGCCTGAGCTCAGGGCACGCCGTCCCAGGCACTCTAGCCAGGTCTAAATGAGGAGAAATAGCACTGGAGTCTGTCCAAAGCACTTGGAACAGATGAAACCCACCCCTCACCCACTGCCTTCTCTCCCTCCTTCCCCATCCCATAACCATCCAAATTGGTTTGACATGATTCAGGGATGCTGTTCCGGCATTTATCTCACTTGTTAATTAATAACTCACCTTGTCTGTGCATTTAGCAGAGCCAAGTGAGGGACTTTAGGGACTCTGGAAGAGTTATGGTTCTCATGTCCAAATAGTCTAGTTCCTTTCTCCAATGAGAGACAAAGCTTGGTGAACCCATTGTAAATGCCTTGATTAATGTGTGCAAATTGTGTTGATGGATTGTTTGGGTAGGGACAGCTTAAAAGTGCAACATTGCTCTATTAATTGGGTTGGATGAGGATTCCCCTTGCAGTCCAAAGACCTTGTAGCAAATGTAGCTGGATCCATAAACTGAGCCCTCAATTAGCTCCCAGAGAGGAAAGAAATGTATCTAATGCTTAGGAGAAGAACTTGGCTATGAGGCCACTACCAGCTGCCCAGGCAGCAAGTCTCGCTTCTTGGGGAGGGAAGCACAGCTGGCCCCAACTCATATCCTAAAAAAACACATAGTGACAGGGGTCTGAAGTTATTCTGGATCTTTCTATTGAAATAAGGTCTTTGACTTCCTGGACATATGTGATCCTAAATCTTCTATTTAGGAAACTGAAGATTGGAGTTCAGCTCCCTTTTATTCCATTTAGGTTTTAAAAAACATTGAACCCAATGTCAATTGTATATAAAAAGTATAATTAGTAAGGTTTTTGAGAGCTTATGTGTGTAAAGCACTGAGCTGACCTTTCTTCACCCTTAAACAATGAGACCAGCCTCCCAATGGGCCTTTCTTCTGCTCTTCCCAGTGCTCTCCGTTTCTCCCATGGCGGCTAGAGGGGTAGTTTTAAATTGTAGATCAGATCATTCCAAACCCTCAGAGGGTTTTCGTGTCGTTAGAATCAAAACCAAAAGCTTGTTTCACCTTGGCCTAGAGAGCCCTTTGTATATATATACCATGCCTTCTCTCTGGCCTGTTTTCTGCCATCCACCCCAGAAGCTTCCTCTACTCTAGCTAATCTTCTGACCCCTACCCATGTTAAATTTAATCCCACCCTCAGGGCCTCTGCTGGTCCAGGGTCAGAAATGCTCAACCCAGCACTTCAGTCATTCAGTTCTCAACAAAAATGTCCTCCACAAAGAGGACTATGTTGACTCTATAAAGTCCCCCCTCTGTCTCTCTCTCATCCTCTGATGTTTCCTTTACAGAAATGTCAGACCTCTAGATTTTTCCATATACAGGTTGGCTATCCCTAATCCAAAAGTCTGAAATCCGAAACATTCCAAAACCCAAAACCTGTTGAGCACTGACATGATGCCACAAGTGGGAAGCTCTACACCTGCCCTAGTATGGTAGGTTGTGGTCAAAAGGCTGCAATATAAAAATATAGTATAAAATTACCTTCAAGTTGGGTGTATGAGGTGTATCTAAAACGTAAATAAATTTCTTGTTCATTCCTGGTCCCATTCCCCAAGATATCTCATTGTGTATGCAAATATTCAAAATCTTTTAAAAATCTGAAATGTGAAATACTTCTAGTCACAAGCATTTCAGGTAATAGATAATCAACCTGTATATCTCTCTGGATATTGTCTGTTTCTGCACACAGGAATATGTGGGGATTTCAAAAAGTTTGTGGGAAAATGGAATTAAAGTATGAGTTCATTGTGGTGCAAAACCATTTTAAATCCATGCATACTTTTTTTTTCCTATCTCAATATGTTATTTCCAAAAGAAATGGAAGGTCAAGACAGCAGAACTCAAAACAGACCTTTTAGTTAACCACTAGGCTACAGAGCTTTTCTCCTGTAAAGCCAGTGTCTTGTTTCTTCTAAAATACCAACGAAATTTGAACATTTCTGAAGCAGATTCAAATAAGTACAGAATTTGTGCTTTTGCAGAAGCCTTAAGAAAAAAATCACCTCAAAGATAAAACTTTTCCATTGAAAACTTTTCACAGTAAATTTATTTGACCACTGAATTTGTTTTTAAAACTAAAAAGGTGTTTAAAGTTCACGAGTTTATCCAACATTGTATCTTCAGTCCTTTCTAATCAAGCCTTTAGTAGTTTAAATGATTATTATTTCTTAAGGGATTATATTTTCCCTGATTAGATGACAAATCAAATATTCATATACAACTGTGATGAAGATGTTTAATCTGGAAAAAAAAAGGTAATCATTTAAATCACTTCAGACTTATTTTAGAGAATTAAGGGATTAAAACACAGATTTAACTGGTGGCAAAGAGGTAGCATTTACATCATTATGTTGGCTTCTGGTATTTTCGCCTCAGCGAGTCTCTGCCAGACGGCAGCAAGGTTTCTGTGGCTGGCGTTTGGACAATGGAGGGAAGTCTGAGCACAGGTCTGGCCCGTGAGAAGTGCCCAGTGCCACAAGCCTTGGACACTAGACCAGAAGGCACTCCCTGTGTGGGACCATCCAGACCTCTCAGATGTGTTCCTGGGAGATGTCAGCCTTGGCGTTATTGGTACTTTGGGCTGGGTCATTCTTTGTCATGGACGTTTTCCTGTGCATGTAGGCCACTTAGCGGTTACCCTGGTCTCTGCCCAGTAGTTGCCTGTAGCACCCTCCATCTCCATCACAACTCACAAAATGCCAGCTCTGCCCTGGAGAGTAGAGGTGCCCTGGTGCCGCACCCCTGAGAGGAGAATGGTGGGAGCAACAGAGCAAGAGATGGCACCAGCACCTTGCCTTTCTACATAGAGACAATACCCAGGAGAGCCCCAAGGGCCTCTCGTGATCCTTTCCACAGAAGCAGATTAAGACCCAGAGAGATGAGTGGCATACCCAAGCTCCCATGGTGAAACCGTAACCAGGCCCAGATTCAGAACCCAGGTCAAGAGCCCTCCTCAGAGGGGGGCCCTCAAAGCACCTGAGTGTCAGGTCCAAAATCCTACCAGGGCAGACAATCCGAGTGTTTGAACAACATCAGCCCCTCAGAAACACAAATTCTGCAGCTTGTTGAAAAATACCATTGGCGTTAGCTCTTTTCCTCCCGGTTTTGGATTCGGAATGCATTTTTGCCACAAAGTGCTTACGCGCTGGAATGCCAGGGGATGAGCAGGGAAAGTGGAGCAGCTGGACTTTAAATAGCAAGGCGAGGCGAGGCATGGCATCCGCGCAGCGCAGCGAGAGCAGCTGCCCCAGGCCTGTGCTCTTTCCTTGGACTTTCCATCTTCTCAGCCAAGAGCTCTGGGGATTGGAGAGGGGCCAGAACCATGTGGCCAAATGTGATTCCAAAGAAAACTGCAAGGTGTCCGCCAAACCTCTGTGCCAATGCTTTTCTCCCTCCTATCACAATACATACCAGACCTTTGCAAGGTAACCCCCCCCCCCTTTCGCCCAGCCTCAAGGTATGTCGCCATTCTTCTGCCCACCTCCCCACCCCCAGTTTCCTGGAACTCTGAGACCACACGCAGGGAGGGACATTACATCTTTCATTTATGGGAATCACAGAGTGATTTCATTTATGGGAGTCCAGGAGTGTCAGATGCAAAAACGACTAAAATAAGGAGTCCCAGCAGCTACAAAGCTCAAAAAGGGAGAGTAGATTCTTCAAGGCCAAACAGCATGCAGGGCACACCTGGGCCTGGACTCCTAGTTTCCTAGCTCGGGATCCAGTATGCTGGGCCAGCGAGTGGTGTGGTGCTTAAGGTAGCTGAATCCCACATGGCTGATTGTACAGTTTGAGTCCCAGACCAGCAGCTTAAAAATCACGCCAGACCCGTGTGAGTTCATGTCCAAAATCCCAATTGAAGAATGGAGAAGGGACTCCAGCATGGCCATCCCCTCTGGGGGTGCTTTCTCTCTTTCTCTCTCTTTCTCTGTCTCTCTCCAGTGAGTACACACATCCTATAGCAAATTTTAAAAGACAGAGAGAAGAAAAACGAAATGTAGTATTTTTTTCTCCACACTCTGCTGCCACCAAAGGTCCCAGTGACCTTCAGGAGAATGGGTGTCTGCCATTACTGGTTTGAACCATAGTGGGTGAAGGGAACAGCAAGTTCCTCAGAGGCACAGAGGCAGGAAATAGCAGTGCCTATTTGGGGACCTCCGAGAAGGTTGACTCCACTCAGCAGAGAGTCCTTATGCAAGATGGAGGGAGGTAAGGCTCTGGAAGCAGCCCTGGGGCACACCAAGACAGAGCTCGTGGGCCGTGATGGACAGGGCATGATTTATCCAAAGCACAGGGGGCTTCAAAAAGCTCATAGAAAATGTGTATTCTGGGGGAAAAAAAAAAAAAAAAAAAAAAAAAAACTGCTCAGGTTTTTAAATTTTTTGCACCAAAATAAACTCACACCTTCATTCCATTTTTTCCACAAGTATTTGAAAGTTCCCTTGTATTTGTGAGTTGGGGGGTCAACAAGATGGCAGATGTGAGGTAAAATGAGAGAAAGGAAAAGAGACCGTGAGATCAGAAACTGAGACCTACCATGAGGAACAATGGGAGCCATTGTTGTTCCCAGATATGCTCTGACTTTGAAAAGGGTTCCCTGGGGGTGCATAGCAGCTAAGGCTCTGGATTCCCCAGAGCCAACTGTGGACCTGGCAATTTGAAAATCACGCCAGGTACACACGTGTGCATTCCCCAAATCCCAAAAGTACAATGGAGGAGAAGGGATTGTGGTGTGGCCGTCCCCCCATGGAGGTGATTTCTGACTTTTTTCTCTCTCTCTCTCTCTCTCTCTCTCTCTCTCTCTCTCTCTCTCTCTCTCTCTCTCTCTTTCTGGCAAGCAAATGCACCTTATGGCAAAAACCTATTAAAAAAAATAAAAAGGCAAGGAAAGGGTTGTCTGACTGCTCTGAGTGGAGCAGACCTGAGGGTGAGGGACTGATAGTCCAGCCCAGTAAAATTGGCGGTGTGATCTGAGAGGAGGTCATGGAAATGGAATGATATTAAGAAACCATGGCCTTCAAGGGCAGCAGATGGTGTAATGGTTATGTCGCTGGACTCCCACATAGTCAACCATGATTCAAGTTCAAAACCCAGTGGCTTAAAACTCACCCTGGACACGTGTGTGCATGCCCAAAATCTCAAGAGGAGAATGGAGGAGAAGGAATTGAGGCATGGCTCCCTCCCAATTTCTTGCTTTCTGTCTGTCTCTCTCTGGCAAGTGCACACACACTATAGCAAAAAAGAAGAAGAAGAAGAAGAAGGAGAAGAAGGAGAAGAAGGAGAAGAAGAAGAAGAAAAATAAAGAGACAGAAAGACAGAAAGGAAGGAAAGAAGAGAGAGAAAGAAAAAAAAGGAAGGAAGGAAGGGAGAGAGAGAGAGAGAGAAGGGAAGGAGGGAAGGGACACCATGGCCTTCACGAGGAATACAGAGTGGAGGGGCCAGGCTAGGAAATATCCAGAAATCTGTGTAGCAACATGGACAAAGATGGCCAGAGGAACTGCCCCCGGAAGACAGCGTGAGGGTTGGGAAGTGGTGCCATTAATGTTGCTTATCTAAGAGCCAAGACTTCGGGTGATGGGCCCCCAGTGGGCTCGAATCGTCTGGCTGGAGCTGCCCTCCCCTCCGGCCTAGGCAGCGTGCTCTGTGAGTGAGGATGGCAGAAGCGAGAGCAGGAGACACGTGCTCTGGTGATGGGGCATCCCCCTCTCCATGGAGTCGTCTTTTCCTTCCCAGCCCTAGTACTCAGCAGTGTCAGGCTCTCTGGCAAACTTGATCATGTAACTTTTATCAGAGGAAAAGGTCTGAGCAGAAGGAGCAAGACCTCGGGAGAACCGGGCTGCAATCCCAGCTCTTCCTCCACAGTCTATGGGCACGCTGACGTCTAGCCCCTTGGCATCTTTGTTGGTTGAAGAAATCCTCTAAATGTTGGCAACTAGTTCAGAGATTTTTATAACTGTATGCAGACCAAAGAGAGTCTGCCAGTGAGCCACCCAGGCCCCTGGTTCGTGATCTCTGAGGGAAAAACGTCACTCATTCTAGAGATATTAGGGGTGAGACTCGGGAATGTATTATATCAGGGGCTAAAGAAATAGGTTCTAATTTTAAAATGTATGCATTACTTGATATGATGAGCTTTTCGTTGGGAGCAGTATATGTTTTTAGAATCTCTGAAGTCGTATTATACAGTAAGATATTAGTGGTTAGAGCTGTTATTTAAATAAAGTGGCGTTCAAGTGCTTTTTCTGACTCTGGTTGACCCTCACAGCAGGCCTGTGAAGTCAGTGTCATTGTTCCCACTTTCCACATGAGGGAACTGAGACTCAGAGAGATTAGGTTCTTTGCTCAAGGAAACACAGCTCATCACAAAAGAAGCCTGAATTTCCAGCCAGATCTGCGAGGCCTGCTGACCCTGGCAGGAAAGGGCACAGGCGGCATCACCTGCTGGCCGGGAGCTGCCCCGGGAGGGTGTAGGGGAGAAACAGCAGCGTGATGAGGACAGAGACCAGGGCTGTCCCAGCATGCTCTTTCCACGCTCACCTTTTATTCCAACCATCTTGAAAGGGGCAACTTGATCCTCGAAGGTTCAAGCCCTGACTCCCACTCTGTCACCTCGCCTCTGTGACACGGACCTCAATGAGCCCCAGGTTGTCCCCAGGTCCATATGCCAGTTAAGTCACCACATCAGGGTGCAGAGCAGCTGGCTGTCTGTCTTCATCAGCTGGTGCAGAGCACCCAGGCTTAGAGGACTCCCTATCCGCTAGCACTTGCGCATCCCTTAAAAGGCACGTATTATGCTATGTCAGTGGTTCTTGAAATGTCAGTGTTACCTGGACACTCGTTAGAGATGCACATCGTTGGGCCTCATGCCAGACCTACAAGATCTGCAGCTCGGGCGTGGGGCCCAGTGACTGGTACGTGCAGCCTTCTGGGGGACCTTCATGCTCCCTGAAGTGAGAGAACCTGTGCACTGCTTTGCATGTAGGGAATCTTCCACAAGTTCATGGAAAATGAGTATTATGCAAAATCTATGCATGGATTTTGAAAAATTTTTGCACCAAAATAAGCTTACCCTTTAATTCCACATCTCAAGCTTTTTGAGATACCCATGTATATTTGCATCCTGGGCTTTTATATTTGCTCTTCCTCTGCCCAGGATGGCCTCCCCAGATAGTCCATGACTTACTTCTTCATTTCACTTGGATTTCTACCCAAACATCACTTCTTCCGAGAAGCCTCTCCGGCTCCTCTAAAGCAGCGTATCCCTTCCTCCACCTCCAACCTTCGCCTCATCCAAGCACTGCCACCCTATGAAAGTCTGCTGTGCTTTCACTTGCCTATTGTCTATTTCTCCCTCCAGAATCTGGGTTCATAGCCACAGGGTCTTTGTCTTGTCTTAGTCAACTTATTGTTACGGGAATTGAATGAATGAAAGCTTTAATCAGAAGCGTTTGGGATAAAAAGCAGTTGTCTTCTATTCAATAGATTATTTGGGGATGAATAGATTGTATTTAAGGATTAAAAAATATGCATAGAGACAATGACCTCTGAGTCACTATATACCACTGATACCATTTTATGAATGCAAAGAAAATCCAAATAGAAGACACATTGTATCCTCTCACCAAGACAAGAACACATGGTTGTGCTGTTCTTTATCCCCTGATTTACTTGGCTTTATCCTCTAGACTGACTTCCTCTGGGCCATTGCAGTAGGTATATGAGCCCTGTAATCCTCCTTTAAAATGAGAGGAAATAGGGGCTGCTGAGGGTCGCTGTTGGGTAAACTCCACCCTGTCCCAACTACAGCTAGCTTGAAGAGGCATGGAGGTGGGTGGGGGTGGGCAAGTCTGAGGCTGGATCAGCTATGTGGGGATCCCGGCTTTGCCAGTCACAGCCACCCAAGCTAGGACCTCTCTAGGCCAGGGTTCCTCCAGCTGTAAAGTGCAAGTAAATATATGCCTACTATAGGCTAAATGCTTTTGCATAAAGTTTACTTACTCTTTTACAACAGCCCTATTCGGCTGGTATGATTACTGCTTCTATTCTATGGATAAAGAAAACAAGGCCCACAGCCACACATCCAGTATCTTGAAGACTGGGGTCATACCCAGGTCATCTGCTTTCAGGTCCTGTGATCATAACTGGCAAAACAATATTGGCTCCTAGTACCTACCCCCTAGAGTAGGTATGAGGATTCAGTGAGACCATCTTAGACCAGCAGGTGGTACAGAGGTTAAGGCAGCTGGATCCCACATGGCTGACTGTGCAGTCTGAGTCCCAGACCCAGCAGTTTAAAAATCACACTGAGTGCATGTGTGTGCATGCCCAAAATCCAGAGAGAAGGGATTCCAGTATGGCCATCTCTTCTGGGGGTGATTTCTCTCTTTCTTTATTGTTTTCTCTCTCTCCCTCTCCCTGGTGAGCACACATACCCTATAGCAAATTAAGTTTTTTTAAAAAAGAGAAAAGTGACTATCTCCAGGAGTGCTAAGCACAGTGCCTGGAACAGGGCAGTGACCATCTTTGGAAATGACACTGTTTAGGAGTGAGGACTCCGGATTTCCCTAATCAGCGGGAAGCTTGTGTGATAGCTGAGTCTGGTCCCTCCCTCCACCTGGCAGTCTGGGGCTGCTTCTTCATGCAGCAGCAGAAGCGTGTGCCCCCCCCCCCAACTACTTCTCAGCTCGGGGCCAGTCCCTCTACCTGCCCCCCAGAGACAAGGTCTCCCCTCAGGCGGAAAGGAACTGTTCCGCCTTATTGCTCTGAGGTGTCGGTGGTGACAGCCCCTCTTCTTTCGAAGGAGACCAGGTCACAGGTTGGCACCCCACCAGGCTGCCACCCCTGCTGGGCCTGGGCTCCCTGGCCGTTGGCTCAGCCCTGTCCGACCTGTCAGTAGACTCTCGAAATAGAGGTTGATGAGGAGCAGAGCCGGGGGGAAGCCGGGGCTTCAGGAGGCCAGAAAGACCGGGCAGAGGGCAAGCATTTGGGGAAACCAGAGGCCGAGGGCAGAGACTCCTGCACTCTGTTGCCACTGGTTTTCATAACAGTAAAAGGGGGAGACAGCAACAGCCAGGAGAGAAATCCCCAAGGGATAAAAATGTGACTCTAGGCTAGCAAGGGAGGCCTGTCAGGGACTGTCAAAGGTGGGAAAGTTCTGATCGAAGTAGATCATTCCCAGAGGCTCTCTGTGGTTCGAGGACAGTCAATGCAGAGGGGGAGAGAGGGAATGCAGGAAAGGAAGAGAGAGGCAGAGACAAAAAGAGAGAGCCACTGGAAGAGGCAGACGTTTCTGGAGCCTCAGCATTTCCTCTCCCAACCCTGAGACACCCAGAGGGTACTGTTACATGGCCGTGACCACTTGCAGCATCCTAGGAGGGATTGGGAATAGAAACCAAGAGCCGTGGGAGGTCGTCAACCCAGTGCGGATCACTCGGCCATCATTCCTTACCCTTGTCAGCTAGGGCAAGATCCTTAAGCTCTCAGAGCCTCAGATTCTTCATCTGCAGGATGGAGACAATGGAAAGCGTCTCAAAGGTTCTTGCAAGCATTCCTGGAGGATGGCTGGATAAAGGGTGCACAGCACAGGCAGCACAGCGCAGAGGAGCGTGCGTGGTGGGTGAAGGCCAGCCCCGCTGCCACCCATCCAGTCAGAAGTATAAACTGAGTGGGACCAGCAGTTAGCGTAATGGCTGTGTCACTGGACTCCCACGTAGTCGACCGCGGTTCGAGTCCCGGACCCGGCGGCTTAAACTCACGCCGGGCGCGTGTGCGTGCGTGCCCAAGATCCCGAGAGGAGAATGGAGGAGAAGGGATTGCGGCGTGGCCATCCCCCCTGGGGGGTGATTTCCTGCTTTCTATCTCTCTGTCTCTCTCTGTCTGTCTGGCGAGCGCACGCGCCCTATAGCAAAAACCTCTCCAAAAAAAAAAAAAAAAAGAAGTATAAACTGAGTGAAGTTCGGAGCTAGGGCAGAGAGTCAACTAAAACATCCTGCATCCCAGTGTTCCAAAACCTAATCACCCGCCAATATGGATTTCAATTGTTATTCTTCTGTTTGACTTAGTCCTGCCTTAGATAAAAGAGCTCCGTGTGTGAACTAAGCATGTCACGGTGGAAGGTGCATTGAGCGCCAGTGTGTTGGACACTCAGGACATGACTTTCACAAGAACACAACTTCACATGCAGCTTTGCGTGGGGTTTAGCTTCGAGTACAGCAAACGGAATTAAAAATCCAGCCCCGTCACTTAGAAGCCATAAACGGCATCCGTAAATTACAATGTTGATAACGCCTGAGGTTCTGGTATTAATGAAGACTGGGACACACATGAAGCACGTAGCACAGGGCCTGGCCCCTGGGAAGCTCCTCATGGGTGCACACCATTAGCTCTCATTAGACCTGATTGTCATTAAGGCTCAACATCCTGACCTCCAGGATGTTGTCGCCTCGCACGGGGTCCCTACTCAGATGCATTGACTTTGGCAGGTGCTGGGAGCCAGAGGAGAGGGACTCTGGGCTGAGGTGCTTAGTAGTAGCGGTGTGTGTGTTCGGTCTGATCACCAAAAGGCCTGTTCTATGAGAAGTCAGTCAGTCCAGGCAGGGCTGCCGCTTGTGACCACTGAGTAGGTGGAGGTTTGATGGTCCCTCCAAGGATACAGCCTCCAAGCCAAGGTCTTGTGTGCTCAGCCGGCGTCCCTCACTGTGTATTGCACTGGTTATAATTGCAGGGACGTGCTCTGAGCCAAAAGGGGCTAAGGCCAGGAAATCTACGTACTCTGCTGCAGTATTAAAGACCCATGGTACACGGCCACACAGCAGCCACTCTGAGAAATCCTGCTGCAAAGAAACTGGTTTAACAGATGCCTCCCAAATTGTATTTGACCACAGATCTACCCCTCAGAAGAGTCCTAGCATTCCACAGGAGAAAGAATTTTGAGAAAGCTGTTTTAGTCCCTGGGGTGTTTTCAGTAATTCAGAATAGGCCCAGCCATGGTAGCATGCACTGGACACTCACTCCATGGCAGGCTGAAACCACATGGAAGGCCTAGGTTCAATTCCCAGCCCACTCAAGAAACCAGCCTTGCCTGGTGGTGTACACCTGTAATCCCAGCTACTAAGGAGATTGAGGTACAGGATGATCTTGACACAGCAATACCTTGTCTGAAGAAAACACCACATACACACAGAAGGCAAATAAATAATCCAAAACAGAAGGTCTTGAACTTTAGTGAGCAAAAAAAATCATCATGGAATCTTCTTAAGAATTCTCCACTCTCAGGAATTCAGTTAAGCCTTGGATGACAGCAAGAATCCACATCTTCACATCATTCCAGGGTAGATGGTCAGGGAGCAGAGCTGGGGCAACACCAGTTTAGAGCCTGTTGGAAATATGGAGCTGGGACCAGCAGGTGGTATGGTGGTTAATACTCTGGACTCCCACATGGCCGACTGTGGTTCAAGTTCAAGCTGGTGGCATGCTTTTTCACTCTCTCTGTCTCTGTCTCTGGTGAGCACACTTGCCCTATAGCATATTAAAAACAATAATAAATGAAATGAAATAAATAATTCTTTAGAGAATGAAAGAAAGGAAGAAAGAAATATGGTGCTCAGAGCTTGTGACCAATATAGGCTCGTGAACCTACCCTTAGACCACAGGATTGAAATCTACATTTTAACAAGATCCCTGAATGATTCTGAGGCTGATTAGAACTTGAGAAGCATTGACTTAAAGGTTTTTGGTAATAGTATTTGTTTGGGGGGTTTTTCCCACTTGTTTGATTTTTGGTGAAGAACCATTAAAAAATAATAACTGGACAAAGATTGTAGTCCAGACCCCTCCAGTGGCTTTGAGGTACAGCTGCAGTCATGTCAAGGAGAGGTTTTACCTGCGTCATATCCTGCCTACTGTGAAGGCCTTGGTTTTCCTAAGCAGCCTTTGATTTCTTTCCCACATCCACCCTGAAGAGCAGGAAAGCCAGCTAAGTGACTTTCCATGGCCCTTCAGTCTGCCAGACCCTGGTCAGACATGATTGATCTTCCATTGCCAAGTCGCAAGAAAAACTGGAAGGTTCTTTAGGGCAAGGATCTCTAGCCTTGGAACTCAGAGACTGACAAAAGGAATTGGCATAAAATAGGGGGAAATTTTCCAACAAGCCTTCCAGAAGGAGCACAAATACAGATTTACTCCTTGCAATATTTAAGAATGGCCGTTGCTCCATGGAGGGAGAAGGGGGATGCCTGAGGTACAACGGTCCATCAGGCAGCCAAGGTATTAATGGCAGGTGAAACCTTCCAAATGAGCACCCTGTCAGCCAATCTATTGCTTTAAAAGGTTGGCAATGCGGGAGACCTAACAGAGGCAATGAAGAACTAATCTCATATTGCCAGGTTAAATCAAGTCAGCCTTGCCCGTTCCTTTCACTTCTTAGTTACATCAAGCCAGAATACGTTCAATTATCCCTCACTTCCAACTTGTCAGCAGGCATGGGGGAAAATGCAAATGGAACAGTGCCCTTCTCTGGTGGAGAGAAGGGAATATCATTAAGAATAGCCTTCATTTATAGAGCTCTTTCTCTGTCTTAAGTGCCATTCATTTATCATCTCTGCACTTTCCATATAGTAGGTACTATTAAGTCCATTCTATAGGTTGAAAAACTGAGCCATAGGAGTTCAGTCTCTTGTCGAAGGTTACACAGCTGATGACTAATAGACCAGGCTTTCAAACCAGACCATTCTGATCCTAAAGACTATATTTATTTGCTGTTTTTCTAACTGGATCAAGTGCCCAGTGCTCTTGTATATCTGAGCAAGTAGGACAGTGGGCAAGCATTGCCTCTTAGTACTGAACTTTGGAATGACAACCTTGAAATTTTCTAAGTGCTTCTCCAGTGGCAGAGACCAGCCAGGTCAGTGATGCTCAGTAGAAGGAGCACCCAGTTCATACCAGGACCTACACGAGCCCCGGTCCCTGCTCCTCCCCTTCACTTTGCTCTTTCACCCTCTGCTATCCATTACCCCCAGTCACACACATGCAGGGCCAACCATATGCCCTAAGTGGCTTTAGGGTTTATATCTGTGGGAGATCTAGGGCCCGCTGACCAGCCCCACTTCCAGAAGGCAGCCTCACAAGCAGATTGCTCCCAGTGGTGGAGGGGTATTTCTTTTGCAATATTTTGTGAGCTCAGGCTATCAGAATGGTACTGACTTGCTGATCTGAACTGACTCAAATCATTTACATAGACCACGCCTGGGTCTCTGACATTAGGCATGACCCTGTAAGAGCTCACCTCAAAATAAAACAATTCCCAAGGCAAAGCCAATCCTGTAGTGGCAGAGCCAATCCCGTGGTGGCCATCTTTCTTTTGCCTAAAGAATCCCCTCATGTCTTTGGCTAAAAGTCCACATGACCCTTGGCCTTTGCCAGCTGGCACCAGGGCCCTCCTGGCTCCCCTGTTCCTTCTTCTCTTCCATCACAAAGAGCAAGCAGCACCACATTTCTTCCTTCTTGCCCCAACTTGTTGCCTTTTCCCTTCTCTCCCTTGCTTCATTGAACTTTCCACTTCCCCATCATTATCTGGTCTCAGAAATGGTCCTAAGATTTATGGGGTTCACCACTTGGACTGCTTATATTTTTTTAGGGATATGAGAACTTGGCAAGTATGGGCAAACAAACTTACATGATGCCAAGAAGACTCAAAAAGAAGTGGAAAGAACTCAGAGACACTTAGTAGGTGATGAGGTGCTCACCACTGTTCAGGGCCCTCAGTATGTATTATCTCGGGTGACCCAATAGTCCTGTGAAGTACCCTTGGCGTCACCATTACCCCTCTTTGTCAATTCACCTGTGCAGCCAGGTGACTAAGATGAAGACTAACAATGTGCCCAGCACACAGAAAGCTCCCCGGTGCCCTTTCCCAGCAAATAGCTCCCCGTGGAGGTAACTACAATTTCTAATTTACTATTGTAATTGATTAGTTTTGCCCATTCTTGAACAGCTTATATGAAGTGTACTCTTCAAAGCCCATATGTTGGGAACCAGCAGTTGGCATAATGGCTATGTCGCTGGACTCCCACGTAGTCAACTGCGGTTCGCGTCCTGGACCCGGTGGCTTAAAACTCACGCCGGGCGCGTGTGCATGCGTGCCCAAGATCCCAAGAGGAGAATGGAGGAGAAGGGATTGCAGCGTGACCATCCCCCCGGGGGGTGATTTCTCGCTTTCTCTCTCTATGTCTCTCTCTGTCTGTCTGGCAAGCACACGTGCCTTATAGCGAAAACCTCTCCAAAAAAAAATAAATAAATAAAAGCCCATATGTTCAACCAGCCTGTTCTAAGGCCTGGCCAGGTGAGTAGGGATGGTAGATTTGGTGATTGGTGTTGCTTCCCATCCGACCATGTTCTGGAACGACTGGAAGGTACTGAATCTGAACTTCTGATCCATTCCCAGCCAGGTACTATGTGCGTACACTAAGAACACTCTCCATAGCACCTGCAGTGAATTGCTGAGTCAATTCGTCCCATCCTGTCACAAAATGAAACTGAGAAAAACAAATGCCGCTGTTTCTCTGAAGCCTCTAATACCTGAGAAAGTCATGGAGTTCATGCAAGTTGCAGACGAGGTCATGTACATACCAAGCTACAGGGGCCAAAGGGGACCAAAAGTTACCAAATGCTTCCATCTAGATTCCCCACCAGCTGTCCAGTTTACAAAGATCAAAGAGGAAAGGAAGGGAAATAAACATCCTCCCATTCCTAGAGCCCTGCCCTGTAAGTGTGAGGGAGAAACGACTCAGACAGCCTCTTCCAGGCAGAACGATGTGCATGTTTCAGCCAACTCCGAAATAGCCAGATGTTTACCATGGCTGCTTTACAGCCTCTCCACTTACACAGGGGCCCTCCCCCAGAGCATTGCTGTGCTAGTATGCGTTCAATTAAGGCTGTGTGCTTAAATCTCTTCACTACTTAGGAGCTCCTTTTACAATCTAGCAGAGCAAACTAGACGGGGGCTGGAAACAGCCGATGCAAAGCCTATAGCCAGCACAGAAGGTAAGTGCCATCTTGTGCCAACAGTAAGCAGCTGGGTGGGGTTTGAATCTCACAGGTAAACAGTGTGGTTCTCAGCAGCCCACGTTGCCAGGAGTGAAGTCCCAAGAGCCTCGTTTCTTCTGTTGATTCCTTTTGAGATGCTCATTTTATTCAGCCAAATTCCTTCCCAGCTGTAGGAATAGAAAGGCCTGCAGGAGTGATTGCATCGCACAGCCGCCCACATTTTCCTTCCTTGGTGGATGTCTTCGGCCCTGCCTTTAGACCCTCTTGGGGGAGGACACGTCTCTTCCTTCCGATAATGAAGATGACAAAGGGTGATGATCTAATTGGTTGCCTCTCCCTACATTTTATCCATAGCTGCTTCTTAACCACTTAGGTACCCTAGCTTCTCCAAGCCTCAGTCTCACCCTCTGCAGGGTGGGTGACATGGTGACACTAGTAATGTAATTTACTGACACTCCCCCTAGCAGGCACTGTCACAGTGCTAGACGTGTAGTAAGTGCTTTAATCCTTCCAACAGCACTTGCCAACATCGTGGTCATTGTCTCCATGTTTTACATAAGAGGACTGAGCCGTGAATTGTTCTGGGTTGCCGCTAAGTAGTAGCCAGTCTGAGATTCAAACCCAGACATCTTGCTCCAGAGTCTGAAATTTAAGGATTACGTTATTCTGCTTTGTAAGGTTGCCATGAAGATTTAAATCAAGAAGATATTTGTTTTTGGAAAAAGTCATGATGCATTCTTGCATAGAGAAACAGAAGAAAATATGTCATGACTTTTCCGACAACCCAATATATTGAGCCAGCAGGTGGCATGGAGGATAAGTGGCTGGATCCCACAGAGCCAACTGCCTGGTTTGAGTTCCAGACCTAGGAGCTTATAAAACACACTGGGCACATCTGTGTGCATGCCCAAAATCCCAAGAGGAGAATGGAGGAGAAGGGATTGTAGTCTGGCCATCCCTCAGGGGAGTGCTTTCTCACTTCCCCTTTCTCTCTCTCTCCTCTCTCTCTCTCTCTCTCTGCTTCTCTTTGGGATGTGCACACACCCTATAGCAAAGCTTAAATATATGCATCAATTCTGCGCCATCTACAGCATCTATTTTTACTATTATTACTATTAATTATTACTCTTAACCTTTATAGAAACAGTGTTCTTGTTAAGATTCACCCAGCCCATAGCCAATGATTCTAGATTTGATTCAAAATATGAGATTAATTTTTATTAATGTCCAGTGTCTATAAACTGGAAGCATCATAGAGTTTCTGGTTATAGAATAAATACAGTTCCCTGAGCATGTACTATACGCCAGGCTGATATATATCTACCAAGTCATTTATTCCCCATCACATAACCTGATGTTAAAACTCGGTTTTGAAGACAAGGAAATGGAGGCTCAGCAAGGTTGATTATCTCTCCAACCTCACACAGCCAGGAGAGGAACTAGGGATTCCACCTGATTCTGGAGGCCAGGCTCTTATCTGTGTGCTGTGCAGACTTTTTGCCATTTTGCCTGGAGACTTCTAATCCAAAGGATTCTATTCAGCATTAATTAACCTGATTTCTGCTTCACACTGCCAGAAGTGCTGTGGAAGGTTCTCTCTGATGATCTTTATCAAAAGCAATAAAAAGGATGCCTCTACGTTCTTCCCAGAACGTTTCTCACATCCACCTTTCTCTGAAATCGCCAGCACAAATAGTGTGTAGTGTACATGGACAGAATACAGCCAGAGCCATGATTTAGCGTCTGCCCTGACAACAATACCTAGCTAATTCTCCCTGGCCGAGGTTCACAGAGTCACGTGAAATGAGAAAGTCCTCAGCAAATGTGTATCTCCGTACGGAGAGTGACCTCAGTCGCTTTCCCATAACTGCTGAGTCAGAAGTGGGTCCTTTTCAAGGATTCTGCAGACCTCTCCTACCACCCTCACCACCTGCACCGGGAAAAAGCCAACCAGACAAACAAATAAGTAGGTAGATAAATAAATAAAGAAATCGTCCAATGTCATGGGAGGGCTATGCTGCCTTCCTGCCGCTGTTGAATGGAGACGTCGGCGGCCTCTCAGGTCCTGAACTGGCAATTCAGAACAGTTTGATTGCCTGCTTGATTGTTTGCGAGATAACTGCAAGATTGTCAGTGACAGGGTAATTTACTGAAGATTGCAATGTCAGACTCCATCCAAGGGGCTTGCTGGCATAAAGATGCGATTCTCATGACTGACAGGCCACTGGGAGATTGGAGTGCCAATTTAAAGTTCACAGTGTCATCCGAAAGTGTGTGGCGGCGGCAGCCCGTAATCACGCAGCATGATGAGGTCATTACATGCGTGACATATGCTCGCACTTAATGACGCCTAGAACCCCAAATGCACCATCTCCAGAGCAGGTAAGCCTAAGTATGTAGGAGGAAATCATTTATACCCTTTTTTTTTCTTTTATTTCTTTAGCATTTGTCATTTGCAATTGTCGATGTGTTTAGGACTTCTCGTGCCAGACAGGCCCTTGAACAAAAAGCTCAGTATCAACAAAACAGTGGGGAAATTTGAGGTTCACCATTTTGAGGCAGTCACAGAGAGAGTGACAGGCAGGAGAGGGCTGGGAGAGGACGTGTTCGGTGCTTAATAGGAAAACCGTCCGAAGGTATTATCTGAGCCCTAAGAGGCCCTCGAAGTGGTTCTGTGGAGTGGGCGGTGAATGGGTTAGAGATGAAGGAAACATTTCCCAGCCTCAGGAGGGAAAGGCCACCAAAAATGGATGGAACTCCTAACAGAAAGAGGCCAGTGACCTTAAAGAAATCCGTGACGCTAACAGCAATGGCTTTCTTCACACCCGGGAAATTCCCGTGGCCACTCAATGAAGAAGCCTGCTGACAGGTCTCGGAGGGTTATTTTTCATCTGAAGCAGGCACTCCAGGACAGAGTCCTTGTGCCCAGTGAAGGCAACCCATGCAAGGTGCTGTTCAAGACAGAATTCCGTGCACTTTTGCTTTTTTTCTTTTTCGCATTCTGCCAGCGGCCTTCCAATTTGGATGGGACTGTCTGAATGTGGCTCTGAAACAGCGCCCCCGTATCGTCCTGCCACAGAGAGAGGATTCTCCAGTGCTGTTTCTGGGAGCCTGGTGTTGAGTGGGCTCTAGGGAGACGCGGACTCAGCCCGCACATCAGGCTGGGCCGTGCCGTCTGCATTTGGAAAGTCTGTACGTGGAAACCGAGTGTGCCTGCTCACCCTCCCGTGTCTGCACTTCTAGGACATTTTGTAAATCTCAATGTGTTACGAGGCACATGAGCAACATTTGCCCATGTGGAAAATGAGAGGCTAGTTTTCGTCATTTAAAGCCAAGCAAAACATGTAACCTCTTAATTTGTTTGTTTGCTAAAAAGAAAGTAATGCATTAAAATAATTGTACATTAATTGCTAAATTACAGTGGAACTTTGGTGAAATTACATATTTCAGTTTCATCAGCGGAACCAAACGAAAAGGGTAATGCCAAAAAATTACATCGCGGCAAATGTAAAGCTCGCAGCCAGGCCTCGGTTCAGCATTCCAGCACGAGTGTTTGCCGAGTCGCAGCCCAGGGACTGAGCGCCTGTTTCTATGCCGTTAATTGTGCCTCCCCCCCAACAGCCACCTCCCAAAACAAAACCTTGCTATCAACTCAGCCGTACAAGGAAGTTACTCTCCAAGCTCCTCCACTGGGTTCAGTCAGTTCCCAGAAGAGTGAACAAAGGTTGGCCAACTAACCGGTTCTGGTAGGAAATTCTAAGAAGCAGACCCTGCTCCTGTTAGCTCTAACAGACGTGAGGAATGGGAAACTGTCATTTATTCATTCAACAAACATTCGTTAAGTGTCCAGTTCTGTGCTTGGCACTAAGTGAGGCATGAATATAGAAATTAATAAGACATCGTTCTTTTCTTCAAAGGGCTCATTTTCCAGAAAGGGAGGCAAGCATAAAGAGAGAATTAATTCCAGTACAAAGAAGTTGGTGTTAACAATGGTTTCTAAAATGTATTGTACCTGAGAATCACATTTAGAATGCAAATTCCAGGACCTGCTCTGAGAAGCAGTCCCTGGGGAGATCTGGATGTGCCTCTGGTCCCTCCCAGAGGATTCTGAGGCAGAACCATTGCTGGAGAAGCCCTGATTCAGGGATGTACCGAAAACAATGCCTAACTGGTCCATTCCAGCTGCTACAATAGTACTGCAGACTGGGTGGTTGAAACAATGAACATTTATTTTGTTCATTTATTCCTGGAAGCTGGAAAGTCCAGGATCAAGACACAGCAGTTCTGGCTTTTCACAAGGGCCCAATTCCTGGTTTCTGGTTGGCTACTTTCTCTCTGTGTCCTCACAGGGTGGGAGAGGCCCACTGAGCTCTCTGGGTCTCTGCTGCTGAAGCACCGATTCCTTTGATGAGAGCTCCACTCTCCTGACCTGATCACTACAAGAGTAGAATTTCAACATGTGAATATTTTTTTTAAGCGGGGGGGGGGGACACAGACATTCAGTCCATAATATTAACCTGGCCTGGGGCCTCATCAGGAAGGCTTCCTGGAGGAGGAGGTCTTAAAGGACACATCAGTCATTTTGTTTCCCCCACTCTACTGTGAACTCCATGGGAACAGACGTCATGGTTCTTTGCTCACTGTTTTATTTCCAGCACGTGGACAGCACTCACATATGGTAGATGAATGAATAGAAATCGGCCCAGGAAAAGGGATGGAGGGTAGGGATCCAGGCAGATAAGCTGGGATGTTCAAAGTCCTGCAGGCACACAGGGAAGTGGAACCAGAAGCAACCCGGTAAACTGACGGCTTAATTCCAGGTGCCTCAGTCAAAGCCGTTTCTCCAAGTTTCCTGAAAAATGAAAACTGCACAGCATCTAGTTTTTCAGCTGGTCACCAGTTCCCTCTCTGGCTTAGAGGGAATGGGGGTGGAAGGCTTTTTTCGATTAAAGTGCGATTTAAGGAATCCTGCATCTTTACAATTGTGTGCCCGTTAGCTCTGGGAGCTATTTCTGGGTAATTTTTTGTGCTGGGTTGTTTAAAAGCCATGCTTGTGTGTGTGTGTGTGTGTGTGTGTGTGTGTGTGTGTTTTCCAGCCACTGAAATAATACTCATAGTAGAAAATAGTAGAAACCCCAGAAAAGCATGATAAAGAAGCTGAAAAGAGCTACACTAACCCGTCACCTGGGGGTAGCCATTGCCAGCTCCTTCCTTGCATCATTTACCATACACTGGACTTACACTAGGCTTGCTGGGTGGAACCGCTGGCTCTGGTCCTTGGGAAAGCCTGCTGTGGCTTACACTGCGTGGGCACCGAAGGCGTTCGCATCTGCAGCTTTTTGTGCCGTGACATGTTCTGATCCCGGCTCTGCCTCTGCCCTTCCAGATGGCCTGGTGGACTGCCTGGACCCTGACTGCTGCCTGCAGTCGGCCTGTCAGAACAGCCTGCTCTGCCGAGGGTCCCGGGACCCCCTGGACATCATCCAACAGGGTCAGACGGACTGGCCTGCGGTCAAGTCCTTCTACGACCGCATCAAGCTCTTGGCAGGCAAGGATAGCACCCACATCATCCCTGGAGACAACCCCTTCAACAGCAGGTAGGTGCCCTTCTGTCCTGGCAGGCTGCTGGGGTCAGCAGTCCCCTCGCGACTGGAGCAGGAGGCAGTGCTCTGGCTTCTCTGTGGCCCTGGCTGGCCTGGAAACTACTCTGGATACACCTCCCCTGCAGAGGCTCCCAGAACACTCTTTTCTCACTTCAGGTGGGCTCGAGAGCAAAGTCGCTCTCTCTATGCAGGATCTGGTCATCTTCATTCCAGAACCTGCTAGAGACGCCTGTTGCTTCCCTAATTTTTAGGCCATTTTTATAATCTATTATTTTATGACATTATTATTACTAATTTAAATGTCTTTATAATGCCTTTGATAGTGGCTTTTGTTTGAGCATTGCTGAAATAGTTCATTCAACAGAGTATTTTTGAAAGCTGTTATTAACTTAATAACATAACCTATCATTCGTGGCATCTTTGAGTCAAGATGATGCCAGTTGCAAGACTTTATTGAGCACATGGGATGAGCCAAGCCTTTACACAGATTGTCGCTAAGCCTCACGGCAATGCCACCCTCTACTGCAACTACTAATTACCTACTATGTGCAAGGCATCGTGCCACTGTGCTTTGTCCCTCCTTCCCTTCATTCTAGCTACTATATTTTTTGCTCCCAGTTTCTAATTTGAGGCTTATGAATATTCTAGCCCCAAATTCTGGTTTTGTTTTGAAATCATTGTGGCCCCTCCCTTCATCTCAGGACAAGTTAGAACTGGGGCCCTGCAGAAGAGAACAAGGGGAAGGTTTGTCTTTGAGACGCCTCCCCACAACCCCATCCCTTCTCTTGTCCAGGCACTGTTTCTGACTCTGAGGGTAAAGGGGAGGGATAGGAGGGGCAGGGGTCTGCCTACAACCTGGCTGCTAGAAAATGACCTCATCCTTGGGCCCAGAGGTTGATGGCATTTGCTGAGGGGGACGGTGGGCATGGTCTTCCTGGGGGTTCACCACTGCATCTCTGTGCTTCTTCATGTAAAGAAATAACAGCTACTGGTTGAGTCCCCTTTCAAATACCCTCTAGGAGCCAGAACCTTGAGCAGGATAGTTCTGGCCCCTCTGCTTCCCCCTCCATGTCATCTTTTTCCTATTTCTCTTTAGCCCACTCAGGGAGGTGCAGGAGCTCTTAGGAAGTAGCCTTTTATCCAGGCTTCCAACTAGGGGACTAAACGCCAGACTGCACTTCTCACAGGAGCCCCAAGTTTACAAGGGGTTCTTTTAGAGGCCGCAGTGTTAGACTTGGAGGAGACGTTGTCCTTGTCCCCAACTCCAACTCCACCTCTCCCTGAGAGAAGAGCCCAGGGAGGGTGGGATGGAGAAGTGGGGGGAGCCGGCAGCCAATTCTGCAGCCCAGTAGCGCTCTCTGAGAAGTTAGACGGCCTCAGTGCCTGGAGCCCTTTGCAATGAGGTTCTTTTTTTTTTTTTTTTTTTTTTTTTTTTTTTTTGAGAGGTTTTCGCTATAGGGCGCGTGTGCTCCCCAGACAGACAGAGAGAGACATAGAGACAGAAAGCGAGAAATCACCCTCCAGGGGGTATGGTCATGCCGCAATCCCTTCTCCTCCATTCTCCTCTTGGGATCTTGGGCACGCACGCACACGCGCCCGGCGTGAGTTTTAAGCCACCAGGTCCGGGATGCGAACCGCGGTTGACTATGTGGGAGTCCAGCGACATAGCCATTACGCTAACTGCTGGTTCCCTGCAATGAGGTTCTTAACAAGATGGACCACTTTCACTTCTCTCCATTCTGGTTTTACTGAAATGAAGATATAAAGGTATTCAAATGTATTTGTAGAAAAATGGAATTAAAATATCAGTTTATTTGAGGGCAAAAAAAATAATTTTAACATTCACGCTTAGTTTTTCCATAGTATACATTTTTCATAAACTTACTGAACTCCTCATAGAAAAAGAAAGAATAATAGGAAAAAAAAATCATCTCAACCCTCTTCTATTTGAGCCCTAAAGCTTCCTCGCTGTGCGATGTTGTGCTTGTAACTTCATTTTCTCCATTAGTAAAGTTAAAAGAGGCCCGGCCACAGTAGCACATGCTGGCTGCTGCTCAGCAGGCTGAGGCCATGTGAGAGGCCCAGGTTTGATTCCCAGCCCATCCTAAGAATCCAGGTAAAATGGTATGTGCCAGTACTGCCAGCTACGTGACGGGCTGTGGAAGGAGGACCGCAAACTCCTGGCCAGTGTGGGTGACATAGGGAGATTCTGTCTGAAGGAACCCGGGTGTGGTGGCACACACCCAAAATCCCAGCCACTTAGGGACCTGAGGCAGGACGATTACGGCACAGATTACGGACCCGGTCAAAAACACACACACAATAAAAATAAAAATAGCAGGGCCAGGAAGTGGTATCGTGATTAAGGTGCTGAAATCCCACATGGCCGACTGCTTTTCAAGTCCTGAGCCTGGCAGCTTACTTTCTCTCTCTCTCTCTCTCTCTCTCTCTCTCTCTCTCTCTCTCTGTCTCTGGTGAGCACATGTACCCTATAGCAAATTGAAATAATAATAATAATAAACAATTCTGTAATAAATAAATACATATTACAAATCAGAATAACATTAGTATACACTACATACCATAGTACTATTATAATAGAAAAAACTCTCAAAAAACAATTTTAAAAACACAAATATCTGACTAAAAATAATATATTTCCTCTGCTTGCTAAATCCTAGTTCTGAAACAGTTTTACAGGTAGGCTTCCTTTCAGTGATAAATGTAATTCCTCTTTCCAGAGCCCTCTCATGCCCTGGGCTCGTGCTAGCATGTTAGCGCTCTGGTGGGGCTCACGTACATTTTGCTTCTCCTGTAAGTGCAGCCTCTGAAGGCCCAGGTCTGTTTCAGTCCACTTCCTCATTAAGATTCATCTTTCTACCCAAAACCTCATAGTTTTCTGATAGTCTCCTGTTCCCTACTCTCTCTTTACTTGTCCTTTCTAAAATCGTCTTCTCCTCCTCACCAATAGCTTTCACTTCCAGAAGGCATCTTGAACTAGAGCCAAGATGCAAGAGACCAACCCAGGGCCCCGGAATATTTGTAGGACTATACCAGCCCCAGAAACCTGAAGGAAAGAAAGCTGCTTTAGAGAACGCTTTCCTGAAGCTCTGAATGTAGCGATAGGTAGTACCACCCAAATGAGCCCACACCCTGTAGCAATGTCTGCATGGATGCAAAATTTCGAAATATAAAATGATATTCCAAGACCTAGGTTGAAACTCAATAAGCATGTGAATTTCAGTGCATTATCATCAGAAAAATAACGAAGGACAAAGCTAGCAGTTAAAAAAAAAAAAAAAAAAAAAAAAAAGCTTAATTCAAGACTTTTAAAAAGGCGTTCCCCTAGATAATGGCACACAAAAATAACTAAAATGCCTTGACTCCACCACTATAATTTACAGAGCAGATCTCACTATCTAGATAATGTGATAATTGTTACACATCAATAATCATAAATAGAAACGAACCGATAGCACGTCTTAGCTGAATCTTTTCTGCGAATCGACTGTCTGGAAATGATAGGGAGCCAGCAGCAATGAAGAATTTGAGAAATAGAAGGTAGAAACCATAGGCAGCCCAGCCTCTTTTATCGCTGTGGCACTCTGCAAAGTCTCATGTACAGGATGGTTTATAAGAAAAAGCAGTTGTATAAAGAGGGGGGGAGGGGCCCCCACCATGGAATGTACTCCCAATTTTGTTTTCTCATCACGAGCACTGTGTACCTAGTGGTCGTCAACACACACCATTGATTTTAAAATAGTGTCTGGTGAGGCCTTAAAGAAATCTTAGTCTGAGCTAAGATAAGAAAATGGAATTGAACAAAAGGATTATTTTCATAAATTAGTTTTCCACTTTCAAAAGACTCTAGCATTGTGGTTGGAACCAGCTAAAAATGGGATTCATTTGTTAGTCAGCCGGTAGCAGACAATTAGAGCTGTCAGTGGAACAGTCTAAACACTCGCGAGATCATCACAGGGTCGGCGCGGAGCAGCTGGGGGTATTACTGATAAGAAGAGTGATGCTTAGAGACAGCATCCCTCCTCTTTTCAGGACACTGGGGGTTGCGAAAGAAAGTGCTTTCCAAAAACTGAGAAGACTTTGACAAGGTTCTGGCAGAGAACAGGTTAGCTGGATTTACCTAGTCCAGAAATCGGGAGTGTATCCAGGAACCCGGGAGCTTGAGAACCCCTCTGCTTTCTGAAAATTATCCAGTCTTCAAGGCCAACAACGGAGCGGCAGACCTGTCAGGCAGCTCAGGGCTCAGGGCAAAAGTGGGGATTCTCGGGACCAGCAATTGGAGTAATGGCTATGTCGCTGGACTCCCATGTAGTCGACCTCCGTTCGAGTCCTGGACACGGTCGCTGAAACTCACGCCAGGCACGTGTGCATGTGTGCCCAAGATCCTCAGAGGAGGATGGAGGAGAAGAGATTGTGACATGGCCATCCCTCCCAGGGGGTGATTTCTCACTTTCTGCCTCTCTGTCTCTTTCTGTGTCTTTCTGGCAAGTGCACGTGCCCTATAGCAAAAATCTCTCAAAAAGAAAAAAAAAAAAAAAAAAGGGATTCTCCTTGTTTTCTCTCTCCGTGGAGTGAAGAGAATTCAGGTGAGAGGAGATGGGGGAATTCTCACTCCTTAGACTTTGACAGTTTTGTCTTGTTTTGGTTTTCAGTATTTTTTCTTATTGCCAGAAGACGTGTTTGCTCACCAGAGAGAAAGAGAGCACCCACCAATGGAACATGGTCACACCACAGTCCTTCTTCCATTTCTCCATCCTGTCAGGATTTTGAATACACACCTGCACATACCCAGCGTGTTTCCCAGTCATCAGACCTGGATTTGAACCATGGCTGGCCAAGTGGAATCCAGCTCCCTTAATCACTAGCCTGTAGGGCCAGTCCTCAGTCTATGGACTCTCAGTGGACTTTTATAGCATCTCATGGTGTTAACAGATTTCCTAGAGATGGAAATAGCTGATGAGAAACAGGCACACTTGAGGAATCAGCAGTTAACATAATGGCTATGTTGCTGAACTCCCATGTAGCCGACCATGGTTCGAGTCTCGGACCCGGTGGCTTAAACTCACACTGGGCACGTGTGCATGTGTGCCCAAGATCCTGAGAGGAGAATGGAGGAGAAGGGATTGTGGCATGGCCATCCCCCTGGGGGGTGATTTCTCGCTTTCTATCTCTCTGTCTCTCTCTGTCTTTCTGGTGAGTGCACGTGCCCTATAGCAAAAACCTCTCAAAAAAGAAAAGAAAAGAAACTGGCATGCTTGAGAAAATTCTGGTTTCTATGGTCTGGAGAAAGGGGAGTTTTCCCTGACACCAGAAAAAGAATGAGTGGGATTTCAGCCACCTCTTTCTTAAACAAAGCAGGAATATGACATAATAGAGATAGTTTCATGAAATCCAGAATCCAAGCTATTTCCACCAGAAATAGAAAAATATATATCTATATATGTATGTTTTTGTATGTGTATATGCCAGACTCGTAAATACCCCTGTATTCTCCCCTCCATCCCCTCTGACACTCCAACCTCGAAGTCAGAAAGTAAATGAGTATCCAGTTCGGAAGCGCTCACTGAGCATGATACTCTCTGTGCCACAGTTCAAGTCCCAGACCCAGTGGTTTAAAACTCAGTGCCAGGTGCATGTGTGTGCATGCCCAAAATCCTGAGAGGAGAATGGAGGAGAAGGGATTGTGGTGTGGTCACCTACCTTGGAGGATGATCTCTTTCTCTCTCTCTCTCTCTCTCTCTCTCTTCCTCCCACCCCCAGCGAGCACACATGTCCTATAGCAAAAATCTCTCTCTAAAAAAAAGTTAGTTGACAAGAAATGGAGCAGTGCCGAGGGTAGAAGGGGTGTGCACAGGAGACCCTGTTGCTGAGCCGAGTGACAGGAAATACTGCCCATGGGTTTCACTCAAAAATGGTACTAGTTTTGTTCCTCCAGCAAAGCAACATGTGGCAACAGCCCTCTTGCCCATACTCCTCTGCGATGTGTGGTCATGAGAAGCCAAGAGTTAGTGCTGACGTCTTCTTGCCTCCCAGACCACCGAGGGTAGGACACAGCGGCAGTGGGAAGGGGAACTCACGAAGCCCCCCGTCTCTTTGTTCTCCTGCGTGTGGCTCAAAGACCTGTGTTTCCTTTTCTCTCAGCTTGGTTTCTCTCATCCGAGGCCAAGTAGTAACTACAGATGGGACTCCTCTGGTCGGTGTGAACGTGTCTTTTGTCAAGTACCCAAAATACGGCTACACCATCACCCGCCAGGACGGCACGTAAGTGGCTCTGTGCATGCAGAGGACAGATGATGTGACAGACCTGGAAACATGTGGCTTCCCTTGTGCACTGGCTCCCCAGAGACAGTCCACGTTTTCTAGTGTGGTACAAACACAAAAGATAAACATGAAGGCCATCTTAGCCAAGGCTGCTGACCCCATCACCCTCCTTCTTCCATGACAGGGAAATCCTTTTCTGGGTGTATGTGTTAAGGGTAAAGGAAGGATTCTGGAAAGAAGGAGGGACAGGAGCTCTTAGGAACCAACTGCTATTTTAAATCAAAGGCAGTGCAGGGTGATGAGAATCCACATGATGCAGTGTCCTGCAGTCCCCTTCTGCTTTCATCTGTGGCTTTCGGAGTTGTGTTGTTTTTGTTCCTGTTTTGAGAGGGGTGGGATGTAATCAGAGAAGTCTAATTAAATTCATTTAGCAGTCACCCTGCCGAGTGAAGGAGACAACCTTTCCCTGTTATCTTCTGATTGGAACATGCACCCCATTCAGCCCCCACCAAGATGAAAGCTCTGTCATTTTCTTAATCCATTGGGCATCATGTAGAAATTTAAAGAAAAAGATAAGAAGAAGGAAAGAAATCTATGGGGAGAAGAAAACTCTCAGAATGGACTAGGGGAGAAATAACCGATAAAGTATCACATTTTATTCCAAGTGAAAAAGAGGACTCTTGCTGTAAATCTGAGGCAACACTTTTTCTCTAAAACCAGACTCTGGAAAGTCATGGACATAGCACGTAGGTAAGAACTGTGATTCTTGCTCTCTTCGATGAAGAGTCTGGCCTTGTTTTCTAATGTCCTAAGGTAGCCTCGCAGGCACTTTCAGAAATTACCGGGCCTACCTTCATCTTCCCACCTTGGAAGCCCAAGGTGGGACAGATTCATGTCAAGTCTTCAGTATTTATTCAGTTCCTGATATGTCACTCAGACATTTCTGCAGCCAGATCTAAGTATTTTAAAGCACTAAAATAGTGAATGTGTGCTATGCAGAGCTACTTTGGCCCTTGTTTTTTATTTTTGTTTTTTGTTTTGTTTTGTTTTTTATAAGGTTTTTGCCATAGGGCACGTGTCCTCATTGGAGAGAAACAGAGAAGAAATCACTCTCCCGGGGGATGGCAATGCCACAATCCCTTCTCTTCCATTCTTCTCCTGGCATTTTGGGCATGCACGCATATGCACCCAGTGTGATTTACAAGCCACCAGGTCTGGGACTCAAACTGCAGTCGGCCAAGTGGTAGTCCAGCACCATAACCACTACACCACCTGCTGTCCCCATTCTCTTCTCATTTTGTTTAATTGCCAGAAGGTATGTGCAATCATCAGAGTGACAAAGAGAGTAGAAAGAGAAAGCATTCCCAAGGGACCATAGTCGCACTATGCGATCCCTCCTCTGTTTCTACACCCTGTTGGAATTTTGGGCATCCCTGTGCATGTACTCAGCATGTTTCTTAAGTATGTAGGGCTGGGATTCAAACTCTGGGCAGCCATATGGGATCTGGCTCCCCGAACCACTAGACTATAGGGCCAACCCCCTTGTTCGTTCTTAAAAGCCGATGTTCTTAAAGAACTAACATCCTTTGGTTGATTTCTGTAAAGTCCCATGAGACAACACGAGAAGGCCTTGCTGAGTGCTTGGTCTCCTAGCTGTCCCTTCCTCATGGCTGCCCCCTTCCTCAGAGCTGCTTCCTGGCTAGTTGTGGCCCACATCTACACCTAGACCACCTAAACAACCTCCTGGATCAGGGACTCTTCAGCTTGTTCAGGTTCCGATGCTGTGGAAGTCACAGGACGCCTTAGGAAATGCTCTGAGGAACCCCGCAATCTGTCGTGCAGTGGTGTATGCCATAGACTTCCCCATGGAAACTCTCACACCAGCTAGGAACGATTTTACTGCAAGACATTTGACTGTTCTCTATGTCCTATGCAAGCAGCATACATGTCCAATAAATCAACATACAAATTAATTAGTAGACTGTATAATGGGCATACTCTGATATTTACCTGAATATGCATATGGCCCTTGTTCATGTGCTTTATGTCTAGTACTAAAAATCACTAAATGTGTTACCAAAATTGGGTAAGTCTGGCAAGTCAGTATATTTTCTTTGAGTTTTTACTGTGATCAGGATACTCTGTGGGCTGCTGGGGATTCTAAAGTGAACAAGACAGACAGCACTGCTGCCCTCAGAAAGCTCAGATTCTAATAGAAGAGTCTAGCTTGAAATATGGAAACTTTTCCCATTAACCTCCTTTTTTTTTTTCTTTTTTTTTTTAATTACCAGAAAATGCATGCACTCACCAGAGAGAAAGAGAGGGAAAGGGAGAAAGACCCTCAGTGTGGCATGATCAAACCCCATTCCCTTCTCCATTTCTACATCCTGTTGGGATTTGGGGACATGCACATGTGCCCAGCATGTTTTTCAAGCTGCCAAGCTCAGGGTTTGAGCTGTAGTTGGCCATGTAGGATCTAGCTCCCTTAACCACTAGGCTATGGGGCCGGCCCTAACTTCTTACTTTTATGTTAATTTGGAAAGAGCTACCTTTATTTCCCTTTGCTAGTAGTACACCTTCATCCAGCTTCTGAGAAACAAATAGGAATATTGTTTAAGAACCATGGGCCAGGGCCAGCAAGTGGCATGGTGGTTAAGACATGACTCCCACATGGCCAACAACAGTTCGAATCTTGGACTGGCAGCTTCAAACATGCTGGGGACATGTGCATGCGTGTGAAAACTCCTGAGTCCTAACATCATTTCATTCTCTCCATACTCCATATTGAACACTTCCATGAGCCAAGTACTGTGCTAGGACAGGCAGGGGTCAGCAGGCTTTTTTTTTTTTTTTTTTTTTTTTTTTTTTTTGCATAGACCAGATACTAAATATTGGGTCATCTGAAAAGTAATGACAGATTTTTGCATAAGAAAATAGGAAAGGTCATGACCTTTCCGACGACCCAATAGCTTAGGCTTCACTGACCGTGTGGTTTCTGTTGCAACATCTCAGCTCTGCCATTATAACAGAAAAGTAGCCTTAGAAAGTACGTGAACAAATGTGCATGACTGTGTACCAATAAAACTTTATTTACCAAACAGATGGGGACCACATTCAGCCCTGGGTCATAGAGACTCCTACTCTGCACATATCATGATGTTTCATTCCCTTAGCCATAAATGTGTGTGTAGGTGTCACTTTATAAATGAAGCACCTTGGGCTCAGAAGGGTGAATGAATAACTTACCATTAGCCACACAACTAGCAGATGGCAGAGCTTAGGTTCCAATCTAGTCCATCTGCCTCCAGGCCCATGCTCTCTCTGTGTTCTGCCTTCCCACTGCCCTCTGCCCTCAGGAAAGAGCATCCTGCCTTGTCTAAAGGTGAGTCCAGCCCTCTCAGTGAACCCATTTATTCCTCCCAGGTTTGACCTGATCGCCAATGGGGGCGCCTCCCTAACCCTGCACTTTGAGCGAGCCCCTTTCATGAGTCAGGAGCGCACCGTGTGGCTGCCGTGGAATAGCTTTTATGCTATGGACACCCTGGTGATGAAGACCGAGGAGAACTCCATCCCCAGCTGTGACCTCAGTGGCTTTGTCCGGCCCGATCCAATCATCATCTCTTCCCCTCTGTCTACCTTCTTCAGTGCTTCCCCTGGACAGAATCCCATCGTGCCTGAGACCCAGGTAGGAATGGCGGGCACCAGGGTGGAACTCATTCCTCCCCTCACCAAAACCAACTGGTCAGTTTCCTCCTTGCACATCTCTCCAAGTGGGCCAGAAAGTAGTAGTATAGGGGAGGGACCAAAAGTGGAAGCATAATAGAATTTATAGGCACTGGAGATAACATTCTGAATCCCTCCTGGATATTCTGGATGTTTGCGCAGTCGCTCAAGACTTTGGCAGTCACTGGAGCTTTTAATAAAATAAAAACAATGCACATATGTGCAACCCACCTGCAAATTGCTTTTTATTCCAGTTAGTCACAGAGATACATGATAAGAGGCACTTTAATGATCTACATCGGTGTTACGACAGAGGGCATATTACATTATTGCCTCCCTGTTGCTTTATA
Source organism: Tupaia tana (assembly GCA_026018925.1). Classification (NCBI taxonomy): domain Eukaryota; kingdom Metazoa; phylum Chordata; class Mammalia; order Scandentia; family Tupaiidae; genus Tupaia; species Tupaia tana. The sequence continues at coordinate 53,913,524 of JAKSZU010000014.1, forward strand.
CCGATTGTCAGTGGAAGTTGCAGGTTCATATAATTACAGCCTCTCGTGGCCTCCTTGCATGCAGCTAGCAATAAAGCCTGCTGTTCTTATTTACATCTTTTGCCAACAGTGTGGTTTTTAAAAAGAAACACCACAGTGACCAAGAATAATTATTAATCCAAAAATCATAACTTCAGCCCCTTTGCTCCATGGTGTAGGATAAAGTTTTGGTTGAGTTTTTTGTTGTTGTTGTTTTTTGTGTCTTTTCTTTTTTGCTTTTTGCTTTTTTTCTTTCTCAGCCATGGGAAGTGGTCCTTGCACCCACGTGAGGTGTGACACCTGAGGGAGGCAGGAGACAGGTGACATCGGGATAGCAAACAGCTCACCCACAGGGGTGTGTTTGCTCTGGTGTACCTACCATGTCTTGCCCCTCCAGGTTCTTCATGAAGAAATTGAGCTCCCTGGTTCCAATGTAAAGCTTCGCTATCTGAGCTCCAGGACTGCAGGGTACAAGTCGCTGCTAAAAATCACCATGACCCAGTCCACGGTGCCCCTGAACCTCATCAGGGTTCATTTGATGGTAGCAGTTGAAGGGCACCTCTTCCAGAAGTCATTCCAAGCTTCTCCCAATCTGGCCTACACTTTCATCTGGGACAAGACTGACGCTTATGGCCAAAGGGTGTATGGACTCTCAGATGCTGTTGGTATGTTTTTGGTTACAATTATTGGTTCATGGATTTAGTCATGCATTAATTCATCCAGTATTTATTGAGTTTTTAGTATGTGCCAAGTATTGTTCAAGTAGATAAAGAGACAATGGTCAATAAGACCAACAAGATTTCTCTCCTACGGGCCTAACATTTTAGTGGGGCATCAAGATAATGAACAGAGACTGGACAAGACAATGTCAGCAGTGTTAAGTGCTAATAAAATAATAACAAGTGGTAGACAGAGGAAGAGGAGCAACTGTGGGTAGGCATGCAGGGAAGGCTCCTCAACAGACGTTTGAGCAGACTTGGTACAGTCCGTAGCATATGAACCACCTGCCAATCACAGGTTCAAACCCTAGCCTGGTAGACCTGATACACACCATGCTTCTGTACATGTGTCCAAGACCCTGATGTGCTGGAGAGCTGCAGGAAGGGGGTCACAATGAAAGGAGATCTTGTCAGAAGTCTCTCTCTGTCTTCCATGTGTATGCACACACTTTCTATTGCAAATAAAAGAAAGAAAAAGCTTTTTTTTTTTTGGAGAGGTTTTTGCTATAGGGTGCGTGTGCTCACCAGACAGACAGAGAGAGACAGAGAGACAGAAAGCGAGAAATCACCCCCTAGGGAGGATGGCCACGCCGCAATCCCTTCTCCTCCATTCTCCTCTCGGGATCTTGGGCACACACGCACACACGCCCGGCGTGAGTTTTTTTAAGCCACCAGGTCCGGGACGCGAACTGCGGTCAACTACGTGGGAGTCAAGCAACACAGCCATTACGCTAAATGCTGGTCCCGAGAAAGAAAAACTTTAAAAAATAGTCGATCTGAATGACGAGAAGGAGCTATGTGAAATCAGGACGAGAGTGTTCTCAGCAGAGAGTGAGGCATGTCTGAGAGAAAGCCCGTGAGATTTGAGTGCAGTGGACTCGGAGAACATGTGAGATGAAGGGAGGTGGGGGGCAGGGGCTGGTCCATGGGCAGAGAGAGCGCAGAATGCACCACAAGCATCAGAGAGGGGCTCCAGGGGATCTGGAAGCCACAGGCTATGTTTGTGGGTTTGCTTTTTGAAGACATCACATGAGTCCCCCCTTATGAGAGACCACCATCAGAGAAGGGTCCTGCAGTTACCAGAGCTGTAAGCTGTGGACTCATCTCCACCTACCTGACATCTTCCTACTTGCGGAGGACTACCTAGGGATTAATTAAAATCCAGAATCCTGTGTTCTGTTCACCAATAAGCTTGTGGTTTTCAAGAACCATGAGCAAAGCTACAAAATAAGAAACCAGCCAACTCAGAAATGTTCACGGTAATTGGCAGCCAGTGTTTATCAGACATTCCCTGTGTGTGGAGAGCATTGTGCTAAGTCCTTTGTTGTAGGTGACCTCTCGTTAACCCTATCAAGTGGCCACTTTCCAATCCCCATTATACAGATAGGGCAAGAAGAAGAGGGGGAGGAAGATCATGCCACTAGCCCGTTACACATGCTCAGGAGACAGCTCCTGTGGTCTGTTTCACCAGCATATCGAGTTCATAACTGAATCAATACAGTAATACCTTACTAGAGTACACAGTACATTTACTGTAAAACACTGGCTAATCAAAAGATATTATATCTGTCCTTAGCCAATATCAAAAGGCAGACTGAATATTACAGTACACACCTACATACTCCAGATCCTACCATTATCAATGACAGTGCATCTTCTTTTTCCCATACCTTCTTCCACTCTCGTACTTCTCACGTTCTTTGAAGCAATGCTTCTATCTATCATATTTCAGGATGTATCTCTATTTAAAAACATGACGTACTTATCACAACCAAAAGCAAAACCCATGTTCTTAATAGCATGACAAAGCCCATCATTGTTCAGTCTTTCAATTAGCTCATAAATATCATAAACTATTAATGCTTTGGATAAATCAAGATCCCATTAACATTGACCTGTTGCAGTAGGTGGCATTATGGTTAAGGGTGCTGGACTCCCACATGGCCAAACACGGTTCACGTCCCAGATCTAACAGCTTGCTTTCTCACTTTCTCTCTCACTCTCTTATTCTCTTACTCTGACCCTCTCCAGTCAAATTTAAATAAATAAATAAATATAAATAAAATAATTCTTTAAAAAAAAAAGAGACCTTTTGCAATTCGTTAGTACCCTAAATTTCTTTTTTAACCTTTACAATTTATTTACTGAAGAAAATTGGTGTTTACCTAGAGAATTTTCCAGTCTGTTTTTTTGCTTCCTGATTTCATGCTTGTGACTATTTACCATGTTTCTCTGTCCCCTGTGTCTCCTGTAAATTGATAGTTAAGTCGTGAAGCTTTCTCGGGATCAGGTTTGATTGGTTTGGGCAGAATGTACAGGTGGTGCTGTGTTCTTCCACCAGGAGATATCTGACATCAAATTACATCTATTTAGTGAGTTCAGCAGCCATTAATGCTCCTTGCCTAGATTCATTAGGTCACTAGGGATTGCACAGTGATCAAGTGATATTTTATATTTGCTTCTTCGTCTGTTTCTGGGATTTTTATATAGGGATACTTTCTCATTAGCTACTTGATTATTTGAGGTACAATTCAAATAAGAGAAAACAAGATCGACCCAGCCACAGTGGTACAAATGGAAGGGTGCCACTGCACTGTTCCTGGGGTCTCATGGAGGACCCAGGTTTGGTTTCTGGCCTAACCTCGCAGTACAGGTATGGTGGTATGCACTGTGATCCTACCCAGCTGGGAGGCAGGGCTGGGAGGATCAGACATGGTGAGACCCATCCAGAATACCTACCTTCTTGCCCTCTTCTCAGGAAGAAAGGAAGCAAGTGTGCTTCCTTTTTTGTCTTGTTTGTTTTTTGGAGAGGTTTTTGCTATAGGGCACGTGTGCTCACCAGAAAGACAGAGAGAGACAGAGAGACAGCGAAAAATCACCCCCCCAGGGGGGATGGCTACGCCACAATGCCTTCTCCTCCATTCTCCTCTCGAGATCTTGGGCACGCACGCACACACACCTGGCATGAGTTTAAGTCTGGGACTCGAACCTCTCAGTTGACTACATGGGAATCAAGCAACATAGCCATTACACCAACTGCTGGTCCCTCCTCTTTATTTACTATTTTTAGCATAATGAGTTGATTCATCTTCTAATGGTGGCAAATTAAAGGTTTTTTTAAAGTTTATTAGAAGTTCTGGATTGATGTGTATGTAGGATGTTTCAATTATTAAAGTTACTATCTTTGCTAATGGTCAAATGGGCCCCTTGTCAGTCAGTGGGAGTCTTTCCACGCTGACTCCCAAATCCTTTTGACATGACCTTAATAGATTTTTTTAAAAGAATTATTTATTTAATTCTACTTATTATTATTATTATTTATTTTGCTATAGGGCACATGTACTCACCAGAGAGAAACAGAGAGAGAAGGGAAGAAAGTGAGAAAGCAAGCTACCGGGTCCAGGACTCAAACCATGGTCAACTATGTGGAACCCCAGCACCTTTACCATCATGCCACCTGCTGGCCCTGACCTTAATAGGTTTTGACCCCTTTGTATCTATTGATAGTATGATAAAATAGCCTAGTCTCATCTTATTCATGTCTTGCCCCAGCCACGTCTTCATGGAGCCCTGAGTCCTTTTAATGACAAATAATACATCATGGCTGAAAGCCCAGCCACTAGCAATTCTTTTTGCTACTGGGTTAGTCATTCTTTCTCGGTGTTTTCAGAAGAAAAGCTAGGAAATATATGAGGGTTTTTTTAAGATAAAATGCTTTCTCTGTTCATATCGACACTTCTATATCTCAGATTTTTTTAAAAAACTGCAGAAAATCCCCATAGGTGACACACATAGTTAAGGGTTTAATGTAGCAGGAACAGCAAGAATAACAATGCCTCATATTTCCAGAGCTGCACTCCAATTAAAAACGCATGGTACTTCAGCATTTTGTCTCTTCTGTCCTTAATACATGGCTCCAAGCAGTTGAGGCTTCTCATACCCCGTCTTCCATGCAAGGAAAATTTAGTCACAAGGGGGCGAGCCAGTGGCATAGCGGTTTGTAAGCCAGGATCCCACATGGCCAACTGTATATAGTTCAAGTTCCAGTCTCAGCAGCTCGAAAACATGCCAGCTTGGGTGTGCCCAAAATCCTAAGGGGAGAATGGAGGAGAAGAGACTGTAGCATGGCCATCCCTGCTGGAGGGTGCTTTTTCAGTTTCCCTCTCTGTCTCTCTGTCTCTCTCTGGCAAGCACACATACTCTCTAGCAAGTTATTAAAAAAAAAAAAAAACTGGAGCCACAGGAACTAAGAGCTGCAGCTGAGCTAGGTTGACACCCTTCACCACCCGCCTCTCTGTCTCATTGGTCTATGTGGCCGATGCAGGATTTTTATAAAAGGATTCCAGATTCTGTTCCACATTTCCACACTGACTCTCCAGGTAACTGGTGACTGTGTCCTGTTTGCCCCTGCTTCTCCTGGCACTTTCTGAAATTCTGAGCGAACATAAAAGGGCTTTAACTTCACAAGCTGTTGCCCCACTCCCACCCCCAAATCTCCTTGTCAATGAGTCACTAAGCTTCCAAAGGCCAAATATAATAAATACATGCCATGATCAGCAGGTTGCAGGAAAGTCTCCTGTCCATCTCCAAAGGAGGCTTACATTAAGATTTAAATAAGTCACCTTTCCCCTTCCACATCACCGGGGTCCGTTATGGAAGCCAACTGTTCACTGGAAAGGTCTTTCAGTCCCCACCAAGTGTTACTGTGTAAAGTTTCAAGGTTGAGTTCAGCTCAGGATCTGAATTTAATACCGTGGAATCTCTAGGAGAAAAGCAATCAGCCCGCCTCCCTGAGTGAGTTGTGGAACAGAATCTCTATCACCATGAACACGTGTTTCCCGTTTCTGCTAGAGCACTCTGGTGTAATTAAGTAAACTCTCTTTTCTCCCACTCTGCCCTGCCCTTTTTCTCTTTCAGTGTCTGTCGGGTTTGAATATGAGACCTGCCCCAGTCTAATTCTCTGGGAGAAGAGGACAGCCCTCCTTCAGGGATTCGAGCTGGATCCTTCCAACCTTGGTGGCTGGTCCCTGGACAAACACCACATCCTCAATGTTAAAAGTGGTATGTGATCACACCCGGTACCTGTGCATGCGTGCCCCAAATCCCAGGAGGAGAATGGAGGGCACGGGCTTGTGGTGTGGCCATCCCCCCAGGGAGTGATTTCTCACTTTCCTTCTCTGTCTCTCTCTCTCTGTCTCTCTCTCCCCCTCCCCCCGGCAAGCGTGCGTGCCCAATGGGGGGGGTGGGGGATTAGTATGTGAACACATCTCCTCTCTTCATAGAGCCTCATCTGTTCTCTGGACTCTTCTCTCCAGCCTTGGCATTTAAGTAGTAGCCCCTCTCCTTCCTTCATCCATTTTTCATCAAGTGCTCAAAATAGTCTAGGTTTTTCCACCTTGCCCCTTTAAATGTTAAAGAATGTTGGGCTGGCGTGCCCAGAAAGGCATCCCTACCGTGCCACACAGTTCACCTCAGTTACCCCTACGAAGGCTACCTTAGCCCGTACCACCGCATCCAGGGGTTGCCACTCCCATTGCAGCTCTCCTGAGATTGCGAAGAAATTGAGAGCTCTCCGAAGGTTGAAGCTTCCTGATTTTGCTCTTCCCCTCACTTCCCCTCACTCTCAGTAGGCTGACACGTGCGTCCTGCCCAGAGGGCTGCGGTAACAGTTCCCATTCACCCCTCCCCAGGAATCCTGCACAAAGGTACTGGGGAGAACCAGTTCCTGACCCAGCAGCCCGCCATCATCACCAGCGTCATGGGCAATGGCCGCCGCCGGAGCATCTCCTGCCCCAGCTGCAACGGCCTCGCTGAAGGCAACAAGCTGCTGGCCCCAGTAGCTCTGGCCGTCGGGATCGATGGAAGCCTGTATGTCGGTGACTTCAACTATATCCGGCGCATCTTTCCCTCCCGAAACGTCACCAGCATCTTGGAGTTACGGTAAATGGCCCGCTTTTGCTCTCTTGCCCCTTACAGTTCCCCGGTTTCCTGGGTAAATGGTGACCACATTTGGGGTTCTGCAGAGAATAGATAGTCCGTGTGACCCAACACCTAGGCCCAGAATCAAAGGAGAACCTGAGGGAAAGCTTCATGTCTCTCTACAACACAATACACACATTTGATAACGTTGTCAACACCTGACTCACCAACAAGGTTACAGGCTTTCGGTGTCAGACTGGAGAAGGGCCAGGTTGTCTCTTATGTTTCGAAAGCTCTGTGGGGGATTCCGAAGCGCATCAGAGTTTGTTAAAGTTTGTTCATTCACACGTTTGTACTGAGCATCCACGTGTGCCGGCTCTCTGTAAATTCTCGGGTCTCCACACACGTTACTAGGATGCAACTAAGCATCACTGTGTAGACCTCGTGGGGTCATTTTTGGCCTCTCCTGGGAAGGGGACCTAGATAGTGACATCTAGGAAATGTGCATTTCTCCTGGCCATTCTTGCTGTGAAGCCCAGACTCCTGTGCTGGGAAAATATTGGAAAGTTCTTGGAAATGCTCCTCCCAGGAAAGGTGATTCTAGCCCCTCATCCCAGAGAAGGGTCTGTAAATAGAAAACAAGGTCTCTAAGGGAACATTTTCATTCAGCCATATTTGGTGATAGTATACTCTGTGCCAGGGATTGTCTGGCTTGGGGGAGGAGGGTGATAAAAAGTGAGGGACAAAAAAAAAAGAAGAAGAAGAAAGGGACAGGCAAAGCCCCAATTATTGTGTTTGTGGTCAGATAGGGAGCTTCAGACCAAATCATGGAGAGAAATACAAAAATGATTTCAAGTAGTACTGAGTGCTTTAAGGAAAACCTAACGGAGTAAGAAATAGAGGCTATGGTGGGAAGAAGGAGGATAATGAAAGAAAAGTCCCCTACTAGTTGCCATTTGACTGATCTCACCCTAATGGTGAGATCAGTCATGAGAATATCTGGGGAAAAGCATTCCAAGCAGAGAGGAATTGTGCAAAACCCCTAATACCAGCCAGCAGCCTGGCTTGTGTAACAGGCGGACAGACATCTGGTGTGGCTAGAGGGTGGTGAACCCAGGGAAGAGTGCAAGCAGGAGACCGGAAGTTTCAGAGTCTTCCTGATCACAGGGACAAGTGTAAATTGTATTCTTATTGCAGTGGACCACCATTGGAGGTCGAAATAGGGACTGGAGTGGAGTTTCATGGTCTGATTTGCATTTTATAAAGACAACTCTGCCTCTTGTGTGGAGAATGGGCTGCAGAGGTGCAGGAATTGAGGCAGGAAAAACTGCCTCACTGGGGGCTGCAGCTATTGTCCGGGATTTGGTGATAGTGACTGGGACTAGGATGGCAGCAGAAGAGATGGGGCAGTGCTCCAATTGGGATGTCATTTCAAGATACATTTGACAAGATTTGCTAGTGTAACAGGTGTAAGGCGTAAGGAGAGAGAAGGAGGGCGAAAGAGAGAGAGAAGAATCAAGGGTGAGGCCTCGGGTTTTGGCCTGAGCTACCTAGTGGAGCAGCCTCAGCTACTGTGGGAAGGACTTAAAAGAAGCTACAGACTGCATTTACATCGTAGCGTCTCTGAGGCCCCTTCCAGGACAGGGGTCAGTGACCCAACCACCAGCCACTGCTGCTGAGCTGAGACTGTGCCAGCTAATGGAAGACGTAAAAAAGAAAGGAGAATCGCTAGCTCCACCCCCAGGGGATTGCCATCCAGTGGGTGTCTGCTGAGCCCAACGGTGAGCCAAGCCTGTGCTGGGCTCTGAGGGCATTGGAGGAGATGAAACACAGGCTAAGGAGCACCCTAGGCAAGAAAATGCAATTCAAGTGGAGTTGAAGCTGCAAAGGCCAAGTATCACAGAAACAGAAGGGAAGGCCAGGGGGTGAGGAAGAGGCTGCAAAACCCTAAAGACGAGCAGTGAAAGCAAGAAGGAGGCACAAGGGAAGAGGCTGATAACCCTCAAGCTGTCAAACTGACAATATGACAAGCAGCCTCCCCCCCTACCCCCGCCCCGTAGGTCCCCTTCTCAAGACTATTTTTTTTCCCTTTTTGTATCCTAGGAAAACCGTCCTCTTCCTAGGCATCCTGTGGGCAAGGGAGAGCCATGGGAGGAGGCAGAGAAAGGGTGGAGGTAGCACTGTGCTGTTCCATGGCCTGCAAATGATTTCATCTGGCATTTCTAATCCTCCACATCTGGCCTTGCCCGCTCTGTCACTGTTCTTCCTACTCAGAGCCACATCTTCACTTGCCTGGCACATTCCCACCTCCAAACCTTGAATCATGCTTCTTGCTCTACTTAAAATATCTTCTCTTCCTATTCTACCTCATTATGTCCACCTGTAAGACTCAGTTTGAGGGCCCCCCTGCTTTCCCATGAAGTCTAGCTTCCTGGGCAGAAATAATTCCCATTCTCCTCTGGGTGGCTTAACTCTGGCTTTCCATTGGAGTTGACACCACTTACTGCCTCTTTGCTCAGTAATCTCTATGTAAGTCTGCTGGGTCAGAGTTGTGTAGGCCTCTAGGGCAGACATCTTGGTCATCCTTGCCCCTCAATGCCTTCAGCACTGCCTGGCCCACACTAGGTGTCCAAAATAGGCTGCTTGCATGTAAGGAAACACAGGCCCATCTCTTCCCTTGTATTGGAATTGGCTCTTGATTCTATGGCTCTCACATCGTAAAGGCTACCACGTCAGTGGTACAAGCCAACGGCCCAATTAGAGCAAGCCATATCACACCCACGTGGTGACATTGACGACAGCTTGAGGGAGTACGACTCCCAATTTCCCTCGACAGCTCTGTGATTTTTCTTTAAAACTGCTTTTAAACTTGTTCTTGCTTTCATCAGCCGGGTACCCAGAGCCGATGAGAAGTTAAGCTTTTACAAGAACACTGGTTTGATTCTTCTTTTCTTCCCACTACATACCTGAAAACAAAGGGCTGTCAATCCCATCTCTTCAAAACAGCAACTAGCAAAGGGAGGGAGGAGGGAGGAAGAGACCTGTCTTACTCGTGTCTTTTCCCCATTGTGAGTTGGCAGCTGAATGATTCAATTTCGGGAGCTGGTGCCCAGCCCCATCTCGTTTACCCACCCCAGAACTGAGCCTCTGAACTAGGATTCTAGTAAAATATTCCCGTGTTTCTCCCGCTATCATTCTCCCTTCCTTCTCCTTCTGTTGCCTATCCGAAACATGCAGGGGCAGAGTTCTACACGCTTGGAAGCTTCTGATACTAGAAGGACCCTTCCTTGAGGTAGAAGAATTATCACCCGTGTGCTCTGGATCAGCCAATATTTTGGACATTTTCAACACTCATTTTCCAAAAAAACCTACTTTCACCTTTTGTACCCCATTTCCTTTTTTATAATTACTACCCTCTCCAAGTGGTCTTTGGAAAGCCTAAGCCTACTGAAGCAGAGTAAATTTGTCAGTCACTACCGTCTTAGGGTAAATTTTTCTCATGGGAGAAAGTCTCTTCCCTTTCAAATTTGAGAACAACACAAGAATTGGACACCAATATAAGATATGAGTCATTGTCTCTCTCTACCTTTTCATAACTTGATCCCTTTTGACAAACATAAGAATCTCATACCTTCCTTAATGTTTGAATTTCTAACTTTTTTTATTTTTCAAACCTGAAATTGTATTACTATACCAAATATGCTTCTTTCCAACTAAACGACCTCTCCATGCTGACATTCATGGTGCATGTTGATGCTGTGGGTGGGTCAAGGACCTCATGGCGTCAGGGAATAACTTCAGAGGAGGAATTGGCCAACCCAGGTGAGTTAGTGCTGGAGAGGTGTGGAGTCATAGGAAAGTAGGAGCCCAGGAAAGAGGACAAAGACAGCAGAAGTTGGAAGTAAACAGCACCATAGACAAGCTTTTCCCTAAAGTTCCAACCAGAACAGAGCTGCCTGATGGTAAGATAGGATGTTAGGGAGGACTAATATGCTTCTATTAGGTTATCAGAAAAGTCATAACACATTTTTGCATAGGAAAAACAGAAAAATACATCACGACTTTTCCGACAACCCAGTAGTTAGAGACTGCAAATGCTTTGCCTATACAATCACACTATGAAGATGGGAGTTAGGAAAGAAAAGACAACAGGGAACCCAATGCAAAATAACAACAATAATATTCCCATAGAATTTTGGATAATGCCTGGCACTGTTTTCAAAACCCTTTCACCAAGGACAAGTCCAGGTTTCATGGGCCCTGAAGCTAATGCAATTCTGGGGGAGTCTAAGAAAGACAAAATTGTAAACATAAATGAGAATTGAAACTGAATAGTATTTAGGATGAGTGAGGAAACCAAAACAAATTGCAGATTTTTAAAAAGCCAACAGCTTGAGCAAACATTACAAAATCCAGACAAATAACCTAATTTTTTTATTGACTCCTATTAAATTTCCATAATACTTGTTGCCCCACACTTTTTCACTCTTTGATCATCTTTTAATATACAATTATTTTCTAATTTCACTTCATATAAAAATAATAAAGAGGGCCAGCAAATGGCATGGTGGTTAAGGTGCTGGACTCCCACATGGCCAAACATGGTTCAAGTCCCAGACTTGGTGGCTTGAAAATCATGCTGGGCATATGTGTGTGCATGCCCAAAATCCCAAGAGGAGAATGAAGGAGAAAGGACTGCAGTGTGGTCATCTCCTCTGGGGTATGATTTCTCACTTTCCCCCTCTCTGTCTCTGTCCAGTGAGTGCATGTGCCCTATGGGAAAACCTAAAAAAAACAGACAAAAAGAATAGAGAGATATTCAGTCTTTCTTTCACTATAGTGATCAAAATTTGTTTTAGGTTACTGACAAATTTTAAAGCTTTCCTTCATGTTCACAAGTGATTATTGGTGATATGTCCATTGTTAAGGTTATAAAATTTGGGAAATCCTCTATCAAGTTCTTTTTGTAGTATTCTGAGCATTTCAAGGTTTTTAATGCAGTTAATAATCTAAAAACCTTTGAAATAATGCTCATTAACCTACCTATAATTAACGTCCTTCTAGTAGTGAAATATTAATTCCTCATTGGGATTATATTCCCTGCAATGATGCTAGAAGAGTCAACTCAGTGGGGAAGAAGCATTTCTGAAAGCCATTCATATACCACAATGGCTAACAAAAATTTTAATAGACATTGAAGGGACTACAAGTCACAAAAGCATATCACCCTAATACTAAACTAAACATATGCCAAGTCAACTTCCTTTAGTTAGAAGCAAAAAAGAATAAAAAATACGTGATCACTACCACTCCATCTACTAAAGCAGAAAATGTGACATAGAGGGAAATGGAATGGAAAGAAACAATAATCTCAACTGATTGTAGCTTTATAATTCTGACTAGAACATGAGGAACTAGAACTAGTCCAAAGAAGTGTCTGCCCACCATGAAGGGACACAACCTCGCTTTTTGCTTCCTTCTCTCAAGAATCCATTTTACCAGCCCTTAATGTCTCCTGGGCTGCCTACTAAGTAGCTACAATATAGAGATGAGTAGGCCATGTCATTTTTATACAGAAGTGAAGAAGACAAGCACACAAACATAAATTACAAGACAGCATGATGACAGCTCCACAAGGCAGGCTGAGAATGCTAGGAGAGACCCTGAAGTCTTCATAGCAAAGTCACCAGACTCTGCAGTAAGAAGAGCTAGTCCACCTCAATTCTTAAACCTGAGACATCACTTATCCCTCAAAGATTTTGGCCTAAAGGGTTTGTGTTATTGAAGTAATGCAAAGCCTAGGCCTGTCTCTTGTAAGTAGGGCATTTGTACTCATCTTTATAGACTGACTCAATGATGCTGTTATTTTGGTTTGTTGCTTGCTAAGCCCTCGACCTGTTAATGACCCTGGACTAGAGTAGCAGTGACCTCAGAATTTTCCAAAACTCATATCCATATGATCGTTTGAACTCCATACTCTCCAATGACCTGACCCCCACCCCTGCCCTTCTCCTTCCCTGAACCTAGATATTATACTAATCAACTTAAAGCAGATGTTCTTTGGAAAAAAGTAGGTCAGGTCTGCATACCCACATCTCATGCTGTCTTTTCACAAAATCTTGACTAAAAAAAAGTGGAATTGATATTGTAATAATTAAGAGCCAAATATGACTACCACTGGTGGCAGATAACATTTCACTTTCATTAAGCAATATAAAATAGATGCGAGAATTCCCGGCTGCCACCCTGACACACCAGGCTTTGCAGAATGAATCTTAAATTGCACTATGTCAGTCAGAGCTCAGGAGTTATCGGCATCATTTAATTAACTTTTTTTTTTTTTTTTGGCAAAAACTAACACGTCGGAATAAAATATAAAAATGTAATCTTTATGCAAACCCTTCACTAATGATGGCCCCCGGCAGAGGCCTGAGGTACACCTAAGCAGGAATCAGGGCACTAAAGTCTCATGGTCCCTTCCCTAAAATCTCCCTGTTCAACCGGAAGGGGATGAAGCACCAGGGGCTCCTTCCGCCTTGGCCTAGAAGCCTCGAGAACAGGGAAAGTTCTTCCTGTTAGAGGACTTAGTGTCTCCTCTTCTCCCTAATGTTAACTTTCAGCCATTGTCCTGTTGATATGGAAATATATTTTTGCTCTTAAAATTTAAAAACAACAAAGATTTAACTAGTTCTCTAATACCGAATGTCAACTGGAGTCTTTGGCTCCAGTTGCAAGAGGAAGGACGTTATTACCAGTGAGTTTCATTTATGGATGGTATCGCAATATGGGAGTTACCTGTAAGAAAGAACACATATGTGGGGTCCTATACCAAGTGAGATAGAGAAGAGGATGTGACATGGAGCAGGGACAGAAAATAGTCAGAATCTGGGGATTTGACCAGGCCTTTGCCAAACTGAGAAGGCTGTAGATAGGGTTCTTCTCGGGTGTTATGACTATACCTTGCAATGCACCAGTGACAAAATGGGTGATACATTCCCCCTCACCCACAGCAGACATTACAAAGGAGTCACAGTACTTATCATAGCTGAACTTGAATTCGGCTCCTCTCCCAGAACCATTACCTGTTAAAAGTTATCAGCACTCGGGATGTAACCTATTTGACTAGCTCCATGGCCTAGCAGTTAAGGATCCCACTGGGCCCACCATGCATGGTTGCATTCTGGCCCCAGCAGCTTGAAAAACACACCAGGTGTGTACATGCCTGCCCCAAATCCCAACAGGATGAAAAAATGGAGGGGAAGAGATGTGGCATGACCATGCCCCATTGGAGGGTGCCTTCTTCCTCACTCTCTCTCTCTGTCTCCATGGCAAGCACATGTGCCCTCTAGCAAGTTAAAAAGAAGTCGGGAAGGAAGGAAGGAAGGAAGGAAGGAAGGAAGGAAGGAAGGAAGGAAGGAAGGAAGGAAGGAAGGACCCATTTGCCATCCCTTCATTAGCCAAAGGCCTGTGTCACCTGTTGCTGCCTGTGATCCAGTGACAGCCACATCGTTGATCAGAGAATTCAAGCACTCTTGTCCAGATTTTTCCAGTGTCTGGGATGAGTTCAAAATCAGGGATGTTTCCCAAGTCGTTGGACAGGAGCTGTCAGTTATAAAAGGAAAAAAAGAAAGAAAGAAAGAAAAAGACTGCCTTTTTTGGGGTCCCTTTATACAAGAAATGAGAATGTTATGTTTGCTTGATCATCGATTCTTCAGCTAACTGTTTGTTCTTTTTTCCTTCTGTTTTCTTTCTATAAAGAAATAAAGAGTTTAAACATAGGTAAGATGAAGAACTCTTCCCCATATAATTTGATATGGTTCGTTTGCCTCCTTGTGTTTGCTTTTTTTGTTTTGTGCTTCCTGTGTAATGTTGTATACTTTTATGTACACCAAATATAGTAACTTTTTTTATGTGATAATTGTGTGTTGTGGATATGATAAGCTTTAGCAATTATGAAATGCAGTCAAAAAGCAACCAAATAAGCTGACAGTAATTAGAATTTCCGGGAGATGCAAGTGCAAGATAATGAACCCTCCGCGAACTTTCAACCTGACTGCTCGGAGCAGCCCATAATTGGGCTAAACAGTTGAGGCAAACTTCTGGCTCTGGCAAATGCTGGACTGGGTTCACAAAAGCTTTAATGAACTGGAAACGGGTCAAAAACTCATTTTCAACTCATTAATGATTCCCCCTCCCCCAGATATATGGTCATTTAAAAAAAAATGTTAATTGCCAGTCTGCTAGTCAGGATGGATCCAACAGATACATTGAGAATTTTCATGGCATGAAATCACTTTTGAGTAGTATGAAAGATGTAGACCAAGTTTGTTGAAATGGCCTTCGTCATTTTATTCATCCGAGTTATCATTTCAAACTGTACTGGTATGCTTCACATATAAACTGTAAAACACACATATATGTGCAAACACACGTACACTGCACTGAAATGGGTGTAAATAGCACGAGCTTTCCTGAAGAAAAATGACCTTTTTATTTGGAAGAGGAGAAAAAACAAAGCACTTTATACCACTACTCAAAGGAATTCTCCTTGTCAGTCCTTGAAACGAAACATGAAAGGGGCTTCTTTATAATATTACGTCAAACTGAAACGAAGAGTAGAGTAAGTTGTACCAGATCATCAGGTCAGCAGAGAGGCCGTGCATAGAAACAGTCTTGAACCTTCTTCTTCTCAGGCGCCCCATTTGAGCCAAATTACAAACAGATACAGAAACACCGTAAAAGGCTGTGCCCCCACCCCATTCCAGGAAGTTCTATGCACTTGATCTTTGCCACAGCCCAGATACGGAAGCACGTCTGTCTCTTTATCCAACCTGAACTTCTCTGCAGTAATCTTGGTTGGAATGAGTGGGAGGTCAGAGGGAAGAATGGGCCCCCCAAATAAGAATTGACTCCACACCCTCAATTCCTGCTCTTCTGCCAGAGACTTTGAAGAGCCTCCTCGCCTCAAGTTCCCTAGAAAGTCCAGAATTAATTATCTTTCTCATTGAAATGCCTTTATCTTTCTGTTGGTCTTGCCAGCCACTGTCTGTTCGGCAGCAGAGTGCAACGTCTAAGTAAGAAACGGCTAGGCCAGCTGGGTGGCATAGTGGTTAAGGCAGTTCGTGTCCCATGTCCCAGCAGCTTGAAAAACATCCTGAGTATGCATGCATGCCCAAAATCCCAAGAGGAGGATGGAAGAGAGGGAGTTGTGGCATGGCCATTCCCACCGCCCCCCCCAGGGCATGCTTTCTCCTTTCCCTCTCTCTGTCTCTCTCTGGTGAATGCACATACCCTGAGCAAATTTTTTAAAAATTTAAAGAAATAAAAATCATAAATGGCATGAATTTTTCTTTTCTGTCCTAATTTGTTTTGCATATATGAATATTTTCTAATTACTTAATAGCCAAAAACAGAAGTAGAAGAGAGAAAGAGAGAAGGAAAGGAAAGGAAGGGAAGGGGAAAGAAAGGGAATGAGACGAGAGGAGAAAAGAAGAGAGGGGCTAGAAGACAGGAGAGGAGAGGAACAGAACTGAGGTAATCACCCTTTCAGGCTTTGGGCCAGTAGGAAAGTTGTGACACATTTTTGCATCAGAAAAATAGAAAAATACTGGGGCTGGCAGGTGGAGTGGTGGTTAAGAGCACTGGACTCCCACATGGCCAACCACGGTTCAAGTCCTGGACCTGGTGGTTTTTGCTTGCTCGCTCTCTCTCTCTCTCTCTCTCTCTCTCTCCCCCTGCCCCCCCTCTGTCTCTCTCTCTTACTCTGACCCTCTCTGGTCAAAATAAATAAATAAATACAATTAAATAGAATATTTGTTTTAGAAAACAGAAAAATACATCAACTTTCCCAAAGACCTAATAGTTATCTAGACTGGAATTTTAGAAAGACCTTGACTTCTACTTCAGTTAGGTGTCTTAACAGAAACCTGAGGAGAAGCTGGATTTAAAGATGGTCTCAACTCACCAATTATTCCTAAAAATAGCTTCCTAGTCCTTTTATTCCTTAAACTGGGGAGCACCCAAATGTGGTGTTTTAATTAGTCATTTGCAGCTAATGTCTACAGGACAAATGCATCTAACTCTGTCGTCACCCTCACCATCCCTTCACTTCTCCTACCCTTCTTCTCCCCTCATTTCTAAACAAACTTGAAAAGAAAATGAATAAAAGGCCTGTGGTCACTTGACATCGGGCACCAACACCTAGTCTACCACGTAGGGACAGACGAGCCACCACTCTGAAGTTCGTAGCCAGTGCAGGAATAGCACGAGCCACTCTGGTCTCAGCCTCCGAAGAGTTACAGACACTGCAAAGGCAAGGGGCACATTCGTGACCACCTATTAATAATCTGATTTTTTTGTGGGGGGAGGTTTTTTTTTTTTTTTTTTTTTTTTTTGCAATAGGATGCGTGCACTCGCCAGAAAGACAGAGAGGACAGAGAGACAGAAAGCAAGAAATCACCCCCCAGGGGGGATGGCCACACCACAATCCCTTCTCCTCCATTCTCCTCTCGGGGTCTTGGGCATGCACACACACAAGCCCGGCATGAGTTTAAGCCACCGGGTCCGGGACTTGAACCGCGGTCAACTACATGGGAGTCCAGCGACATAGCCATTATGCTAACTACTGGTCCTGATAATCTGATTTCTTCATGTTGCAAGTGGGACCCCAAATCCTGAAGACTTAACTAGGGTCCCCAGCCATGTCAGGGCTGAAGTCAGAGCTTTCTCTTTCTTAGTCCTCTGCAAGTTCTACAAGCCTCACTCTGTCCTAGTTAGCCTCATCGGACAGAGAGGAAGCAGTCCAGGCTTCCACCTTCCTGAGGCACTTCACACACAGAGAGACGTTCACCTAGTGTGGCTCAGGGCCCTGACAGATCTCGGCTCACCCCTGACCTCACTGTTATCCAAGACTTGGAAACCTCATCTCCTCCCTCAGTCATTCACATTCTCAATGGGATATCGGTGAGATATCCGTGTCTTCACACTAAATACCATCTTTATTCATCCCCACACCGAGCCACAGTAGGAAAGATCTGAGACAGAATGAGGGAGAGGGACTCTGGGGAACTTCCAATCTCCAAGCCAGGAAAACTCCAGGCGACCCAACATTAACGATCTAGAATTCTGAAGGCACTGAAGAGGCACAGATTCAAAAGAGAACGTTGTCACATGGAAAATGTCCCTCCATCCCACTTGAGAATATACTAAGCACTTGGGGGAAGAGAAAAGAGACTGACCACACATAGTGTGAGCCTGGGTGTCGAATAACTATCCTGCTCGCAGAAACGGGGCCCAGGTGGGGTCTTCGGTGCAGCTAAACAAAGCATGATGGAAAACACTGAGCCCCACAGCAGCGTTGGGTGTGTACGTCCAGGGAGGAGCAGCTGAGAGCCCTGATGGATAGAACACGAGTTGTTTGGGTACATTCTTTCCAGTTCACTAAAGTGGAAAGATACGAGAGAAGGTGGGAGGCTTGCTAGGATACTTGTCCTCTCCTTGATCCAGGAGCCACCGCATAGCCCCCTCATTTCTCTCTGTGCTTCTTTTAAAGCAACAACCCTGCACACAAGTACTACTTGGCGGTGGACCCCGTGTCTGGCTCACTCTACGTGTCCGACACCAACAGCCGGAGAATCTACCGCGTCAAGTCTCTGAGTGGAGCCAAAGACCTGGCTGGGAATTCCGAAGTCGTGGCGGGGACGGGAGAGCAATGTCTGCCCTTCGATGAAGCCCGCTGTGGGGATGGAGGAAAGGCGGTGGATGCCACCCTGATGAGCCCACGAGGTAAAGCCATGACGCGAGAAGCCCCAGCCCTGTAAAGAGCTCGCTGAGGGCTCCCCTTGCTTCTCGTGGGCCTGCACTAAGCCTGTCCTGCAGTAACCTACCTGTGTATGGGTGCTTTGGTGTGTGGGTGGGTGTCTTAAAGAACAACTTACTTATTTACTCAAAGTAAACTTTACCATCCACCTGTGCTGGAACTGGAACATGGAGCGGGTCGTGCCTGGAGAGTTCCGCCAGCCACAGAGTCAGAGGCAGTGTGAGCGCTGTGGTCCGAGTGCCCGCTTTGTGGGCTGGAGACAGAACGAAGCCTGGGGCTCTGTGCCCACGCCCAGACTCGCACGTTATACAGTAATGTGTGTCAAGTCTAAAGAACAGTGCCTGGCATGGTATAAACGCCCAATAAATATTAGCACTTTAGAATGGGTGGGCCAGCTGGTGGCGTGGTGGTTAAGGTGGCTGGCTCTCATATGGCCAGCTGTGTGGTTCAAATCCTGGACCCAGCAACTCAAAGCACACACACATGTTTGTGCATGCACGTACCTGTGTGCCCAAAATCCTGAAAGGAGACAGAAGTAGAGGAAGGGAGATTGCGGCATGACCATTCCTCGTGGAAGATGTTTTCTCACTTTCTCTCTCTCTCTCCTTCTGTCTCTCTTCAGCAAGCACATGCACACTCTGGCCAAACAAATTTAAAAAATAAAATAAATAATAATTAAAAAAAAAAAAGAATGGATATACGCACAAGGAATTTGGGATTGCGGAGTTCCTAGAAACAGTAACGTTCTAGCCTATTCTGTTGTTAATAAGGGAGAATACCTGAGTCTGGGTAATTTATAAAAATAGAAGTTATATTCAGTTCACAGTTTGGAGGTCTGAGGTCCAGGGGCTTCACATGATGGAGGACAGGAGCACATGCATCTGTGTCCACATGTCTGAGAAACCCTTCGGGAGTTAACCAAGGGGGCCCTGCTCTGAGACCCTAATTCTAATCTCCTTCCAAAGGCCCCACCTCTCGGCATCACTGGAGATTAAGTGTGCACCTTCTTAATCCCGTCACAACCAAATCTCAACTCATGGATTTCTGAGTGACGTTCAAACCATAGCAAATAGGTCGTTATTTGAAAAAGACTGAAGGTCCTTAAGGTTAAGGAGCCATCATTTGAGTGTCCAAGTCCTGTTACCACTCTTTGCTACCATGAAGGCAACCCGCTGCTCGGATTAGGAACGTGAAGCCGGGTGAGTGGGCACTGAGGCACCAACAGAGAAGTCGAGGCCGCTGTCTGTGTCTCACCAGCCCTTCAGCAAGGGAACCCCAGGGCCCAGTGTCCCTGCAGGCACGGAAGTGCTGCAAGGAGTCAAGGCTAACTGGGGACCACTTTCTGCAGGGTACACTTCGAAGCAGGAGTTTGTGACTATTTCTCAGGCTTGTTGCAATCAGTTGTGAAGGGTATTCAAGTAATTTACAGTCAATAATTTTTAGAACAATGAACTTGGAAATAACTTCTTTTCTAAAGAGAGCAGATGCAAGTTATTTCCTCATTCGTTCATTTGCGGCCCAAGGTGCTTTCTTCTTTGGGGATACAGCCAGCACCTTTAGGAATCATGCCAATCTCAGCACAGTGCCCACGGAAAAGGTCTAGCCTCAAAAGGCTAAGAGCCACTATTCTGAGTGTGCATTCATCCCATAAAGACCCAGGTGCGAGCAGGGCATGTCAGCAAGGCATCCCCGCCTCCACCCCAGCAGCCCTCCTCCTTTCCAAGACGTATACCCCACTGCTTGTCTCCTGTCCAGGCATTGCCGTAGACAAGAACGGACTTATGTACTTTGTGGATGCCACCATGATCCGGAAAGTCGACCAGAACGGGATCATCTCCACTTTGCTGGGCTCCAACGACCTCACCGCCGTCCGGCCGCTGAGCTGTGACTCTAGCATGGACGTTGCCCAGGTGGGACTCGCTCTCATTTCTCATCACTGCACAACACCGGGTTCGTGGCCTGGAGTTCCCGCCTGGTTCCTGTTTGGGTTGGAAGTCGAATGGGAGGGGAAGACATAGGTACAGATCACGGGTTTGTTCGGAGAAGGCCTGAGAGGGGCTAGACAGCAGGGCAGAGTGGAGGATGTCGGACAGGCACGGGGCAGTGGGTAGAGAAGAGAAAAGAGAGGGAAACTCCGCTCCGAAAGTAGCGCTGCTGGCACCCTCCCGCCGTGGCAGATTACAGGGTAGGAGTTGCTGTGTAATTACCTCTTTTCTCCATCATTACTGCAGGCTTGAGAATGCACCGTACGGTGCTACGTGTCAATCAGAACTTCCCCGTTAATCGGATATGATCACGTCCTCACTACATAAACCTTCACTTTGTGCAGTGGTAACGAGACCAGGGCCCTCTCCAGTATTCCCCGAAGTGCACGTTTAGTCGGGGCTCGTACAGTGGCAGAGAACAGACGCTTGCCCAAATGGGCAGTATTTGTTCTCAAACAACCTGGAATATATGTTCACCCTTTCTATAAGGGCCTTTCAACCCTCAGTCAACCTCATAAATTTCAGCTCAAATGCCACAACACACTGACAACTTGCTACTGAGATTTTTATGACAAATTCCACAGAGGAAAATGTGTTTGGTTCGGTTCACCTTTTCAAGCAAACACGCAAGTTGTAGTTTGCTGGCCAGCCCGTGCTTTGACTGCCCTTAGATAGGTCCGCCTTCGCATTCTCATGGCTCCTATTGGCTGCTTCATTAAAGGTGCCTCCTCCAAATGAACACCGCCTCCTCAGGCCCATGGCATGGTGAGCTTAGGCTGGAAGGCTCTGGCCCCTGGTGCAGTGCACTGCCTGTGCAACCAGACATTACAGCTCTGGCCCCTGGTGCAGTGCACTGCCTGTGCAACCAGACATTACAGCTCTGGCCACGGTGCAGTGCACTGCCTGTGCAACCAGACATTACAGCTCTGGCCACGGTGCAGTGCACTGCCTGTGCAACCAGACATTACAGCTCTGGCCACGGTGCAGTGCACTGCCTGTGCAACCAGACATTACAGCTCTGGCCCCTGGTGCAGTGCACTGCCTGTGCAACCAGACATTACAGCTCTGGCCACGGTGCAGTGCACTGCCTGTGCAACCAGACATTACAGCTCTGGCCCCTGGTGCAGTGCACTGCCTGTGCAAGCAGACATTACAGCTCTGGCCACGGTGCAGTGCACTGCCTGTGCAACCAGACATTACAGCTCTGGCCACGGTGCAGTGCACTGCCTGTGCAACCAGACATTACAGCTCTGGCCCCTGGTGCAGTGCACTGCCTGTGCAACCAGACATTACAGCTCTGGCCCCTGGTGCAGTGCACTGCCTGTGCAACCAGACATTACAGCTCTGGCCCCTGGTGCAGTGCACTGCCTGTGCAACCAGACATTACAGCTCTGGCCCCTGGTGCAGTGCACTGCCTGTGCAACCAGACATTACAGCTCTGGCCCCTGGTGCAGTGCACTGCCTGTGCAACCAGACATTACAGCTCTGGCCCCTGGTGCAGTGCACTGCCTGTGCAACCAGACATTACAGCTCTGGCCACGGTGCAGTGCACTGCCTGTGCAACCAGACATTACAGCTCTGGCCCCTGGTGCAGTGCACTGCCTGTGCAACCAGACATTACAGCTCTGGCCACGGTGCAGTGCACTGCCTGTGCAACCAGACATTACAGCTCTGGCCACGGTGCAGTGCACTGCCTGTGCAACCAGACATTACAGCTCTGGCCCCTGGTGCAGTGCACTGCCTGTGCAACCAGACATTACAGCTCTGGCCACGGTGCAGTGCACTGCCTGTGCAACCAGACATTACAGCTCTGGCCCCTGGTGCAGTGCACTGCCTGTGCAACCAGACATTACAGCTCTGGCCACGGTGCAGTGCACTGCCTGTGCAACCAGACATTACAGCTCTGGCCACGGTGCAGTGCACTGCCTGTGCAACCAGACATTACAGCTCTGGCCCCTGGTGCAGTGCACTGCCTGTGCAACCAGACATTACAGCTCTGGCCCCTGGTGCAGTGCACTGCCTGTGCAACCAGACATTACAGCTCTGGCCCCTGGTGCAGTGCACTGCCTGTGCAACCAGACATTACAGCTCTGGCCACGGTGCAGTGCACTGCCTGTGCAACCAGACATTACAGCTCTGGCCCCTGGTGCAGTGCACTGCCTGTGCAACCAGACATTACAGCTCTGGCCCCTGGTGCAGTGCACTGCCTGTGCAACCAGACATTACAGCTCTGGCCCCTGGTGCAGTGCACTGCCTGTGCAACCAGACATTACAGCTCTGGCCCCTGGTGCAGTGCACTGCCTGTGCAACCAGACATTACAGCTCTGGCCATGGTGCAGTGCACTGCCTGTGCAACCAGACATTACAGCTCTGGCCCCTGGTGCAGTGCACTGCCTGTGCAACCAGACATTACAGCTCTGGCCACGGTGCAGTGCACTGCCTGTGCAACCAGACATTACAGCTCTGGCCCCTGGTGCAGTGCACTGCCTGTGCAACCAGACATTACAGCTCTGGCCACGGTGCAGTGCACTGCCTGTGCAACCAGACATTACAGCTCTGGCCACGGTGCAGTGCACTGCCTGTGCAACCAGACATTACAGCTCTGGCCACGGTGCAGTCGTGGGGACAGGAAGGAAGCAGCATGAGTAGAGACGGTGACCTTCGCTAGATGGGGCCGATGACAGAGCAGATGTTTCCTACCTAGCACTGCTTCCCTATCCTGCATACTTAGCATGGCCAACAGGCCACAGGCCCACGGACGGTCATTTGTAGGCCCTGTTAGCATAATAAAAAGCTAAGTCTTTCCTCCGAGATGCACAAAACCTGTGCCCCACAGGTAAAGACTGGATATATGAGAGGCTGTTTTCTTACCAGATGCCATGTCATTCACAGGTTCGCCTGGAGTGGCCAACAGACCTTGCTGTCAACCCCATGGATAACTCCCTTTATGTTCTAGAGAACAACGTCATCCTTCGCATCACTGAGAACCACCAAGTCAGCATCATTGCAGGACGCCCCATGCACTGCCAGGTGCCCGGCATTGACTACTCCCTCAGCAAACTAGCCATTCACTCTGCGCTGGAGTCCGCCAGTGCCATAGCCATTTCTCACACGGGGGTCCTCTACATCACTGAGACAGACGAGAAGAAGATTAACCGCCTACGCCAGGTAACCACCAACGGGGAGATCTGCCTCTTGGCTGGGGCAGCCTCAGACTGCGACTGCAAAAACGATGTCAATTGCAACTGCTACTCAGGAGATGATGCCTACGCCACTGACGCCATCTTGAATTCCCCATCATCCTTAGCTGTCGCTCCAGATGGGACCATCTACATAGCGGACCTTGGAAACATTCGGATCCGGGCGGTCAGCAAGAACAAGCCCGTGCTCAACGCCTTCAACCAGTACGAGGCCGCATCCCCCGGAGAGCAGGAGCTGTATGTCTTCAACGCCGACGGCATCCACCAGTACACCGTGAGCCTGGTGACAGGGGAGTACTTGTACAATTTCACATACAGTCCTGACAACGACGTCACTGAGCTGATCGACAACAACGGCAATTCCCTGAAGATCCGCCGGGACAGCAGCGGCATGCCCCGCCACCTGCTCATGCCCGACAACCAGATCATCACCCTCACGGTGGGCAACAATGGAGGCCTCAAAGTCGTGTCCACGCAGAACCTGGAACTCGGCCTCATGACCTATGATGGGAACACTGGGCTGCTAGCCACCAAGAGTGATGAAACAGGATGGACGATTTTCTATGAGTAAGTGGGTTTACGGAGTCGCTCGGAAGCGCCCCTACCCTGCCCCAGCTGGCATCGGGACTGGCCATCCCCCTCACGTTTTAAGCTGCTCAGTCACATTGTCCTCCTAACTGGTGATTTCTTGTGGCCTTGAGGTGCTCATGTCCCCTTTCTCTGACTCCTAAATGATTTGCTCTGTTGGGTCCCTGATACTGAACCTCTTTCCTCCTCGAGCTGGGAACTCCTGTTGTCAGCTTGCCATTCAAATTTCAGGATATTGGACACGCACACACCTGGGAGATAAAACGTTGATTAACTCCGCTGATTATTCATGTTTGCTGTGGGTGCGGAAATTAGAACCTAAAAGGCGAGATCCCAGTGGGGCTCCTGTAATTTGCCAGTAGGTCCAGCAACACACTTGATCGCACAGACAGGTAGATAAACTCTGAATTTCCTCTTTAGCAGAAGCAGATCAATACAGATAAAGTGCTAGGTATATTAAAAGATGTGAGGGCTGGTCATATTTCCCCTAACAATTATCTCATACTTAACAGCCCTACCGTTGGTTTTGCCAAAAAAGCTGTTTTCCCTAGCTCCTGCAGGCACCCCCTGCTCCAGGTATTAACCAGTGCGATGCTGGTTGGAGGGCGTGGGTATGGCAGGGCTCTAGGCTGGCAGACAGGAATGGAATTGACAAGTTACCTGCCTCCGTGGTGGTGAAGAAGCATGTTAACCCCTATGTACGAGGAATCCTGGCTTGCTTTCTGTCTGGATGTTGCTGTCACATAAGGAATTAGTAATTTAGGGAGGGGATGCTAGAGACTAGGGGGCAACAGAGATTACAGAAGGTCTCATTGTTGACCACCCCTAAGTCCAGGAATGTTCACTTCCTGTTTGTGGGCCAGTGTGCTTGGGAGAATGGAAAAGGAAGCTGTTGCCACCTGCTGGACAGTTACTGCATTGCAGGGCTGTTTTACCTGGATTGTTCTCTGGGCAAAGTTGTCTGAGACTATCAAGCATCCTCACATCCTCAGAGCACTAGGACTCGGCCAAACTTGACCAGCCAGCGATTCTGTTCTTGAAGGTGCCTTGCGAGTGCCTCTGTAGCTCTTGCACCAAGTTAGTTAAAGCTGTTCTATAACCCAAACACCTGGATTTTCTTCTTCACTTCTGATAGTTTTCCCTAAAGACGATGCGTTTCACAATTTGTTGGCACTTCTGAATGAGGAAGAGAAATGTCTCTCTCAGGGAGGCCAGCCAGCATAAGACCTGATGTGCAGACTGTAGTGAAGACGCTTGGTTTGGGCAGCACTGCAGCCTAGTGGTTAAGAGAGCTGGATCCTACATGGCCAACTGAGGTTTA
The DNA here is from genome assembly GCA_026018925.1 of Tupaia tana. Classification (NCBI taxonomy): domain Eukaryota; kingdom Metazoa; phylum Chordata; class Mammalia; order Scandentia; family Tupaiidae; genus Tupaia; species Tupaia tana. The sequence continues at coordinate 53,939,092 of JAKSZU010000014.1, forward strand.
AATCCCTGCCCTGGTAGCTTGAGAAGCATGGCAGGGGTGTATGCGTGTGTCCCAAATCCCACAAGATGGAGAAATTAAGGAGAAAAGATTGCAATGTGGCCACACCCCACTGGGGGGGTGCTTCCCTCTCTCTCCCTCTCGCTCTGTCTTTCTGTCTTGGTCAGCACATGCACCCTTTGGCAATTAAAAAAAAAAAAAAAAAAAAAAAAAAAGAAGCAGCAGCAGCTCGATTTAAGTGTGCCCACAGATAGGAACTCTGAATGGAAGGGTTTTCCAGGGTAGGATCCCTAGATTAATGAAAACATCGGCATATTTCATATGGTTTTTTTAACTTTTGTACAAAAGAGCCTTCAAAAATGAGCAACTTTTTTCTATCTTAATTCGACAAGCTGTTTATTTTCTCCAAAATACGGGTTCATACCGTGACCACAGCTTCATTGTGAGAGTTCAGATGTGTAAGGCTCTTTTCCCTCCTAAAAAGATGGTGTATTATTCTTGTTTTGTGGCACTTCTCACACATAGGCAGTAAAATGCCCGTGTTTAAAATTGCACACAAACTCTCCTTCCTGTGAGGGCTGTGAGATGCAGAACCTTAGCCAGAACTTCAGAGGAAGGAGTTCGCGGAGTCACAGGGCAAATCACACAGAAGCCAGCGGACTCTTAGAAAACTGTTCTTCAACGAAAGCATCTTAGGGGGATTCTGTTCTTGAGGGCGCCGTGCGAGCCCCCTCTTAGGGGGAGACCTCTAGTCCCCCATGTCACGAGACGTGGAGCAAATTCTCCCATAGGTGGGGAGAGTTGTCATACCCTCTCTCTGCATCAAACTTTTTAGGTAGAGAAGCCACTTACCTGCCAGTGGTCACAGAGCCCCTCTAAATATAGGCTCAGTTTATTTGTTTTATAGACAAATAAACTGAGGACCAGAGAAGGAAGTGACTCCCCCGAGGCCTCACAGGGAGTCAGCAGTGAAGCAAGACTCCATTCCAGGTCTCCAAGTCATGTCCTTGGCATTTCCTGCAGGTGTCCTGAGGCAGGCCTGTGGGAATGTGCAGCTCCACCTTCAGGCTCCTCTGGGAACTGTCCCTGAGTTTTAGAGAGACATAATCCAATATGGTCAGCCCACCCAGGGCTCGGGGAGCGGGAGAGAAGGGTGGGAGAAAATGCCACTAAGGAATTTTCTTGGCCCCATTTTATGATCAGTCAGTCCCAGAAGTTTCAGGAAGCCCCAACCTTGGAATTAAGATTTCCACAGATGGAGGCCGTTGGGTCCTGATAGAAGAAAGATCCTGGTGCAGGGGCACGTCAGGTTTCCCCAGCCTTCCCCAGCACATGAGGAAGTGCCCAGATCTTGCTGTCAGGATAACAGGGGTCTGGGTGCCAGCTCTGCCACTTATTAGTTGACTGAGCTCGGGCAGGTTACTCAAGCCCTCTGAGCCTCATGGTCACATCCTGGAGAGCTGGCAGGAGCCTGCTACATTTCCAGACTGGAGAGGAACAGGCTGTATGCCTGGAAGGCGCGAGGCTCGACTTAGGACTACAACCACCGACTCTCTTTCTCCTCTCCCTGCCTCATTATTTTAGCCCTTGGCCCTTATCCCCCGCCGTCCAGCATACTCGTTATTTTCTTCTTGGTTATCTTTGCTCACTTCATCCAACATGAGTACAGGCCTTCAGACCATTTCATTCTCAGCCATCTCCCCAGAGCCTCGAACAGTGCCTGGCACATGATAGGAACTGGTCAAATACAAAGGGACTGGGACCAGCAGATGGCATACCGGTTATGTTGCTGGACTCCCATGTGGCCGACAGTGATTCTCGGACCCGGTAGCTTGAAAATCATGCCAGATGCGTGTGCATGCATGCCCAAGATCCCAGGAGGAGAATGGAGGAGAAGAGATTGTGGCATGGCCAACCCCTGTGGTGGGGAGGAGGGGGTGCGTGATTTCTCACTTTTCCACTCTCTGTCTCTGTTCTCTCTCTGGCGAGTGGACACGCCCTATGGCAAGAATCTCTAAAAAAAGAGAGAGAGAGAGAGAAATACAAAGGGACTTCAGAAACTTAATGGAGGAATGAAATTGAAGTCCTAATTTATTTGGGTGGGAAAAAAATTGAAATCCATGTGTGCTTTTTTTATAACATGCTTTTTCCATGAACTTTTTGAGGTCCCTGCATGTGTGTTCAATAATAAGTCAAAGGCAGCCTGCAGCAGCACACTGGCCAGGGCGGGGATGGCTCCAGGGCATTGGCATCTGGACCCCAATGCTAGCACTCAGAGCTCCTGGCCACGGTGCACAGTAATCGCAGAAACACCTACACTTGCAGATACTCCATGAGGAAAGTAGGCAGTGCTATCGGCAGCTGGATCCTCCTCAGGGCCAAGGAGAACGTGCCTCCCTCCCTGTGGCCCGTACCCTAATGCTGTGTTCTCTGAGAGCAGAAACTCCAGGCTGTACGCTTCCCTCGTGAGGCAGCACAGCACCCCGTACCTTGGAAGTGTCCCGGAACTGCAGAGCATTGGACTTAAAATCCTTGCCTGTGTCCCAGAGAAAGAGCTCCTTGCACGGTCCCCATGTGGCAGCAGGAGGTGGGACACCTCGGTTTCTGAATGCTGCTCTAGACACCTGACACTCAACCCCTAGAATCGCTTTATTTTCTTATTTTTAATTATCTTTTGTTTCCATTTGGAAAGCATATTGACTACAAATAACTCCTAACATATGGGAACATGCAAAGAAGAAAATGAAGAGTAGTGAAATCCTACACAGAAAAGCCCTCACTGATGTTCAGATATCTGTATTTTCAGAGATTTTCTTCTACCTGGAATTATTCATATTTTCTCTCTCTCAAAAAAAGTATGCAATCAAAATAGTATATTCCACACTCTCTTTCCACTCCATGATGTATACATTTGTAGAAATCTGTGTCATTGGACCAGCCAGTGGCATAGTGGTTAAGGTGGCAGGATCCCACGTGGCCAACTGTGCAGTTCAAGTCCTGGACCTGGTCACCTGAAAAACACTCCAGGGGTGTGTGTGTGTGTGTGTGCATGTCCAAAATCTCAAGAGATGGGGAAAGAGCGATTGTAGTGTGGACATCCCCCATGGATGGTGCATTCTCTCTTTCTCTCTCTCTCTCTCTCTCTCTCTCTCTCTCTCTCTCTCCTCTCTCTCTCTCCAGTGAGTACATGCACCCTCTACCGAATTTTTTTAAAAGTCAGAGGAAAAGGGAACCAGCAATTAGTGTAATGGCTATGTCACTGGACTCCCATGTAGTCGACCGCAGTTCGTGTCCCAGACCCGGTGGCTTAAACTCATGCCGGGCGCATGTGCGTGTGTGCCCAAGATCCCGAGAAGAGAATGGAGGAGAAGGGATTGCGGTGTGGCCATCCCCCCAGGGGGTGATTTCTCGTTTTCTATCTCTCTGTCTCTCTCTGTCTTTCTGGCGAGCGCACGCGCCCTATAGCAAAAAACCTCTCCGGAAAAAAAAAAAAAAAAAGTCAGAGGGGAGGGCGGCTGGTGTCATGGTAGTTAAGGTACTGGATCTCACATGGCCGGTGGTACATTTCAAGTCCAGACCCAGCAGTTTGAAAAATCCACCACACCATTCCAAGGAATGTATTATCTATTCTCTCTCTCTCTCTCTCTCTCTCTCTCTCTCACACACACACACACACACACACACACACACAAACTCACTCCCTCGCACCCTGGGTGGGTGATGCAGCAGAGCCAAAGTCTGGGTGCTCAAACTCACTGGGCTTCCCCTTCAGAGAGGCCTTTGTGGTATCCCCACTACCTTCACCCAACTGGCCGTCCAACTTAATGTGGTTTCACCCTCAGCCATCAGAGTGTAGAGCTTGGCTGTTTACACTTCTCCCCAGAAGCAAAATTTCTCAGATCACGGAAAGTTGAGTCAGGTCTCATTCCTCTATTCCAAGGTCTTTTACTAAGCACCCTCCGCATGTGATTTTGGAGTCCCAAGACCTAAGCGACAAAGTCAAATAGACCATAGTGGTTCTTCCCGCTGCTCACAGGGCTTGCCCACGGGGTCCTCCGCTGAGGCCCTACCCCGACACGCTATGCAGCTCGCTTTGAACAACCAATGGGAAAAAAGTGTAGTTTGCTCAGCAGAGAAGTGACATGATATTTGGGGAAGACTAATTTGGTGTCTTTATGGAACACAAAATTAAAAAGCCAAAGATGCTCCCAAATGGCTGTGCTGTCCACACTGTAACCCACAATTAAGTGCACGCGGCTGAGACCAGGTGAACTGTTTTCACTGTGGCGAAGTCAGTTACGTCCGTGGGCCGGCGAGTCTGTGCCTTGTGTGAAAGCCTTCAGCCCCAGTGACTGTGCTTCCAACCAGTGCTTTTTCCCTCCAGCTATGACCACGAAGGTCGCCTGACCAATGTGACACGCCCTACAGGGGTGGTGACCAGTCTGCACCGGGAAATGGAGAAATCCATTACAATCGACATCGAGAACTCCAACCGAGATGATGATGTCACTGTCATCACCAACCTGTCTTCAGTGGAGGCTTCCTACACAGTGGTACAAGGTAAGGCCCCAGCCATGCCCACCCTGCCCCCAAACACACCCCCAGACCCAGAGCCCAGCCAAGCGCACAGGCTGAGTTACTCAGCCTTGGAATACTTCCAGACAACCTGAACGCCCCTTAGCTTTCTGTTTTATTCAAATGTCCGCAGCAAGCAATCTCTACAAGAGGTCAATCTTGTAGAAAATAACTTAATCGGAAATGAAAATGTTATCTACACACTGCCAAATGTCTAGGTATTTGCAAATGTCTACATAGTTATCTGAAAACGTCCATTTCACCCCCACGTGCTCTCCGCACATTCTACCCCACCATCACGCCACGCCCCTGCAGCACACACACAGACTGATCCTCTTAAAGGCTGTTTATTCCCCGGGCCCCTCACCAGGTTTCGTGCCTTCTAGTTCCATCCTGACTCTTTCAGCCCTTTTTGAATTGGTCATCCCAGGATCAGAGTTCCTTAGCGGCCCCTTGCCAAGTCTAAGATCGCAAAGATTTCTGACCACCACGAGGTATTGCTGCGTTAGCCATGCCAGGTAGGACAAGCACGGGCTGACGAGAAAAGGAATCCTGCAGATTAATTTTCTTTTAATTAAAATAGAACGTCGGTGGGCTAGCCCGTTGTCAGAGGATAAAAGTGTCCTCTTGGTGGATAAATGGTGACATTTCTGGACTATTATCCCGTGACAACGCCTGTTTCAATGACTCTATTTCTGCTCTGCCAAGTGATTAATGATAGACTCGGTCCTCCCGCATGAGGGCTGGCATCGCAGGAATGACAGGAACGCACTTGCTCACTGCCCCAAAAGCTGACGTCCCCGAGGCCACCCTGCCTGGGTCCTTTGCCCAGGCACTCCAGATGCAACATAGTCCTACGAGGTGTCCCTGACACATATGTCCATCCTGTAACTTCTCAATAAAGGAAAAGGTCTGAAGTCGGACTGACTAGTGTAGATTCCATTTGGAAAGATAAACACACGTTCTTACACCCTCTGGCTCAGTCCACTTCATGCCATGTGGGTCTCTTCAGAGTTCTCTCGAGTGGAGGTGGTGTCATGGGAAAGTCAGCCACAACAGCGTGAGAAGAGGGAGAGTTACTTTGTCTCTTGATTTTCATGAAGAACGCTAGCCTTGATTTGCCGTGGATCTGACCTGTGGCTAGGCCATTAACCTTGGGTTAGATGGTAGGCAAAAGGGGGGGAAATCGCAGTAGTTTTCCTTTCATTTATTTCTTTTCCTTACAAGCTGAAATATATATGTTAAAGTTCAGAGATTTGATTGACACAAATTGTGTAGGCAATAGACATCGTTAAATGTTTAAATGCACTGTTAATAGTCTTCAGTGAGTAAAAGAAAAATACCACAGCGTAATTATTTCTGGAGTGCCACATATTAATAATGTTTTTCTTTACATGGATCGGTAGCGTCTCTGCTACTCACCTTCACATTGTAAGTGTGCTAATTGAAGGCAGCCTTAGATTGACAGCTCCAAAGTACCATGGAAACCTACAGAAATAGGGGTTCTATTCTCTTCTGACTAATAGAGTGGATAATCTCTTTCCCTAACCCCACTCCGTTGGTGTTTTCCAGATCAAGTGCGGAACAGCTACCAGCTCTGCAATAACGGCACCCTCAGGGTGATGTATGCCAACGGGATGGGCGTGAGCTTCCACAGCGAGCCCCACGTCCTCGCAGGCACCGTCACCCCCACCATTGGACGCTGCAACATCTCCCTACCCATGGAGAATGGCTTAAACTCCATTGAGTGGCGCCTAAGAAAGGAACAGATTAAGGGCAAAGTCACCATCTTCGGCAGGAAGCTGCGGGTAAGTGGTTTCGCCCACCTGGATGCTGCCAAGTGTGCAGGACACATCCCTCCCTCAGAGAGCTGAGAAAGCCTCTGTTCATTCTTTTTCCCTGGAAGGGGTCAGTTCTTCCCCCACAGAAGGTAGAAGCCTTTGAGACTCATACTTTGGGGAAAACACTCTCTGTTTCCTAGGACTGAAAAAGGTGGCCATTGACTGCCATGGGGATTTATATTATGCTTTAGCTTGAGATAGCATTGGTCTCCATCTACAGACTTGTCACAGCAGCAGGTGCTGCTAACGCCTCGTGCGTGGAGCACACCCAGCCTCAGCAGCTCATGGAGGCCAAAGACAGGACTGCAACAGTGACACCCTGTATTAAAAAAAAAAAAAAATTGACTAGCCTATGGCCCAGCGGTTAGGATGATTGGATCCCACATGGCAGTCTGCCTGATTTGAGTTCAGGACCCAGAAGCTTGAGAGACATGCCAGGTCCAGGTGTGTGTATACCCCAAATCCCAAAAGAGGGAAGAATGACAGAGAAGGGGTTGCAGTGTAACCATTCCCCATGAAGGGGTTGCAGTGTAACAACTCCCCCTGAAGGGGTTGCAGTGTAACCATTCCCCCTGAAGGGGTTGCAGTGTAACCATTCCCCCTGAAGGGGTTGCAGTGTAACAATTCCCCATGAAGGGGTTGCAGTGTAACCATTCCCAACAGGGAGTGCTTTCTCACTTTCTTTACCTCCTTCTCTCTCTCCCTGGCAAGCACATGTATACTCTAGGGAAAAGAATTTTATTTTTTTTATGCACTCAATCACTATACATCATTAGAACGTGCTGGAAAAAAATTTTAAACATAAAATTGGGCCAGGCCATAGACCAGTGGTTATGGGAACCAAAGTTCACATGGCCAACTCCAGTTAGAATCCTTTCCCTGGCAGCCTGAGAGACATGTATGTGTGCACGCAAACTTCCAGCAGGATGACTAAATGAAGGAGAAGGGATTTTGGTGTGGCCATACCCTACCGTGGGGGGTGCTTTTTCTCTACGTCTCTCTGGCAATTAAAAAACAAAGAAATTAATATCTAACTTTCCTTATTAAGGGCTTTTGTGATGCATGCAATATGTTCAATGCTTTTCTTGTGTTATTTTCATCTTTTCAATAGCCCTGTAGGGGCAGTTATTATTACTTCCATTTTTCAGATGAGAAAACACAGGCTCAATAACCTGTCCAAGGATACAGTGGTTAAAAAAAAAAATGGTAGGGAACCAGCAGTTAGCGTAATGGCTATGTCGCTGGACTCCCACGTGGTCGACCGCGGTTCGCGTCTCGGACCCGGTGGCCTACAACTCACGCCGGGCACGTGTGCATGCGTGCCCAAGATCCCGAGAGGAGAATGGAGGAGAGGGGATTGCGGCGTGACCATCCCCCCTGGGGGGTGATTTCTCGCTTTCTGTCTCTATGTCTCTCTCTGTCTGTCTGGCGAGCGCACGCGCCCTATAGCGAAAAAACCTCTCCCAAAAAAAAAAAAAAAAAAAAAAAAAAATGGTAGAGCCAGGACTTGGCCCCAGTTCTGTCTTTCTGTCCCACTCTCTGGCCAGTATTCCTAACCACCACAGCACACAGCTTCCTGTTCAGCTCCACAGTAACTCAGATCATCGTGGTGCTCATGGATCCTGCTCTGGTCATTTTACCTGCCCAGGAGAGGGACAGATTCCTCACAGAACTTTCCCCGGGGGAGGACAGGGGAATCCTGAGGATCTGTCTTCTTCAAACTCAGCCTATTTATAGAGCCATGCCCTTAAGGTAGAAGGTGTACAAAGCAAAGCCTCTACCTCCTGCAGGTTAGTTGGGGGAAGAGGGTAGTGGAAGATGGAAGAGAGGTCAGATAATCAGTAAACTAAAGCAGAAACATTGTAGGCTGAGACAAGCAGTCAGAAGACAAGCACTAGACAGACTGAGGCAAGGCTAGGAAACAGTGGAGCCGGGTGGACCCTAACAAATGCTCTGGAGTCCCTAAGAGTCGAAGGCTTAGCATCAGCAAAACTTGGGTCCTAACTTTTGCCGTGTTACTGGATTAAAATCCAGCCAGCCCAGGTGACCTCCCTGCAGAGCCAGGCCACTCCGTATTAACATTCTGCCTTTGTCTGGTTGGAGTTTAATTCTCTACATTAGGTTATCAGCAGTCTCCCATGTTTTTATTCCTCTTCTGGTATCTGCAAAGTTGCAAGCTGCAATATCTTCCTAAAGACAAAACTGGAATGAGATTAGTAGCTAAATCCTTAATGACTGGATTTCAGGGCTGTGTAATTGATTTTTGATACGCTGCACTGTAGAAGTTGATTATAAGTAGTAATCGCGCCTTTTCTCTGATAAATCAGTTATGCATTTTGACTAAGTTTTCAAAATAAAGATAAATGTGGCCCTAAAATAAAATGGCTATAATCCCAAGTCTGAATATTAAAAATCTTAATAATGGTACTTGTGGTAATTAGCAGAAGTTAGGCACGCAAGCCTTATAACTGAATTTCTGCCAGGGTTAGATCTGCTGGCATCATGTTTATGCAAATCAAAACACAGCTTTATCTATCAACACCTCAACATTTAATTGTCTGGTGTTAGTTCCTGTAACAATAATCACATATCCATTTAGCTCTCTTAAATGAAAATCACTATGAGATTATAACAGGTTGAGTGGACTGAAAATGTAATTTGAAAATGAGGGAGAAAGCCTGGAATTTATTTGCATCTCATTTATTTTAATTCAGTTCATAAACTGTTTAGTGAATGAAATAAAAGCAACTCCTGGAAATTGCAGGGGAGCAGTTGGAAGAAGATATACGGGAAAGGTTGAGTGTGATTATGGATTAAAGAATTGAGGACTGGCCTTTTCCTCAGATGCTTCATGAGTCCATGGCCGGGAGTTTGCAGCCCCTAAACCAGAGGTACTTGGTAAACCCATGAGGCAAGCAGCTGTCTCAGCCAATGACAGTGTGGGTTCTTCTCTCCCTACCTCAGGTCTTATCATTTCTTTTCACTCCAGCTCCACTGTCAATGGGGTCAGGATTTTTTTCATTCATTCAGAATATTTACTATGTGCCAACTATTGAGTCATCAGAAACGTCATGCCATATTTTTCTGTTTTTCTATGCAAAAATGCGTCATGACTTTTCCAATGACCCCATATGTGTCCAGCACCATGGAATGAGTAGACTGTAGACAGAGAAAGAAAATTGAGTCCTTGCCACCGAAGAGCTTATAGTCCTGTAGAAGGCAAAGTAAGTATTGTGATGTAAGCTGCAATAGAGGCCAATACCACAAGGGAAGAGATACTTAACTGTATCAGTCAGGAAGGGATAGACAGTGGCCAGGTAACAAATTGGCCCTGAAATCTCAGGACCTTAACATATCACAGTCCAAATGAGTCAAGTAGATCTTAACAATGACTTGCTATAGTTGCTATGTCTTGTGATCCCACTTTTTCATGCACATGGCCTCCAAGGTTGCTGTAAAAGGGGGAGAGGGCTTGAATGATGATGGGGGGCTCAATGAGGAGGTCTGGGTGTGGCGTGCATCATTTTCACCCACCTTAGCAAGAACAGTCAGGTGACCTCACTCAGCAAGGAAGCCTGGAAAATGCTGTCTTCTCTGAGTACCTAAGAAGAAGAAAGTAAAAGAAGACTTGGTGAACACAGCACAGTTTTTCTACCCTGTTCAGGTCTCAGGGTGGACAGAGATCCAGAAGGGCTTTACAGATAGATTGGAATCAGTTCTGAAGAACAGCAAGAATTAGCCAGGTAAAGATATAACAAAGCAGTGAGTCATGCCTGTGAAAAGGCCAAGAGGCCAAAAAGGAAATGGTGTTTCAGAAAACCATAAGTAACTGAGTGTGGCCAGAGAGAAGGTGGGTGCATTGCAGTGTGGGCGAGTCGGCCAGGGGCAGCTCATGGAGGGGACATTCTGCTAAGCCAGCATTTAACCTGAGGATAGCGGGGAGTGTGCCACGGCTTGACTGCCATGAGCCAGGGTGTGTAGCTTTAGAAAAACCTCTCTAGCTCTTCTGCTGTGGAGGAAGACGAATTTAAAGGGGACAAGACAGAAGGAGAGGGACCAGAGGGGGCTGTTGCTTGAATCTAAATAAGAAACTAAATCACTAGTGGTGAAGAGAGAAAGGCAGAGGGAGAGGGCAGGGAGAGATTCAGTATGCTCAGTTGCAGGGTGTGGCAACTAGCAGGGTTGCTATGTCATGTGGACCTTCTCAGTGGCCTTCCCCACACTTATCTACACCAAGAGAATTGGGTGGGCTGTGCCCATGGACGATGTAAGGGAGCTGAAGACTGAACCCCATGACAGAAATGTGAGGTTCTGGTGGCCCGAGCCCTGCTTCTTACAAGGGAACGAAAGTGAATGAACTTTAAAACGCAACCACTTACCCAGCACCATGTAATCGTGGTTTCCCCAGAGAGAGCAGGGAGTCTGGAGAGAATCTGTAAGTGGCAGCTGAGGGTACATGCAGTGAAACAAATAGTCTGACCTTTCCTAGGAACTAGCAAGCCCCTGGGAGTCTGGCCTTTTAAAGGGTGTGAGGGCTCAAGACTCTGAGCATCCTTGGAGTTCAAAAAAGACCAAAATCCCAATAAAGCCATCACGACAGAACAGTGCCCACTGAAATTCTAACCCAGCCAGGTACCCTCTCTTCCCACCATCCACCAGTGAGTGACATCTCTTAGCAGAGGAAGGTTCCAACATCCCTTCCTTTTAGGGTGGGAAAACGTAAGATGGAGGATGGACAGACCATGACCACCTGCTACCAAAAGCTTTGTCATGCTTGGGCCAATATTTAGAGCATTAGTCCCTTCTTTCCTGCCCTGACTCAGGTAGGTAAGGTTCATATTGCCTCCCAAAGTCTTCTCAAGGCATCTCATTTGAAAGAGTCATCCCGCTTCCTCCCCTCACTGCCTTCTACTTTCTCCATTCTCCCTGGCATTTCATAAACATATGAAGCAGTTGTATCACAGCATCTGTAAGTTCCATGAGCACAGGGACCATGTCACCACTGTATTCCTTGTGACAAGTGCCACGTGGTAGGCACTCAGACGATAGGTGACCAAGACGTGATGACCCAGCTCTTTAGGCTCCTTGAAGGTGCTTAGTGTGCAAACGTCCCCCCTCCCTGCACAGAGCAGGTCTAAGTTCACAAACACATTGCTCCTCTCTGTCTAGAATCTTTCTACAGCAAAAGCCAGGAAGCTCACGCTACCTAACTGAATAAAAGGGGGCATGTGTTGTCTCACCTGAGGGCCACCACAAGAGAGGAACTGGCCTTCAAGGCTCCAAGAGGTCACCAGATTGACATCCTTCTTTTTCTTTCTTCCTCACAGACCCTTTTCATCTCATGGCAGTGTTTCTCTTGACATTTGGCCTAATGTCTCCTACAGTAGACTGGTGACCTTTTCCCACAAGGGGGTCATGCAGACTTGGCCAGCGTTGGCTCCAAGTTACATCATCTCAGCTTAGTGAACCTACAGGAAAAAAAAACAAGGGATTTCACCCTCACTATTTCTTTAAAAAGAAAACTCCCACAGAAGAACTACAGTTGGCCTGACACAGAGTTCCCATGCCTAGGTCAACCACTGATCAGAGATCTATAACTGCACAGGCCCAGGACACATGCCCACATCAGTGTCTTGGATTGGACATTTAGACAAACCACCTAGACGGGGAAGCCTTAGAGAAAGGGGTACTGTACCCAAAAAAGGAAGGATGTGGTCCTTGCTTAAAACACCCATGCAACAGGTGCGTTCATCATTCTCCATCCTTCCAAAACCTAATCATGAAGGTCAAGTCCTGGCCCTGAGGATCTGCTAATGCATTATTGTCCCCTGCCCCAGCAAGCCTTTCTTCCAAGCTTTAAAAAGGGGGAACTGAGAGCCAGCTGGAGACGTGGTGGTTAAGGTGACTGGATCCCATGTGGCCAACTATGTGATTTAATCCTGTACCCAACAGCTTGAAAAACACACCAGGTGCATGTGCATGCATACCTAAAATCTGAAGAGAAGAGTAGAAAAGAAGGGATTGTAGAGTGGCCATCCCTCTGGGGGTGATTTCTCACTCTCCCACCCCATCTAGCTCCAGTAAATACATGTGCACTATAACAGAACTTTTTTAGAAAGGGAGGGGGCCTAAAGCTGACCCTGTCTGTTAAGACTTGAAACTTCTGCTCTTTCCCAAAATATATCACGGGGATGATTCTCTCTGAAAAGGAAGGCTTACAAGCACACCCCAGAACATTTCTTCCTGATTATGATTTACATAGAGATTGCAAAAGTAAGAAACAGCTACATGTGTAGGTAGCAGAACAAAAGAAAACTTGCTTTCAAGATAATCTTCCATCATGATATCGGTATTAGTGTTATTAGTATTCCAAGAAGTGGGAGTTAGTAATTTTGTTTTGGTTTCCATATAATTAATATGACATTGCAATTACACGTTGGCACGTATTACTTTTACTTCTGTGGCAGATCACAGTGACACAGGAGCAAGGGAGAGGGCGGACGTGCACGCGTGTGTGTGAACACACTCACGTGAACTCAGTTCTGCATGGAGCCGCTCAGGCAGGTCTGTTATGGAAGCTGACTCTACCAGCTCCTTCCTGCCACGGCACGTCCACTCCACTGGGCTGATACTTCACTTTGCAGACACCTACTTGTTCTTGGCACTGTACTAGGCACTCCGTGTCCGTTGGGGATCGGAGCACACAAAAGACTCATTGTTACGTCGTAATAGCACTTGTGCAGACAGAACAACTTGTGATCAATTTAATATTAGCTTCGAGAACACATAATTGGAAGGGCAAGCCTCTGCAAACACATTAAACAATGTATTCCCCAAGCACACGTTCATTTTGGATGACTTCTGTTTTTGTATGCCTCGCCGTGGAAAAGTGGAAGGACCCCAGTGGAGATTATGCCTTAGCAAAGGGGGAACAGGTAATAGTCAAATAAACATATGAACAATAAAAGGAAATTGGATGGATGCTGTGCAGAAAAATACAGGGTGGTGATTTACGGAATATATATTGAGGTTTAGGCTCTCTGAGCAAATGGCATTTGAGAATGGAGAGTAAGAGGAACTTTCCAGGCGTGGGATGGAAGGAAAACCTCCTCTGCTGGGGCACCAGCATGTGCAGACGCCCTGAGACAGAAGAGACTGTTGCCTGCATCCTGAGCGGAGGGAGAGCCAGTGGCTAGAGAGAACCAGCTGGTGGTGATGGCGAGGGGGCGGAGCATCATTACCCTGCTAAGATCTTAGAAATACATTATTACCCTGCTAGAATCTTCCACCGAATGGCCCACCAGCGAATGCCCAGGAGCATTCCTCTGGAGCCTCCTTCTTGACATCTGGGAAACACACACCATACCTGACTTCTGAAAGCTCCAGTTAAAGCATGACAGGTGCTGTCCACTCAGGAGCTCTGGGCCAGGCCTCAGAGCAGACACCTCCCTCTCTGCCACATCCCTGACAAGGACGTCTGCCTCCACTAGAAGGCCTGCAGCGTCACCCGAAAACAGGAACTCTCTGCCTGGGCATGGCCCTTGCTCCCCACCTGGGAGTTCACTTGCTGACCTCCCACCTGGAAGATTTTCTTTGTTTTCCCAGCTCTCACCTGTCAGAGTCTTGCTCATAGCCCTGGGCCTCACCATAGCAGCATGTTGTCCAGGAAACCGTCCTTGTCAGCCCCAGCTCTGATGCCATGTCCTTCCTGCATTCCCACGGTCCCTCCTCTGTGTTTAGTCTCACGACTGCATTAATGGTTTTGGTTGTTCACTCACCTGTCTTTATCCTCCTCTGACCTGTAAGTTCCATGAAAGCAGGGGCCCTAACTGCCCTGCTCTGTCGTAAGTGCCGGTGGCAGTAATAAGCACATAGTAGGTGCTCAGTAAACACTGAAGGAATGGATGAATCGTATTGCAAATTGACATTGTGAAAGTTCACTCTGTTTAATTCCAGGGGCCTTCCAGAATGACTCTAATTGCTCTTTGGAATGAAGCCTTTCAGATAATGAGAGATGACAGATGCCCTCGTCACACTTCCTATTCTCGGTTCTCCATGTTAGAACTTTGGACTGTCAGAGTTGGCAACCTTCTTACATTCATTCTAATTCAACTTCCTCATTCACAAATGTTCTGAGCACGAGCATTTTTCAAACACTAGTGATATTAAGGAAAACAAGACCATGTCCTGACCCATCAGGAGCTCATAGGCCACCGCATATGCAGAAACTGAGGCACAAAGGTATAGCTTCAGAACAACAGAGCAATCACTGTCAAAACTCTGACTCAAATTCGGGTCTCGCCACCTTTCCACCTTACCTCCCTCCAAAATAGCAAGTCATCCAAAAATAATGTTTGCTTGGGGAATACATTATTTAATGTGTTTGCAGAGGCTTACCCTTCTAATGATGCATTATTTAAGCTAATATTAAATTTATAGCAAGTTGTTTTGTCTGCACGAGCAGTGATCCCAGTGTCGTGTTGAGTCTTGTTGTAGGGGAGCTGGGAAGAGCTGCTTTTTAAATCCCAGAGGACTGACCCAGGGGAAAAAAAAAAAAAAAAAAAAAAATGAAGGTGTCATCTGGGCAAAGGCTTTTCCCTGGGTAGGCAGACAAATAAGCTCTTTGAGGTAAGCACTTCTGCATTTACACATTGCCAGGCCAAGGGACTGTCAGGACCTCCCTCGCTCATCTTTTTGGGGTTTCCCATCCTGCTTCAGGATGTGCAAGGGTTCTTCTGTGCGTCTAACTGCAACCTGTCCTGCTGTGTTACAGTTCCGTTTCCTGGAGGGGAACGGGCTCAGTGTAATTTCCTTCTTCTTGTTTCTTAAATCACCAGCTCCCGTCATTGCCCCTAGAGCTAAGTTAGAGTCACCGGTTATAGGCCCAGCAGGGCCATTTTGACGACAGCGTTTCCTTTTCTCTGGGTTTTTTATGAGCCTCCTTGTGACAGGCGTATGCTTGGTGAGATCAAAACATTCTGGGGGGAAATTCCACAGGGGAAACTACTTCCCAAAGTCTGCCCTCTGCAAAAATAAAAACCATGCTAAATAGCTGAATTTTATTAACTGGGGAAGCCAGACTGAGGAAAATGCCTGATAATTAAAAATAATGGCTTCCTTACAAACACAAAATTGTATTAATTTAAAAATTGGTTTCTCTATTGCTGAATTCCTACCGAGCTGGCTGGGAAGGGAATTGTGCTGATCCTGGCAGTGAAAATAATTCAAAATAACTTTTATGTTCTCCAGGAAGCCTCAAGGTTAATTTAAATATTGCTAGACGAGTAATTTAATTCAGAATAAGAGAGCTGTGTGGCTAAATTAAAGCCCCCGCGTGCTCTAAACCGGGGGAGGGGGGGCAGGTATCCACAAAGGGCCCAACGTGCCTGTTGGAACCCTCACCACCTCGCACCCCACAGCTACGGTACCTCCTCTGTAGAGGCAGCACCCTCCTCACTGAAGTTACGTGATTATATTATACCACTGGCCTGAACTTCCTGGCTCGACTTCCAATGAATTTGTCGTGTTTAATTCTTAGAAGGATAGAGTATGTACATAGAAATTTCACATTTCAAAAGCTAACGTGAACCGTGCTTTCATCAACTTCACTCTCAGGGACCACCCAGAATTATCGATAGCTAGTGGTGAGCACCTCTTTCTGCTTTCTGGTTGGTGCACCCAGGTCAGGAGTCAGAGGTCTGGTGACCTGTAGGTAATGGTGGCAAATCCAAATGATGGCATTCAGAGTCTGGGGACTCCACGTCTGTGTTTGCCCAATATGTAGTTTTCTCTGGAGGGCCAGCACGTAGCATGGTGGTTAAGGTGCTGGACTTACACACAGCCAACCATGGTTCAGGTTCCAGACCTGGAGGCGTGAAAATCATGCCAGGCACATGGGCGTGTATGTCCAAAATCCTGACAGGAGAATGGAGCAGAAGGGACTGTGGCATGGCCATCCCCCGGGGGGCAATTTCTCACTTTCCCTCTCTTTGTCTCTCTCCAAGGAGTGCATGTACCCAATAGCAAACCCCCCACAAAAAAATTTAGTCCTTTCTATAATCTTAGTACTCCAACATACTAAGATTGTTTTTATAATGATAGTCATGATTACATATTTAATTTACATGCTGGTCTTTCCTACAATTACATGTTATCATATACAGCATATATACACATATGCATATATATGCACACATGTGCATGCATATATTTATATATTCATATGCACATATGTATGTGTACATGTGTGTATATTCACAGTATATACAATATACATATATGTGTGTACATGTGATTTACCTATTGGTTCCTCCAAGGCAACTGAAGATAGGGCCTTACATTACATTGAGTGTATTTCAGCCAAGAATATGCCTCAGAATCACCCAGGGAGCTTTTAAATATCAACAAGTCTAGCCCAGCCTGTGGTATAGTGGTTAAGGCAGCTGGATCCCAAATAACCAACTTTGTGGTTCAAATCCCGGACCTAGCAACTTGAAAAACACTCTGGGCACGTGTATGTGCATGCCTAAAATCCCAAGAGGAGGATAGAGGAGGGATTGCTATGTGACCATCCCCATAGGGTGGTGATTTCCTACCCTCCCACTCTCTCCTTTTCCAGTGAGTATACATACATACCCTGTAGCAAAAAACAAAACCCAACACACTCCTGGCCCTATTCTCTAGGGGCTGATCCAGCAGTTATCAAGTCACCAGCAGTAGTGCTTTGAAAAACTGTCGCAAGAGGCTCACAACTGTGCACTGGGTGGAGAACCCTCGGTGCCACACCCTCCTGGTCGAGTGGAACAGCCTGAGGTTGAAGAGGGCAAGCTCTTCGTATCTGTGTAAGCTGGAGCAGGTCACTTAAGCTGTTCACGTCTCGTGTGTAACACAGGGATGATATAGTGTTGGCCTGGGAGTGTTGCTATGGGGTTAGAGCAGGTAAACAAGGCAGTGCTGAGAACAACACTAAGCCCACAGCAAGTGCCAGGGCACTGCTGCTGTTGTGGCTGTTCACCTTCGTACACCAGAGCAGGCACCAGGCTGGGAGTGAGCAGAGACTGAATGTTAAGTAAATAGCAGATGCACTGGGGGGCCTATGAATGAGCAGAGGAGCACAAAGGGAAGGGAAAAAGGAGGCTCTGGGAGGGATGTCCAGCGGGATGGGAAGTAAGAAGGTGTGCTGGTGAGTCACCTGCTGTTACCTCCAGAAGCCCTGGGGTTCCTCCCTCATTGCTGCCACGTCATTCACCCTACCTAATAATGAAGGGGTCTTGAATGGAAATTCCTAAATTCATGGGTTTAAGAATCTTGACAATCATAGCATGGTAGCTAAGGTGCTGAACTCCCATGGCTGACTGCAGTTCAAGTCCCAGATCTGGTTTGAAAATTATACTGGGTGTATGTTATGCATGTATGCCCAAAATCTCAGGATGAGAGTGGAGGAAAAGGAGTTGTGGCATGGCCATTCCCCTGGGGGGTGATTTCTCACTTTTCCTCTCATTGTCTCTCTGTCTCTTTCTAGTGAGCACACACACCCTGTGGCAAAATAAATAAATAAAATAGCCTTAACCATCTGCAACTGTCCATGTGAAACAATCCAATATGGCCAAACTTCTGTTTCTAAAGAAAGTGGATGTTCTGACCCCGGTTTGTATTTTGTTCTGAAAATGGCTACCCTAAACAAGATCCCCAGTAATTTGGATAGCATTCACTTTTAGACAGGCTTAAAAATCCTGCCACTCCCTCTTTGCCTTCTTGACTCCTCTTCCCAGTTGCTGCAAGTGTGTTGATAAGAACCTTCCAGGTGAACTTCCTCACAGGCTCAAAAGCACACCACCTGTATTCCTATCTCTAAGCTTCGATAGCACTTTCCCAAGTGTTCTCTTACAAAAGGTCTGTCCTCTTCACTCCAGGATAACTCTGTGGAAACAGCAATGGAGCTGGTAATCTGGTAGTGTTGGGTTCAAATCCCACCTCCACCATTGTCCAGCTGTATGACTGTTCTGAGCTCAACTGTCCATATGTAAAATAGTTTCTATCTACTTATGACAATTAAAATGGCATCCAGTGTGTAGAGTACCTATCACTGTACCTATCAAAGTATTAGGGGCTTGAATCAGTTTACTTTCGATTGCTAATAACAGAGAGCAAAAATAACAGGAACTTAAATAGAAATAGGCTTATTGTTTTCTTATGACCTAGAAGGAAGCTTAGAAGTAAACAATCCGTGGATATTTGGATAACCATTGAAGATATCTAGGTCAAGAGACATCTAGATCTTTTTCTCTGTAAAGGCCCTCATCCTGGAAGTTTCCTTCTTCAAAGTCACCTCATATCACAGGGTGAATGCTGGAGCTCCAGCAATCACATTCACATTTTACCTAGGAAAAGGAGGAAAAGCAAACCAAAAGTTGCCTACCTCTCAGCTTCTTTTAATAATATTTTCAGAAGACCCAGCCAACTTGTCAGCCACTCCTGTCTCCAAGAAAAGCTACAAAATACAGTTCTTTATATGGGCACAAAGGTGTTCCTCAGAATACCTTTGACCAGATGTCTATGGTCTTAGACATAGACATAGACATTCCTCGTCTCCCTAAAACCTGCCCTGTAGAGCCCACAGGGCTAGGGAAACGCTGTACAGCCTTTTCATCGTTGGGCACATTTCAGGGCGGTCAGCGCATGCACAGTCCTGGAAGCAGTAAAGTTCTCAAATGCTTAAGTGGTCAACTGGCTGAAGTCTGATGACTTAAGTTCCAGACCATCACTACCACTGCATTGTGGTGTGACCCTGCACAATTCGTGTCACCTCTCTACTTCATGGCATTTCCTCATTTGTCAAGTGGTCTTTGTGGGCATCGGCTCGAATAATGGGTGCCAAGTGTCTCACACAACGCCTGTGCAGATTAGTACGCAGCATCCATTAAAGTTACCGTCACCGTTATCGCATCACCATCAGTGCTTTTCAACAATGAGGGTAAAGTGAGACGGTACCAGACATCTCCACTCTCATCCTTCTGCCTATTTGCGTCCTTCCCCGCCTTCGGCAGCCACCCCAGAGACGTCTGGATTTGCAGTCAATTATGTTCTAAGAGCCTGGGCTGAGTCTGCCTCATTTCATGCATTTCCAGCCGTCCACTCAGGGCTAGCTGAATCTCAAGGGCCCCTCTCCTTTGCCCCTAACCAGAATCTACTCTCCCAGCTCTGCCTTCAGAGACAGGCTTTCTTCTCTGATCCGATCAGCTTCTAAATAAATATTAAATTATGTCTGGATGTGTTCCACTAGTCCTTTCAAATCTAAGTAAATCAGTTCTTCCCTTTGTTGAATTTCCCCAACCCTGCTGACGTCTCCCCACTGATGTCTTACATCCCTGACAGTGGCAAGATTTTTCTCTAGATACTAGAAGTAAAGAAGTTGACATTGAAATGAGCCTTTATATTCCTAGAGCTTTGTAAAACATGGATTTCTAAGCCCTCCTCTCCACCCTTCCAGGTGCCTTTCTATGAGGTTTCGTACAATCTCGTGACACCTGTTCTTAAAGATCATTCTCTTCCCAGCTGATGCCGTGCTGGGCAGACGGTGATAGTGTGTACACATGCACGTGCTCTGGCCCTCAGGGTGGCCAGGCAGGGAAGGCAGAGCCCAGGGGCCAGGGCTGTTGTATGCAGGTGTGTCCTTTGCACACTGCACAGTTCTCACCATTCACACTTTCTTTTGTTTTTGTTTTGTTGTGTTTTCGAGATTTTTTTTTTTTTTTTTTTTTGGAGAGGTTTTTGCTATAGGGCGCGTGCGCTCGCCAGACAGACAGAGAGAGACAGAAAGCGAGAAATCACCCCCGGGGGGGATGGCCACACCGCAATCCCTTCTCCTCCATTCTCCTCTCAGGATCTTGGGCACACACACACACGCACCTGGCGTGAGTTTTAAGCCACCAGGTCCGGGACGCGAACCGCAGTCAACTACGTGGGAGTCCAGCGACATAGGCATTACGCTAACTGCTGGTCCCCATGTTTTAGAGATTTTTGCTATAGAATGTGCGTGCTCGCCAGAGAAACAGAAGGCAAGAAATCACACACACACACACACTCCCCACAGGGATGGCCACGCTACAGTCCTTTCTCCTCCATTCTCCTCTTGGCATTTGGGGCACGCACACACACACACCCAGCATGAGTTTTAAGCTGCCTGGTCTGGGACTCAAAACGCTGTCGACCATGTGAGAGTCCAGCAGTGTAACCACTGCACCATCCGCTGCTCCCGATAATTCCCACTTTGCACGGCGCGACAGCACTTCCTGTAGTTGTGCGTGCAGCGCCTGCCCACTGCTCACGGCAGCAGCCAGATCAGTCTCTCCAGCCTTGAGCAGTTTAACTTCCATGTTCTCGTGCACGGTACAAATATTGCCGTTGTCTGTGCCGTGCCCTGAAGGAAAGCACGCTCCACATCCCTTCGGGGTTGTTTCTTCTTCCCATGCACGCCTCCTCCCTGGTTGTGCCAGCGTGTCCTCCGCAGAAACCTGAGCTGGCCTGCCTGGGTGGTATTTCTCAAACCAGGACTATTGTATTCTCGTAGGTCCATGGAAGAAATCTCTTGTCCATCGACTATGATCGGAATATCCGGACAGAAAAGATCTATGATGATCACCGGAAGTTCACCCTGAGGATCATTTACGACCAGGTGGGCCGCCCGTTCCTCTGGCTCCCCAGCAGCGGGCTGGCGGCTGTCAACGTGTCGTACTTCTTCAACGGGCGCCTGGCTGGCCTTCAGCGTGGGGCCATGAGCGAGAGGACGGACATTGACAAGCAAGGCCGGATCGTGTCCCGCATGTTCGCCGACGGGAAGGTGTGGAGCTACTCCTACCTGGACAAGGTGAGAGAGCGCGCCAGCCCTTCACTGGGCCTTTCTGTTATCCCCACTGCTCGCTTTAAGCCAGCCTGATACATTTTGCCAGAAGACATTTTAACATCTTTACTTTGACTCTACACGGGGTCCCCTCACACTCCCACCCTCACCGGGAGGGAGAAACTCTGAAGGAAAATGTTATTCATAGCTCAGCACTATTACCATTAGAAGGGGGGAAAGTGCCAGACACTCAGCAGTGGCAAAACGGACGGATTGTCTGATTTTATTCAAAAAAAAATGCTGTCGAAGCGGACAGAATCATCCTACTGGCAGCACGGCTAATCATTACTTGCGAATTGGCAATGCAGCGATTCATTTCTACTTTGCCTTAAATTAAGCCGTCAGGATAGGGAATTTTGCCTAAAACTCAAGCGCACAGAGCAACACCCTGACTTGGGCCATTGGTTGAAACGGTCAATGGAGTCTCTCGGCGTAATTCCCTGTGTCTGAAGGTGACAAATTCAGGTCTCCATGCTAGAGAAAGGTCAGGCTGGAGTGGCGGTTAAAGAAGGCCCCCGCAGGTCACATGTCAGGACTTTTGAAGACTGCCCTGGTCATCTAGTCATTAGGCGGGGCTCGCTCAGCCCGGCCTCTCTGGACACCCAGCGCAGGTCCGCTTCTTCCTTTCTTGCCAACTCATTAAAGTCAGCGGTAACTTGAGCAGACAGAGCTGTCACCTCGCTGCGAGAGGAGCGCCTGTCCCCTTAGCCTTTCTCAGTACAGTTCTCGTGACACCGTAAAATACTGGGATGACTGAGCAAGGGAGACAGAAATCTCCACCCCGCCTCTTGAGGCCATTTTCCTCCAAAGGATGAATGACTCTGGGTTATTTCCCCTTCGCGGTAGCTTCTATATATAAATGGAGGAGGTTCTTTTTAGTCAGAGGAGGCCAAAACAGTGTGTGCGTCCCACCTCTCTCCTGCCGGGCCAGTCAGTGACCTCAGGGTTCTGTGTTACTGAGCCTGGAGGAAACTCCGCACCGCCGCCCTCAGCCCTTCCAGCCTTCGCTATTCAGAGTGTGGTCCGAGCACCACTGGCACCCCGGGAGCTTGGCACAAGTGCAGATTCTCGGGCGCCAACACGGACCCACTGAATAAGACTCTGCCGATTCCCAAGACCTGCGCATTTCACAAGCACATCCGTGTTTGGGAACACTGGGCTAGGCAGCCTCCGCAGTCCGTCAGCACTGGCTCACCCCGTGAAATATCAGGTCTCTGGGAAGATCATAACGTATTTTTCTAGGTTTTTCTATGCAGAAATGCATGATGACTTCCACGATGACCCAATATTTAATTTCTGGTCTAAGCTTCTGATTCTTCATGGCTCCTAAATTGACATTTGGGGGAGCTAAGTAAATTGTCAGTTTGCTTGGTCCTTGAAAGCTGACTCAGGGGGCCAGCAGGTGGCACGAGGGTTAAAGCACTGGTCTCCCACATGGCTGCCCAAGGGGAGGGTCTCAGGCATGGTGACTTGCTTTCTCACTCTCTCTTCCTCTCTCTCTCTCTCTCTCTCTGTCTCTCTTCTCTCTCTCCACGCCCCACCCCCATCTCTCTGTCAAATTTAAAATAATAATAATAAACATAAATATAATTAAATATTTTTTAATTGGCTCATGTATCCCCTTCCCTTTTCGTTTCCCCAGTCCATGGTCCTCCTGCTTCAGAGCCAGCGTCAGTATATCTTTGAGTACGACTCCTCCGACCGACTCCACGCTGTCACCATGCCCAGCGTTGCCCGGCACAGCATGTCCACACACACCTCCATCGGCTACATCCGCAACATCTATAACCCACCTGAAAGCAACGCTTCGGTCATCTTCGACTACAGTGACGACGGCCGCATCCTGAAGACGTCCTTTCTGGGCACGGGGCGTCAGGTGTTCTACAAGTACGGGAAACTCTCCAAGTTGTCAGAGATCGTCTACGACAGCACTGCCGTCACCTTCGGGTATGACGAGACCACGGGCGTTTTGAAGATGGTCAATCTCCAAAGTGGGGGCTTCTCCTGCACCATCAGGTACCGGAAGATCGGCCCCCTCGTGGACAAGCAGATCTACAGGTTTTCCGAGGAAGGGATGGTCAATGCCAGGTTCGACTACACCTACCACGACAACAGCTTCCGGATCGCAAGCATCAAGCCAGTCATCAGTGAGACTCCGCTTCCCGTCGACCTCTACCGCTATGACGAGATTTCTGGCAAGGTGGAGCACTTCGGCAAGTTTGGGGTTATCTATTACGACATCAATCAAATCATCACCACTGCGGTGATGACCCTCAGCAAACACTTTGACACCCACGGGCGGATCAAGGAAGTGCAGTACGAGATGTTCCGGTCCCTCATGTACTGGATGACGGTGCAGTACGACAGCATGGGCAGGGTGATCAAAAGGGAGCTGAAACTGGGGCCCTATGCCAACACCACGAAGTACACCTATGACTACGACGGGGACGGGCAGCTCCAGAGTGTGGCCGTGAACGACCGCCCCACCTGGCGCTACAGCTATGACCTCAACGGAAACCTCCACTTGCTGAACCCGGGCAACAGTGTGCGCCTCATGCCCTTGCGCTATGACCTTCGGGATCGGATCACCAGACTGGGGGACGTGCAGTACAGAATCGATGACGATGGCTACCTGTGCCAGCGAGGGTCTGACATCTTCGAATACAACTCCAAGGGCCTCTTAACAAGAGCCTACAACAAGGCTAGTGGGTGGAGCGTCCAGTACCGCTACGACGGTGTGGGGCGGCGGGCTTCCTACAAGACCAGCCTGGGCCACCATCTGCAGTACTTCTACTCTGACCTCCACAACCCCACTCGCATCACCCACGTCTACAATCACTCCAACTCAGAGATTACCTCCCTGTACTACGACCTCCAAGGTCACCTCTTTGCCATGGAGAGCAGCAGTGGGGAGGAGTACTACGTTGCCTCGGATAACACAGGGACCCCTCTGGCTGTGTTCAGCATCAACGGCCTCATGATCAAACAGTTGCAGTACACAGCCTATGGGGAGATTTATTTTGACTCCAACCCTGACTTCCAGATGGTCATTGGCTTCCACGGGGGCCTCTGGGACCCCCTGACCAAGCTGGTCCACTTTACTCAGCGTGATTACGACGTGCTCGCGGGACGATGGACCTCACCAGACTATACCATGTGGAGAAACGTGGGCAAAGAGCCAGCCCCCTTTAACCTGTACATGTTCAAGAGCAACAACCCTCTCAGCAACGAGCTGGACTTGAAGAACTACGTGACAGGTGAGGACTTGGCCGCCTCAGGTGGGCAGCGGCTGCCTGGGGGGTGATTGTCTGAGGAAACTTGGGAACTCAGAAATGTCTTACCTCTGATGGCAGGAGAATTCCCCCAGAGCTATAAACCCCGGGAAGTGCAGTTGACAGAAGAACAGTGTCTAGAAAAGTAGAGGGGTGGCAGTGCAGAGCAGGTGCCAGGTCTGTTTGAAGATGCCCTGTCCACTTTCAAGTTCATTCTACTGAAATAACTTTTATAAGAATCCTTCCTTCCCCAACAGAGGAAAGTGACCTAATAAGGGGGTAAAGAATGGGACTCTGGTGTCAGAAATACCTGGTTCAAATCCTCTCATCCATGTAAAAGCCAAAAGACCTTGGGCTAGCTGTCCAATCTCCCTGAATTATAGTGTCCTTCCCTGTAAAAAGACACTGACAATACCAAGCCCCAAAGTAATATGAGGAGCAAGCAAACTTACATAGGTAAAGTCTAGTGCCCAGGACTTGGAGAGTAGGTGTTCATGAGATGGTATCTGCTCATATTTTTTCTTTTCTTTTTTTTTTTTTTTTTTGAGAGGTTTTCGCTATAGGATGCGTGCGCTCGCCAGACAGACAGAGAGAGACATAGAGACAGAAAGCGAGAAATCACCCCCCAGGGGGGATGGTCACGCCGCAATCCCTTCTCCTCCATTCTCCTCTCGGGATCTTGGGCATGCACGCACACATGCCTGGCGTGAGTTCTAAGCCACCGGGTCCGGGACGCGAACCACGGTCAAGTACATGGGAGTCCAGCGACATAGCCGTTACGCTAACTGCTGGTTCCCTCTGCTCATATTTGTCCTTACCTGCAGAGCGATGAGTTAGCAAAGATTCTGAGATGACTAAGAGCCAGCTTCTAACCTGAAAGGCTCATCTGGTGAGATGCATATACAAATAGCCAACGACAATGTGAACAAGACGTAAGGCTGTGTTACCGTAGGGGCCTGCTCAGTTATTTATTCACACAGCATTGATGAGTAGATGCCATGCTAGGTTCTGTGGCTACAAGAAGAATAAGAAAAACACCCCTCTCTCAAGGGTGTGTGTGTATATAAACTAATTCAGATTTGACATAATGCAGAAGGGCTCATGCCAAACTGGGCTTGAGGATAAATGAGATCTTAGTTGTCAGGAGTGGGCTCAAGGCTGAAGGAAGACTATGAGCAAACATAAGAAGGAGATAGAGGCTCAGAGAGCACCATAGAAGGAGGGCCAAGGAAGTCAAATGACCTGCCTCTCTGGGATTGGTGAGAAACTGATGAACAGATTATCCACCCACTCACACACTCATTGGCCATACGGCACGTGTGCTCACCAGAGAGAGAGACAGAGAGGCAGAGAGAGGACAAGGGAGAAAGCACCTCCTTAATGGGATGTGGTCACATGGTAATCCTTTGTCCTCCACTTCTCCATCCTGTTAAAATTCGGGGCTTGCACACACATGTACCTGGTGTGTTTTTCAATCCACCAGGGTCAGGATTCAAACCATATGGTCTGCCATGTGAGATCCAGCTCCCTTAACCACTGGGCCATGGGGCCAGCCCACAACAAATGTGCATAGAGTATCTAATGTGTGCTAAGAACTAGACGTGCAATAGGAGGAAAATGCAGTCCCTCTTGTCCTGGAAATAAGCAAGAACATCAAGATGGACAGACAGATGCCAATCCAAAGAGACCACGCCTCAAAGGGCCCACTTATACACAAGAACAATCAAGGGGATCCCAAGATATTAGCTCTGGTCCACAGGCCACAGAGGTATCAACACTCAGGTGACCAGGGGTTACTTGTCCATCCGAGAAGGAAAGGAAATACCAGCTGCCAGGGCTCAGTGCTGCTCTCACTGTCCTGTGCTACAGAAATAAGGAGATGACCTTAAAGATCACCTCATGGCCATGCAAGACTTTATTGACACGTTCCAGACCTTCTGGAGTTGAATCCAGCATCCCCATGCACTAGAAGCAGCTGCTGCCTGTCGAGCCCAGGACCTATGGCCAAGCCAATCCCTCCTGTCCTTCTCCCCTGTGTCCCCTTAGGAGGTCCTGCCATGATGCCCCACCAGGGTTTCCTCTCTTCCCATGGCTTGGCATGGCTTTTGTCTCCCAGCTCACTGCAGTTTCACATGAAGCATTACCTCTCAGGGAAACACAAGCCTGTGTCACTTAAGAAGGATACGCTCTGAGAAAGGTGAGGTGATTTTGTGTGAACATCCTAGAAGAGGGTCTTCGACAAGTTTGTGAAAATGCATATTATGAAAAATCAATGCATGGATTTCACATTTTTTTGCAACAAAATAAATTAGCACTTTAATTCCATTTTCTACTCTAAGTCCCATCATAGTTGCACCACCTGGCATGGCATAGCCTCCTACACGCCTGGGCCAGGTGGTGTAGTCTGATGGGCCCACCGTTGCGTATGTGGCCCATCTTCAACTGAAATGTCATTATGTCGTGCCTCACTACAGGATCAGGTAGTGTACATGTTATAAACATAAGATAGAACAAGGACTTGGAGAGTGACAGGAAGTGTCTCCGTTGTTTAGGTGAGCAGGTGGCATTTGAGGGGAGAACTTTATGAAGCAAGGAGGGCGAGAAAGAGGAAGAGAGAGGAAGCAGTAAGAGCAGGCAGGCAGACCATGCTGAGCTCAGCCCGAGGAGGGTCTGCCCCACAGACTGTGCCTCCCAGGGCCTGGCTTAGGGAGGAGCCAGCCAGAGGCAGAGACGAGAGAAACCCACAGAGTGGGCTGAGCAGGCACCCGCTGCTACCAAGGCCCAGAAGAACCATTCATCGGCACAGATCCCACTGACCCCCTCAGCTACTCTCCTGGAAAAATAAAGAGGGGGGAGTAATAAGTTTTCTGTATATCAAGATGGCTTTCTTCATTCCACTGCTCCATGGAGACTCAGTAAATGGGAATCAAATCAAGTTGACTTGAGTCCAACAAAAATGAATCCAGAAACCACTAGAAAGAGTCTAAAATAAAGGGGGGAGTGTCAGAGAAACAGCGTGCACAGGGTTGAGGTCTGCAGCCACAGCCGAGGGAAAGGAGCCCAGGAGAGGAGGGGGCCAGTCCAGCACGGCCCACGCCTGCCGCCTGTCCACGATGGGTGTCCTTAGAGAGTGGGTCTCACAGGGACCACCACCTCACTCTCTGCTGTCTGAGCAGTGGCTCCTCTGGGCATCCCCCCCACCCCCCAATTAGTGTTGATTTGCCACTTCGGAGCCTAGCAGAGTGGCTGAACTTGCTGCTCACAATTCAAGTAAAATAGGTAATTAAGATGTAGTCGGGAAGAATGCAAAGGGCAGAACCTTCTCTCTCGTATACAAAGGAATCATTTCAGTTTGGAAATACAGCTCCCTGGATGTAAGTGGCAGCCCCTGAAGTGGGAGGAGGGTCTATGAACACCAGAGAGCAAGAGAGACAGCCCAAGCACTGCCTGAGGAGGGGCTCAGAGACCCTGGGCTGGAACACGGGGTAGCAGCCCTAGGGGCTGAGGAGTACTTCAGACACACACAGGCTACGAAGCAGCACCCTTTTAAGTTATTTTTTAAGCTAATATACTGATCATTGATTCAGTTATGATTTTTTAAGAAAAAGCTATCAGAGAAAAGGAAAAACCCGGAAAACAGGTTCCCTCCCTACAACCGGAAGTGCCCCATGCTTTTTGCAATTCAGCATCCCAGGAACCTCCTCGGTCTTGGACACACTGGGGCCCATGCCCAGCCTCGAGTTCTGCCCTGTCCCCAGGCCAGGTCCTTTTGACATTAGAACTTGGGTCCATCTCAGAACACCAATTCTGGCCTTGCCAGTCACTCGCTGTGTGACTTGGAGTAACGTCTTGATGCTTCTGCGCCTTGGTTTCTACATCCGGAAGACGGTGGTCATGAGACCACTTACTTCGTGGGGTCCTGAGAATGAAATGAATCATGGCGTGCAGCGCACCTGGCACAGATGGAAGGCTTATACACCCACTCATTATTTATAGGCAGCTGTGGCCTCCGAGGTGGCGAGTTTGTAGCTAAAGAATGAAACACTGCCTTGGCATGATTTTCTGGGAACTGGGGCAGGGGCTCCCCAGGCCCATCTTGAAATGGCCTCACACTGCGTTCTGCATGCCATTGCCTCCGCACACTGGGAACTCCGGGTGAAATTTAAGTGAACCTCACGTTTTGCCCCCAGCCCTTTCATCCCGGGAGAGTCTGAGTTTACAAACCCTGGCCCATGGATTTTGTGGCGTTTGATTTCCCTAAGTGAGGAGGAAGGTACCACCCCCCTCTCATGTTACCCTCATCTCATATTGACACTGAACACCTGAGGATGGGCTGACAGCGTGGGAGGGTGTGGCTTTGGCGGCTGAGGCCTGGGGCCTCCACATAACCACACGCTGGGAGGAATTGCAAAGGATGCAGTGAGCTGGTGGGAGGGGCCACATCCCTGCCCTCTCAGCAGGGGTTCAGGGAGACTGCCACCCTCTAAGTAACACCAGTGACTTCCGAGGAGGAGTGTTGGTGTTGTTCCCGAGGGCCTCCCTCAGAGTGAAGGAGGGGACCAGCAGCTTGAGTTAACACATCACAACCGGTTGAGACTCAGAATCAAGCCACGCTTAGAAACCTCAAAGGGGGACCAACAGATAGTGTAATGGCCATGTCGCTGGACTCCCATGTAGTTGATCACGGTTTGAGTCCCAGACCCAGTGGCTTAAACTCACGCCGGGCGCGTGTGCATGCGTGCCCAAGAGCCCAAGAGGAGAATGGAGGAGAAGTGATTGTGGCGTGGCCATCCTCCCTGGGAGGTGATTTCTCGCTTTCTGTCTCTCTGTCTCTCTGTCTTTCTGACGGATGCACACACCCTATAGCAAAAAAAAAAAAAAAAAACAAAAACCTCTCCCCCCATGGAAAAAAAAAAAGAAAGGAAGAAAAAAACTCAAAGGGGCCGAGGAGGAAGGAGAGGAAGAGAAGGTAGATGGCATACCTATGCCTGTGTGTGGAATGACCATTAAACCTCCAGGTCTCAGGCAAGGGACCTAATGTCACCTTTGCCGCCCCGCTAAGGGAATTCTAAGCCAGGAAGAGAGCTCCCAGAGGAGCCATCCAGACGGGGAGAGTTTCTGAGGACAAGATCTTCTCTTGGTTTTCTTGGGATCCCCCACTTCTACACCTGGCTGATGAAAGATGGGAGGACTTAGGGCTGGGGCAGGTGGCATGGTGATTAAGGGCACTGGACTCCCACATGGCCGACCATGGTTCAAGTCCCTGACCTGGTGGCTTGTTTTCTCACTTTCCTGTTTTTGCTCTTTCTCTCTCTCTCACTCTGTTTTTCTCTGGTCAAATTTAAATAAATAAATAAATAAAAATTTAAAAGAAAATTATCACCTTTAAAAAAGAAAGAAAGATGCGGTGACTGAACGTGATACGACGAGCGGTCGAACAGCATTGAAGCACAAGGGGGAGAGCCCGTCCCTTTCCAGTGCTGTCCTAGTTCTTCCAGTTGGGTGGAGGAGAAAGTCTCCACCAGATGCTGGTGTGAACTAACACCTCATCTACTGTCCCTTTCCCACAGAGGGGGCAGGTCTCAGGCTCCCTCAAAAGCAGGTAACAAAACCGGCCTCTAACTTCATCGCATGACTTCGTCTTAATTTTATAGTTATTTTCTGTTTGCATCAAGTGAGTCTACTGTCCCATTTATAACCGTGATATAAAGTTGTTGTTTTTTTTCTTTTTTTTCTTTTTTTTTAATTCATTGCCAGAGAGGGAATGTACCCATCAGAGGGAGAGAAAACATCCCTCCATGAGGCATGGCCATGTCACAGTCCCCTCTCCATTATCCATCCTGTCAGGATTTGGGCATGCACACGTGTATACCCAGAGTGTTTTTCAAGCTGCCAGGGCAGGGATTCAAAGCCAGGGTGTGGATTCAAACTGTGGTTGGCCACATGTGGGATCTAGCTCTCTTAACCATGAGGCTAAGGGGCCAGCCCACAAAGTTTCTTTTTTAAAATATTTACCTATGTGAGAAGGATAAATTTGTGTGTGTGTGTAGATCAGTAAGTAATGAGTAGTACGGGTGAGCCAGCTGGTGGTATGGTGGTTTAGGCAGCTGGATCCCCGACTGTACAATTCCAGTCCCAAACACAGTTTTAAAAACATGCCAGAGGGACAGCAGGTGGTACGGTGGTTAAGGCACTGGATTCCTACATGGCCAACCACAGTTTGAATCCCAGACCTGGTGGCTTACTTCCTCACTTTTCCTCCCTCTCTCTCTCTCTCTCTCTGTGTGTCTCTTTTTGGTGAGTGGACACGCCCTATAGCAAAATTTTAAATAATAATAATACATTAAATAAAGTAATTCTTTAAAAAAAAAAAAAAAAGAAAGAAAGAAAAACATGCTAGGCACATGTGCATGCATGCCCAGAATCCCGAGAGGAGAATGGGCAAGAAGGGATTGCCGCGTGGCCATTCTCCGTGGGGAGTACTTCTTCATTTTCCTCCTCTCTTGCTCTCTGTCTCTCTGTCTCCCTCTGGCGAGTACACACAGCCTCTAGCAAAATAATAATTTTTTTTTTTTTAAGAAAATAAAAGAAACAGCACAGAGGCTGGAGCTAGGTGAGCAAGGGTGAGAGCAAGAGATGAAGTCAAAGGGTCGCAGCCAGGGCTCTTACAGGCCGTTAGGACTTTGGGTTTTTCATTAAGAGAAATGGTGAATCGCTGGAGTATTCTACGCAGAGAAATGGCTTAGTCTACTATGTTTAAAAGCTTGTTCTGGGGAACCAGCAGTTAGCGTAATGGCTATGTCGCTGGACTCCCACGTAGTCGACCGCGGTTCGCGTCTCGGACCCGGTGGCTTACAACTCACGCCGGGCGCGTGTGCGTGCGTGCCCAGGATCCCGAGAGGAGAATGGAGGAGAAGGGATTGCGGCGTGACCATCCCCCCTGGGGGGTGATTTCTCGCTTTCTGTCTCTATGTCTCTCTCTGTCTGTCTGGCGAGCGCACGCGCCCTATAGCGAAAAAACTCTCCAAAAAAAAAAAAAAAAAAAAAGCTCGTTCTGGGGACCAGCAGGTGGTGTGGTGGTTGAGGTGCTGGACTCCTTCATGGCCAACTGCAGTTCAAGTCCTGGACCCAGCAGCTTGAAATTCACACTGAGCAATTGTTCATGCGTACCCAAAATCCCAAGAGGAGAATAGAAGAGAAGGGATTGAGGCATAGCCATGCCCCTGGAGGGTGATTTCTCACTTTGTTTCTCTCTCTGTTTCTCTCTTTCTCTCCAGTGAGCTTACACACCCTATAGCAAAAAAATTTCTCTAAAGGCTTATTCTAGGGGGCAACTGGTGACATGGAGGTTAAGGTGCTGGATATGGCTGTTCATGGTTCGAGTGCCGGACCTGGCAGCTTGAACATCACACCAGACACATGCGCATGCATGCCCAAATCCCAGGAGAAGAGTAGAGGAGAAAGGCCATCACCCCTGGGGAGTGATTTCTCACTTTCCTTCTCTCTCTGGCAAGTGCATGTGCCCTATGGCAAGACCTTTCTAAAAGAAAGGCTTAGTCTGGCTGCTGTGCTTACACGGCATGTGGGATGCAGAGTAGAAGCTTAAGCCAGTTACAAGTCAGGGTGAGAGATAATGGGCCAGGCAGAGGGTGTGGAAGCAGCAAGAAGTGGACACCTATTTTTAATCTATTTTTAAAGTAACAGTAGGGCACATCTATAGACTGTGTGGTTCAAGTGCTGGCACAGTGGCTTGAGACACACCAGATATGTGTGTGTGCATGCCCAAAATCCCAAAAGGATGGAGATATGGAGGAGAAGGGGTCATGTTGTGAACATTCCCCATGAGGGGTACTTTCTAACCACTCCCCAGCCTGGTCTGTCTCTGGTAAGCACACACCTTCTGGTAAATTACAAAAAAAAATAAAATAAAATAAAAATAAATAAATAAAAAAGCAAAAGTAAAGAATTTAGCCATAGAACCCAGCAATTCCACACCTAGGTACATATGCAAGAAAATCAAAAACAGGTTTTCTAACAAAAATTCTTAAGTGGGACCAGCAGGTGGTATGGAGGTTGAGGTGTCTGGATCCCACATGGCTAACTACAGTCTAGTCCCAGACCTGTCAGCTTGAAAATCACACCAGACTCGTGTGCATGCATGCCCAAAGTTCTGAGAGCGTGGCTATCCCCCCAAGGGGTGATTTCTCTCTTTCTCTTTCTGGAAAACTCATGCATCCTATAACAGACTAAAAAAAAATGTATATAGAAGTATACAGAACCCAAATATCCATCAACTGGTGAGCAAATAAATAAAATGTGGCATAGCCATACAATGGAATATCATTCAGCCCTAAAGAGGTATTAAAGTATTATGGGACCAGCAGTTATGTAATGGCTATGTCACTGGACTCCCATATAGTCAACTGTGGTTCAAGTCCTGGACCCAGTGGCTTAAACTCATGCTGAGCATGTGTGTGTTCGTGCCCAAGATCCCGAGAGGGAAGTGGAGGAGGGGGGATTATGGCATGGCCCCTGGGGGGTGATTTCTTGCTTTCTGTCTCTCTGTCTCTCTCTGTCTTTCTGGCGAGCGCACGCACCCTATAGCAAAAAACCTCTCAAAAATAAATATAAAGTATTATTACATGCTACAACATGGATGAACCTTACAAACATTCTGCTAGGTGAAAGATGCCAGACCCAAAGGGCCACATAGTAATTATTCCATGTATGTGGAATGCCCAGAGCAGGAAAACTCGTAGAAACAGGAAGCAGTTTGGTGGTTGTCAGGGTTGTGGTGAGAAGGAAATGCTGGATCAGCACACATGGACACAAGGTTTCTTTGCGGAGTGGTGAAGACGTCTGGAACTAGATAATAGTGACGATTTCATTGCACAACATCGTGAATGACCTGGAAACCACTGGACTGCGTACTTTAAAATGGTGAATTTTATGCGATGTAAATTTTACTTCAATTAAAAGAAAAAGGCAGGACAGGTCTGTGGCCGAGTGGCTAACGCAACCAGATCCCACATGGCTGACCCCATAGTTCAAGTCTGGGACCCAGTGGCTTGGGAACCATGCCAGGTGCATGTGCACACATGCCCCAAATCCTGAAAGGAGTGAAAAATCAAGAAGCGATTGAGAGCTGCTCATTCTCTATGGGGGGTGGGAGACCCTTTCTTCTCTCCCTCTCTCTGTCTTTCTGTCTCT
Source organism: Tupaia tana (assembly GCA_026018925.1). Classification (NCBI taxonomy): domain Eukaryota; kingdom Metazoa; phylum Chordata; class Mammalia; order Scandentia; family Tupaiidae; genus Tupaia; species Tupaia tana. Next base: position 53,972,886 of record JAKSZU010000014.1, read on the forward strand.
TTCTGGTGAGCACACATGCCCTCTAGCAAAAAGAAAAGAAAAATAGGGTTTATTGATGCATTAGACGTGGGATTGAGGAAAAGAAGGGAGTTAAAATTGGTAGCTGGAAGGAAGAGGTTGTCATTGCCCAGGATGAAAAAGACTTGGTATGGCAGGTTTGGGAGGAAGATCAGGAGTTAGTTTGGACTTGTTCAGTGTTAATGTTTGGACATGTTTGGACACGTGCATGTTAATTACCTGTACACATTCAGGGTTCAGGAGGAGGTCCAGGCTAGAGAGATTAATTTTCCAAGCTAGAGAGATTAACTTTGGAGTCAACATTGGAATGTATGCGGCATTTGACCCTGAGGCTGGACAAGCTCACTGCATTTGGTGTAGACAAAATGGAAATAAGGTTCTGGGCTGAGTCTGAGGTGTTCCAACATCAAGAGATCAGGGAGAGGAGGAGAAACCCAAAAGGGAAAAGGAGCAACTACTAACATAGGAGGAGAAAAAAATGACAGAATGTGTTCTCCAGATAACCAAAGGGAGGAGAAAAAGGCAAGGCTGTCCCACTTGTCGAACGCGTCTGATGGACTTACTGAAAGAAGAACCAAAATCAACACGGGGCTTAACAATGTGGAGGTCGCTCCAGACCTTGACAGGGGTTGTTTCAGTGGAGTCATGGGAGTCATCCTGATTCAAAGGAGAATGGGAGGAGAAGAAAGGTAGACAGTGAATGCAGAGAATTAGCTTAAGAAATCATTGCTGACAGGTGGTTAAGGAGCTGGACTCCCACATGGCCAACCACAGCTCAAGTCCCAGGCTTGGCAGCTTGCCTTCTCACTTTTCCTCTCTGTAGCACTCTGTCTCTCTCTGATCAAGTTAAAAATAATAATAAAAAAGGAAATCATTATAAAGTTTTGATGGGAAGTTCTTTAAGGTGTGACATCTGGCAGCATGTTAGTGTGCCTATAGGATTTTTCCATTATAAGAGGGAGTAAATTGATGATGTGGGGGAAAGAGAAACCTGGACTAATGTCCTTCAGTTGGCAAGAAAGAATGTGACGGGATGCACGAGGAGAGGGTTGAACTTGAACAGCTCGTCTAGAGTAATAAGAGGAAGGCAGGGAGCATGGATACCGATGCCGGTAGTCACATTACGACTGCCAGACGTGATGGGAGCCTAGGGAAATTCTCTCTGCATCAGTTTTCTCAGGAGAATAGGAAATGAGGTCAGCTGCTTAGAGGAGGGAGGGGATTTAGGAACAATGGGAGAATGACTAAATGGAGTAAGGGAATGTGGTAAGATGCCAGGCAGCAGAAAGGCATGCTTGAAGTGTGAGGTCACGAATTCACAGTGACTTCATTCAGCGCGGTTGTGATTTCTTCTTTCTTCAGCCGCATTCACTGCACAGGTGTGAACATGAAATAGGCAAAGACATAGATTTAAGCCACATTGCAATTTTACCAAGCAAGTGTGATAAAGAACATGGCAAGGAATCTGAGCATATACCCAAGGGAATGATTCAAATGATCAGCAATGGGATGCTTGCCAGAAGAGAAGAAATGCCAGGAAGCTGAGAGACAAAGCAAAGTGTAGGATGGACTAAAGGTCCTGGAGGTAAAGGTTGGGAGTGAAGATCAAAGGATTATGGGTATCCAGTTATCAGAGAAGGAGTAAGCTTGGAAGAGTTGAAGCAGTAGCCAGAGGTGACATGCATGAAACTGAGATAATGAAAAAATCAAAATGATTGGTCATGACAAGTTTCAGAGTATGAGCAGGGAAGACTGGGAGAAAGGTCACAAAAGGAAAGGAGGTCAAAGAACTAAGAGGACTACTTATATAATGAAATCACTAAGAATTAATTAGGAGATGGAGGGAATGACAGTGCCACAGAAGCTAAAAGCTTCTAGAAATGCAGGTGAGTGGCTCAAGGATCAGTAATGATTCCTACTAGGAGTATTAGTACCTCTAAGTCCAACTGTTGTAGTAGAAGAGGCAGAAAGATCAGTGTTCTCAGAGGAGAAAGAGTTTCTATTAGAGCAATAAAGAAAAGTAATCATTAAAGAAGAGGTCAAAGGTGGAGGGCATTCCTGATGACAAATAGGAATTTCAGAGGGCCCAATGGTAGTATTTCAGGGGTTAAGAAGTGGTGGACTTGGGTCAAGAAAGACATTAGAGCACAGGGCGGGAGGCATAGTCTTGGGATGCCTGTTACAAACAAAGATGAAGAACACAACGAGGTCAGTTTTCCTGGACTCCAGGCCAGTGGTGTCAGTGAAGATATGAGTGTTTCAAGAGACAGATGTCCATGATTCCCTATTGATCACTGTGGAAGGAGGCCTAGGGGAGGCAGGCTTATTCGGAGAACTGGGACTATTCAGCAGAGACCAGGACATGTGGAGCAGATGGTATAATCACAGTGTAAGGCCCTCGATACTGACCTCTGGCAAAGGGTCTTACTCTGAGCTTGCAGTACCCTCTGTTAGCCTCTCTTTGAACATTAGGAAGCCTGGAGAAAATGGGTTTCAGGAGCCAGAATACTTTGCACATTCCATCATGTCCAGTTCTTGAAGACACCTTTTCATGGAGAGCCAGTATTGATGCAGCACTCCCAGTCCAAATGTCCTGCACAATGATAATAGGTACCACTCACCCCTCTAGCTGATCATTATATCTCTAGTTTCTAATGCATCGCCTGGCCTGTAAGAGATGCTCCCGTAAATACTTGTCCACTGAAGGAGTTCTTGTTTATTGAGCGGTCCATGCACCCAGACACTGTGGAAATTTACATGGATTTTCTCCTTTGATCTTCACTACAACCCAGTGAGATTGGTGCAGTTGTTGTCCCAATTTATATCTGAGGAACCTGTGGGCTAGAAAGGGGTGGAGGCTTGCCCAAGGCCACACAACAGCAAGAGAGTTAGAAGCTAGATCTATCTGATTCCAGCACTGGCCTTCTTTATCTCTCTGTGGTGGTTTTCCTCTGTCCATCTTTGGAAGGACATTTACATCCTAAATCCCATGTACAGAAGCTCTGAGTCTGGACCCAGGAGCCACTCACAAGCTCTTGCCTCCCTCTCATGATGGGCCCCACACCCAACTCCCCATTATATTTTGTTCTTTCTCCAAGATCCTCTGATGCTTTCCATCTGCCATAATTTCAGAAATATTTATTTTTGTTTCCATCATAGATGTGAAAAGCTGGCTTGTGATGTTTGGATTTCAGCTTAGCAACATAATTCCTGGCTTCCCAAGAGCCAAAATGTATTTCGTGCCTCCTCCCTATGAATTGTCAGAGAGTCAAGCAAGTGAGAATGGACAGGTAAGCAGAGGTTCCTGCCAAGAATCTGAATGAGTATCATCAGTCCCTTTGTGAATAGAGCTGCGTGGAAGCCAAGGGCATGTCAGTGGAGGAAAGCATTCGAGCTGGGTATAAAAGGTACAGGAAACAGTGGGCCTTCCCAGGAAAGCAAATGTCAGTGCTGTCACCTGACTGGTGCAGCACATGTTTCTACCCAACCTCGATTATTACCTTAATTGTGATATCATTATCTGTTCAGTGTATATCCTCGAGTCACTCCTTGATTAACAACAGCTCAGAGAAATCTAGCAGCAACCTACCATCTGCACTGCCTATAAGATCATCACCCTTTCGGCTTTTATGGGATGTAATAAAACTGTGGTTTGCAGTTTCTATCCCATTAAAGAACATTTTTATGCCCCACATAAAACCTCAGTGCTTTATGGCCCAAATGTATACAGATTGAGTTTTCAGAACATAATTTGTGCTCGGGTCTTTCTGTGATGACTAAAGGGTGGTCAGTTTCAATCTGGGTGCAGCCGAGTCCTCTGCCACAATTGGATAAGAATCAGTGTGCATATAACCCTGCTACAGAACCGGCGCCCAGCGCTGTCGAAGTCTGCAAGGTCTCAGCTGCTCTGAATAATTGTCCAGATTGTGTAACTACAGAGAGGAAAGGAGGAGATGCTGGGTAATTGAGAACAGCGTTCTCTCAGCCCTGCCCCTTGGGGACCACTCAGTGGATGAATAGCCATCATTTCTCTCATTTATCTAAGTGCCGTTACCTCCCGAACACAGCCTCTTCCATTATCCCAGCCTGTCCCCCAACCACCAATTGAGACAAGTTGTAATTTGTGAGTGGAGAACTCAAGGCCAAGGAGATAATGGTGATTTCATCCCTCTGCAGAACCAGGGCTAGGATCCAAAGCAACTGACTCAAAGCTGGGAGATATTCCCTCTGGCCCTCGAAACCCAAATCTCTCAGCCCAGTGCTTCTCAAACGTTAATATGCATAAAAATCTCCTAGGGTATCTTGTTAACATGCAGCTTCTGACCTCGTATTGATAGTTCTGGAGTGAGGCCTGAGACTGCTTTTCTAACAGGCAGGTCCTGGAGATTCCTCTGCTACCAGCTATACGTTGGGTAGCAAGGTCATAACCCAAGAAAGTTAATGAATATCCAGGGCATTGGCCTCAAAGAAATCTAGGTTACAGGGGCAGGGTTCAAACAAGCATGCTGCCCTTCAGGTCAGGATATTTCTGGGTCTGAAGTGTGGCAGGCAGCTGCCAGGCCATCAGAGTGTAGAGTGACTCTCTTCTCCAGCAAGGCCTGGACATGGTAAGTGCATGGGTCTGGGTGCAGATGCTGGCAAGGTAGGGACCTTCTTTATCATCTGTTTAGTTAGTGGTATTGCTACGAGGTGGGCAGGCCATACCATCAAGCACTGGTAACCAGCCGGCCTGCCCTAGTTCCACAGGTGGGACTGTATCAGCTCATATCAGTACCCACACAACACAAGTCCTTGCAGGGGCATGCCAAGCATTTCCCTTTCTGACTTTCTGTAATAGTCTGCCCATTCTGCTGCCCAGCCTAGCCCATCTCCTCAGCTTCCTCTGTTTTCTTATGCCCACAGCTCATTACAGGTGTCCAACAGACAACAGAGAGACATAACCAGGCCTTCCTGGCCCTGGAAGGGCAGGTCATTGCTAAAAAGCTCCACGCCCACATCCGAGAGAAAGCAGGCCACTGGTTCGCCACCACCACGCCCATCATTGGCAAAGGCATCATGTTCGCCATCAAAGAAGGGCGGGTGACCACCGGCGTGTCCAGCATCGCCAGCGAGGACAGCCGCAAGGTGGCATCGGTGCTGAACAACGCCTTCTACCTGGACAAGATGCACTACAGCATCGAGGGCAAGGATACCCACTACTTCGTGAAGATTGGCTCGGCCGACAGTGACCTGGTCACACTGGGCACCACCATCGGCCGCAAGGTGCTGGAGAGCGGGGTGAACGTGACCGTGTCACAGCCCACGCTGCTGGTCAACGGCAGGACTCGAAGGTTCACCAACATTGAGTTCCAGTACTCCACGCTTCTGCTCAGCATCCGCTATGGGCTCACCCCCGACACCTTGGATGAAGAGAAGGCCCGAGTCCTGGACCAGGCAAGACAGAGGGCCCTGGGCACCGCCTGGGCCAAAGAGCAGCAGAAAGTCAGGGACGGCAGAGAGGGGAGCCGCCTGTGGACTGAGGGCGAGAAGCAGCAGCTCCTGAGCACGGGGCGGGTGCAAGGTTACGAGGGCTATTACGTGCTTCCCGTGGAGCAATACCCAGAGCTTGCAGACAGTAGCAGCAACATCCAGTTTTTAAGACAGAATGAGATGGGAAAGAGGTAACAAAATAATCTGCTGCCATCCCTTGTCCGGATGGCTCAGCAGGAGTAACTGTTATCTCCTCTCCTAAGGAGATGAAGACCTAACAGGGGCATTGAGGCTGGGCTGCTTCAGGACGCCAAGTGGCAAGAAAGCTCACATTTTTTGAGTTCAAATGCTACTGTTCGAGCGAGAAGTCCCTCATCCTGAAGTAGACTAAAGCCCGGCTGAAAATTCCGAGGAAAAACAAAACAAACGAATGAATGAACACACACACAACATATTTCAAGCTCCCCTAAAATATGGCCCACTTGTTCTGGGTCTTACACGGAAAAGAGACGCAAAGAGTCCGAAAGGAACAGAAGAACACAAACACAAAAGCAAACAAGAACACAAACAAAGCAAAACAAACACACCGACCGAGAATCAAAGAAATGAAGACGAGAAGGCCTCATATCCTATTACCTCACTCATCACACGTGAGCGACAGGCAGACACCCAAGAGGGCCGGTGTCACCAGACCAGCTGAGGACAACGAATCAGACTGCTTGTTGGACAAACACTTCAGACGTTTTCGTTTAAGCAAATACAGGTGCATTTAAAACACGACTTGGGGGTGATTTGTGTGCAGCGCCTGGGGAGGGGGGGTACAAGTGGAGGAGTGAGCACTGGAAATACTTTTTAAAGAAAAAAACGAAACAAAAACAAACAAAAAAAAAAAAAACACAAGAAAAAAAGAAATTCCTATCAAAAAATCAAAGTGAAATAATACCGTCCAGCACTTAACTCTCAGGACCCAACTTAGTCTGGCCTGAGCTAATTTATTTGAGCGCAGAGTGTAAAATTTAATTCAAAATGGTGGCTATACTCACTACAGATAAATTTCATACTCTTTTGTCTTTGGAGATTCCATTGTGGACAGTAATACGCAGTTACAGGGTGTAGTCTGTTTAGATTCCGTAGTTCGTGGGTATCAGTTGCGGTAGAGGTGCAGCCTTGTGACAACTCTTTTGCTAACAGGTACCACTTCCGATCACCCTGTACATACATAAGCCGCAAGGCACAATCACTGTTTCAGATTTAAAATTATTAGTGTGTTTGTTTGGTCCAGAAACTGAGACAATCACATGACAGTCACCACGAGGAGAGAAAATTTAAAAAAAATAAAAATAAAAAATAAAAACAAAAAAAATTTTAAAAATTAAAAAAATAAAAACAAAAAAAAAGTCTAATAAGAACTTTGGTACAGGAACTTTTTTGTAATATACATGTATGAATTGTTCATCGAGTTTTTATATTAATTTTAATTTGCTGCTAAGCAAAGACTAGGGACAGGCAAAGATAATTTATGGCAAAGTGTTTAAATTGTTTATACATAAATAAAGTCTCTAAAACTCCTGTGGATACTGGTCTTCTATGGAAATGCTTCTTCTTTTTTTTTAAGTGTATTCACTTATTTCTTTTTTTAAAAAAGAATTATTTTATTTGACTTTATTTATTTATTTATTTTAATTTGACCATAAAAGGACAGAGCGAGAGAGAGTGGGAAAGTGAGAAAGCAAGCCACCAGGTTGGGGATTTGAACCATGGTCAGCCATGTAAAGTGTAATGCCCCTAACTACCACGCCTCCTGCTGGCCCCTATTCATTCATTTCTTTCACAAGCAAGAAAGAAAAGAAAAGAGAGAGAGCACCCTTAACAGGGTGTCGATGTGAAGATCCACCCCCAGTTCTGCCAGCTCTGATCCTGGGTAAGCAGGAACCTGGCATACTCAGGGAAGTCTCTGGGCTTGAACCAGGAACCTGCCTGGGTAGGACTGCCTTTCAGGATTTACCCTCATGCCACCCTCAGGCCTATCTTTTTTAAATTTTATTGTATTTTTCTCAATTTGCTATAGGACACATGTACTCTCCAGACACAGAGCAGGGGCAGAGGCAGTGAGAAAGCAAGCCACTAGGTCCAGGACTCAAACCACGGTTGGCCCTGTGGAAGTCTAGCACCTTAACCACCACACCACTTGCTGGCCCCCAGGCCTACCTTTTTAAAGAGAAAATTTTTAGAAAACTAGGCCTCACTATATCATGATCCTCCTGCTTCAGCCCCCTGAGTTACTGGGACTACAGGTGTGTATCAGCTGGGATTTTAGGGTGGGCTGGGACTAGAACCCAGGACTCCTGTGTGGCCTCAGCCTGCCACATAAGCATCAATCAGTGCCTGCTATCACGCCGGGGCCTGTAGAAATGATTTGAGATGAGGAAAAGGCAGTGTTGCAGAGAAAAGGCAGTTGTTTGGACGCTCAGAGGCTGGGCCGGTATTTCGAACACTTGGAAGAGCTTTTCCTAGAGTACCTCAGTGCTCCCCAAAGAGCCTTCACCACTTCAGTTATCTCTGCCTGCACCCACAGCCCCCTCTCTGCATGGAGCAGAGGTGAGAGTGGGCCTAGTGTGGATGGGCAGTGAGGACCCTCAGGCCTGCCGTACATGGATGGGACAGTCAGGCCTCTCCTCGCCACCACATTCTAGTTCTGGGAGACACTGGCAGGAAATGGAGAGGAGACACGGCCCGCAACGGGAGGCGTGTGTGTGCAACGTGGCTCCGTGTGAACGTGCAAGTTTGCATTCTTTCTGCCAGGTTAAAATCAGCGTTCCTTGAACCTTGCACACTTGGGGCAACCCAAGCACGCTGGGTTCGGATGAATTTTTGGTTTACCCCACTCCTTCAACCTAGTTAGAATAGTAACGTCACTGTTAGCATTTATTGGTGCTTGCTTGCGGCTGAAAGCTCTGCATGCAATATTTTCACTTACTGCTCACCTTGCATTCACTCAACATTTTGCTAAGCATGTGCCACACGGAGGGACCTGGGGACAAGAGCAGTGAGTGGACACAAGTATGGACCTCGCTTCATGGCACCCCTGGGCAGGAGGGTGTACAGACGGTACTCAAAGTCCCACTGAGAAGTAATGACGGTGTTAAGTGCCAAGAAGGGCTTACAGGGACCAGCAGATGCTGTAGTAGTTATGTCACTGGACTCCCACGTAGTTGACTGGAGTTGGAGTCCCAGACCTGGTAGCTTAAAACTCATACCAGTTGTATGTGTATGCATGCCTAAAATCCCGAGAGGAAAAGGGATTTCAGCATGACCATCCCCCCTCCAGGGGGGATGGTTTCGCTATTTTTGTCTCTCTGGTGAGCACATGTGCCCTATAGCAAAAATCTCTCTCAAAAAAAAAAAAAAAAAAAAAGAATGGGGCCAGCAGGTGGCATGGTGGTTAAGGTGTTGGATTCCCACATGGCTGACCATGGTTCAAGTCCTGGACCTGGCGGCTTGCATTCTTTCTCTCTCTCTCTGGTGAGTATATGAGCTTTGTCACAAACTAAAAAGAATGATAATGATAAATAAAATTAGATAAATAATTATTTTTAAAAAATGAAAAGGGTTCGTGAAGCTATGGAAGCACATGGTTGGGGGTTGACCAGAAGTTGCTGGGGTCAACCAGCAAAATGAAGGAGAGGTTAAGCAGGTGGAGAGAAGGAGAAGCATTCCAGACCCGGGGGCTCTGAGCAGAGGGATTGTGCCGGAGGGGCAGAGCCCGTGGGGAAATGGAAGCAAGCCGGTCGGGCCGAACACAGAAGAGGGTGGCAGGGTTCAGAGGACACACAGGTTAGAGGTGGATTTTGTTTCACCATAAAAGCAACTAGTTTGGAACATTTTTGTTGTAATTTCAACAAGCAGTTTTAGCTTTAATCTCCTAAATGAGTGTTTTGGATGCAGTATGGACGCAAGCAGGGGGCACCAGCGTGGTCACCCGTGAGATGAAGGGAGAGGCAGGGGCCCATCGACCTCAGATAAAGGTCCTCGAGACTACAGGGGATGGAATGGAAGTCGGGTGAGTGGACGGATTCCAAGGGCAAGCTCCTTTTCATTCACGTTGTAGGGGAGGAAGCTGAGGCCAAACAACCCCAGCCGGTGAGTGATGGGGTCCAATTCAAGCCCATAGGGCTGATTTCCAAGCCTCTCCAGGAAGCGTGGGAGGCCCTCACCCTGACACGTCCGCAGGCCGTCATCCCTGCTGCACCGGGTCGTCCAGCCAGGCCAGGGCAGAGTCCAGAAGGGAGAGAGAGGCAGGGCCGGCCTGCTGTCTGCCAGAGATCAGGCCTCACAAGCCCCATCAGCCTCATCGGCTGAGCTGGCTGCAGTTCGTAAAGCGAACGGGATAGCAAAAGCGGCCCGGACAACTGCCCTCTCAGGAGCGCGCATGGACAGCCTGCCTCCCCAAAACTGTGGGCTGTTCCCCTCCAGGAGAACAGGAGGCCGGAGACAGCTCCTCCCACGTGCTGTGGTCCAGACTCTGCCTGGCTTGTTGAATCTGGCTGCCGTCGGGACCTCCAGCCGCCATGACGGCCCAGATCCTGGCGCGGTGAGAACTCAGGTGTGAGCCCCGTGCTGTGTCTCGCTGGCCTGGGTACAGTCAATGGGGCTCGCCACGACCCAGAGCTGACCCCAGATCAGAACCCGTGGGAGCTCACCAGGCCCAGAACTTCTCTGCCGCATCCAGCCCCTTGGGTGGCAGGTAGACTCAAGGGGCTGGGCACATAGTGTGTCACAAAGGGAAGCCCTGTCCCCAGAATGTCACCAGGCCCCGAAACCCCTCTTGGTCAACCATCTTTGAGTTAGCCATGAGATTCCCATTACACCCTGGCCAACCCGGCCCCCACCCCACACCCTACAAACACGTACGATGGGAGAGGGAAACGGCCACAGGTGAAAATCCTCCCCTGCCTTCCCTCAGCCAGCCTGGGATGACCAGGACGGACTGTCTGACCCTGAACTCTGGGAAGGCAGGGTGGCCTAGGGGTTAATCACGATTCTGCACCCTGAAATCAGCCCGCCTGAGGACAAAGCCCGACTCTCCCACTCAGCATCCCACTTGGGTGGTTACAAGTATTAACTGGGGTAAATAGCAGTAACCGCTTTACAAGAGAGACCCAATATAAGTTAGCACAGGGAAGCTGAGTGCTCACTTGGGACAGTCCCTGTGGGGCTGGGGTGAGGATGTCTGATGTGATGGTCACAAGCAAGACTGTGTGTGTGGTTGGCACCGCGGTAAGTACCCTACAGATGTTCATTCTTGGTGTGCGCAAATCTCTCCAAGCATAGGTTTTTCACTATCGTTTTCTTCATTTAGAATACAGTATGTGTGCACACACGAAAGAGGAAAAGAGAGAGAAGGGTCCACAGGGTCTGGTCACGCCTCTTCCTTCATCTCCCAACCCTTCGACTCGTGCGTGTTTCGGGCTGCCCCGGGCCAGGTAGTCGAACTGCAGTTGCCATGTGATCTGGCCTCTCTCGAGCCATGCGTTACTGCTGCACCACGGAGCCAGTCCTGCACCCAGAGTTTCTACGAGTGGAAATTACCCTTCATCACAGGGGGAGAGAGTTTTAGCCCAAGGACTGGAAGGAGGATGGAGGAGGGCCTTCCCTCAAACCCCACCCCGTGCAGCTGCCTCCTCTCTACCAGGCTCAGGGAACTTGAGCAAGTTCAAGCTTCCAGTGTGCGACCCTTGTTCACAGACCGGAGGGTTTTTGAGAAAGGATGACACTGGGACCAGCAGTGGGCATAATGACTATGTCGCTGGACTCCCATGTAGTCAATCACAGTTTGAGTCCCGGACCCGGTGACTTAAA